>CM023829.1:2575000-3175000 GCA_013266295.2 Branchiostoma floridae x Branchiostoma japonicum | reverse complement strand
TGGTTGTTACACTGTATTCTCTCATTCAATTTGTGTCCTAACATTTGTCGTTCCTTAGTATATTTCAAATCTAGGCATCTTGTTTTTTCAGCCCTTCTTGTTTTTTTTTTGCGCTCTCGCAGTAGATTTAGGGTTTCCAGAGGACGTCATCCATAAAAATTACTTGGTGTGGCCTAACCACAAAAAACAAAAATAAGATCCAGGAACAAACAATAAACCCCCGTTGTCTCAACTACTATTAGATAAAAATTACATTAATTGGATGTTTATGAAATATTTTGGGCTTGTTTGTGTAATCGGCTGGATTTGCTGTAGATTCAGTTAAACCCCGGGGGAATCTATATAATATAAGAAGCCTGGGACCAGATGGGGCCCATTACTAGGCCGATACCAGGTATCGGAATCCCCGGGGTTAAGTTTGATGAGACTTAATTTTGTGGTATGGGGAATTTGTGAGGCCTACTGTTTACAAATAATGTGTGCATCTCTATTTTGGTATTAGATTTTTTTTAACGGTGTTGCTCAGTGCAAAACCAATTGACCACTTCTAGGCACTGAGCTAGTTAAGTACCACAGTTATGTGACTGTGTCAGTGGATGTTTGTTTTGAAAGCTTGTGGATTGTATTTGAGAGGGAAGCATGTGTTTGGGAGAGAGTTCCATAATTTTGTAGTGCGAGGAAAGAAACTGTTGCTGTAGAAGGACTTGGAAACAGGAATTTGAATGTAAATACGTTTGGGAACGCATTGATAGTAGCGACACCTATGCTGCAGTGCAATGTGAACCAGTCAGAATTGCCCTGAGGAAGGTGACAGACGGTCACCGAAACGTCGGCTGAATAAAACACTTGGTTGTGTAGAAAGAGTCTCTTTATTCAGGAATTTGAACGATGTAATGATGTGAACTGGAGGAGAACCTAGTGGCACGTTGAAAACTTCTCAGTTTTTCTCTATTTGGACATGTTTGCAGGCGTAGGTGCAGGTCCCGTTCCCAAGTCGTCCAGAGATGACCACCTGTCCGCTGATGACTACCAGACCGATGAGGTCGTCCCACGGGGAACCAGAGGGCCTGCCACTGGGAAAGACTCCGCGGAAGAGAGCGAGATAGACACGGAAGATGAGCTGGAGGCAGTCAGAAGGGTACTTGATTGGATTTGATTTGATTGGGATTGTAACAATACAATACATGTGGGTCACAGGCTGATGTTGTGACTGACACATAAAACATAACAGAACACGTAATAACAAGACATACATTGCGTAAACCTAAACCCTACAAGTCATAAACAAGCAATAGATACAATCTAAAAACATCATTATTGAAATATATCCAGCCATTTCAATAGTCTGAGAAGGTTACTTTCCGTAGTCCATCCTTTTGTTGGAAATTACAGTTTAAACTTGTTTCATAATGGAATCCATCTGTATCTGTATAGCCGGTATAACCCCCCTTCGGCGTAACACACCAGCTTCGCAGGCACCCAGCGCGCCGGTAGCTAGTTATATTACACCAAACGACCTGAGTGTTACACTCAATCTTTGCACATCTAACTGCAGGAGTTGTTTAAAGCTGATGATGCGCCAACTGTACTTGGTGGCAGCGAGTTCCACTCTACAAGTTCTAGGAAAAAACAAATTTTTATACCCTACCATGTTTCCTTCAGGAGATGGCGTCCAGAGGAGAGGACCTAACCAAAGGGCTGGACAGAGTTGGTGTAGGGGCGAGTGGAGAGAGTAACGGCAACGGGAAACCTTCCTCCAGACCTGAACTGTTGGGGCAGAACTCGGAGGGGGTCTCGCCGCTGGACAGCATGAGGCAGTCTGCAGAGGGGGACGTGGTCACCTCGCCTGTGCCTGGTAAGATACCGTACTTTCATTTATTTTGGCAGGGGTTTAATATGGGGGTAAGAGGGAACAGGAGCTCGAGGCTTTCACAGTGTTTGTGAGAAGTTTGTTTTTGAAACAGTTCTGTGGTACAGTAGTAATACAATCGAAACATATATTTGGAGTGTCATTATTTCTCAAATAGCTCAAGTGTATGTAGCATTTTTGTTTTTTTACCTTTGCAGAAGAAAAACATTGTTTTTGCTCTGTTTCTTCTTCTTCCCAAAAAACATAAGGTCAATGACCTGGACCAGACATCTGTCACCATGGTGACTGGTGCTCTAGCAGACACCCAGTAGTGTTGGGTTGCATTATGTAGCAGGACAGAGTTGGAGAGGCTGGTCACCATATACTAGTATATGAATGTGTTTGAGTAAGAATAAACAGGGCAGTTAGGCTAGACCATGTGAAGGTAACATTATGCATCAACTTTGCAAATGTTACCTTTCTACTTCTATATATATTGATGTCTTTGAGGAGAGGGCTTCTTATAAGTATCCTGCTTCTTGCCCAATCCTCAATAAAGAAATGTGTATAAGATGATAAAAGATCTTCCTCCATGTAGGTGATGGTGGAGGAGGGGGTGACGGCAGCAGTGGAAACAGCAGTGATGACAACAGACCAGTGCAGATAGCAGGTGGCCAGCTGACATTAGATGTTCTGCGAGGCCTTGGCATGATGCCTGCGCCCCAGGCTAGGAGGCCCAGCCAGGGTAGCACCAGGGACGACACTGATGCGTCTGACCCAGTCAGGGAGTCTATACCAGGCCATGAGGAGGCAAGTCACAAACGTTTGTTTGTTTGTTTTTGTTTTATTTTTTTATTTTTCTATATCAGCTCTCACTCAGCAATAGCTGCCAGACTGCCAAGACAGAACACTGTCACTGAGGTACTTACCTGTGATTTTGTTTGACGTAACATCATGTCAAGTGCCGGCATGTGCAACAATCTTTGGGCGGTCTGGGGGTAGAAAATTTTGAAATCTTGACCCTCTGAAACACTATTTCCAGCATTTTTAAGGCAAATTTTGCAGGTAGACTAAGCTTAGTTTGATGACAGCTCTTTCGATATCTTTACATGCTGATTTTGTCCATCAAAGATGACAGATTGGACAACGTCGTCATGAGCGGCAAAATTCCGTCAGATGACGGAAAGACGGATGCTGGCTAGAACACTGGAGCTATATGAGATTCTCATTGGCGATTGGTTCTGTCACAGCCTGCTTGAAAATACTGCACATCAAAATTGTACAACATCCTGTGACGAATTTGACCACGCCGTAAAGATTTTTAAGGGAAGGAATGTTTGGTGTTTGTGTCAGGTTGAGAGAATGGGTCCTGTAGGCAGTGGAGGCGGCGACCCCCCGGATGTGCGAGGAGTCCACTTTGCGAGCATGGACGAGTACAGACAAATCTCTCGCACCTCCTCCCTCTCACCACAGAGTCCGGCACAGCAGGACAACAGGGACGCGTGGGATCAGGTATGTGCCTCATTTTACTCCAGGTAAAAAAAGAGCTTTCCTGTGTACCAGTACGTTCTCTTCTAGCTTACATCATAACACCAGCAGGGCTCAAAATACTGGGTGCATCTGCTCACTCACTCACTATCCTGGCGTATATTTAGTGCAGGTAAAATTGGGGCTGTGCAAGTATTTCTGATGTCTGCCTGCACCTAGCCTGCACCAGTCCATGTACTGGGGATATAGGTAAAATTGGAGCTGTGCAGGTATTTCTGATGTCTGCCTGCACCTAGCCTGCACCAGTCCATGTACTGGGTTTATAATAGTTAATACATGTAGGTGTATGTTGATTTTTATGTTCACTGCCATCTCCTAGCATGGTCACCAATACCTCCCATCAACTTAGTTCAGCGCCCAGAGGTGTTTTTTTGGCCTTGCATTGAGCACACACCACTACCAGTGGACTAGCCCCCTGCTTGCACAACTGTGTGGCTCGAGGGCTGTAGAAACAGGTATGGGCACTGCCCTATACACTTTGGCTGTCAAAGGACTTTAACCTAACTGTTTGTCCTTCAGGAAAATCAACAGGGAAACGGCCAGCCATCAAACAACGAAACAGGCGACCAGACGTCCCTACTGGCCTCCAAGTTTTTCCTCCCAACGTCCAGACCGTCCACGGACTCAGTGGTCAGCGAGTCCACTGCAGGTCTGTACCTGTATAGCCGGTATAACTGCCCTTTGGTGTAACACACCAGCTTCTGTATCTGTATCTGTATAGCCGGTATAACCACCCTTTGGTGTAACACACCAGCTTCTGTATCTGTATCTGTATAGCTGGTATAACCACCCTTCGGTGTAACACACCAGCTTCTGTATCTGTATAGCCGGTATAACCACCCTTCAGCATAACACACCAACTTCTGTATCTGTATAGCCGGTATAACCACCCTTTGGCGTAACACACCAGCTTCTACTGATGCCCCTACTGTACTTGGTGGCAACGAGTTGCACTTTACAATAGTTGTAGGAAAAAAAATGAGTTTTTGAACACCTCAAGCCTTGGTTGATAACTCTGGTACTTGAAGACATGACTATTTCTTGTGCTCCTCTGGGCAGGTATTAGATACTCAGAAGTTGGTACGTCCACCACTTTATTAGTCATTTTGTACGTCACCCAGGCCCTTGGACACACGACGCCTCTTCCTTCCACCTGTCCGAGCTTCACGCCTCCACGAGAGACCGAACGTCCGCTGAACTCGGGGATCACGACGACACCCTGGTCGGGATAGAGAAGGACTTTGGTGATGGTGAGGAACAGGAGGAAGACTTGGCTGGACATCAGGTAGAAATACATACAATACATACATACATATAGAAACCACTACTACAAGTACTACTGCTAGTGCTACTACAAGTACAGTACTGTACTACTGCAAGTACTAGTACTACTACAAGTACTACTACTAGTACTACTAGTACTATTGGCTGGCCATCAGGTATACATACATACATACATACATACATACATACATACATACATACATACATACATACATACATACATACATACATACATACATACATACAGACAGACAGACAGACAGACAGACAGACAGACAGACAGACAGACAGACAGACAGACAGACAGACAGACAGACAGACAGACAGACAGAAAAAAGTCTACAATTCTACTTCTTCTTTCTGATAATGTCCATATGGCGAGAAATTGGCAATAACTGACTTGTTTTCATGGCTAATACGAAACGAAGGCCGCCACCTGGATGATTTAAAGTGAATCACCAACTTCCAGACAGTAGGATTTGGACCGTCGCACACCAGGGCATGCCCCTACTCTCTTTCGCAAGGTGTTCTTCATGTAAATGTCAGGTTTAGGGTTGAAAGTTCAAACCGAAGTAACTCATATTTTATAATCTGGCATTTGTGTGTGTGTGTGTTTTGAACCGTTCCAATTCTCAAAGTAAGATTTGGAATGATTTTTGTACGTAAAAGTAAAGAAAGAAGGAATTATGCAAAGTCATTTAAGATTCACAGTTCTTCTTTCTGTTCATATAGGATGTAGAGAACCCTTTTGATAATGAGGAGGACTTGAACTGGAGAAGTGCTGGGGACTTCGGACTGGAGAACGGTGCAGTAAAGGTAGCGTCAGCTACTAACATAATTCCAGCAGGGCACATATATCCGCCACCCTAAAAAAATGTATCTATATACATGTATAACCCGGCAGATAAATGTGAATGGAGGTGACATGTTGTAGCTCTTACAGTGCATTACACAAGATGCTAATGTTATCAAGTATTTGATTAGATGTGATTGCCATGATTTATCCTTTGGAAACTTGCAGAAAAAAGAAACCTTCCAGAAGAGTGCAACTTTTGGGTCGGGGAGTCCTCACTCTCAGTGAGTCAAGTTTGTCTCCAACATTGATGTTTCTGACTTTGGGAGAAGAGATGCTGTTCCAGTAACCTGAACTTTGTGGCTAGCAGTGGTCTCTCAGCCTTGCACTGAAAATGGGGTAGAAAATTATTAAACTTAAACAAATGGCTACCTCAGCAAGCTGATTGTTAAGCCGACATGTGCATCTGTTGTTCTCTCTGTCTATGACCTTACCCACCATCCCAGTCTATTTAATGTTTTTTTCTTGTTCCTTCCCAGGGCCTTGACAATCCCTTTGGCGCTGTAAGGTCGTCCCTGGGATCGTTCGGCCTCGAGCAGAGAGATGAGGAGCATCATGGGAAGGGAGCCCTGCTCGGCGACGTCACGTTCAGCCAGAAGGTGTCGTTTGGAGAGGGAGAGTTCTCCCAGCTGATGCCCGGGAGTCCACGCAGTTCTGCAGGGGATAGGTTTGTTTATTTTATTTTATTTCACCATTGTCTGAATCTATGGGGAGACAACCTGTATACTTTACATGTATATCACCTGTTTTGTCTCCCCATCCATTATATCCAATGGTGAAGTCAATAAACAAACAAATAAGTTTAAAGTTAAAACTTTTGTTCCAACAGAAGGATTGTTCTCACCTAGAGCTTTAGACCAGTCACTCTGGTCTTCTTCAACAGACTGACCCAGTGAGACTTGTCACATGGCTTCTCTGAAGTGTGACGTCAACACTGGGTCAAAGGTATCACTGGGTCTCAAGGTAAGTCTCACTGGGTCAGTCTATTGAAGAAGACCAGAGTGACTGGTCGAAAGCTCCAGGTGAGAACAATTCTTTGTGTTGGATCAAAAGTTTTAACTGAAACGTTTAACTACCAACACAGATGAAGTTTCATGATGAAGCAAATACTAGTAAACAAACAAATTTGTTCTACAGGTCCAACAACAGTCGTACAGAACAGACTAACACAAGTCAACAGGCTGACGAGACTTCTCCTTTTGACCATGTGATTGTTAGCAAGTGTAAGCAACTGCCAGGTAGGAACGTTGGTGATTGGAAGGTTATAGATACCCACTTCTGTATGTCCTTGGCTATTGTTACATGGTTATATATGAGGTGGCAAGTTGGTCTTGTGGTTAGGGCTGATGACTTAGAATCTGAAGGTTTTGGGTTCAAATCCCTGGCAGGCCCCAATGTTGTGTCCTTAGGAAAGGTACTTTGCAAATATTTGACAGATATGGGGTGTACTTTCATGTTTTTATTTTGCATTTCTACATTTTGTCCCTGGCAGGCCCAATTAATGTTATGTCCTTGGGAAAGGCACTTTAGGACATGTTCGTCAAATTATTCATGTTTTTATTTTGCATTTCTACGTTTTTACAGTAGTCTGACAACCGTGAATAGTTTCATCAGGTTGGTAAGTCACTGAATAAAGAGACTCTTTCTACACAACCAAGTGTTTTATTCAGCCGACGTTTCGGTGACCGTCTGTCACCTTCCTCAGGGCAATTCTGACTGGTTCACATTGCACTGCAGCATAGGTGTCGCTGCTGTAGATGCGTTCCCAAACGTATTTACATATCTACAAGTACACATGCACTGTTTAGGGAACTGTATTTACAATGCGGTCCCAAACGTACAGGAGTGGATATATACGTTTGGGAACGCATCTACAGCAGCAACACCTATGCTGCAGTGCAATGTGAACCAGTCAGAATTGCCCTGAGGAAGGTGACAGACGGTCACCGAAACATCGGCTGAATAAAACACTTGGTTGTGGAGAAAGAGTCTCTTTATTCAGTAGTCTGACAAGTTTTGACGTACAATCATCCCTTTTTGTACCAGGTGAGGTTGATGAGCCCAGCCCAGTGTACATAGATGAGAACGGCCAGGGGGTCACCGATCTGGCCTTCCATCCTGATAACCCGTTCGATGACATGGCACAGGAGGGACTGGAAGAGGAGTTTGGAGAACAAGATTTTGTAGCTGCAGGTGATTTTGTTGATTAAGGCCACCTCAATTTAATGGATTGGTTCTCGGCTTCATTTTTTTCTGATTTGCAAAAAAAAGAAAAAAAGATTCAGGTTCTGAAGCAACTCCAAAATGCTCAGATTTTGCCCTAAACAGTTGAGGAAAGTTGTTAACAGTTTTTCCGTCTATCAATGCAGTGGTTGGATTAAAAGTTCAAAATTCATTTTTGGAATTTTAACAGAACCTATACATGTTTGGTGCCAAACGGCTACCTTAGCAGGCTGATGTAGATCCATGGACACATACAGCAAAGCATTGACTTTGATTCATCATGTTTATTCACAGAAGAGGCAAAAGACATGCTGGCAGAAGATGAAGCGAAGTTTCAAAAGGACAACGTTTTTGCACAGGTCAGGATCCTGTCTTTTTTCAATCAGTGTTCAGATGCTTTACTGAGTTAAATATTGTTTATTGGTTACTATCATATAGCCAGACAACGTTGACCAATCAGAAGGCTCCGTTTCCCCCATAACCCAGGTCATTAATATCCGATACACTACCCGATTTTCAAATGGAACACGCGTTCTGTTCCAATGACCACGGGTGACCCCAGATGGAACACGCTTTTGCCTTGGTCCCCTGGGTGGCCTTGTTGGGCACGTTTGGCTATTCACAAAACAATTCTCTCTCATTGGATATCGCAGGGAGACACCATGGCTACGCCAGCTGCAGCTGGTTCTGTGGGTCTGGGGGAGTGGTCGGTTCCCACGGGGTCCCAGTTCGTGGTGGTTCAGGACAGCTTCTCCGGAGAGGAACCCTTCATGAGGATCTCCATCGGAACTTTCATCGGCCAGAGAACCGAAGCCCTCGGCTCGCTCGGGGAGGAGGGAGGCACAGAAAGAGTGAGTTTTTTCAAATGAGAAAGTGACAAGTTTTTGTCATTATCTCCAAGTTTACATATATAATATTACCTTCGCAGAAAGAGAACATATTGTTTTCGGAAAACATATTGTTTTCGCTCTGTTTCTTCTTCTTCTCCAAACACATGGTAACTGGTGCTGTAGCAGACACCCTGTGGTGTTGGGTTATACCATATAGTCTAGTACTGTATATGAATTTGAGTAAGAATAAACAGTAAGAATAAACAGAGCATTAGTTTGTTAAGCTAGACCATGTGAAGGTAAACATTATGCATTTGCTTTGCAAATGTTACCTTTCCAGTTGACAGTTCTTTTCTGCATCATTTTGTTTCTTCAGCCACATTTTGGCCGGACGATCGTCACCCCGCCGTCCAACCGCATGCCCGTTGCTCTGATCCGACTGAGCGAAGTCAGCCAGGACCAGGGGCCCAAACTCGTGGAACTGCTGGAGGATGGAGTGCAGCAGGTCGGAGCAGGGGATGCTGGGAAGGGGTCACTGGGTCACGAAGATGGGGAGGACCTGGACTCTACCATTCGATTTTCTGGTGTGGGGGACTATGCTCCAGAACAGGGTAATGTCTACTACAATGTTGTGACTGTGAATAAGTAAATTGGGTGGTTTTATCTTCCCTTACATTAAATGCTTGGTTCCCAGTTTTGCACACCATTTCACATTTTACACATACAGGATACTAATGTTTTGGCATGTGTGTTAGTGTGTTAGTAATATTTACATATACCGTTATACAAGGACGTGTAAGGGCGACTCAATGCAGCAGGGCCCTCGCCAGTTCAGTTTTGAACTGGGCAGGGGACCCTCCCTCCACCACACCGCTACACTCTGCCACTTTACCATAATATGATAATAATGATAATAATAATAATGGTTTATTGTCAACTTGTCCATGGTTTGCAGCCACATGTTTTGCTGAATTGGCGTAAGGACATCACAACAAATTCGAGGCGTTGATATTAAATAAATGGTCTAAAATTACGACATTTATTATTTTACGACAGATATTTCTTGCACTTTAGAAAACTAAATTATTCTGTGTTTCTTTCCCATGTATAGATGACTCCCTTTACCTCCACGATGAAACCCTCACACCTGGCTACCACCCAGAGGACGAGACACCCTACCCCGAACGTGCTCGGGCGCAGCCACGCATAAAACTGGTCAACGACGACACCATCGTCATAGAAACCACGCAGGAAGCGATCGGACAGACGCAGGACGTGTCAACAGATGCGCTGAGGGCTCCTCGTGCAGGGGAAAAGACCACACCAGTCTCACATCTGCCCAAAACTAAAGGTGGTGTGGACAAGAAAGGACATAAAGCAGACCACGTGGGGCCAGCTGCAGAGCAAAGAAGGGCCCAACAGGCTAAGAAAGAAGCCAGCAGCGAGCAAAAGATACAAAGTACCAAACCTGCTGACGACAAGGCCAAAGATGAGAAACGTCGCTCCAAACCTGATCCGGACAGATCGATGCTCGACCACGTTGCAGTTCAAAGTAAAGACGTAACAGCTGAGGATGTAAGTATCAGTGACAAGACCATGGATGCCAGCTGTGCAGGCCCGAACATTAGCAGCATTGCCTCAGCCATTGTCAATGCCTCTGTCAGCGACGATCCCACAAAGTTAGCCGACATGATCTTGAAACTGTCTGAGAAGACGAGCAAAGGCAGAGATAGAAGAAAGGCACCTAAACAAGCCTCTTTGGGAAAGCCTGTCGGCCTTGGACATAACAAAGTGCCAGGTAGTCAACTGTCAAAGGAGCCAGAAGATGCTTACGGTGAACGCAAACCAGTGAAAGTTCCCGTGTACAAAACAGATAGTGGTGACTTCAGACCACCAGCAAAACATCTTCCTGTAAGCAACGTTAACAAAGTGAATGAAAAAAGGGAAAAGGACTCAGCAAAAGAACTTCCTACCAAGAAGCAGCCTGGACTGTCCAATGACAAGAGAGATGAGAGCGGCATTTCGGCATCTGATGTATCGAAGCTTGGCTCTCCAACCAAACTCAAGAGCAGGATTCCTGTCAAACAGAGAGATGCTTCCAAAATCAAGTCTCCAACAAAGGTGTCTTTTCTGGACAGATCGGAAAATGCTGACGACAGGGCAGGAGACAGAGCTGCTAAGAAAGGCAGCCGCTCATACAACCTGGAGAGAGGTCAGGAATTCGAGCGGTTGGGTCAACCAAACAAGGATACAAGTGCCCTAAAACCTGCAACTACAGATCTAGATGTGCCTGCCTTCTCAGATTCCATTCCAGCAGACAGCAACCATTCCAGGAAGGCAGTTGTTCCGGGAAAGGACGGTTCGACGAAGGAATTTTCGCAGACAAGGGACAGCAGGTTGAAGGTGGACCACAGTGGAAGACCGAAAACGCACGACGACGGTGTAAATAGTGGAACGGTTAAAGACACGTGGGAATCGATGGAGCCCCTCTTGCGTACCCGTGAGCACAGTCCAAGTAGAAAGTCTGGCACACAACATCCACCGAAGGACAAACCCTCCAGAAGTGGACAGGAAAGTGTGCAAAACAACCTGAGTTTCAGCATCAATTCTAACTACGATGTCGACATCAAGTACAACTTCGACGTCGGGAAAGAGGACATCGCTGCGGAAGGGTGGCCGTCGAGAAGCAAGGACAAAACGTCGGGTTCTAGAACCATGTACAGAGAGCGTTCACCTATCAGGGACAGATCGCCAATCAAGTCTCCCAGAAGGAGCACCTCACCTGGCTTTGATATGTCAAAGGAGTATGGCCATGGGAAGAGAGACAGCCACCATGGCAAAGGCACAAGATCACACAGTCCTCAAAGTGACTTCCGTAACACATATCCGAATGCCAGACCAGACCATGCCTCAAATCTTCAACATATGCATAGAAAATCATCCACTGAAGTACCAAAGAAACATGACATGCCTCCAGATGTCAAAGACAGGCAGAGTAGCAGCAGTAGTAGGACAAAAACAAATGGAGTTGATTTTGACACGGCTGCGGCAATCCGTAAACCCAAGAAGGCGGTCAAGCTCCATAAATGCATTCTGCCTGGGATAGAAATTGAGCCAGAACCAGCCGTGCCCAGAAAAATAGATGCCACTCAGCGAGAAGCTCAAAAATCGTCGCCAAGAGCTGGAGCCGACATGGAAAGACACAGAAAGAAAGATACCAGTAAAGTCCAACCTAGCGTAGAGAAAACCCAGGCTGACAAGAAGGACTCTCAAGGAACGACGAAGGAGTTTGGAGTCTCTCTAAGCATCCCGGCAGGTGTAACAACAGCCAACGACGACAACATCTTATCTCCCAAAGCTGAGGACTTAGAACTCCACCTCAAGATGGCAAATCTGAGAACTCGAGGGGAGAAAACGTCTCCAACAAGATCCACCAGTTTGGGGGCTCCCCTCTCTCCGACAAGACCTCTTGTCTCTCCCACAAGGGACTCCATCGCTTCTGTCCATTCCACAATCCAGCCGTCTGCAAGTTCCACGCCCCAGTCCCCGTCCTCTCCTGCTAAAACTCGTTCAAGGATTGAGCTGAGTCAGACTTTTGGTGACTCCACGACGTTCAACTTCTCCCCGGACAACAGCATGTCTTCTTTGTCCCCAACCCTCAGTCACGTGTCCCCTACACCCGGGAGGGCCGAGGCGTCCGTGTCGAGCGTACAAGACACCCCTGCTGGTGAAACCCTTCACACGAGAATGTCGGGTGCGTCCGTAGAGAGCCCTTCCGTGAGCAATGCGCCTTCTCCAGGCCGCCCGATGATTACCCCCTTCCAGGCCTATCCTCCGGCCGCGACCGCCGTTGCCACCAGCACCACTCCCACCCTCCTCACCAGTCGGTCCCTCTTCACCAACCCGGTCGCCGTGCAGTACCTCCAGTCTAGGCCGGTTAGTGGGATGGGTGGACACACCACGACTGTACCAGCTGCCAGCATCCAGCAACCGTACACATACCCGCCCCAGCCTGGGCCACCCTACCCAGGAATGTACCCACCAACCGGTTCTCTTCATCCATCCGTGGCCT
Organism: Branchiostoma floridae x Branchiostoma japonicum; assembly: GCA_013266295.2. Classification (NCBI taxonomy): domain Eukaryota; kingdom Metazoa; phylum Chordata; class Leptocardii; order Amphioxiformes; family Branchiostomatidae; genus Branchiostoma; species Branchiostoma floridae x Branchiostoma japonicum. The sequence goes on along the minus strand of CM023829.1, from coordinate 3,162,341 downwards.
ACCCACCAAGCATACAGCAATACCAGCCTTATGCTGAAGGTAAAAATTGTGCACAGTTAAACATCAATGTTATATGACGTATTTTGGGCATCGAGATTTTCAACCTTGTATTCTGTCAATCACTTTTAATCACGCTGTTCTTTTAATATTTCATTGTATGATATTTGTAGATACAGTCAAAACCGCATAAGAAGACCATTTAGGGGACTGGTACAATCTCGTCTATGTGGACAGGTGGTCACTACAGGATTCTTATGCTTGTGTCAATAGGGAAAATTATCTAAGGGACCACCAAGAAGTGTGCACAATGGCCAGGTAGTCCTCGTGTAGAGGTGGTCACTTGTACAGGTTTCACTGTATATCTTATCCATTGGTATGTTGATCTTAAATCGTGTTCTAAAGTCTGACATTGATAAGTTGCTGACTGCCATTGTTGGAGTTTGGAGATTCTCAATTAAAAAAAATATTATTTCATCCAAGGTATGGGAGCCCCTGTCTACCCTCCTACCTCACAGTACCAGGCCCCCCCAGCTGTGCGTTTACCATACGGGGTGGTTCCGCCTGTGGCAATGGGGATCCCTGGCCCCCCTCCCAGCAGTCTGCATGGAGGGATGCCAACAGTTCCAGGCAGTGTGGCCTCCATTGTTGGGATGGTCAACGAAGATCTACAACAGGGGATGATGACACGTCCTGTGGCTCCAAGCAGGGCCTCGGGTTAGTTCGCCTTTTTCAAGTTCCATTGGTCTACCATAAAACAAAGTTTAACCTTTTGCACTCTGTAGTTATAGAGTTAAAACTTTGTTCCAACACAAAAAAGACACCATGAATTTTCAGTCGAACTCGTCGACTCGTCAGATGAATAATCCACAGTGAGTGCGCCGACTTTCCGGAAGCTACGGTAACCCCTAGCTTCAGTGCACAGTGAACCAGTAACACCTAGCTTCAGTGCACAGTGAACCAATAGCAGCTCCAGTGCACAGTGGAGCTGTTACTGGACCTGTTATATTATATAGCCCTACAGTCATATTAGCCCTGATGAAGACGTCAGAATTTTTTTAGTCATCAAAACATCAACTCTGAATAAACAACTTTCCTACTCAAATCATTCACAAACCTGATGGAATTATTCACGGATGGTCACATCTTGGATTTTTTTCCTGTAGGGTCCAGAGGATCGACCACCCCAACAGAAGATGTGAGTTACAGGGTGATTGCTCCTGCTGAAGTCAGGTTTCCTGGGGTCTGCTGTGTGGGGATCGGTATCCAGGCCATGCTGCCCCTCCACAACCCCACCAGCCGCTGGCTACAGTGTGCGCTGCACGTCATGTCAATCAACGCAAACGGAGAACAGGTAAGGGTTTTTGTTTGTTTGTTTGATTAGGATCTCCATTAGTGTGACAGTTCACACTATTCTTCCTGGAGGTGATGATGGCAATGCCATAACCTGTATGACACATGTACAATCTCTCGCTGTCTCGCCTCCTCCCGAAGAGCTTGTGGCCATACATGTACACATCTAATAACATCGAGGGAACCATTCCTATTCCCAAAACTACCAATGGGAGCTCAGGATTCTTTACCACTATGGAAACCAGTCATCACAGCCTCCAACACTATGGTAACAGACAGTTCTCAGTTTGACAATGATTGGTCCATGTCCATAGGAAAGCCTGGCAACAACTTAACTACATCTGCCTTGTCCCCTGACGGCCGGAGTCGGTCATGGGACTAGGTAAGGTAAGGTAAGGTCCATGTTAGCACATATGCATAAACCAATAGGATTAAGATGTTCCCAGTTCTCCTGACTTAGAGGTGTTGGTCATCAAGCTTCTAGGTACCTGACCAGTGGAAGCTACTGACATGAATCTTTTTCACTTTATTTATGATCAGATGATGCCAGGAACTGAGAACATCTTCCATCTGAAGCAGAAGACAATTATCGGCCCACACACAACAGAAGAGATAAAGGTAGGACCTTTAACTAAGCTCAGCAGATAACAGTGACCAACATGTACAAAACGTACAAGATGACTAATAAACTGGTGGATGTACCAACTACTAAGAACCTTAATACCAGCTCAGAAAAGAACAAAAAATAGTCACGCCTTCAAGTACCAGTGAGAGTTATCAACCAAGGATTGAGGTGTTCAAAAACTCATTTTCTTTCCTAGAACTATCATTGTGGAACTAGCTGCCACCAAGTACAGTTGGTACACCAGATTGTTTTAAACTACGCCTGCAGTTAGAGGTGAAAAGGCTAGGTGTAATAGGTCCTTTGGTGTATAGCCACCTTCTGCTGCACTGCATGCCTGCAAAGCTGGTGTGTTATGCTGAAGGGCAGTTAAATAACTATGTACACACAATCAAAATAAAAGCAAAACCTCTGTACACATAGGTAAAAACTGATGTTGTTTTAAAGCTTCTTGGTATGGATCTCATTTCCCATGTGTTGTTGGTTGCAGGTTCTGTTTACACCGCACCACCCAGGTGTGTATGTGGCCCAGGTACAGGTCAGCTCCTGCCTGGTGCTGGCCAACTCGGAGGACGCAACGATCATCGACCACATGCCTTCTGTTGTCAATGTGCAGGCCATCGCTGAGAAACCATTCATACAGGTGAGATTTTACAGTCTACAGCGTATGAAATACTAGGTTGCCCAGTTGCGCTGTGCAACCATATTTTGCTTGGTGCAACCTATTTCTACACCAAGGTAAACCTAAATTTTGTGGTAAGGATGCCCCTTTCTTCCATTGGGAACTGTTTATTTAGAAGTTCCCATGGAAGAGCTCATCACTTCAGGTAAGGGGAAACAACTCTGTGTCAGAAATGTGTAAATGCACATTGCATTCTAACAAAGTCAATCATATTGTAGAAGAGTTTAAATTCGGGGCAACCTGGAATTTTGATGGGCAACCTGGCTTTCATCCTAGGTTGCCACTGGGCAACCTGGCTCAAAAAAGTATTTCGTACACTGGGTCTACCTGAGTACAATGTTTGTTACCAACCCGAATGAAACTTTGTAAGTAGAATTCTCATGCCTCCAAAAAAAGTAAAGGAAAGAAAAACCTATACTTGTAATGTGTGGAGCATCAGCTGAATTGCTGCCTAGTGCTCCACATGTATTGCTGTTGCAACTTGACTAAAGTGAAAACCAATAGATGGATATATGGTAGGTCAAGGTCGATTATGGGCCTCCTAGCAGCTTTCCTTGGTACTGCAGCAAAACTTCCAGTATTTATCTTCTGTCCTGGACATGCTATGGTCCTGATTTTTGGTTGGGCGATAACTTTTGACTTCAGGAAAAAGTGGTGTAGGTTTGGGTCCCCTAGCAGCCTGTTCTGGTTTTTTATTTCAGGTGACGGCAGGAGAGTCAGACGCTCTGAACTTTGGGGATCTGCCGGGTAGCAGTACGGTTTGTCTGCCTATCAAACTAACCAATCACACCAGGGCAAACGTACCAGTGCGCCTCATCCTCTCCTCGGTAAGTACATGTTACAGGTTTCATCATCATCATCCACTACATATTCTGCATCTGCAGTCGTAAGAACGTCCTGCAGCTGCATTCAGTCTTTCTTCATCTTCCACTGTTCCTTTTTCCCCGCGAGCTCCCTTAGCTCTCGGAGTTTCTTTGCTGTTGTAGGAGGGCCTAGCCCTCTGTGCTTCATGTCTCCCTTCAGCATGCTACATGTAAGTAGATTTACACAGTGTCTTCCTTTACGTGCCCTATATTGGCTGGAGCCTAAGATTGAGAATTCCAGGGCTTTTTGTGCAGGTGTGTCTTGTGGCATTCTAAGGACATGTCCGAACATAGACCACCTGAGTTTCAGTGCTACAGGTTTACATAGTGAAAAATTAAGCTGTTCTCCAACTCAAAGAAATTTGACTCACCAGAATTTTTGACCGAATCTCTCGGTCTTCATCAGCTATTGGACCCAACAGCAGACACCCTGTGGTGTAGGATTACATTATGTAGCAAGGGGTAAGACAGGGTTGGAGGGGCTGGTCACCATGGATATGAATGTGTTTGAGTAAGAATAAACAGAGTAGTTTGTTGAGCTAAACCATCCCCATGTGAAGGTAAACATTTTGCATTTGCTTTGCAAATATTACCTTTCTAGTACTTGATATGTTTTTGATTCGTAAGATTGACGTCTATAATGTCTTTCCTCAGACGTCTGCTATGTGGCACTGCTTCTCCTTTAAGGATACCAGGAGAGAGAGTGGGTCTACAGGCTACAGGTCCCACTCTCTGCCAGACAGTACAACTGTGTACCACTGTACCTTACAGGGCAAGTCGGACCAACAGGTGAGTAGTACATGTACAGGCCACAGGTCCCACTCTCTGCCAGACAGTACAACTGTGTACCACTGTACCTTACAGGGCAAGTCTGACCAACAGGTTAGTAGTACATGTACAGGTCCCACTCTCTGCCAGACAGTACAACTGTGTACCACTGTGCCTTACAGGACAAGTCTGACCAACAGGTTAGTAGTACATGTACAGGCCACAGGTCCCACTCTCTGCCAGACAGTACAACTGTGTACCACTGCACCTTACAGGGCAAGTCGGACCAACAGGTTAGTAGTACATGTACAGGTCCCACTCTCTGCCAGACAGTACAACTGTGTACCACTGTACCTTACAGGGCAAGTCTGACCAACAGGTTAGTAGTACATGTACAGGCCACAGGTCCCACTCTCTGCCAGACAGTACAACTGTGTACCACTGTACCTTACAGGGCAAGTCTGACCAACAGGTTAGTAGTACATGTACAGGCCACAGGTCCCACTCTCTGCCAGACAGTACAACTGTGTACCACTGTACCTTACAGGGCAAGTCTGACCAACAGGTTAGTAGTACATGTACAGGTCCCACTCTCTGCCAGACAGTACAACTGTGTACCACTGTGCCTTACAGGGCAAGTCTGACCAACAGGTTAGTAGTACATGTACAGGCCACAGGTCCCACTCTCTGCCAGACAGTACAACTGTGTACCACTGTACCTTACAGGGCAAGTCTGACCAACAGGTTAGTAGTACCTGTACAGGCCACAGGTCCCACTCTCTGCCAGACAGTACAACTGTGTACCACTGTACCTTACAGGGCAAGTCTGACCAACAGGTTAGTAGTACCTGTACAGGCCACAGGTCCCACTCTCTGCCAGACAGTACAACTGTGTACCACTGTACCTTACAGGGCAAGTGTGACCAACAGGTTAGTAGTACCTGTACAGGCCACAGGTCCCACTCTCTGCCAGACAGTACAACTGTGTACCACTGTACCTTACAGGGCAAGTCTGAACAACAGGTGGGAATTGTTTTTCTTTAGGGCCGGGTAACATTCGTCATACAATCGTCGTATGTTATCACAAACTGAATGCATTCTTGGGTTAGTCATCAGCGTGTGAAATACTAGGTTGCCCAGTTGCACCGTGCAACCATATTTTGCTTGGTGCAACCTATTTCTACACCCAGGTAGCCCAGTGCACTACCTAAATTTTGTGGTAAGGATGCCCCTTTCTTCCATTGGGAACTGTTTATTGAGAAGTTCCCATGGAAGAACTCATCACTTCAGGTAATAAAATAAGGGGAAACAACTCTGTGTCAGAAATATATAAATGCACATTGCATACTAACAAAGTTAATCATAATGTAGAAGAGTTTAAATTCGGGGCAACCTGGAATTTTGATGGGCAACCTAGCTTTCATCCTAGGTTGCCACTGGGCAACCTGGCTCAAAAAAGTATTTCGTACACTGGTTAGTCATGTATGTATCCTACAAAATTCAACTGTCTATCACAGCACTGTACAGAGCAAGCCAGACCAACAGCTGGGACCCTTTCTTCTTGGGGGCCTGGTCAGATATGTCGTATGATTGTCATAATTATGATCGCACACTAAATGCATTCTTGGGTTAGCCATACATGTGTCCTGCAAAATACAACTACATGTAGCTACATGTACATGTATTACAGGGCAAGCCAGACCACATTCAGCTCATTCTTTAATTCAGGGGGATTTTGCACTCCTCATTTTTCTGATTCAATAGATAGCACAACATATATAATTTTAGAAAATACAGACTGACCTATAGCCTGGCTACATTACGCTTCTAGCAGCCCTTCCATTGGTCAGGCCCCTAGAAGCTATAGCTGACAGCGAGAGACTGTGTAACACAGGCTACAGGCTTCTATAGTACAGTGAACTGTGTTTTGTCTAAAATCTGTTCTGGTCGCTCTTCATCCCCAGTTACCTGAACCAGCTATAGTGATGGTCCAGTTCCGGGCCCCAGAGAAGCAACTCAACACCACAGGTATGGTGACTGTTACTGATCCTCAACTTAAACAGCTCTCCTGTCGACTTTCCAGACTTGAAACTCCTGTGTCTCAGTGCTCTTAGCTGCTTTTTCCTGTTAGTATTAATATCCACGACTTGTCACTCTTGTGTAGCTGAAATGTTTTGTGTGAAAGAAAATGTCAATGGCAGACTTAAGGGTGTTGAAAGAGCCACCGGCTTTCCTGTTTGATGTGGAAGTGCTCTGCAAAGTTTAGCTGCTACAAACTTGGCTGAATTTTCAGTATGCAGGAAGTTAAGAACTTTAGGAATATGGAACTAGTGGTGGGATATGAGAGTTATTTTCTTGGTTAAATTGACCACTGTTATTACAGCCAAAACTGCTCAAGAAGACCACTCAGTGGACCAATAAGATATTTTCTATGCAGACAGGTGGTCACTAGACAGCATTCGTAATGCTTGTGTCAATGAGAAAGATTATCTAAGGGACCACCAAAAAGTGGTGACATTGCCCAGGTGGTCCTAATATAGAGGTGGTCACTTGTACAGGTTTGACTGTACTTTAGAGTTTACAGTGTTTTTGTACCGAAATGCTTGCGTTAGTAACACTGTCTGTTTGTTGCAGGTACATTGGGACCACCAGACGACTACACGGGCAGGGTAGACATTGAGATGGACACTCCCGGCAACACCAGCGTCATAGCCAGTGTGCCGATGAAGGCTAGAGTGGGGGTGGCCAGAATACACACACCAAGGACACTACAGGTGTGTTTGTTTGTTTGTTTGTTTGGTTTGTATCGCATAACTGGTAAACTTGAGTGACATGTTTTGACTGTCTGCAAGTTTTGTTTTTGCTGTGTCTGTGTTTGCTTGTGTTTCTGTAGCTATTTCCATATGCCAGGTAGGTGAGGAACAAGTTATAATGTAGGTTGATAGTCCCAGAAAGGTTATGTTATTTCCTGTCTTTAATTATCTGCTATATGTTGTCTATTGCCCTATTGGAGCCAGTGGTTAAATGCATAGACAGAATCAGCTAGACTTTCACACTACACAATTAAAACGAAAACTCAGATATTTCACAGAGGTCAACTTTCTCAAAGTGGTTGCCGCCAAACCGTGCAAGTCTTCATGGCAAGAATCTTAGGTCTAGAGACCAGATAACGCAGTTCAAAGGTAGAACTGCCAGATATCGCAAGAGCACACTGCCCTACCTGGTAGACCTACTTAACAACAAATGGTTAGCTTCATAAATAAGCAGTAAGACGAGCACACTGTATTCGAAATTATATTCTTTGTTTTTAATCGTAAATCATACTTTAGTTCAGCCGTTTGAAGGCTGCCACTGTATGGTATGTAATGATGATGATGTTAATAAACCATTCATTCAGATCTTCAATTTCTTGCTCCTGTCTACAGGCTCTTGTTCTGACGACCAGTATCGGGACCTCCATCAGTCGCAGCGTGCCCCTGAAGAACGCGGGGAACATCCCCGTCACCGTCGACCTCTCCGTCACCAAGGAGCAGGACGTCTTCACCCTCCTCCCCAGCACCCTGACCCTTCACCCGGGTCAACAGTCAGAGGTCACCGTCAAGTTCGCGCCCAAGCACGCGCCGCACACGGTCAGCAGTTTGATGACGATGTGCGTGCGTCCGGGAGGACCGCAGTACGAGGTGTTGCTGAGGGGGGAGTGTGTGAGGCTGGAGAAGAAGCCGCACGTGGCAGCAGAGGCGCCACCGGTCCTGTCCAACAAGCAGTTCCTGTCCTGGGGTGGCGTGCCCATGGGGAGAGCGCTGTAAGTTGGTTATCAAAACCTCTATAACTACAGTCAAGCCTGTACAAGTCACCACCTCTACATAAGGACCACCTGGCCATTGATATACAGTCAAACCTGTACAAGTGACCACCTCTACACAAGGACCACCTGGCCAATGTGACCACTTTTTGATGGTCCCTTCAATAATTTTTCCCATTGATTGACACAAGCATTAAGAATCCTTCCTATAGTGACCACCTGTCCACATAGACCAGATTTTATTGGTCCCCTAAGTGGTCTTTGACGGTATATGATTTAAGATTTATGAATGATCAAGGATGGAGGAAGAAACTTTACATGGTAGCTGCATGTTTATTATGATGGGTTTAGGATGAGCCTACTGGTTAAAAACAATGTTTGTTTTTGTTTGTTGACAGACAACAGAAGCTGGTGTTGAGGAACAGCTCACAGACCCAGACTCTGAAACTCGAGCTGACCATCAGAGATGACGGCAATGGTTGCTTCCAGGTTTGTAGTATACTTCTCGGTTTGATAACCTGAAGCTCCCTCATACGCCATTGGCTTTACATTACAATCTGAAATAGTAGTACTAGTAGTAGTAGTAGTATCCAGTCTTAGATTATACTGCTGCGGGAGTCCCTGACACAGGTGGGCAGCAGTCGGCTAGTCCTCATACCACGTTTCCAGGTCACTCTGTCCAGCAGGTCCATACTGGTAAGGCCGCACTCTCTAATGTCCTTCTTGACACACTCCAACCTGGATTTCCTTGATCTATACTGACCTCTGTTGTCTGAAATGACAATGCAATCCCCTGTGCATAAAAGAACCCAACGCACGTATGGAGAAGAGTAGGGGGTAACCCAGTGCCCTTGGCTGAAAAAGTGAGCAGCCACATCACACTACTAGCTACTCGAAAAAGCAGCAATTGAGCAACTGCTTTACCTTTACCTTAAACCTCTGATGGAACAGGTGCATAGGAGGCAAATGAAATTTCTGGGTCATATTCTGCGTATGCCCGAGGAAGAACCAGCCAGGCTCTATGCACTTTATGTGCCACCTCATGGTAAAAGGAGACGTGGTCGCCAACCCACCACCTACCTACAGTACATCCAACGGTTGCTGGGTGACAACAACTTGGACATTTCTTCAAAGCGGATTGCTGACATCGCCCAGGACAGGACTAACTGGAGGGAACTCACGGTCGTCTGCTCAAAAGCAGCCGCCAGATGATGATGATTTACCTTTTATCTTCCTACAGCTGCAGAGTTCGTTCATGGAACATGAACAGTTGTCCAGCTCCAGGCACATCATACTGAAACCGCTGGAGGACTTCCCGGTCCACCTCATCTTCGCTCCTACCAGAGTCGCCACCATGCAGGCCAAACTGGTCATCAAACCTCCCAAGGGCAACACCAAGTTTACAGTAAGGGATCTTCGTACAATCACAAACTCAGGGCATTTTGGGGATACTGAGGGCATTTTTGGTCACATACCGATCCTCGTACAGTTGCAAGCTGAGGGCATTTTGGTGATAGTGAGGAAATTTTCAGTTACACACATCCGATTCGTATGATCCTCGTACAATTGCAAACTGAGGGCATTTTTGATCACATACGTCACTGAGGGTATTTTTGGGATACTGAGGGCATTTTTGGTCACATACGTTGTATGATCCTCGTACAATCAAAAACTGAGGGCATTTTGGGGATACTGAGGGCATTTACAGTCACAGACATTGTATGATCTTTGTACAATCACAATTTTAGGGATACTAAGGACATTTTCGGTCACATACTGTACGTTGTACGATCCTCGCACAATCACAAACTGAGGGCATTTTAGGGATACTGCGGGCATTTTTGGTCACATGTATCGCATAATTCGCGTACTATCACAAACTGAGGGCATTTTTTAGATAGTCGCAATATTTGTAGCTTTAGAAAAATTTCAGTAATATAAATACTCTTTCAGTCCTATTATGTAACCAAATATCTCAGATATTGAGTTTGTATGTCTCTAACCATGAATGTGTTGTGTTTTTTCCTAGATCCCCCTGTCTGGCTATGGTGGCACCTGTAACTTAACAGTGGAGGGCCTGAGGGCAGTATCCGACATGTACATAGCAAACTTAGGGGAGGTGTCTGTGGGGAAGAAAAGTACAATTGACATCCCCGTCCGTAACACCGGCTCCAGGGCGGCATTTGTGAAAGCCATGTGCTTTGGAGGTAGGTAGAGTCTAAGTGCCATGTCCTATTTACTTTAAGCCCCTGTCACACATTCACGAATTTGGCCTTCTGAACACTAACCGAACACTCCCCAACCATGGTTAGGAGTAGGTCAGTGCAAGGTCAGCTGTGGTTGGCTGGTGATCGGCCAGGTTGGCTTACTGTTTGGCTGCACCAGCCGAATATTTCAAAATGTACCTGCACAGCACCTGCACATCAACCTGAATATGCAGGTGGTATTTCGAGCCCTTTTGTAGTAATAGACATTATGAAAGTTGCTGGACTTTTGTTGAGTCAATAAAGATTTTCATGTTTACTACACGTGTATGTTGAGTTGAACTCACTGTGGTATCTGTATGGGTATAGCTGGTATAACCACCCTTCGGCATAACACACCAGCTTAACTGGTATCTCTTAACATGTATCTCTTCAGATCTGTCAGCTAGAACCCAGCTTCCAGCTAACAGAGTCCGGGTCGAACCAAGCGAGTTTGTCTTGCGGGAGAGAACTACGAAGGTAACTCATATTTTCTTTACCATTAAAAAAAAGGTAAAGGTCCTATATAGGCTATAGGGGCAGTAGGTCGTTCATCCACTGTGTCTAGGGCACAGTATTGGAAGGTTGAGCCCATTCCTCTCCTTCCACCGCCTTTTACCTCCCCAACCCATGCAAGTCAGGTACCTATTTTACACCTGGGAGGTGCGGCGCGGCGGCAGCTGGCTATATTACACCGAACGACATGTTACACCTAGCCTTTGCACATCTAACTCTAGTTTAAAGCTATCTAGTGAGGATGCCCCTACTGTACTTGTTGGCAGCAAGTTGCACTCTACGATAGTTCTAGGAAAAAACAAGTTTATGAACACCTCTCAACTCTGGTACTTGAAGGCATGACTATTTCTTGTTCTTTTCTGAGCTGGTATTAGATACTCAGTAGTTGGTACATCCATCATTTCATTAGTCATTTTGTACATCATGCATAGTCCGGACATTTTTTGCCTGTCTTCCAGTGACACCCACTGTAGGTTTGTTTTAATTTCCGTGACCCCTTTCATAGTTCATCTGTTCTGTTCTGTATCAGGTGATATCGGTGGTGTTCCACGTCTCGGAGAAGGAGGAAGCCATCTGTGCCGAGAGAGCAGACACCATCGGAACACTCGGGCTCTTCTACGGAGACGAAATCAGCAGGAAGCAGCTCAGAAGGTCAGGGCTTGAAAAACTTTTTCTGCACCAGTGCAGGTAACATTGAAAGTTACCTGCAGCAGACAAACTTTACCTGCACTACTCAGAATTTAGGAAGTATGGATCACATTAAAAGCTGTTCAGAAACCACTGCCATTATTTCTTTTATACATCATAGGTGCAACAGTTAATGCAGCAATTAAAAATCTACATACACCTACATGTATATGAATACACACACACATACATACAGGTGGTATTTCCAGTCCTGAAGATAAATATAGTATTAAGGCATCAGAAGTGAACACATATGTATAACAGTTCACAATTATCTAGTCATACGTTTGTGTTATAAGAAAATGCTAGTTTAAGAGCTTGGTTAAGATCTGGAGGCGGTAACAACTCTATGTATCCGCAGAGCCCTGCGCAAAGGGTCATCAGAGAGAGGACTACTGGCTGATACCAACCCGCTCAAGGGAGTCAACTTCGACATGGGATACATGGGGGAGGAACATGCCCAGGAAGGTAGGGTTTTCTATACTTTGCCAATTAATCATATTAATTATGGAAAACAGATTTTCCATGTAATATGATAAGTTAAGAAAATTCATAAAAAAACTCAAAATAATGTTTTGTCGCCTCAACTCTTGTTTGACAAGGTTTATGACCTGAAAATTTGAAAATGTAGGAATCTTGTTTTTTTGGCCCGCCTTGTTTTGTTTCGCCCTATCGCATTAGATTTGGAGTCTGCAGAGGATGTCATCCATAAAATTTACTTGCTGTGGCCTAACTGAAAATATTGGATTTCTGGACACAGATGGGCCTGGGAGACACTGCCTCTGATCAGACTGTTTATCTGACATCAGCTGGGACCTGTTTGTCACTCGCACTCTGTCCAGTCTAACATGACCGCAGAATGTTGGCTTGAAGGTTCAGCTGTGCTGAAAACTCTTCACTTTAAGTTTGGACTTCCACTTTTCCCATTTTGACATCAAGGCATTTATTTAAGTGAAAAGCGTTTTCATATAATTGATAAGTATGATGTACAGTTATGAATGATGATAATGACTTTCATCAATATTCATTTGAAAATTTTCTTGAGGGATGATCTTTCTTTCTATTGACTATCATCACCTATGACGTGTAAAAGAAATAGTGGCAGTGGTTTCTGCTTTTTAGTGTAATCCATACTTTCAAAATTCTGAGAGGTGCAGGTAAAATTTGTCTGGTGCAGGTAATTTTCAGTGTTACATGCACCAGTGCAGGCGTGCAGAAAAAAGTATTTCAAGCCGACCACATGATTACAATACACACATAACAGGACTTACAACTGCAGAGCATCACCCTAAAGTACTAGTACAAAAAATTAAATTTTATTTTATTCAAGTACAGTTATTTTAAACCAAAGTTTGTGGACTCCCTGACCTAACCTTGATCCCATATTCCCTGGGAATAACCTCTCTCACGTGACCACATCGCACCCCGCTGACCAAGCCAGACTGGGAACAGTTAACTCCGCCGTAATTCGTCAGCGTACAAAAACTAAGAGGATAACCCACATAAAAACACATCAGACGTGAAAGTGGCTTACCAGGATCTGTGCAGAATTGCTCCCGTATCGCTTATTATCAAGGGTAACTGACCTGCACTGGGGTTCAACCAGAGGGCAAGCCATGCATTGACATACTTTCTAATAGTCTCTGTCGTAGGTTAACTGGTAATTCTGTGATCCTTCACTCTTCTGAGCCATGTCTTTTCATTACTGATCCTGCAGTGCCGTGTGCTTTGCCAACTTAAGACCATTTAGGTCTAAATACCGGCATTTTGGGCATTGTCAGCAGTCTCTTGTGTTGAGATTTATGTTCACTGCATGGTGTTAAGCGCCCATTCGCCGTGGAAGCAGAGTACATGGACTCAGAATGGAATTTACTGAATCTTATGTCATTGCTACTTTTTACGTCCAATTTGGCTCCTGGGGAAGGGTTCATATAGAGGGCAAAGGGTGCTGAAAATCATATACAAATGTAATGATTCATTACCATGAAGATGTATGTCAATGTAGTGACCATTAAGACTGATAGAATCAGTTCGATGATACTGGCTCAGTAAATAAAGAGACTCTTTTCGTCAGCTGAATAAAACACTCCGTTGTGTAAAAAGAGTCTTTATTCAGTGACTTACCAACCTGATGAAACTATTCACGGATATGGGTTTGGAATACTATAAATTTTTGAAATATTTGTGGTAGTTTGTTGTTTGCGGTTTTTGCAGTGAACTTGTACTTATCAGTGTTGTGAAAATTCTTCTGTACACAATTTGGATTGATTGCAAAATTGTTTCAATTAACTTTTGTATGAACTGTATCATGAGGCCATTGGTTTGAATTAGTCAATTCATAATGACAAGGGACACATGTGGCAATCCCTGGTGAATGTGACACTTTTCAGGGCTCGAATTACCCCTTCATGTGCAAGTTGGTGCACATAAATTTGGTGGTGTGCACCTAATTTTTTACTGGTCTGCACCAGTGCAAGTAAGTTTTTTGTGCAAATATTTTTTCCCCATGTGCACCTTTACCAAATAATGTAATTTGAGTCCTGCTTTTCACTCAGTTTCTAATAGTATGCTTTTGACAGTGTATGATCTTCCCGAGTGACCCAATAACATCAGGCTGTCTTACTTCTGATTGTTTTTTTTAAATGTTTCTTCTGACTAAATGTTTTTTTCTGTCGTATGATCTTCCGGAGCGACCCAATGACGTCAGGCTGTTTATTTCTTTTTTTTATTGTTTCTTCGAATTCTGACTAAATTTTTGTGTGTGTCTACAGTGTATGATCTTCCAGAGCGACCCAACGACATCTGGCTGTTTATTTCTTTTTTTTATGTTTCTTCTGACTAAATGTTTTTTTCTGTCTGCAGTGTATGATCTTCAGGAGCAACCCAACGACATCAGGCTGTTTATTTCTTTTTTTTATGTTTCTTCTGACTAAACGTTTTTTTCTGTCTGCAGTGTATGATCTTCCGGAGCGACCCAACGACATCAGGCTCTTTTACTCGTGCATGTCGCGGCTGATGATCTCGTTGGTCGGGAAGCCGCCCGCCTCCAACACCGAGGAGCGAAGACGCGCTTCATCCGTCGACAACTCTGTCGTGGAACGAATGGCGGCTCAGAGAAGACCTGCAGAATCACATCAAAAACTCACCAAGTATGGACCTTTCATTGTTACTGTTCTTCTGAACTTCCTCAATAACATTTAAAACAGTAATAAACTTGATAGAATATCTTTATTCAAATAAAACAGGACAGAGCTAGGCAGTCTAATGCCTTACTCAAACAAAACAGAACCATGTGGACTGTTTGTTATTGCATACAGTACTCTAGCTGTCCTTGAAAGGTCTGCTGCATATTATCCATGCTCCTTCTAGATGTCACTTTGGTCACCTCTGTCGGTATGTACTGGTACTTAGTGACTCAGTATTTTCAACCTGTACCTAATCGATTTTTGCGGTATTGTACCGGGATACAGTACCGGTACACCGCCATACGTAGCATATACTGTACATAGCATCTGTCTCCCCTGTCACGACCAGTGGAAAAGTAGTTTAACTTTTCATTCAGCTAAACTGGTTCAAGATCACTGTATTTCTCTTTCCCTTAATGTAGCTTTAACTCCATGATTCTCCCGGAATGAGCCAATCACATGATGTTATGTCTTCATTACCTGTGCTAATGACATTTACTTTCGCCATAAAGCCAATCTCTGACGGGCTTCCACATCAATTCAGACATTACCGTGGTTAGGTTGATGGAACCTTGAGCCAGAGATGCCTAACTCAATACAAAATACCCGTCTGCAGCCTGTCATTCCCAGACAAAAACCAACATTTGAAAATTGGGACACGTGCAATTTCGCAAACGAAGAAATCCAGGACTGTCATTAGTTCCTATTTGGTCAATTTCTGTCTTGCTGATGGTGTTGGAAAACTACGTTTGGACCGATATAATAACCGTTATGATCTAGTGTCCTTGGAGTCGATTGGACCAAATTGGAAGTTAAATTCAGGCATCCTATAATTTTCTATGTGGCAGAAAAAAAGTATTCCCTGCCCTGAGTACTGTAATCTTGTGTCCTTGCTAGCAATTCTGCCAAATTGCAGGGAAAGAGTCTTACTTAGACTTGCTTAGATCCTCCCATGCCTAGTGGCACACCGGGCAGAAAGCTTTCTCCACTCCTGGCCAGGGTCTCCATTTCTTTCAGCTTAATCCTTAATTTGTGAAGATTGTAAAATGTTAATGGTAAAGTTCAACTTTTTTGTAATGTCTTTCCAAGCTGTGATTCGATAAAAGGTAGTCCTGTAGCCTTTTTGAGGCCATAGGGGCAGTGGGTTGTTAATCTGCTGTGTCTAGGTCATGGTATTGGAAGTCAGAGCCCATCCCTCTCCTTTCACTGCCTTTTACCTCCCCAACTGAAGTCAGGTACCCATTTTACACCTGGGTGGAGTGAGGAAAGTTGTGTAAAGTACCTTTCCAAGGACACAACATCTAGCCAGGAATTGAACTCACAACCTTTCAGTCTCATGTTTGATAGAACTTGTTTCTTGTTTCTTGAATGATTTTTGTTATTTTTCTTTTCTTGACAGTTCTCCCCCTGTTAAAGGCACACCCATCACGAAAGCGTTTGTCACTGACAAACCTAGGAAAGATGAGGCCGACCAGACGGCGCTTGCCTCCAAATCCTGGAGTGTACAGCCGGAACAGCTGATGCTGCTGGCCCCTGGTACTGGTACCGGTCAGTATTGCGCTGTCTCCAAATACCAGCCAAGCAGATCTTTTGGTGGCTGCAAAGGCACTATCAAATTTGCCAGGCAGTTACCATTTGCCACCGTTGGGCTGGCGTAAAAAAAGATACCAGTACGAAAAAGAAAGCCCCATAAAACACCTAAAAACATGTCAAAAATGCCTAAACCTCTGCTTGGAGAGAGCCAAATATCACAAAGATAGATTTTGCAACTAAAGAATTGATCGATGAAAATAAAGAAAAGAGTGTTTGATACTGAACATGACTGTACTTTTGTTTAACATTGAAGTAGCCATTCAGAGCTCTTGGCAGTTAACAATCTTGGAAATTGAAGGTGAATAGTGCAAGCTGACTAGATACTTGACTTTCTTTTAGTCCAGAAATACATGCATCACAGTGTTCGAAATACCCACTAGCACACTAGCAATTGCTACCTGATTTTCTTGTGCGCTAGTTGCTCCCTGACTCAGGTAGCGCACCACGCAACCTGAAAATATGTACCGCTGAACTCAAAGGTGCACACTGTGCTACCTGGTTCAAAAAAGTATTTCGAACACTGCATCATGAGGTTATTATTTAAACGATGTCAGTTCCAAAATCTAGTTAATTTTGAGTTACGTGTACTTGTAAAGCCATAATTAGTGTCTGCACCGTAGTTCTGATACTTCAGATGTAGTAATGACTGAAGTTATTTCTTTAGGTGGGAGTGGAGACTTGGACACTGCACAAGTCCAGGTCCTGAACCACACAGATAGAGTCATGAGGTTTGTACGTCATGTTGTACTTCTCAAAGCAGAGAGTCAAACCACCTATCATAACATGTTGTTGATAATTGTTTAGTCCTGCAAAGTGCTATAGAATTTTGTTGGTATATTTTTCTTGTATCAATATTAATCCCATAAATAGTTTAATAATGAACCTTTCCTATTATAGTCCCACCTACCTCTGTCAAAACATAAAAATGCAAATATTGACCGAAACGCAGCCACTTTCTCATTGGTAGAACCGCTAATTGTCATGTTAACAATGCTTAAATTGATAATTGTGATGGACAGTCAGGAAAGGTCCATTATGTTGTAATTTGATAAGATCAAGTTATGTAATAATGTAGTACACTAGAACATAGTAAGTATTGAACTACTTACCAGATGAAACTATTTATGACTGTTCCTCCTACAGTTTTGAGCTGTCGTGGCCCGGCCATTGCTTGACAGTTACACCACAGCATGGTAAAGTAGACGCAAGGTAACTTAACTTGTGTTTCCTTATTGCTGTAATGTCCAGCCAGGGCTCGAAATACTTCTTTTTGCATACCTACACTGGTGCAGGTAACATTCAAAATCACCTGCACCAGACAAAATTTACCTGCACTGCTCAGAATTTAGAAAGTATGGATCATACTAAAAACTGTTCAGAAACCACTGCCATTATTTCTTTTACACTTCATACGTAGTGACAGTCAGCAATTAAAATCCACATACACCTACCTATATTATAAACCCAGTACGTGGACTGGCGCAGGTTAGGTACAGGTAGACATCAGAAGCACCTGCACAGCTCCAATTTTACCTGCACTAACCTGCATATACCCAGTACATGGACCAGTGCAGGTTAGGTGCTGGTAGACATCAGAAATACCTGCACAGCTCCAATTTTACCTGCACTAACCTGCATATGCAAGTGGGATCTTCAGCCCTGACTTCTTTGGTGTTCATAAGTATATCCTTGGTACTGAAACCTTTGTTGTTCTGTGTTATTGTTGGTACTGTCTGAGGTGCTGAACCCTTGGCTGTGCTGTTTTACTATTGGCGCTGTCTGAAGTGCTAAAAAGTTGTCCATGTAGCAGTGTACGAAATACTTTTTTGAGCCAGGTTGCCCAGTGGCAACCTAGGATGAAAGCTAGGTTGCCCATCAAAATTCCAGGTTGCCCCGAATTTAAACTCTTCTACATTATGATTAACTTTGTTAGAATACAATGTGCATTTATATATTTCTGACACAGAATTGTTTCCCCTTACCTGAAGTGATGAGCTTTTCCATGGGAACTTCTCAATTAACAGTTCCCAATGGAAGAAAGGGGCATCCTTACCACAAAATTTAGGTAGTGCACTGAGCTACCTGGGTGTAGAAATAGGTTGCACCAAGCAAAATATGGTTG
This sequence comes from Branchiostoma floridae x Branchiostoma japonicum, assembly GCA_013266295.2. Taxonomy (NCBI): domain Eukaryota; kingdom Metazoa; phylum Chordata; class Leptocardii; order Amphioxiformes; family Branchiostomatidae; genus Branchiostoma; species Branchiostoma floridae x Branchiostoma japonicum. Next base: position 3,143,908 of record CM023829.1, on the reverse strand, counting down.
CACATCGCAACTGGGCAACCTAGTATTTCGCACGCTGATGTAGAGAGGCACCATGAAAAAATGCAGAAAATAAAGCCACCATGAACATTTCCAGATTTACAGTAAAAACTGTTTGTAGATAATACTGTAAATTTTCAAATATTCTCTGTGGTTTTATGCTCACTTTTTTTTGCGGTTACATCTCTATCGCAAAGTCATCACATTGTGGAAAAAGTGAAAGCATCACTCTGAATGCCTCCTTCTATGCACAATACATTACGGGTTTCGCTAAGGTGCAGTACGTTCTGCCGGCGTGCTGTAGAGACGCACCATGAAAAAATGAAGAAAATAAAGCCACCATAAACATTTCAAGACTTACAGTAAAAACTGTTGGTAGATGATACTGTAAACCTCGAAATATTCTGTGGTTATATGTTCACGGTTTTTGGTAGTGACCTTTTTACCGCAAAGTCGTCACATTGTGAAAAAAAGTAAAAGCATCACTGTAAATGCCTCCTTTTATCCCCTACCACAAAAGTGAATCCCCACGAACTTGAATGAGTTTGCAGCCTTGCTGTTTGATTCCCTCAGGAGCCATCAGGTGATCCTGGTGAGCCCTAACCCAGCGACACAGGGCAAGGCAGACATCTTCCCCTGGAGGGGAAACCTCTTCATACACTGTGACAACGGACAGAAGGTACGTTCTTAAAGGGGCTTCCGCTTTTCAACATGTTTGTGCAATCATCTCACATTTCTGACATTTATGGTCGGCGCTAAAAGAGCCCACACGAGACTTCACTACTTTTCGTCAGTGACTGAAAGAAGTTGTCTGATGAAAAGTAGTGGATGCTACTTAAAACATCTGACAGTTTTCAAATTCTATCTAGTTGCTTCAGTAACTGTTTTCTTGTGCATTTTTGTTCTGTTTGAGGACGATCTTGTTACTTTGTGCCCATAGTTAGGTATTTTGTATAGCATTGCTTGAGTTTTGTTTTTTTTGGTTTAGAAGTTGATGTTCTTCCTCCACACTGAGTGTAAAAATCAGTGCAATTCAGCTTGTTGTACATGTAACTCATGCTGCGAGGCTCACTCACTCACTCACTCACTATCCGTTTAACGTCTCGTGTTCCTCGTCGCTCGAGGGTTGGACGTGGAATGTCGCCCTGGCCTGATTGCTGCTCTCCAGCTGATTCTGTCCTGGGGGTCGGTCTTTTGAAGATTCAATTTGCAAATGTCGTCCCTAACAGTGTCCACCCATCTCTTCCTTGGGCGGCCACGTGGGTTCTGGCCCTCAACAGACAAGGACATGATCTTTCTTGGCCAGTTCTCTGTGTTCATTCTCTCCAGGTGGCCATACCATCGCAGCCTGTTGTAGTGCATGACCTCATGGAGCCTGTATATACCCAGCCTACTCCTCAGATGTTCTGCTGACACTCTTTCCGACAGAGGCTGATTTTCTTAATAAACTAAACTGTAAACTGTTCTAGGCTGTGAAAATCCAGATCCGGGAAGACCTGGCGCTGGAGAAGTCTGCCTTCACGTCAGGTTCAGCACAGCTGCAGCCACTGGTGAACCAGGACGCCACACCTCACGTCACCCCCGCTGCTGGAGTATACAAGGAGAAACTTCCGACCGCTGAGGTGTCGGTCGCCAGTAAAGTGCTCAAGTTTCCACCAACCAGAAAGGGGGAAACTGCAGGTATAGAAATCTCCTAATAGCATAAAACAGCTGGATGTGAAAGAACCCAACTCACTCACCAAAAACAGAAGGCTCAAGTTTCCACCAACCAGAAAGGGGGAAACTGCAGGTATAGAAATCTCCTAATAGCATGAAACAGCTGGATGTGAAAGAACCCAACTCACTCACCAAAAACAGAAGGGGTGACATGGTGTGCTTGGCTATGAAAAAAGCAAGCCATTGCAAAACCACATTGCACTATCAGGTGCTGAAAAATCATAACGCTTTGTCTCAAGCAATTCGCTTCCAGTTTGATGTTGTAGAAAGACCCCAGGCATTGGATAGATTCTCTTAGTTAAGAAACTTGTCTAACAGAATGTTACACTACAATTAAAGGTTTAAACATGTTTGGCATGTTGCAGTATTGGTTTTCTGTTTTTTGTAATGTTGCTTGTCCTCCATGTTTTTTGTGCAGAAAGTTGTCTGGACTTCAGAAATGGTTCGGAGAAGGAGATGAAGTGGGAGTTGACGTCGTTTGCACCTGCTTACGTCAAGGTACGACTGTACATATATGTTCCTTCTAGTAGTGCTTTTAGTTTTAACTATACAGGTACTAAGTAGCGATAGAATAAGTTCTAAGCTGGAAAAGAAAGAGACACCCATATCTTTAGATTTGTGTGATGTATGTAAGGGATTGGTATTGCAATGCTTTTATTTGCATCAACATTTCTGAACATGTTTTGAAACCATAGTTACTGCCTCTTTGTAATTTAAAACAGTCTTTCTTGGTCGTCCTTCGCAGTCGAAGATGACTATCAGCGTCCTCATTCACCAGGGGTGTGACCTCATGTGGCTTCTGAGTCCAAAACTTGAGGCACACAGCCGTCCACACTTCGGGCATTGGTGGTCCGTTGTCAGGACTGCTGTAGTCACTGCTCTATGTTGTTTGGCCCTTGCAGCATTAAGGCGCTGCCTCCTTTCTCCTTCAAAGGCTGCAGTGGCTCGAGATATGAGTGCCCTCCAGGCCGTTCTATCAGTAGCCACTGGCTCCCGTTGGGGAGGCTTTATGCCACATCATTTGAGGTTGTTTTTGAGTGTGTCCAAACAGTGATTGTGATGAAAGGCAATGTACGTACTTTGTACAATGCCATGATTTACATGCCTGTTGTGATTGGTCCAATCCTAGGGTGTAGATGACACAAACGACATCTTCCGTGCAACGTACACAGTGTTCCGATTCGCCCGCATCAGCGGAACCCTCGGTGGAACAGAGAGAATACAGGTGAAAATACCAGTATATTAGGGTCAAATACCTGTCATTATGTTGACAAAATATTTATGGATGTGTGGGAAACAGTGTTCTAGCCAGCCTGAAATTTTTTTCGTCATCCCAGTTTTGCTTGACATAACATCACATTGAGTGCTGGAGGCCCTAGAGGACATGCTCCCCCTGGAAAATTTTGAAATCTTGACCCTCTGAAACGGTTACACTATTTCCTGCATGTTGTGGGGCAAATTTCGCCGGTAGAGTAAGCTTAGTTTACTGACATCTCTTTCCATATCTTTACATGCCAATTTTTGTCTGTCAAAGATGACGGAATCTGCAAAATTTTTGTCCGTCATGAGCAGCAAACTTCTGTCAAATGACATCCACACTTGAGTCCTAAGAAACCTCACTTTTTCTCAGACTGTGTCTGCCAAGTGCCATCTCTTCTTTTGATCTTTTGGTTATAACAGACCTAGAAGATTCTTGTAACCTTCATGTGTGTTTTCTTACAGATCCCTGTGACTTTTATTCCAAGGGAGATCGGCAGCTATTCACAGTTCTGGGATCTACAGGTACAGCCTATCTTTTCCTCTGTGAAGCAATTTTACACTTCGTAAAAACTTTTGAAAGTTTTTCAAACGTTTTTGGAGCTTTTGAGATGTACGAGTAAACAGCTTGAAGGATACAAAAAGATGACAGCTAATCAATTTGCTTTTGACTTCATTTGGTGGTGGTCCTTATCTTTCTAGAAAAGAAGCTGCAAAACTCCTTACAGTAAAGACTGGAGGCACAAGTCATCGTGGTGTGGGGTTTATATATAATTAAGATGTGTGTCCATTCTTGCCTCGGGGGAGTGGAATAAATGTTATCTGTGTTTTCTTCTGCTCCACAGACTGAGCTGAGGGGGATGTCTGGAGGCCCTGCACAGACTACCAGGATCCAGCTGATAGCACAAGTAACTTTACCTTCTGTAACTTTATCTTATACACCAGCACTTTTTGATACATGTACATGTACAGAATCAAATACAGGTCAAGGCTTGCTACACTGGGTGCATATGTAAAATTGGAGCTGTGCAGGTATTTCTGATGTCTACCTGCGCCTAACCTGCACTGGCCTATGCACTAGGTTTATATATACATGTAGTTGTATGTTGATTTTTTATTTGCTGCATTGATACAGCTAGCACGCGAAGTTTAAACGCATGTACAAAGTAACTATTTGGCAAACTTGAAATAAATCAACTTTTTATTGTGTAGACTACTAGAAAATAACGCATTTGATATCCTCTGGTGCTTTCCTTTAATTTGTTATCTGAATCAGATTCTCCACATGCATGCTTACGCCAGTCCTACCTTCCTACAGGGTAAAGATAGCCCTGACTCATCAGATGATGGTCTTCCCAGGAACCAACAGAGGTCCAGAAAGATCTCTGGAAATAACCTGTCTGCTGCTACAGGTGCAAGGTATGCAATGACTTCTTGTGCTTTTCTTGCAACAGATACATTTTGTACCATGTGCTTATCTTGAAAGTTCATCTGATGTGTTAGTAGAAGTCATTATGAAGCAGGTGTGAACAGTATTTTCCAACTCAAGAAATTGGACTTACCCAAATTTTCGACTGTACAACTCCAGTCCTTGTCATGGAATGAGCGATCCACCGCTTCCGTGACATTGTCTCTCATTCCTTGACAAAGACTGGAGTTCTACAGTAGAAAAATTGGGTTAGTCCAATTTCTTGTGTGGGAAATTACAGTTTAAACTTGCTTTATATTGACTCCATGTGCCAAGTATTGAAAAAGTTTCTTAGTAGCATAGTGAACAACATTTCACCTTTTCCCTTAGGCCACACCAATTTAATTTGTTGGTTCTCGGATTCGCCTCTTCATTTTTTTCTGATTTGCAAAAAAAAAAAAAAAAAATTTCTGGCTCTCAATCAGCTCAAAAATGCTCACATTTTTCCCCCAACAATTGAAGAAAGTCCTTTTCTTTCCAGTTGTTACAGTTTTTCCATCTCTCAATGCAGAGGTTTGATTAAAAGTTCAAAATTCATTGTTTAAATTTTAATCCAGCCTTTTATGTTGACTTCATGGTTCCTATCGTAGCATTTGGGGCTATAATAGGATGCCCAGGCCTGTTTTTATTTTATTTTTTTTTTCGCCCTGTCGCTTCATATTTTTTCTGAAAAAATCTGAGAACCAACAAATTAAATTGGTGTGGCCTTACTTATAGGAAACGATACCAATTTTCGTAATTTACGACTTACGGGAAACAACAGACATTCAACAACAGATATGATGATGATGATGATGATAATGATCATATAGAAGCTATCATAATGTTACATCAAACAAGTGCCATAGAACTGCAACGATTAGTACACACGTTTCTTCAGACACATTCAAGACTCAGAGAAAATTTGTTATTTATGAAGATTTACCACATTTGTGGAAGGATGGACATAGCAGGTGACTATCACCTCTTCAAAGACGTCAAACCTGAGACCAGACTGTAAGGTCTGAACCACTCACACCGGGAAGGACCTGCTCTTTTTGATAAGTGTGCCAGGGATTCTAACCCAGAACCTTCAGATTCTGAGTCAACAACCCTAACCACAAGACAGCACGTCGGCAGAACGTACTGCGCCTGCGCGAAACCCGTAATGTATTATGCATAGCACTTTGGCAGAACGTCTCATATAAGGTTGTATTTGCGCATATAAGGGTGACATCCCATCTGTAGTTTTCAAATGTTGTGTAGAAAAAGATATGGTCTGCAACAGGCAAAGTTCTGATGCAACGTTGACCAAAAATCCAGCAAAAACCCAGGTTTTGCGCAGGCGCAGTACGTTCTGCCGACGTGCTCCACAAGACCACCTTACCACCCTGAAATTGATTCAGACGCTGTGTATGTCTGGAGGCAGTATTGTTCTAGTGGCTAGCTTCTGGGGTGCTTGATAAATTGGCAAGTCTGGCTTTGTCAGTTCTACTCCAGGGTAATTACATCTGGGCTGCCTAGGAGTATTAGACATCCTGCCCAACAGACAGTGTTATCTGCACAGTTCACTCACCCATATTGGCACCTACATTACGGTCATGATGAGGTTTAAGTCTTGGTCTGGATCGCACATTAAGGAACAGACAAAATCAAAAGTCTGTCTCGGCCAGTATAGAATCTGATGTACTATACACTGTTGCTCAAGTTAAGGTTGGTTAAAGTTATGGTATATAGGGTGGCTCCCATCCTTGTTTCTGTAGCCCTTGGGCCACACTGTTGTGCAATCACTACAGCAGGGGACTAGTCCACTGGTAGTGGTGTGTGTTCAACTACCACTACCCTATTCTCAACTCCTAAGTCCCATACACACAGGCCACTACAGCAGGGGGTAGTCTGCTGGTAGTGGTGTGTGTTCAACTACCACTACCCTAGTCTGAACTCCTAGCTCCCATACACACAGGCCACTACAGCAGGGGCTAGTCCACTAGTAGTGGTGTGTGTTCAACTACCACTACCCTAGTCTGAACTCCTAGCTCCCATACACACAGGCCACTACAGCAGGGGGCTAGTTCACTGGTAGTGGTGTGTGTTCAACTCCCGTACTCTCAACTCCTAACTCCCATACACACAGGCCACTCAGCCACTCAAAACAATGCCTCCATACCAGGAAGTTAAAAAGAAATTGTTCCCTCTACCCTATTATAGGAACGGTGGTTCTGAAAGTGCCAAGAATGGACTGGTGGTTCCCTGTGACAAGTACGTCTTCCCCGTCACCATAGTGGACCAGTCCAGCACAGAGAAAGTGCTCATCAAGAATGACAGTGCCACACCGGTCTCTGTAAGTTGCTTAGCTATTGATGATGATGATGATGACTGGTTTATTTGCACCATGTGCACACACATACATGTACCTTGCATAGAATAAAGAGACTCTTTCTACACAACCAAGTGTTTTATTCAGCCGACGTTTCGGTGACCGTCTGTCACCTTCCTCAGGGCAATTCTGACTGGTTCACATTGCACTGCAGCATAGGTGTCGCTGCTGTACCTTGCATACTTGCAGCCTTACATGGCTGAATTGGGGTATGGGACACTTAATTCATTATAAATCATTCAGTAACTTGACGCTAAAAGGTTAAAGGTAATCTTCTTAAATCTGGAAGTTCTGCAGCTGAACTGCATGAAGTTGGTCCTTTGTTCTTAGTTCTTAGTTCTCTGCCATGTAGGCTTCCACATTTTGGAGGCAGCCAAATAGAGAAGGGGGGGATTTAGATATAGTAATGTGTTGTAGAATTTTCCCTTTTTTTGGGTTGCCAAATACATGCACATGTAGTATAGAAAGGAGAGTCTTTTGTTGATCATTGTAAGTTGTCTTGCTGACTTTGCAATAAAGTTTGGAGAAGGTAAAATTACCTTGTTCCTATACCTCTGCTTTTCCCTTGCAGGTGAAGTTTGTGAGTCCCCGGTCTCCCTTCAAAGTCAATCACCACAAGTATACACTGAAGTAGGTCTTTGTCTTCTTTGGGGTTAAGGTAGCCAACATCAACTTACTGATGATTCTGCTACACTGTAGAATTGAGCTGTAGAATTTGGACCATCGCACACCGGGGCATGCCCCTACTCTTTTTCGAAAGGTGTGGTGGGTTCTTTTACATGCGTGGGGTGTGGCTCTCCCCAAACACGGGACCTCCATTTTACGTCCTATCCGAGGGACGTCCCTAACCGAAGCTAGGTACTCATTTACACCTGAGTGAAGTGAGGAAAGTCGTGTAAAGTGCCTTTCCCAAGGGCACAAGATCAGTGACATGGGTGGGGATCGAACCCGGGACCTCTTGGCCCTGAGCCGAACGCGCTACCGCTGCGCCACACGACCCCACCTTACAAATTACAAATTATTTCCAAATTGCAAAACAAAATCTTGACAAAGTCATTCTGCAATAGTGCAGAACACTGAAAAAAACATTTCTACCACTGTTTTCATAGGTGCTTTATTTCCTCCATTAGCTAGCATACAAGTACAAACAGACCAGTATGTAGCTAGTCTTCCTGGAGTTATACATACATCATACAAACTACATCACAATTAAAACATTATTTGCATACAACTTGTTAATTGCTACCGAAACAGTTCCAAACCACAAGATTTGACCCACAAACGTCCTTCTAAATCCCACCCACATCTCCAGTTTGACCTAACCTACCTAAAGCCCCTGGTTAAGTGACAGGCCGTTCCCATGGATACTATTACGTCTTGTCTGGGTGAAACCTTGATAGGAACACCCTCGACCTCCACCTAGTCTGGAGCAGATAACATGGCAAAGTCTACAGTCCCCAGCCACTGCAGTTAGTCCTGGAAAGGGGATTGGAATACTATACATCTCCAGGGCTCAAAATCCTTTTTTCTGCACACCTGCACTGGTGCAGGTAATATTGAAAATTAACTGCACCAGACAAATTTTACCTGCACCACTCAGACTTTGAGAAGTATGGATCATACTAAAAACTGTTCAGAAACCACTGCCATATATTATTTCTTTTAAACTTCTTAGGTGGTGACAGTCAATGCAGCAAATAAAAATCCACATACACCTACATAATTTGCATGATATATATTATAAACCTAGTACAGGGACCGGTGCAGGTTAGGCGCAGGTAGACATCAGAAATGCCTGCACAGCTAATCTCCAAGCAGATCTTTCGGTGGCTGCAAAGACAGTATCCATTGGCCAGACAGTTACCACCAGTGGCAAATGGTAACTGATAACTGTCTGGCCAATGGATACTGTCTTTGCAGCCACCAAAAGATCTGCTTGGAGATTATGCACAACCCCAATTTTACCTGCAATAAGGTACACCCAGTATTTCAAGCCCTGTATCTCCCACTGAAGCATCGTCGGAGTAACTTTATCGTTTTATGGTGGATCAGAGAGAGAGTCGTGGCTATCGGGTTTAATGTGCGCAGGAGCCAGACACGTTTATGTGTCTAGACAGCGCGGCCTTTGATGAACAATCCCTCCCCACCAGACCAATTACGTGGCGGATGGAGATACAAGTCCGATGGAATCCCTCGGTCACCCTGATAATGTGGCGAATCTTACATTGCCAGTTATCAGTGTGTTGGGATTTTGTATGTACAGTAACATTTCCACCCACTGTATGTAAAGCACATTTGGGCAGCTTCTTAAGATAATATGCCATATAGCTATGATTGTGACTTACCTTTTTAAAGGGCCGCTGTAGAGAATGAACCTGACAAGGAATTTCTACAATCTTATGATAAAAAGTTGTATTGTCTTTGTAGTTTCTGGAAAATTCTTTTCTTTTTTTTTATCAAGGAATAATTAAGGAATTTCTGCAACCTTGTATATTCCTAAGACCTTTCTACTTGTACTTGTATACATTCTGCAAGTTCTTTTTTTTTAATCCTTTGTTCTAAAAGAGGTTGTTTTGAAAGTCTTTGTCGTGTATGTTTACCAGACTGTGGTGGAAACTGATAGCCTGTACAGTCATGTACTTGACTATTCTGATCATGTTGCGTGAGTTTTGCACTTTTGGAGGGCAGATGTCTCATTTTTATGGGTTTTCCCCATTTCCCTGCCAACTCGTAACAAAATACATTTATGTACATGTTTTTCAATGTCCTTCATGCTGGGATGATAAAAAAGGTGGACTAGTCCATTGTTGCTTTTTGTACGGGGGTCAGAATGCCTGTTTTTACTTTAGGCCATAGCAAGTAAATTTTATGGATGACATCCTCCGGAGACTCCAAAATTAATGCGAGAGGGCGAAAAAAAAACAAGGCAGGCCAAAAAAAACAAGATTCCTACATTTTCAGATTTTGAGATCGTAAACCTCGTTGAACAAGAATTTAGGCGGCAAAACATGATATCATACCCAACAGGTCTTCTGTTGCTGTATTCAACAGTATTACCTGTCCTTGCAGATGTGTCTTTATTAAATAGAACAAAAAAAAGAGCTTGCTGTACCATCTTCAAGGTAGATACTACACTGGGTATTCATTTGTAATGGAACACCCTGGACTGTCAACACTTGCCATCAAACACGAGGAATTGCGCCTCAAGTTTGCTGGATCCCTGGTGGTCTCTGAGTTTAGAGACTGGCCACCAGGCAGAACACAGGGCTCAATCACTGACAGAGTGACTCATAAACCGAACTGTCTGGAAGCCATACTCTACCTATATTGTGCCAACTGTTACAGCACCGATTTGTCTCTGAAACAACTTTGAAAAAAGAAGTGACTAAATAAAATTTTCAATTATTGGCCCATTATTGTACAAATGGTTTTGATTCAGTGGCAACATCACATATAAAATGAATAAAATACAACATTGTATCAAAGTAAAAATAAAAGAATACGTCAGAGCCCTGTCTTGCAGATGGACGTTCATGACATATTTGCCCTTTTTGGCATGTTGACCACCGTCACAGGGCAACAAAATTTCTTGTTTTTTTTTCTGAAATCAGGCGAAAATTAATGAGCGCGAGGATGTCATCCATAAAATTTACTTGCTGTGGCCTTACTGAATAGATACATCATTTGATACATTTCCTATAGAGGTGCATACATACACTGTAGCCATTGGTGGCCCCTTAGATAATTTTTCCCATTGAAATAAGCATGAAGAATCCTGTCTATAGTGACCACCTGTCCACATAGACCAGATTATATCAGTGTATCACTTTATAGCAGTCCCCTGAGTAGTCTTCCTGGGAAGTTCTGACTGTACATGTGTGTACATTAACACAGTTGACACTTTTTGGTGGCCCCTTAGATAATTTTTCCCATTGATATAAGCATTATATAAGCATCCTGTATATAGTGACCACCTGTCCACATAGACCAGATTATATCAGTGTATCACTTTATAGCAGTCCCCTGAGTGGTCTTCTTGGGAAGTTCTGACTGTACATGTGTGTACATTAACACAGTTGACACTTTTTGGTGGCCCCTTAGATAATTTTTCCCATTGATATAAGCATTATATAAGCATCCTGTATATAGTGACCACCTGTCCACATAGACCAGATTATATCTGATTCAGTCCCCTGACTGGTCTTCTTGGAAAGTTCTGACTGTACATGTACAGTATGTCTGGCAAAGATGTCCTAACAGCCCTTCCTGAATACTAATTATATCTCAGGGGTTTTTCTAAACCAGGGAATAAGGGAGCTGCTCCCTCATGTAACCAGTCAGCTCCCTCATGTCAATTTTCAAATTGAATCCTCGACCCTAAGTGGCTACATACTACTACTACTAGTAGTTTCACAACATTAAGTCTTTCTCAAAATGATCTTTTTCCAGTGAAAATATAAAAACAAAACATCATAACAAGTCATTCTAGCATTACAAACTGTGTTGCTCTTGTAAAAATTTGCATCGCTCCCTTGCCAAGCTAGTGATCTGCTCCCTCATGCAAATTTTTTCTAGAAAACCCCCTGATATCTGTCTGGAAGACCTAGGAGAGCAGTGCCGTCATCAGCATGCCCCAAACTTCATTTGTATACAATGCAGTGCAGGACCAGACATACATAATCCGAATCAATAATTCTGGAAACGGGCCTAGTAATTGGGTAATAAATGGTTCGGTCTAGCCCGTGTACTACAGTAAGTCTTTAAATATCCGCGACAGTTTTATTTTCGCTGCACCGCTCGACCGTGAAGTCACAAAACCGTGAATTTGTGTTTTTGTGCTACAGAATTGTTTTGACCGTTAACTTAAAACCCTACGGTAACCTCCTTTTCACTCCTACGAGAAAATTAAATCCTGCAAAAATAAGAGATGTACGGTATCCAGCTAAAGGCCTTTTATGGGTTGAAATGTCTGAACATGGCATTGGTCATTGCCCTGGTTTCTGGACGTATGTATATTGATCGTTTGGTAATTGAAAGAGACATACTAAAGATGGCATCTTGCGCATATTGTACTAAAGGGCAGGGCCGTCTGATCATGACATCAGTCATCGTCCTACTTTTTGGACCGATGTCTGTTGAAAGAAGAAGATAATTAATTGATAATTAAAAGAGATGTATTGAAGGTGGCATCTTGCATAGATTGTATTCATAAATCCATAACTGTTAAGATCTCGACAGCAGAAATATCCACAAGAAATTGGTTATCGTCCTACTTTTTGGACGTATGTTTGTTAAAAGAAGAAGAGAATTAATTGTTTAATAATTAAAAGAGATGTATTAAACTTTAAAGGTGGCATCTTGCATACATTGTGTTCACAAACACGAATTCCTAATTTGTATTAACTAAAGTTAAACTAAGTTCTCGGCAGCAGAAATTAGTTATCGTTCTACTTTTTAGACGTATGTCTGTTAAAAAAGAAGAGAATTAATTGTCTGATAATTAAAAGATATGTACATGACATTGTATTAAAGGTGGCATCTTGCATACATTGTAGATTGTATTCACAAACACGAATCCATAACTGTCAAGATCTCAGCGTTAGAAATATCTACCAGAAGGGGCCTCCGAGAGGACGACAGGAGTGGAATAGCTTATTGAGACGCGGTGGCCCTGACCTAGTTTTGACAAGGTTACTAGCGGACATGTCATGTTCAAGTCTGCAGCAGGAAGAGAGTGATTGCCGTGGGTGATACCATTAGCCGGGAGTACGTGCCTATGGAATGGTGCGTGCCTGTGGAATACTGATGAGGAGGAGGAGAATACCATCAGCTTGTGGGGTCTGAAAACGTACTCACATGCAGTCTGCATCCAATGCAATTTCAGGAAAAAAAATAGATTTTCAAAGTCAATTTTCTGGTCAGACTGTAGATTTAACATTTTCATAGGGGCTTCCTGGTAATTTACTGGAGTTGAAATAATCTGTAGAACTGTAAGTGATACAATGGAAATATACATTTGATTTGTCCATGGAATACTGATGCAAGGCGGAGGACTAAGCTTGTGGGATCTGAAAACGTACTCACAGACATTTTTTTAGAAGATTTAACATTTTCATAGGCGCTTCCTGGTAATTTACTGGAGTTGAAATAATTCTGTAGAACTATATAGTATATATATATTGAATGATACAATGGAAATATACATTTGATTTGCCAATGGAATGCTAATGCAAGGAGGAGGACTCAATTAGCATGTGGGTTTTTCAAGGTCAATTTTCTGGTCATTTTTTAAATGTAGTAAGTTGAATCAACCCTATCCCAAGGTCACAATAGATATATCAAATTTTTGGGGACTCAAGTCACTGAGTCTCCGTAATACATGCAGTATCGTCATTACTCAATAGGAGTCTCTGTGACAGTTGACAGAACCAGGTCCATAATGACATCATGTTTTCTGAACTGGGTCAGAAGTTAGTTTTATCAAAGTGGCAGGAGTGCCCATTATTCTTATCAGGGAATGTCTTATAAGCGGATGACCTTGTCTTTCAACCCTTCCAATTTAAGATTCTTATTAAAGAACTATCCTGTTATTTCTGAATCAGATTAAGATACTGTGGGTGCCTGTGTCGCATACGTTATGAGAGGTGTTATGGCTACAACGTCCAGTCTGGTATACCAACCTATTATAGCTGCTGTGTTTCTTTGGTCTTCTCTGCTGTTTGTGCATTTTTACATAACAAAATGTTTACTTTAAGGGATTAAGTGTGAACCTGTAGTAGTTTTCTTTCTGTGAATTTTTAAACACAATAATGGACAAAAGTATAACTCTGGCAGGGCTCGAAATACTGGGTGCATACGCACCCTTAGTGCAGGTAAAATCTGCGCTGTGTGTGTGTACTATTTCTGATGTCTACCTGCGCTGGTCCATGTACTTGGCTTACACACAAATGTAGGTGTATAATATGACATTAGCTGTATTGACTGTCATCACCTATTTAAGAAGTGTTAATGGTTTCAGAACAGTTTTTAGTGTGATCCACACTTCTCAAAGCCTGAGTGGTGCAGGTAAAATTTGTCTGGTGCAGGTAATTTTCAATGTTACCCGCACCAGTGCAGGTGTGCAGAAAAAAAGTATTTCTAGCCCTGTCTGGTTTAGATACCAGTGAGGCTATACAACTCCATGTTCCCATTCAAGAGGCTTTCGTCTCCAGACTTGGGAGTGATGTATTGGTCTCGCTCTCCCGGGTTTGATCCCTTTGAAATTGGGCCTGGGAAGATTGTCTGTCTGCAGCCGGTACCCGTGTGCGATGGGGGAGGGATTTTTTAATGAATTATTCAGTGTCAGATCCTTCCGCTTCATTCCGACAGTGACTTCCTAAGGCCACACCAATTTAATTTGTTGGTTCTCGGATTTTTACAGGAAAAATATGAAGCGACAGGGCGAAATAAAAATTAAAAAAAAAAACAGGTCAAGGCACCCCATGATAGCCCAAAATGTTACGATAGGAACGAACCATGAAGTCAACATACTTAGGCTGGGTTATAATTCATGCAATGGATTTTGAACTTTGTTTTAATGAAACCACTGCATTGATGGATGGAAAAATTTTAACAACTAGGAAGACAAGGACTTTCTTCAGTGGCTGGGGCCAAAATATGAGCATTTCGGAGTTGATTCAGAACCTAAAATCTTCTTTTCTTTTGCAAATTAGAAAGAAATGACGAGGCGTATCCGAGAACCAACAAATTAAATTGGTGTGGCCTAACGCGTGGAAAGCATCGTCAGCCGGGGTCGCCTCTCCTCTCAGCTGGGCTCCTCGTAAAGAGAGTCTGTTTGGGGAAGATAAGGGGAGGGGAATTTGCAGCAGCAGAGTCCCGGGTAGCAGGGACAGGGGTTAACGCTGTCGTCGCCAAAACCAATAAAATTAGAACCGTGCCTGCTGTTCTGTTAGCGACACCTATGCTACCCTCCTGCCAGCGGGAGCACGCAGAGAGAAAAAAAGCAATTATTGTGGATTTTTCTTAGTGAGATGTTATTATACAAGTTCAGTCAAGCCAGCCTGGGTCCATAATGACATCATGTTTCTGAACTGTGTCACAAGTTAGTTTTATCAAAGAGGCAGGAGTGCCCACTCTTGTTAGAGTAAGTGGGTGACCTTGCATTTCTATCCTCCCATTTTAAGATTCTTATTAAACTACCGTTATTTCTGAATCAGCCTGCACTAGTGCAGGTAATATTGAAAATTGAACGTTACGCAACATTGAAAATTACTTGTACCAGACAAATGTAGGAAGTATGGATCACACTAAAAACTGAAACCATTGCCATTATTTCTTTTACACTTCAAAGGTGATGATAGTCAATATAGCTAATGAAAATCCACATACACCTACATGTACATGTACATGTATATATAAAGTTTAACCCAGTACATGGACCAGTGCAGGTTAGGTGCAGGTAGACATCAAAAATACTTGCACAGCTCCAATTTTACATGCACCAACCTGCATATACCCAGTACATGGGCCAGTGCAGGTTAGGTGCAGGTAGACCTCAGAAATACCTGCACAGCTCCAATTTTACCTGCATATACCCAGTACATGGACCAGTGCAGGTTAGGTGCAGGTAGACATCAGAAATACCTGCACAGCTCCAATTTTACCTGCACAGTATTTCGAGCCCTGTATTAGCATTAGTTTCAGGCTTGCTGTGTCAGTCTATAGGTAGTGACAGGCATTGGCAGAGTTTGTGATGTCTTACCAAGAAGGTTACAGGGAGACCTTGGTCTTATGTAATGCCAGCCAAGAACAGTTATCCTACAGGTGTGCCAACACATCTGCATCCATTTGGCCGATACCGTAAATCGAGAAACTTTCGCGTTGGTTTTAATTTGCAGTAGGAGGGAAAGAGAGGTTTTTGCAGTGTTTTAAGTTTGGGATTAATTTATTAATAATTGTTTATTTCAGACACAGCGGTCCATATAAAAACAAAAACGTGACATAACACAAAGACATCTAAAAAATAAAGACATTGAGCTATGTACAGAATATATAAAGAAAAAGACTGCCGCAAGAAGGCCCCCTTACAGTGGGTGGGTCAATCTACAATAATGTCTCCAGAACAGGCTGGACTAGAATGCCTCCGAGCGGAGCAATACATGTAGTTTTATAATAACATTTTCAGATCCTAACAGCCGGGAGCTAAATGAATACAACAGCTTCCGGTGCCTGGCGTCGAATGTATCCACCCGCGACTGCACAAAAAGGTCGCTGTTACTCGTACTTTAAACAATTCTGTAGTACAGTAGTCACACAAGGAAGGCATATTATTGGTATCACGAATTTGCGATGGAGAGGTCACCGCAAAAATAAAACCACCGAGAAAGTTTGACAATTCACAGTAAATGTCTTGCACAACATCTGGGCCTTACTAAGGTACCATGCAATGTCAGCGTGTCTAGTCGATATATGACTGGTGACACCCAGGTCCCATGTACTTAGCTTGATCTTCAGAACATACTGGCAGCAGTTATAGGGACAGAAATTGGCTGCCGGTCTTGGCTGCTCTATGATAAACATCAGTGTCCCACCTCAGGTCATTTTGATGTACAAAAGTGCACCGCTGCAGTTACAAATTTGTTGGTACAAGTTAATAACAGTTGTTATGCATCGGGAAGACTGTTCTTTCCACTAGAGGCTGTGACTGCTGAGTGACTTAAGATTTGACGGATCACTCAACAAATTTCATAAATAAAGAACATTTTTTGTAACATTTTGTGTGTTTAAAAGTTGTCTCTAAAATTATACTTTCACATCGTCCAGTAATGAAATCTCAGGCCACGCAAATTCAATTTTGGTCACTGTACATTTGCTCAGTTTGAAAAGGGGGCCTAAACACTGTGGTCAGCATAGCACAATTTACTACACTTCTTAGAGATACATGTAGATGTGAATACAGGTTTAAATGCATTTGATTAACATGTTTTTCCTTGGCTTGCAGGGGCAAGTACTATGTCCAGCTCCCCGTGCACTTCAAGCCGACCCAGCCTGGAAAGTACGAGTCCCTACTGGTCATCCAGAGCGAACTGAAGGGGAGCTTTGCTGTTCAGCTTGTTGGGGAAGCCACTAGGTGACGTACAGGCACAACTTCCAACAGATTCGTCAAAACCAAACTATACAGGTGTACAAAACAAACAAAAAAAGATACTTGACATACTAGTATCTGATATTTGAAATACTCAGACATGAGCTGAAGGGAAGTTTTGCAGTCCATCTTGTCAGAGAAGCCACCAGGTGACCACACAACGTACAGGCACAATTTCTGACAGATTTGTTCAAAACCAAGCAATACAGGTGTACAAAATGAAGAAACATTTGATATGTGACATATTTGATGTTAGAAATACTGACATGAGCTGAAGGGAAGTTTTGCTGTCTAGCTGTGGGCACAATTTCAAAAGATCCTTCCAGTATCAATCAAACTAGACACAAACAAATCAAATATTTGTAAACAAACAAACAAACAAACAGACATCTGCAGAGAGGTGAAAGGGAGCTTTGCAGTCCATCTTGTGTGTACTATTGTGGAAGCAAGCAGGTGACCACATACAAACGTACAGGCACTTCTGACAGATTTATCCAGTATTAACCAAACCTGACAATTATGAATGGAAAAATGGCTGTTAAAGAAATAATATGTGTATAATCCTGATATTGAAAGTGTTGCTGCTGCTTACATTTGAAGACATAAGAGTACTATGACACTGTCTTTGGTCAAAATGTTGCAAACCAAGAAGAAATAGAAAATACACATTATGAATTAAAGTTCTTGCAAAATTGTATGTCCTTGTTGACCAGTAACTCACAATCAAAGACTTGAACTGCAATAAATTATGATTTTCACAATTATATAATAGTTTTCCTTTGGACATGTACTACAGAATCAACCCACCTTTGGGTTGATTTTCTTTGATGCATAAATCCGCCATCATAGTGTGACAACAACAATAACAGCATATACAGTCAACAACAAAACTATTAAATGTCATACTCCAAAATTATTAGATTTCATTCTTCAAAATTAACGTAACAAAATCAAATGATTAATAGTAAGTTTTGTTGTCAACTCTATATCCAGCATTATCCCCCCTTGCTGAGCCAACATGGTACGTCCCAATGCGGGGTCGCTTCAGGCCAAGTTCAAGTCCCTCTCAGCTGCCAGGAAAGTGCCAAGGCCATCTGGTCGTAAAGAAAAAGAATGGCTGTGGGGAGAATAATTGACTGTATTTGGGCGGCACAGATAAAGCGACAGATAGCTTTTCGGTGACCTCCTAGCCGAGAAAGTTCACTTTTAACTCCAACCCTGTCTGACTGGTTTCCTTAAAGTCTTGGTGTCCTTAAAGCTGGTTCAAGGGTATCTTCTATTGGTGGGGATGATGATTTACCATCTCACATGTAGACTAAGTGGTACAGGACAGACTATCTATAGATTCGGAAGCACTGTTAGCAGCTGAACAACACATGTCGGACGCCTAGTTCTGGTGCAGAGCACATATATATGTAGCTGCGTCAATGTCAAGTTCACAGAAAGTGTCCTGGGACCTATCCTACTTCATAGAATGGGTTATTCCACATGATGACATAAACTAGGTTATAATTATGTTAGATGAGAAATTAAGCTTTGTAAAGTTGTCATACATAACAAGTTCACAGAAAGCTACAACTAGCCTCCACCAGGCCTTCCTAAAGGGTTCTGGATAGAAGAATTCGGCAGAAATAGGGTGTATATATATATATATATATATATATATATACACATGTAATTGGCCAGGAGAGTGAGGCCACAGTAAGGATAACATTACCTCTAACTGCACAGGGAAATGATACCCAATGCCATGGTGGCCAAACTCTCAAGGCAAATTATTCTCAATTTTAATACTGTCAGCCAGCATTGTTAGTCTGGTGGAGACTAGGCCAATAACACAACAAGTTACTTTCTTGCTCCATTGAATGGGCTGTTCCACCTATAAGACATAAACTCAGTTTTGTAAAGCTGTCCCATACAACTCTGAAACACAACTGACAACTTGCAGTTTATATATAGAGTGTCATATATTTGGAATATCTGCTTACATTATGCCCGAGGCTGACATAACATACAGGTGTTGGAGCCTTGTTTCAATTACCTTCCTACATATATGTATACATAGTACATACTCGCCAAGTAGAGATTAGGCTGTTTTTTTACCTTTTTTTAGGTGTTTTGACGGGCTTTCTATTTTGTCAGTTTTTCTTTGGTTATACTGGCCAGTAATACTCACTCAACAAAACTCCTAAAAATGCCTAAAATCATCGAAAACAAGTCGCCAGGGGGCCCAAAATCTAATCATCATTTCGTGGTCTCATCAAGACCTACCAACTTTCCTAACAATCCATGTAAAGCTTCTTGAGTTATCGTGCTAAACCACGTACATACATACAAACACCCACAAACACACACAGTGTCACATACAAACACTATGGAAAACATAACCTTCTTGACGAAGGTAATAACAAGCTTAACCTCTGTACTATGTGTACGTTTGTACCGAGGTATCAAACAAGCCTCCCAACACCTGTAAGTCATGAGTACCCATACAGACGTTAGAGGACACACTACTGTAGTGGATCTAAATTAGTTCCAGCCTGGGTGTAACAAGGTCATGGTCAACTGGAACTCCGTGTGTCTGCTAATCCCATGTAACTGTCACTGCCCATTACTCATACAGTTAGTGCCTCGTTTGGAACAGAGCCTTAACGATGGAACGTGCTGGACTCAAAACTAGGTTGACAAAAACACTTCACTTCGCAACACTGGTAGGATTTTGTCGATAATACAGGGCTTGAAATTCATTCTTGGGAATAGGTACACTGGTGCACCTTACTTGAAAATCTACAATGTAGGCTACACAGAAAACAATGGTGTGCACAATATTGTAAAGTAGAATGTCAGCAAAACCTAGTAATACAACAAAAGGTTTATTACTTTTCCGACACTTCAATGTCTGTATACTAGTGTACAATCATCATCATCACACTCATTCCACCTGATGAAAACTGAATGATGTGTACAATAGTATGTATATGGCCCTACATATTAAGTACATGTATCTAAGTCAGTGCACCAGCACACCCACAGTCAAAAATTAGGTGCACAACTCCAATTCTGGGTGCACAAAAGTACATCTTATGCACCCAGTCACATTCTTCTATAGTGCACAAATTGGTATAATATTTCTTCCATTCAGAAAAGTGTCAAAGAAAATTGACTTGTCTCCCTAAGGTTCTGCCCCTGCCAGTGAGACCTTGACGGGTTGATTGGCGAGTCTTGGACGTTCACTTTGGCTCTGCCTGATTTGGGAGGTAGATATGAGACAGCTTGTCAATAGAAGGGACAAGTGTCAATTGTTAAAGCTAGACTCTGACTAGCCTGGTGTTTTTCCAAAGTTGTCAGACCCTGTTACAGTGTGAGGATGTATACAATTGCTTCTGGATCTGTAGTGGCCACCCAGTGCAACTGAACTGTCCCTCAGTTTAACCTTTAGTCTGCTAAGGTAGCCATTTGGTACCAAATTTGTATTGGCTGTGGGGTTAGGTTTTATTGGTAGCAGTAGGAAGGTTAAAACTTTGTCTTTGACTGACACAGAAAAGATGCCATCACTACCATATGCAAAAAAAAACATTCTTGCTGTTTATTCAAAAGAGATGGAATTGAGAAATTGCACCTCTCCAAATCATACCAAAACTTACTTCTAGGTCACAATGGTTCAATTCAACTCCAGGCATAGCTAGTCGCATTGTCTTGCCCACATCATTCAAAGCTCACAATAGAAAACTGAAAGATATAAAATCCAAAATTCAAACCATGCACATCTGCTCTGTCATTGGTTGAACTGGCATTGATTGACAGCCAAGTACTGTGTGCCACGTATCCCTGACTGACAGTTCTGACAGGCTTTAGTACCCGCCATCTGGAATCCTTAGCGTTCCGACCACAGAGGGCAGACCAGACTTCCCTAGCGTGCGCAATTTGTGGTGGAGCGGCCTTGATCCTGGAGATCACACGGAATTGCAAAAATCCACTTCAATTTGTCGCCGGGATATTTGTGGTCTCCCCACACAATGTGACAGATGTTTGGTTTCTCTCGTAAACTTCCAAAGTTACTCCAGGCAAAGGTTTTGGCCTGCACGTATTTGATATGTGGATGTTTGTGATATTCCTTGATTGATTTATGCAAAGTTTTGTTATGAATAACACAATTAGGTATTTCTTACCTGTCGTAAACTTCGAAAGTTACTCCAGGCAAATGTTTTGGCGTGCACATATTTGATATGTGGATGTTTGTGATATTCCTTGATTAATTCATGCAAAGTTTTGTTATGAATAATACTGACACTGGCATTTCTGACCTGAGCCTTGTATGCTTCATGTAAATTGTAAGGAAAGTATGTCTAACTACTGGAATATGTAAGCTTAGTATAAATTATTGTAAAATAGTTACTGCTAAGAAGTTCATAAAATTAATCTTCATTTGTGTATGAAAGAATGTGGCAGGCTCCCGCGTTGTCCCATATTGGAAAAGTCCCAGAACTTAACCCCAGAATTTTACACCATTTGCAAACCAGACATGTTGGAAGCCCCCAATGTACCACATGGATTACCTCATGACTCTAGAATCAATAACATCTCTGCAACACACTTCTGTCAGGGCTCGAAATCTTTTTTTCTACACACCTGCACTGGTGCAGGTAACATTGAAAATTACCTGCGCCAGTCAAATTTTACTCAGAATTTAGGAAGTATGGATCACATTATTTAAACACTGTTCAGAAACCTTTGCCATTAATTCTTTTATATATTTCATAGGTGATGACAGCCAATAGAGCTAATGAAAATTCACAAAAATATCTACAGAACTAGAGGTCGGAGATCTCATGCCTTCGTCAGAGGGACATTGTTCTGGAGAAATGAACATCATGTGTATTCTTTACTTTTTTAAGTAATCAATTTGGTCTAGAATGCAAAAGAATCTCTACTCCTCTTTTTACTCTACGGAACACTGTGAAATGGTTCGCCACAGATTTACAGACTCGCTGTCATCCGTGTTAGCTTTTTTGATTTGTGACTGTTACTGGGAAAAAAGTACTGTTACAAGAAATCCTACTTACTGTATTATGATCAAAGTGTCACAACAGTGTTGCAAAATGCAATAAGAGAAGGTGCGATGAAAGGAAAGAATCAGAACAGGGCGACTACTGCTGTTTAGTTGAATTATTTTGATGCTTGTTTGTAGTTACACTAGTCTGTGTTCTTTTATTCAATTTGTGTCCTAACATTTGTATTTCTACATTCAGTACATTCCAAATCTAGGCATCTTGTTTTTTCGACCCTTCATGTTTTTATCGCACTTTCGCAATAAATTTAAGGTCTCCAGTGGACGTCAACCATAAAAATTACTTGGTGTGGCCATAGGCTGACCAACCTATCCTCCTCCCCCTGAAATTATAGAACAGTCCCTTAATGTAAACAACGTTATCTGATCCCAGACCTGATAGTTATGGGGTCCAGCTGTCCCCCGATGTCTCCAAGCAGAGGTTAGGGGGAAGATCGTCATCTTTCTAAACACAAAAGGTCCAATGCCGAAACGTAGGGAACCCCCATGAGGCCCATTTTCGAACTTGACCTAGTCCTCAACAACGGTAACTTGCCTACCAAAAATCATGACCATCTATTTAAATATACTCGACTTATTTTGTTAACAAGCAACAAACACAAAAGGTTCACTAACGTGACGTACGGACCCCCCACAAAGCCTAAACTTGCACTTGACTTCGGCCTTAATAACGGTAATCTGCCTGCCAAATATCAGGGACTTCGAATCATGCCTTCCAGAGTTATATCCCTAAATCCGCTGTCACCCACAATGCGGCCAACCATTTCCATAGTTCTTCTGACGAAGACAATAAGCCCAGTACATGGACCAGTGCAGGTAGACATAAGAAATACCTGCACAGCTCCAATTTTACCTGCACTAAGGTGCATATGCACCCAGTATTTCGAGCCCTGACTGGCTTTGTCGCAACTTCTGACCGAAGTATATTAGATTAACTGCGCAATAGGCAAACAGATGAAAACAAATCCGTTTTTTTTCCTCCCATCAGTAGTACAGACAAAGTGATGACTTGCAAGAATTCTGTCCGCCTCGGCTTTTAAGCTGCTGGCTCAGCAGAATGCCAACTGTTCCAGACAGACTTTTAATTAGGAAACAAATCATGTTCTGTCTGGCAGGCCCATTTGGTGGTTGATAAGTGCCAGTATTTGTGGCATGTGCTGTCGTTAGTACATTTAGACGGTGGTTTACGTGAGTGTCCTCCGCGTATGTACTTGGAAGCATGTTCAGCTTAGACTGTCGCGAGTAAGATATCATCTTGCCCGATCTCGTGTGTGCACGCAATGCTTATATAGAAGTGGAGATAACGCCAAAGCTATCGTCTTTTAAAATATTCTTCACCGTAGAGCTGAAAAGAATTGCAGAAGACTCAGTTAAAGCTTCTTTCAGAACACCCCGTCAAGAAAAGGTGCATTTGAGATACAGCTACTGATACTGATGTCTGCCACGTCCACAACATGCTCACATACAATGTCATATTGATGGCGACGGGGCTAGGAAACTGGGACGTTTCTCCAATAAAAGTACAACACACAAGATGCTATAAGTCCATGCAACGTTACAGTAAATGCTCGAGATGGAAGACTGGGAAAAAAAAGCTTTCAAGTTATTACAGGGATACTGCAAACTACATTGTGCTTCAACATTCTGAAATCTTCAGCATCTGTTCTTTCGAGAATTTTCCCTCTTGCTGCAGTTTGTATCATCAATGTGTACCATTGTACATGCATATCAAATCAATGTTGCATAGAAGAACCAGAATATTTTCCTTCTTAATGAAAATAGGATCTGTCCTGCAAGATGTTAACTAGATATATAGCAAACAGTCAATGATATACATGTACGTTGCTGGAACAGTTCAAAGGAAGAGTATGAAAGACCAGACTGGGTAGACTCAACCGTTGTTGTAATGTATCATTTACACCAGGGACGATTGATATGATGTCAAGTCTCATAATTCTGCCAGGTACCCTAAGACATTATCAAGGCCTTCTCCAGAATGTCTTGAACACCTGGGTATCTGAAGTTTGTATACCTTGGGGATTACTGGTGTTTTTTTTTTAATATAGCAGTTTAGGGTACCTGGCAGAATTATATGAGCAGGCATTACCAAGTATGTAGGTGTTAAGTATTGACAATGGCAGCCAGTAGAAGTAAACTATATCCTGTGAATATATACATTTTACAGAATTAAGTGAAAAACTATCAATCTATGGAAAAGGGGATCTGAAAAAGAAAGATGACAGAAACACGGAAAATTTTGTCATTCCGTCCACATACTAGTATTCAAATTTACAGAAAATGAAAAACAGAGAATATTTTTATGAAAACTACATGTATTGTGTGCATCCATGGGTAGAGTTCTATTCAGTTCTGTCAGAGCATCTAATCTGTCCAGAGAAAAATGTCAGAGGCATTGAAAGTTGCGTCATTCAGCCCCTTAGAGTAAAAATAAAGCATGTCCAGTCCATAGGGGCGTGGCGCGCCAGGAATAACTGTCTGCCACACACTAACCAGGTTAAGCCTACCGACTAGAATGTAAAAGAGAGAAAGCCTGGCAGCTGAGCACAGCTTGGCTTGTTCTGTTCTGTCCCGACTTGGGGACAGCCCAAGGAATGTGACACCGGTAGAACGGGTCAGCCAAGCTTGTCGCTGTGTTTTCATAACATGTAAATGGCAGGCATCTGTCTGTTGTGTAGACCCCAGCAGCAGGGCTCTAGCCAGCACCCGTTTTTCTGTCATTTCCCGGAACTTTGCGGCATGTGACGGAAAAAATTTAAAACCAATCCGTCACAAAATCAACAAAAATATTGGGTACAAAGTAAAGATTCGAAGGACCACCGACAACCACTCTCAACACCATGATTTCCCTCTCAAAATTCAGGAAACTGCTTTTTTGAAGGCTTGAAACTCCAAAATTTCCTGGGGGGAGCATGCCCCCAGACCCCCCTAGATTGCAAGTGCCTTTAGCGCTCACCCCACCACACCTTACACAACTTACGACAGATTATAGTGTATGTCATGATTGTGTGGAAGACCATACACTAGTTACAAGCACCAGCTTTTGTTAACTTAATGCCTTATTGCACAGTGTCATAATTGTTAAGACCAAAGTCCACACTTAGAAAAAAACATGTATTATTTGGTGGTAGTTGTACCTGAAGATTCGATACCATGTACCATCTCTGCAAACAAATTGTTTTTAGTAGTAGTTAGTTTACACACAATGATGGCAGAACATGTAAACTATAAAATGCAAACTTTAAGGTATAATAGCAGTAACTTATAATAAAATGCAATTTTCTTAGGGTTGAGTTTCAATGCCAGTACTTTGTTGAGGCCCATGACAAATTCTTGTTGTTAGTTGAGTGACATCTATAATATTATGTACCAGTGCCTGATTTCTCTAGTGCTGTATCTATAAGAGTGTTAAATTGCTTTGAAAAGGAATAAAGGTTTGTATTTTTACAGATATTTTGTTCGTTTTTTCATGTTGACTGTTTGTTATGTTTTGCACATATCTTAGTTGGCATTAAGTTTGATGTTGTTGAAGAAATGATGGCTCTTTCTTCTTCTACATCTTGAAATACATAAGGTACTGTTCTAATAATGTCAATTTGAAAACAACGGTTAAACTAGAAAGGTTTTTGGAAAGCTTAATGCATAATATTTACCTTCACATGGTCTAGCCTAACAAACTACTGCTCTGTTTTTTCCACATTCAAATATAGGGTAATTGTGACCTACCTCTCCAACTCTTGCCACATAATGTAACCCAACACCACAGGGTGTCTGCTACAGCACCAGTTACCATGGTGACAACTGTCTGGTCCAGGTCATTGACCTTATTTGTTTGGAATGGAAAAAGACGAAACAGAGCAAAAACAATATGTTTTCCTTCTGCGAAGGTAAACATAAAAAACATTGACACCATCCCATTGCAAGGTTGAATTGGTGAGTAAATTGTTTTACCAGATGTTGTGGGTTAGGCGAAATAGGAAGCGATTTGCCGGGTCAATGTTCGATTCGAATTTGTTTCGAAGAGGTTGATTGGACGGGGTGATTCTGTAGGATCTCACTTCAACAGCTCCATGGAGCAACTGTGCAGGAGGTCATTGACCTCTCCAACAGAAGCTCTCGCAGTAGCCTGGGTACCAAACCTGCTTTAGCTCCTGAGTCTCTTTTGTCCTCTCCGCTAAAATAGTGCAAGATGTCGGTTAGCTGAGGAATGAATCCCCTCGAATTTATACTCTCAGCTAAAATAGGTTTGGGAACCAGGCTACTGGACAGTGTCCTTAAAATCATGTCCATAACTTCCATTACTACTTATTTGTATTTGCTGGGTTTACATATACCTACCAATTTGAAAAACTGTGCTTGAGAGATCTCTAGTGCAGCACCCCCCAGGTATGCACAGTTTAGATATACAAGAGTGCATTATACTAGTACTGGGGCATTGCATTGGAGATCTCTTTATTAGATGCATTTTTTCAGGGTGGTGGACATACGATCCTGCCAGATTATGTTAGTAGACGCTTCGTTTTCAGCAAGAACTCGAAAACACAACAAGTCAGATTCCATATAATATTTATTATCTTTACAATACACAAAGAAAGACAAAGTGGTGGTCATGGCATTGTACTGCAGTAACTTGTGTGGCAACAATCGTTACTAGTGTATAACACATGCTTACTAGTTCTCATACTTAGAACATCACATGATGACAATGCACCTACCACTATTATAGCTATACCGAATCAGCATCCCAGTACTACTAACACTTCAATGCTGTCTACCTATTTTGGAGTAGTAACGTTATTAGTAACTAGGGATGACAAAGAACATTCTGACTAGAATTGTCCTACAATGATAGCCTGGATTCTTCCACCCGTGAACGCTCTTCTGGCTCCGTTCTACATGTACTCTGCTTTGAATGAGGTAGAACAGATTGGGTATATAGTGTTCACGGATGGAATCCAGGCTACGACAATGATATTTTTACACCAACAGATTGGAACTACATAGCCTGGGTGCCATCCTCCGTAGTTACCGCCGGCTAGCCAGTGATAATAGGGAGCTGGCGGTAACTAGGGAGGATGGCACCCGGGCTAGGAACTACAATGGCTTCCCCTCCCCAATGCACAGGACAGAAACACCTACGAGCACAGACGTACAACAGTCCATCAGCTCCTGGACAAGGTTGAATAGCAGCATGTTTAGAGTACAATTTCGGCGATAGACAAAACAGGTATTATAGAGCAGACACAAGACATACAACTTACAATTGTGTCAAGGTCACTTGGTGAAATCTCAATGGAAAGTGGCAACTGGATTTCAGAAGGCATCAACAACAATGTCTTACATGCCAAAATTGGCGTGGCCTTAGCAATTTCCTGGTTACAAAATACGAACTACAATTGCTCAATGCTAAGCTGAACTTGTAAAACTTATCTATGCTCTGTTTAAAACAACTAGAGATAGTTTTGCAACCATGTGGCATTATGTTTGCTGCTTAACCATCATATAACTACTCCTACATGTATATGCTAGACCAAAAAAGGATAACTACTCAGCATATTTTTCAACTTCAGATATTCATTCAGAAGTCTTCTGTGGCTTGTTATGTAAAAAGGATACTAGACTCTTTTTTTTCATAAATTGTGTACTACTATTACACAGTCACATTACAATTTTAGTGATCAAAAATACTTTCAATACATGATAGAATATAGTCAGTCTAATAGAGACATTAAAACTGCACACAACAATGGGATGGTACAGTTCCTTTTCAGATACAGATCAAAAACAAAATACAAAAACATTGTATGATAGAATAATCCCACAGTATATTTTCTTCACAAAAGTTGAATATGATTAAAGATATACAAAATAGAATTCAAAGCTGAGACAAACAGTTCAGGTAGCAGCAAAGATGTAGAACTTTTTTCCAGAATGAACCTTCGACATATTGTATCTCATTGCTATAGTAGTACTTAGTATCCAGGATTGAATCGGTAGCCAAATGGCTGCTTCAGTGTGCTAAAGGTTAAGAAAACTACCTAAAATACCTTAGAATAACTTGTGTTGTCAGTCTACACCGAAAGGTAAAGTGGTCAAGTACAGGTTTATTTATATCTTTCAACTACGCAGTTTGAGTGTTTCTTTCATATTCACATCTTTCTCAAACTGAGTCAAAGTGTCTAAATGCCTACTAGTAGATAAACCTAATCTCCAAGCAGATCCTATGGTGGCAAGACAGTATCCATTAGCAAGAGGAGTGTCCTTTAGCCACTGAAGGCTCATAGACACTCCTCCGGCCAATGGATACTTGTCTTGCCACCGTAGGATCTGCTTGGAGATTAAGATAAACCAGCAATCACTCTCTATTCACTTTGTTTTTCCTGTATTTGTCCTCTTTCTTTCCCTTGTGGCTTGTACATCCAGCATGATTCATATCTGGCCATTCTGGGAATGGATACACTAGTATAGTCCAGGGTTGGCCGTTAGTCTACACCTTCGTTTGGCCACTTCAGCTGGTGGACGAGTCCGCCCTTCCCCCGTGCGTAGCCTCCGTACCTCTCCAGGTTGTACAGTTTGTCGCCCGACCGCCAGCCGATGTAACCGGCCGAGGACCTGGGCAGGGGCGGCGACTTGTCCACCTTGATGTACTTCTCGATGGGGGTGATAGGGGGCAGGCGTAACGTCTCCGGCATCTCCAGTTTGGGACGGTCCTGAGGGCGAATCTCGTCCTTCACGAGCTGGAAAACACAGAAAATGAAAATAGTCAAAACTGCCCTAGAAGACCACTCGGGACCAATAAAATCTGGTCTATGTTAACAGGTGGTCACTATAGAAAACACAGAAGGCGTACATAGTCAAAACTGCCAAGAAAACCACTCAGGGGGCCGATAAAAACTGGTCTTGTGAACAGGTGGTCACTATAGACAGGATTCTTAATGCTTGTGTCAATGGGAAAAATTATGTAATGGACGACCAAAAACTGGTCACAATGGCCAGGTGGTCCTTATGTAGAGGTGGTCACTTGTTCAGGTTTGACTGTATATCAATGGTCAGGTGGTCCTTATGTAGAGGTGGTCACTTGTACAGGTTTGACTGTATATCAATGGCCAGGTGGTCCTTATGTAGTGGTGGTCACTTGTGCAGGTTTGACTGTATATCAATGGCCAGCTGGTCCTTATGTAGAGGTGGTCACTTGTACAGGTGTAACTGTTGCAAAGAAACTTGCTAGGACTCCCAAAACTTTCTTATGTCTTTCCGAATGCAAGAGCTACCTACAAGCTAGGTATAACAATATGTAGTCAACAAATAAAGATGCAAAGTGCAGTTGACAAGGAAGCCACTAGGTGGCTAAAATGTGACACTTGAGTTAACGTACACAAATCAACAGATGCTAGCTAAAGCAATACAACTCCTTATCTCTTATTCAATTGTCCTTGTTTATTTGTAGCTTCGAAATCTAATGCAATTACAGACGCCATCCATGGAATCAAGTTATGTTGGCCTGAAACTAATTTCTCATCAGAATAACTACAGTAGATGCGCCTGAAAGTCATCCAAGAAAATGTTTCCTCATTATCACCAATGTCAAGGAGGATAGAAACGGTCGGAATACTGATCAGACTTCCCCCCTCCCCTCTAATTTCCCCCTGCAGTGTTGACTGCAGGCATTGGGAACCGTGCTGTTTGTTATGCTCAATGTGTCTGTACAGTTCCCAGAGTTGGCATGTTTCCTAAGACCGACAACTTTCCAGGGGATTGGTAGATACGTAACGTTATCAGCAGGCATTCTTTAGTCATCGAGTCGAGAAACAATTTTGGCACGCTAATTCTTCCATTTCTGTCATATACTGAGGCACAATACTGTAATAGATAAGTCAGACAATTGAATTTGTAGGTCTTGTTGTTTTTTGCTAGACAGGAATAAGAGGGTGACCTGGATAAAATAGATAACCGTGCTCCCGTGTTCTTAGTTTGGAAGTGAAGGTACAATTTTGGTATACTACCGTAGTTCTTACATTTCTTTACATACTGTGCACAATATTTTAATAGATAAGTCAAACAATTAAATTAGTAAGTCTGCTTCTTTACTACTTAGGACATTAGGAGTGAGAGAGTGACCTGGATAAAATAGACATCCATGCTAGGTGTACTTAATTTGGTAGTGAAGATACAATTTTGGTACACTGATTCTTATATTTCTGTCACATACAGGCACAATGCTTCAACCGATAACTCAGGCAAATAAATTCCTATTTTTCCTTAATCTAGGAACGGGTGGTTGACTTGGAGCAGACAGGTATCAGTGCTCAGTGTCAGACACTACTTAATTTGTGGAGATAACAGTTTTGGTACACCGCATCTTGCATTTCTGTCACACGCACAAGAAATCTGTTAATCCGTAGGTCAGACAACTGAATTAGCTGTTTTCCTCTCGGAGGATCAGGTGGGCAACCCCGTTGACACATTTGCGAATTTGAACGTGAGTTCGAGTTTCGCACAGTTCAGAGCTGACTTCATAGAGTGCATTGATTTAATTGATAAGAACATCTTTGGTTATAACAACTAAAAGAAGCTGCATTACTAAAGCTACAAGTTACAACTATGGTACATCCAAGCCTAAAATTTGACCTAAGGCTTTCTGGTGACCTCAATACAACATAATTGACCAGATGTAAAAATCCTGAAAACCTAATATACACTTGAAATATTTTCTTAACCAGTCTAAGACTTAGACTTAGACTTAGGGGCCCCCGCGTCTTGTGACACATGAGGCAGTCAAAGTGTTCCAGCTTGCTCTGTCTACAGCCAGCCTCAAGGCTTCCTTCCAGCTCTTATCTGCTGTTCGGAGATCCCTCTCGATGGTCTGTCGCCAGTTCATCTTTGGACGTCCCCTCCTTCTCCGTCCTAATCAGTCTGCCCACCTTAAATACTAGCTTTTTGTATGTATGTATTTATCTATTTTTTAAGATTTACCACATTTGTGGAAGGACTGACATAACAGGTGACTATCACCTCTTCAAGATGTCAACCCTGAAACCAGACTGTAAGGTTTGATCCACTCACACCGAGAAGGACCCCTACTATACTCTTTTTGATAAGTGTGGTGAGATCTTTAACATGCTCGTGGTGTGGCTCTCCTCAAACACAGGACCTCCGGCGTTACGTCCCATCCAAGAGGACGTCCCTAACCCAAGCTAGGTATACTCATTTCCTCACTTGAGTAAAGTGAGGAAATAGGTATAAGGTGCCTTTCCCAAGGGCACAACACTGGGGCCTGCCAGGGATTCGAACCCTAACCACAAGGCCACCTTTTAAAACATGCTTCCTATCTTTCTGTCTGAATTTGATCCCCAAACCAGAATGAAGTGTCTTCATTTAAATACAGATTATATCTGATATGAATGGTACTCAAGTGGATGTACCCACCTACTGACGATTACAGGAACTGCAGTTTAACAATGAAACTGATGTTATTGCCTGACACACAAAAAATTCCTTGTTTGGAAAGATCTCAAGAACAATGATGTTCTTTTCAATGTTTGTGGCTGGGTTTTCATACAGTTGCACCACTTTTGATTGTTCAGTTTCATATATTTAAAAACTTTTTATCATCTTTTATAGAAAAAGCAAAGTTCGTATCAAAGTTTGTAGAAACCTGACCCTGTTGGAAAAGTAACCACTACAAGAGAAAAGCTTTATTGGCAGAACAAAAAGTAGACTTTAGTAAGGTTTCCTCTAAATCACTTTTAGTATTACTCATCTCCCTTTATAGAAGCTACTCAGGCCAAACATGGTCATATTGTTCTTTTGTGGTGACTTGAACATACTTTAGTACAATTTACTCTATAGATTTTACTGTATAAGTTAAAGATTGTAAATTCAGTTTTGCTGCCGAAATTAAAGAATACGGAAAAGTTGACTTAATACTTAAGCTGCTGCAATAATTGATGTAATAGTTAATGTATGGATGCTGGGAGATTTTAACAGGTGTATTTGTTCAATAGGTGGGTAAAGTATGGAATGGGACCGTTTTTATAGCGGTTTGTTTTTGCCAATGGGATACAGAGTATATACAGCGTGCGAAATACAAGGTTGCCCAGTTGCACCGTGCAACCATATTTTGCTTGGTGCAACCTATTTCTACACCCAGGTAGCCCAGTGCACTACCTAAATTTTGTGGTAAGGATGCCTCTTTCTTCCATTGAGTACTGTTTATTGAGAAGTTCCCATGGAAGAGCTCTTCACTTCAGGTAAGGGGAAACAACTCTGTGTCAGAAATGTATAAATGTACATTGCATTCTAACAAAGTTAATCACAATGTAGAAGAGTTTAAATTCGGGGCAACCTGGAATTTTGATGGGCAACCTAGCTTTCATCCTAGGTTGCCACTGGGCAACCTGGCTCAAAAAAGTATTTCGTACACTGATATAGGACATCTCCCTTCAGAGAAGCCAGGCTACCCAGCCAGGCCACCAGCCTGGAGCTCACCACAGTCCCCATGCAGCCGTCTACTCCATCCTAACCACAACTATTTCTGGCACCGCAGCTATTTTGGAAACACAGACATAACAGATCCATGTATGGGAGCTTGTGTAGGAGATGGAGACTAATTGAATTGATGCAGCGAAAAGACGGAAACAAACGTGATTACGTTTTTCCCAACCGTTTTCTCCGCCATTTCTTAACAAGAGAACAAGGCGCACCGCACTTAGAGGGAGAGACAAAGGAGCGCGCGGAAGCGATGTTATGGAAATAGTAACAAGGTGAGAGAAGACATTTTCTCGGAGACTTTTATGGAGCTTCCAGGAGGGAGAAAATAAGGGACCCACGCAGAGCCGTGCCAATTTGGGACGAGACATATCCCACCTGGGCCGAGTACTGCCTGACCTGTAAAACAAGTGGCGAGGTCTGCTGATATAATAAATCTGTTGGCTGGTAATCCCAGGCAGACACAACAAGACTTGCAGTTTTCGGGACAGGAATGTGTAACAATACACAACAGGACACAGGAGTCAAAGCAAGCTCCGCGGACGAACAATGGAAGGTCTCGGAGATAGCACGGTGTCAGGGCTCGAAATACCACCTGCATATGCAGGTTGCTGCAGGTAAAATTGGAGCTGGGCAGGTATTTCTGATGTCTATCTGCACCTTACCTGCACCGGTCCATGTACTGGGTTTATATACAAATGTAGGTGTATGTGGATTTTTAATAGCTGTATTGACTGTTAGTGTTACCACCTATGAAGTACAGACAGTATGAAAGAAATAATGACAATGGACTGAATGGTTTCTGAACAGTTTTTAGTACGATCCATATCTAAATTCCAAGTGGTGCAGGTAAAATTTGTCTGGTGCAGGTAATTTTCAATGCAGGAATGCAGGAAAAAGTATTTCAAGCCCTGGCTAGGCTTTCAACATCCTCATAATCCTCTGTGTGGATGTCAGTC
The DNA here is from genome assembly GCA_013266295.2 of Branchiostoma floridae x Branchiostoma japonicum. Taxonomy (NCBI): domain Eukaryota; kingdom Metazoa; phylum Chordata; class Leptocardii; order Amphioxiformes; family Branchiostomatidae; genus Branchiostoma; species Branchiostoma floridae x Branchiostoma japonicum. The sequence goes on along the minus strand of CM023829.1, from coordinate 3,110,437 downwards.
ATCCACACATTTGAGCCCAGTCTTTGTGGTATGAAGCCCAAGAAATGTCTGATATTCAAATTATAACCACAATGAGCTTTGCCAAGTATCAAACATGTATATGGCTATATGACAGCTGTTACAGTCGTCAGTGTTACGCTTTATCATGATGTTCTTATTTCTGATTGGTCGACTGATCAGGTCCATTGCATTATGGGTAGGTAGGCTATAAGTGTGACAAATTTGTACCACGAAAATACCACGAAAATCAGGATGTTACTTTGCCTATATACCCAAACCTTGGTCTCCAGCGTTAAAAAAGTGTTGAGCTTGAACTTTTACAATCTAGTCCTACTGCTTGAGTTGCACATAAAAGTATTGCGTGAGAACAAATGTTGTACAATAGAGCCTTGACCGAAGAGATATCTTGCGCCATAGACCTTGGCATTGCTATTGTTAGTAACTCCAGAAGTTCCAAAATCAACATTTAGTTAAAGCTTTTGGGGATTAACGGTTATCATATATAGCCTTCGAGCGCTGGCTTTTATCAGACAGCTGTGTTTCGTTTCAGCTCTATACGTACCACCGAGTGTCATATATATGGAGGTCAAACACAAACTTTATAATTAGACAAGAGGCTTGAGGCACTGGGCATACCAAAGGCAATGTTTACAACATCAGTTAGCAGCCGCATTGTAAATCGATTGATTACACTTGACTTATGTTCTCTTTTAAAAGATGTTTTAAATTCTCAGACAAATGTATGTAGATGCTGTGAAAAAAGGAAAAAAAAACAACTTCAAACCGAAATATTTGAAGTCACCGTCATCTTGTGGTATCTGAAGATCCTTGTCCATGTGAAGGAGACATTGTACAATTAACCTTCTCCCTGCCACCCATCGAAAACGAAACCCATGACCAACATGAAGTTGGTGCAAAAGACTACCTCAGTTGGGAAAGGGTTAAGTTTGAAAACTAGAACTTAATGTATGTGCAATGTATAGGCAAATCCTCTAAATGATGGGACTGGCGGTTCCAACTGGTGTAGACCATGTACTAGTCCTTACATGTACTAGTAGCTGAATCAAAATGAAGTCCAGACTTTCCCAAAGGAAGGGCCATGCAGACATGGTTTCTCAAAATGGGGGTCTTTTGGAATAGGAAAAGAACATCCCATGTATGGTAATTTTGATAAGAGAAGAAAAAACGATAACTTACACTAAAATTACTTTAGAATGAGTCAATTTCACAACAAACTTTTGTTTAAACAAGATTGGTGTCAAAGAAAGCAGCAAATCAAGGTTATAATTTCCGCAAAACCCCTACTTGTATTTGTGGTACAGTCCTACTGCCTGGTTCCATTTCAGTTTTGGGGTCTGGTTTTCATTATGATGGGGGTTAGATGTCAACAGGCTGAACCATACATGTGCTGTTACCTCTGACTGACTGAGCTAAGGTTTTGGGGCAGTTAGTTGGACAACTGAGAACTCCAAGAGGTATGAAAGGATGTTTTAATGGTTTTACTAGCAGTTGAGTAGGTTTTAGAAAAAGTAGCTTAGTTTGGGGCCAGATTTGAAATCAGAACAACCAGGAATAACTATACTGGTAATGATGAAAAACTCATTTTATAGAAGATGCTGAAACAGTAGCTAAAGTACTGTGCTACCAATATAAGAGGAGCAAGTGGCCTAGACCTGGTCTGACTACGTACTTTACATAAGCAAGTAACTGTGATTTCCAAGCAGATGTTGGACAGAAGATTGTAAGGCTTTCTGACTTCTCTGACAGCCACAACATCTGAGGGTCTGCATGGGGGGATTGTGGCAATACTAAACAGCAAATTTAGGAGGGCTGGCAACGCATAACAGTAAATTCAGGACGGACAGCCGGCTACAATTAATGGTGAAGTAAAATGGCTTGCCATGCCTCACAGAAAGGGCATTTTGACCCAACATCTGTGGGGGTGAGGGACTGACAGGAAACATTACTATCTTCCTCCCCTACATCTGCTTGGAGATTATGTTGGCATGCATGGATCTGCAACAGTTCATTAGCTTACAAAGGTGAAGCCCTATTCTGAATACACACATCATGTGTCAGGGCCAATTAGAACAATCATGCTAATACACATGCCTTGTCTGGCTTCTAATACACATGCAAATTTACCTGACACTTGAAAAGGTGGGAAAAACCTGCTTAGGATAATTGCATAATTGCTATTCAAATGCTGCTGACAATGTTGAGGCTTTGTGGGATGACATTCACTTCCAATGTGGCATCCAGATTCCAGAGGATGCTAGTAACATTGAAAATTACCTGCACCAGACAAATTTTACCTGCACCACTCAGATTTTGAGAAGTATGGATCACACTGAAAACTGTTCAGAAACCATTGTCATTATTCTATGCTTCATAGGTGATAACAGTCAATGTGCACAGCAAATAAAAATCCACATACACCTACATGTATATATAAACCCAGTACATGGATCAGTGCAGGTAGACATCAGAAAATACCTGCACAGCTCCAATTTTACCTGCACTAAGGTGCATATGCAACCAGTATTTCGAGCTCTGCATATGGAATCCCACTTTTCCTATGGGAATTCCACACATGTTAACACACTGGTTGCTATGGCCATTACATATGTACAACAACTGGCTATATTACTTTGAATGGACAATTGCCACACCCAAGCCTTGAAAATCTCAATCGCTGTCAAGCATGAAAAGAAAGTACTTGGGCAAATCAAGGACATTATATAGTCCTTGGGCAAATATATAGGGCCTGAATTTAGAGCTACCAATTCCTTGCCAATACACACAATTTGTCTGGCTTACAATACACATGCAAATTTTCCAGACACTTGTAAACCCCATCACAATACTACATTACAATTAACTGTACAATACTTCTAACTTATAAGTAAAGAAAAAGTGTTAAAAGTCTCTAATCTAGATTGATCATTGATATTATTCTTCCAAGTGGGTGCAAAGTTTGTTTTGTCAAACAAGAGACAACAACAACAACAAACAGTCAATGTAAACAATCCCGTTGTGGTTGGTTGCTAGCGACCAACTTTGTATACAACCACCTACATAAAGTATTTGTCAATACATTTCAACAACAATGCCTGCAGCAATGGATTGATATAGTCACATCATCTTTACTTCGTAACTAACTAATAATCATCTATTATTTCAATAACTAGCCATTTCCCTTCCTTTGTGATCAATAGGAAGTAAATAAACTACTTGATGGCGTTTGCTTAACTCATTGACTTTGATTTTAACTTTTGTTTCATGATTAAAGGCAAGTCCAGCTTGTTCAAACTTACTTTGAGTTGCATAACAAAATACAGTTTTAGCAATAGCTAAGTCGTATACATACACCAAATGCAGCTGGATGTTGCTAAGCAACGGCTTGGGGTCACTTCTTGCCCCCCTCCCCAGATTGTTTGATAAACATGGGTGTCAAAAACAAACGGGCGAACTTACATCCTTATAATCCGTAGCCATGAAGCCCCAGTCCATTGGCCATTTCTTGTAAGCCCTGTGCTCTTGGGCTATGCGAGCTTTCCTGTCGAAAAAAACAAGAAATAAAGATATGATCGGCCATGTTTACATTATGTATTGTGTCAAAATTGACACATGGACATCGTAAGCCTCTGAATTGAAATACTGCGATTCCTTAGTACAGTTTGTACTAGAAGCGAATTTTAGATGCCTCTGTCGTGACGTTGCCAGGATTCTAATGTGGAGGAATATTGGCAGACATTAGAGCCGTTGCAGACGACCTTTGCAGGGGACGTCAGGGCTGGGCCCGCGCCAGAAACTACCTACCATATCTGATCGAGCGCCCAAATATTGCAGGCCGCGGCCCTGTTGCTCGGCGCCGCGCCACCCTTCACTGCCGCCGCGGTAGCCATCCCTTCTTCTCACACCCGCAGACGATTTTTGAGGAGAGGCGAGCCCTTTCCTGAGAGAACCGCGGTGTGTAGCGTCGGTGTAAATATTGCGTCCTGGGATTTCTCTCTCAGGCGGTGTAAAGTTTGCCGAGTGTCGGGCGGCTGCCGCTATGGCAACCGGACGCGACCTGTAATTCAATCCGACCGGTCGTCAATCACCCTCGGGTCAACCCTTCCACCCGACCAACAACAAAAAAAACCAAATATCTGACCAAAATTTTTAAGCATGAACAGCCCAGTGGGCTGCTGTTTGAGAGGATTATTCCTCGTGAAGGGAACTGCATGTGCAGAATTCTAAATTTCGGCCGGGATTTTTAGGTGTTAACTGGTTAAAATTCACATTCGGTGATGTTCGGGATCCCTCGCTCTTCGCACGAACTTCAGGGGCCGTGAGGCGGTTTGTGGAAAAAGCGGTAGCGTTATTATTTCTTAAATATCGTTTCAGTGCGGACAGAATTCGGCGAATCCTGTCAAAATCTGTGCAGAAATAGTAATCGATTTTTTATCTGTGTCAAACGCAGGAGAAATCGGAAGGATTTTTGATCGGAATAGAAAAATCAGACGAGTCGAGTATCGCGACGCACCCCCTGATGAGAGCCTCCACTGGCGCACGAACCATTATTTTGAAATTCATCATGCGCAGTCCCGACCAACATGGCGGGCCAAGTGTCATAAATTTTTATTCTTTTGCAATTTTGTGCACACAAGAACACGCCGTGGCACAGCCTGGAGTGTTCCTATGCTAGATTTTGGCGTGCAGAGGCAGTTTGTCGGCGGAAGATGCCCCTGCTGCTAATGCTGTTAGGTGAGGATGTGTAGCAATGTGGTGGGGTTGGCACTTCCGGTTGGGCCCTCATTTGGTTTCCGGTTGCTCGGACCATGCACTTACACTACCTTTTTCTCTTCTTTTCTCCAGTTTTCCTGCTGCAAGATGTCCTGCTAGCCGAAGGTAAGCGTATGTCCTACAGTCCGACCCAATTGCACCCCCCGCACGGTCCCCACGGTGCGCGCACCCCGTCGGGTGCCGCCGTTCGAGTTTATTGTGGTTATGTACAGGTCGTTGGAGCTAATTTGACACTTGCATTAATTAATTTATGATTAATAATATATAAATAAGTTGATTTGGAGTAGGGGCGCACCGCGCACGGTCCTCTAATTTTGAGAATTTTTCGGGGAATTTTTCACGTTGGCACAGCGCCCGTTTGGACCTGACCCCTTGGGTCACATACACAATACATACAGACGGGGCTGTCATGAAATGGTGGGTAGACCCTACATATAGGTCAGAGTTCTGCCCTGTTTTCCCCTCCTTCTCCAACCCCTACATTTTTGACATGTCTGTATTCTGTTCAGAAGTAACGTTTGGGTTTGCTCGCCGCCGTGCTGCGTCATTTCTGGGTGATATTCTGCGGTTAGATTGCGCTGGAGGCAGGGCTGTCTAGACGTCCATTACCCAGCCGCGCCTGGAAACTAGACACCGTGCACTCGGGGCTCCAGACAGTGCGGTTTTCCTCAAGCATTCACTCCAAAAAAACCCTCGCCAGCCAAACCCTCGCCCGCTCACAGCTTGCAGATACAGAATTTTCGGAGGGTTGCGGTTTTACACTCGTGCACGGAGCGGGCTGTGGACGTGTTGAGAGGGAGGAAAGCTATTTTCTAGGTCAGTTGATTTTTCCTTGAGTGGATATGTGGCTGGCTGAAATATAGGCGCAAGGGGATGGGCTTGAGAAGCAGTGGGCAGGCTGACAGGTCTGCCTCTCCCCGACATCACTCACTCTCTGGCACGCTTAAGTGTAGCTGCGAGGCATTGTCAGATATTGTCAGGGGCATATACAGTGGAAGTACAGTTCCTAGGCTTTTCTACCAGGTGGTACTTGTTTTGCTTGGCAGGGGAGTGAGGTATAGGCAGTAGGTGTGTACAGGAGCAAAGGACTCAGGTCTGAGGAAGGGTCACCTCACATGTGTAGTATATCAACTCTTGTCCCCAAAACATTTCATCTCAGATGTTTCTGTTGAGGTCATATCTTCGTTGGCATTTTTTTTTTCAGGTCGGCGCAGGGCTCCAAAAATACGGTTGTTTACCAGCAGACAAGAAAGCCTGTAACGCTGCTAGCCACAGGGAAACCATAGGGTCCTGGTCATGACATTTGGATTTTTATGGGGATCATGTGACGTTCAGTCTGTCAAAACAGGCTCTGGCTCCTCCAGCCTGCCTGCCCTTTGTCCAGGGAAACATGCCACGATTTTGCTTCAGTCGCTGCCGTCGAGTTTATTCGTATTTTTCCTCAAAATCTGTACTAGGATGCTTTCTTTTTTCTCGTCTGGGAGACCGGGGATATGTAGTGGTATAGTGCAGTGTGCTGAGGGGGTTAGATTAACGGAATATCTGGTGCTTCGAATCTAGGTCACAGCTGCATATAGACAGCCTCCTCCATTATACCAGCCTTATCTAGAGGCAGTAATGACTGAGGTTGGTACCAGCATTCTCAACTGACATTTCAACAATATCCTTCTCGTTAATTTTTTTCCCTAACGAAGACGCGGAATTCTTGAGCAGTGTTTAAAAATGTAGTGATCTTTTCAGAGCAGTTGCAGTGAAATGTACAATGCAGGTATTGACAATATTTTAAGATCAATACCACTTTTTTTTAGTCTTTTGGACATCTGTTTCTTCTATTGTTTTGTTTGAAATGTCTTACCGTAAATTATCTGTATTACCAGACGCTAGTTGAGATAAAGCAATTTAGAATGTAGTTAATATTTAAGCAGTCTTAGACGGTACTTAATTGTTCATGCACCCAAATAAAATGATAGAAGTACATTTTGTACATACAGTAACATTATAAGTTTTTATCTTATCTTTTGATTCATTGAACAATACTAGGTACTATTGTATGTATGTTAGGCATTCTGGGCACCAAATAGACATACACACAGTGTATATCAGGACCAGGGTCAGACCTATAAAACCTGTCATACATACGAACCTGGTGACTGCCACAATCATATTTTTTCCCCCGTGCACCGGCCAGGGTTGCCCTTGAGTCTTTTAAGGACTTGGTGTGAAAGGCCCAGTCTGCACTCAGCATTCACGGTCGGCTCTTGTTTGACTAGCCTGCAGCTCACCTTATTGGCCAGGCATCTCCGCACTTTCAGACAATTAATTGCGTCTGGGGGAAACAATAAGCCTTGCCCAAGAGCGGCTGTCGTGGACATAGCTCATGCGGGGGCTCCAACTCCGTAAAACGGATTCGGTATGCATAATGTAGGCTGTGAGGGGTCAGGTGAGCAGGCATGTTGTCGTGCATGAGTTCTTGTCAAGACTCCAACTCCTGATCCATTTTTTTCTCCCCCCCTCTCTCTAGCTCTCTCTCTCTTACCAACAAAGCATATTATTAATATTGATCCGCCCAGTCTAGACTGAAGAACCCAAAGAGCTGACATTTTTAGAATGTTCCAGAAAGGTGCGTGTGGTTGTGTTGTAAAGTGGGATCTAATTGGGCCCCAGAAGAAAGTGCTACTACTAAAGGTTCAGAGTGGGCAGGCTGCGTCTGCCTCGCATGAAAAATTTTGTATGTGACAATGAACACGACTAACTGGATAACCAGTCAGACAACTAGACATCAGATAATCAGGTTTTTAGGGACTTGTGTAGTCTATGTTCTGCACAGATTTTAGAACTACTGTAGTGTAAATTCGTTTGCGTTCGCAGCACTGAAATTTTGGGGCACGTACAGCAAGAATCAAGTGTTTGCAGTTTGCGGTTGAAACAATAGTATGAACACAATGGAAGGCAGGATATATGTGTTTGTGGTGTGATGACCCCTCACCACAAAAACCGCACGAGATTTAGAGTATGTATTCAAACTGAGTCAAGTTACAAAACTCGGGGGTTCAATTGGAATTTAGGGAATTGTTCAGGGAATTGTTTTTTTATTTTTTTTTATTTCAGAAGTCATTTAATCCTGTACATGTGTAGTAACTTTTGTCCCCAGTTATTCAATGTTCTGTATGTTTTGATTTGGGATTTCAAATGCTGTGTGCAATGGGATGTATGAAAATATGTGTTAGCATTATGTTGGAATAATTAAAATGCTTTTAGTTTTAATTGCTAGGGAAATAACTTATAATAATAACTTGGGGTATAAAACATAGTACGGAGTTTATAGGCTACACACATGTATATTAAGTTTTTTTATTCCCTGTCTTCAACACTGCATTTTAATTGCAAACAAACATAGCATAACCACAAGACCACAAACTCCCTCAAACTCATGTTACAAACTCCCTCAAACTTACGAAATTCCTGGCAGGAATTTTACACAATGCAGGGCTGAGGAAAAACAGAGGATGTGCAAGTTTTTCTTTCAGATTCGTTGTAGCTGTCACAGCAAATAAAGGTAAGCAATAGACTGGAAATACATGTTCAACTCTTTAGAACATTTCACCATTGGCATATTAACTGTACAGACAGACTCTGTATCCATTTGTCCACATTAAGGCCATACCAATTTTATTTCTTGTGTCTTGGATTTGCCACTTCATTTTTTTCTGCCTTGAAAAAAGTAAAAAGATAACATGTACCAGTACCATAATTTAGGGTAGGAATCAACCTGAAAATACTCATACATGTATTTTGGCACCAACAGTTGGAAAAAGTCTTGTCTTCCAGATTTTTTTTTTTCATTTTCAATGCATTTAATTAAAAGTTGAAAAGTCATTAACCAGCCAGCAATGTTGGCTTTGTGGCTCCTACATGTATGGTGTCATGTGGGTTTCATTTTTATTTTGCCTGCCCACTCCATTATTTTTGTGTCAAAAATCTGAGAACCAAGAAGTTAAATTGGTATGGCCTAGGTATGTATATTGGCTGTCTGCCGTGTATTAAGCTCCTCAGAAATGCAGGTCCATTGTCGAATGTGTGGAAAGAACAGTGGCTATATTATGACCTACATACATTCTTCTGACCCAGCACGCCGGCAGAACGTACTGCGCCTGCGCAAAACCTGGATTTTCGCTGGATTTTTGGTCAACGTTGCATCAGAATGTTGCCTGTTGCAGACCATATCTTTTTCTACACAACATTTGAAAACTACAGACGGAATGTCACCCTTATATACGCAAATTCGATCTTATATGAGACGTTCTGCCGAAGTGCTATGAACAATACATTACGGGTTTCGCGCAGGCGCAGTACATTCTGCCGACGTGCTTTCTGACCCCATTGTCTTGTTACCATCAGGTTGCCTTGGCTTTCCTTCAATCCTTTGAATGATAAGTGATATTTTTGGACAATAACGTGACAGTATGTAATATACACATGCCATCAATTGTTCCGGATGGAAAAAATGTAAGCTTGTCATCATGACATGATTACATTCTAACCAATGATTATAATAAAGATAGACACTTGTAAAAATGTACATCCTAATACAGTCCAACCTGTGCAAGTGACCACCTCTACATAAGGACCACCTGGTCATTGATATACAGTACAAGTGACCACCTCTACATAAGGACCACCTGGCCATTGTGACCACTTTTTGGTTGTCCCTATAGCTAGTTAGATGATTTTTCCCATTGATTGACACAAGCATTAAGAATCCTGTCTACAGTGACCACCTGTCCACATAGACCAGATTTTATTGGTCCCCTGAGTGGTCTTCTTGGGCAGTGTTGACTGTATGATCTCTGCTGTAGTAATTTGCATATTTAGCCAAATCATATTTTATTTCTTACTTTTCACAGATTGCAGTCACCCAGGACAAGTGGCTGTAGTTGTACCATCCGCGTCAGCAAATAAAATCCTGCATCTTTCTAGTTGTAGTCAATTATTTATTGATATTGTTTAAATATGTACGGCAGAGTCTTGTTGTAAATTTTTTTCCATATTTAGTATGACACCATCAGATGGTGGTTACAGGTTTCTTTGTTTCTTTTTCCTCTTCTCTATGATATTTTAAAGAAAGTTTTAAGTTTAGTTACATATATCGTACGTTTTTTGCCATTAAGACCTCACAACCTTGTTTCTGAAAAGTAACAAGCAAATACACAATTTTGTTTTGCATTGTCAGAAAATGTTCAGAAATAGCCCAAGCAAACAGCAATACTCAAATACCATTTCAGTGTCTTGTGTTCAGAAATCTGTTTGTTTTGAACTACAGTAAACCCCTCTTTTATCACACAAAGTCGTGAGATGTCATTGCTATTGGTTTTACATGCAGAAAAGATGGGAGGAACGATATGCACCAGCTATATGTTACATGTATAATGGTGACAGCACCCGCCCAATTTATGTATTAGAAGATTGCAGTAAAGATGTCTGAATGTTAAGTGCCACTTATGTCTTCCTCGAATGTCTTCATTCTGCTGTAGAAGACAGTTTGAATTGGGCATACATGCACATACTAGTCCATCTGCAACGTACATCACAGGTATACATGTACCTTAACCTCCAGCCTGCTAAGGTAGCCGTTAGGCAGCAAATTTGTGTTGATTACGGAGTTAGGCAGCAGGGACAAGGTTAAACATGAAGTGCTGGTCTTAATAGTTGGTGGTTATAAACCTGCAGTTCCTAAGAATCCTCCAGTGTCACTGATGAAAGGTAGTGGATGCTACCTAAAACGTCTGACCGTTTCCAAAATCATATCCAGTTGCTTGAGTAACTGTTTTTTTGACGTATCTTATTACCTGGATGTCTAACCTTCACCGACGTGTTTCGTCTTTAGCATAGCATAGCATAGCATAGCATAGCATATGTCTCCCCAAAGTTTGTCTTGGATTTATCTTAATATATTCGCAATTATTGGAAACCTTGAACCCAGCCTAGCCCCTTGAAGCCATTGGCACTGCAAAACTGTACAGTGGAGGGTTACTAAGGTCACTCCTGTGTCATGTGACCATCTGGGATGGGATCTTTACATGCACGGCATGGTCTCAACTGTTTCTGTTTCATAACTGGAAATGACGGGTGGGGAAAATGTCGCTTTAGGCCGTTCCGATTTAATGTATTGTTTCTTGGAAGTGCCGCTCATTTTTTTGTGATTTAAAAAAGAAATGTACAAAAAGATGGCATGCACCATTCAGGATATGAACTAGCCCAAAATGCTCATATTCTTTCACCAGCAATTACTATCAGTGAATGCTTTAAGGCACCCAAAGCGATTTCAGAGCGGCAAAACTGGATTTTTAAAGTCAATTTTCTGGTCATTTTTTTAAGGTAGTAAGTTGAATCAGCCCTATACCATAGCATACTGATATCTGTGAGGCAAAAATGTGATGTCGCTGATGGAAAACAGTTGCATTTTCTATATCGTAGGCTGGTTCTAGCTACTTATTGGTGGTACCAAAAATAAAGGGACTTAGCTTGTTTGTGCTATTGCAAAATGCTTCAAGTATGAAATGATGACGAAAATGTGCTAAGAAATGGCAGTAAATGTCCATATCGGCAAGATTTTCTCATCCAGAATATCTTTTGTAATGCCACCCTGAAATATTGCATTGGATGCCTTTAATTCAGAAGGAAGAAGAGAAATATATAAGGAATATGCAATATGTACCCTGCCTTCTGTTCAGTCCGATTTTATCATTAACGGCCAGACGTCGAACGTCCATTGAAGTCTGCGACGGATGTAAATTTCCGCGGCACGTAAACGTATCGTACATGTTTGAACACCCTCGAGCGTGCTACGGAGAACAGTGCATTAACATTTTTTCCAGACATCGTTAAAATTGCAGCTTTGAACCAATGTTCCCCACCGTCCTCTATCATCCCAACCATTATCAGCACCAGAAATATACCCATGCTTTCCATTATGGAAAGGGAGTTGTTACGCTTTATAGTCAATTAGTTTTGCCAAAGGGTTTGCTGCCATGTGAATTGTAGGAGGAATTAAAAATCCAACATTAGCTGTGCATGAGAAACTCGTACGACTGTCATAACCATAGTTTCGCCTGGCGTTATGCTCCGCGAAAGTGCGAAATCGGAGTCTGGCTAGTTTCTGAAGTCGTAAATCAAAGGATGGTGGGAGGAGAAAGCGCCGTTAGGTGGCGGGGACTTGTCATGCCCTGCAGAATGACGGGAAATATCAGCGATCCGCAGCTGCACTTGAAATACGGCTGGCACGCCTGCCTCTCTGTCTATGATTGTGATTGACCTAAATACATGATGGCCTGGCTGGCAGTCTGCTCACGTATGCTCCACGGAGCCCTTACATGTGCCAAGCTCCTGACACACAAATTTAGACATGAAGCCTCACAGCTTTTCAAAATGCTAAGGAGGCCTCCGGTCTCAAGTCTTGGAGTTAAAATGAAAACGAGTTATTTGTGTCCCTTATTACAAATGCAGGGACAACTTGTCTTATGACAGTTTCTTCCATATATATATATATAATGGGGCTTTTACATGTGCCAAGCTTCTAACACACAAATTTAGACATGAAGCCTCGAAGCTTTTCAAAATGCTAAGGAGGCCCTCAGTCAGCTCAAGTCTTGGAGGTAAAATGAAAATGAGTTATTTGTGTCCCTTATTACAAATGCAGGGACAACTTGTCTTATGACAGTTTCTTCCATGTATATATATAATGGGGCTTTTACATGTGCCAAGCGTCTAACACACAAATTTAGACAGGAAGCCTTGAAGCTTTTCAAAATACTAAGGAGGCCTCCTGGCTCAAGTCTTGGAGTTAAAATGAAAATGAGTCATTTGCATCGCTTATTACAAATGCAGGGACAACTTGTGCATGTGTTATGACGGGCTTTTACATGTGCCAAGCTTCTGACACACAAATTTAGACATGAAGCCTCACAGCTTTTCAAAATGCTAAGGAGCCCTTAAAGACCATATGACACTTGAGTGTGCCATTTTTTCATAAAAGGAAAATGAGTCATTTGCACCCCTTATTATAAATGCAGGAACAACTTGTGCATGTGTTACGACAATTTCTTCCATGGGGCTTTCACATGTGCCAAGCTTCTGATGCACAAATTTAGACATGGAGCCTTACAGCTTTTTAAAATGCTCAAGAGGCCTGGAGCCATCTTTTGTGGGCTCAAGTCTTGGAGTGAAAATGAACATGAGCTATTAACATCCCTTATTCAGCGTGCGAAATACTAGGTTGCCCAGTTGCACCGTGCAACCATATTTTGCTTGGTGCAACCTATTTTTAAACCCAGGTAGCTCAGTGCACTACCTAAATTTTGTGGTAAGGATGCTCCTTTCTTCCATTGGGAACTGCTTATTGAGAAGTTCCCATGGAAGAGCTCATCACTTCAGGTAAGGGAAAACAACTCTGTGTCAGAAATGTATAAATGCACATTGCATTCTAACAAACTTAATCATAATGTAGAAGGGTTTAAATTTGGGGCAACCTGGAATTTTGATGGGCAACCTAGCTTTCATCCTAGCTTGCCACTGTGCAACCTGGCTCAAAAAAGTATTTCGTACACTGCTTATTACAAATGTATGTATACCGTAGCTTGTGCATATTTTATGACAGTTTCTTCAATAGACGGGAAGGAATGCATAATTGAAAATAGGGAGTAAACATAACTTGATCTTCTATATTCTAGAATATTTTTTCAGACAGTATATGTAAAAGTCAGAGAAAAATCTTGTATATTTGTATATCATGACCAAGTTTCTACAATTTTTTAGATATTTGTTATAGTATACTAGCAATATTTTCGTAGACTTGAGTATATATTACCGTATATACATGTATTGCCGTAGACATGAGTACATGATGCACACTGCTGTCCCCTAGCCTCCACCAGGCCTTCGTAAGGGGTTCTGGGTGAATAATTTGCCAGGTTGGTAGCCAATGTTAACTGCCTGGCCAATGGATACAGCCTGGCCAATTTGATACTGTCTTGCAGCCACCGAAAGATCTGCTTGGAGGTTAAAATTTAACTATTTTTCAGCCGTCGTTGTTGGTCTGTTGGGGACTAAGTTTCGTGCCAGGTGACAGTTGTGTCGTGGCCAGCGTGATTCCTGCGGCCCTCCCCCCACTGCTCCCAACGGCAGATTTATATTCCACACTTAAATGCGGACTTTTACAAGCAAGCTGTCGCTGACTAACAGACAGGCAATGCATTTTCCCGATAGGCTTTTTTTTTTTTACACGTTTGATGCAGGGCTGTGTCCAGCTTTAGATTTTTGTGCAGTGTTTTGGGAGAAGGGTGCTGGCCTAACTGACCAAGTTTGCGTGCCGGGACGGAGGGACCGGTCCTAGAGACAGCCCGGTGGTTTTGTGCTCGTGAAGGGGTTTAATATGCAGGAGGCTACCTAGATATTCTAGCTGCCTGAGATCTTGGTTCCTTGGGAAGTTTAACCACACTAGAGGGTACGTATGTCTGTTATGGTTTTTGAAGGAAGCCAGCTGCCTTGTACAAAATGTATCTGATACTGTTTGCTAGGCACTTTCATCTGAAGACGTTTTCTGACTGTATTCCATATCATCTTAGAATATACAATGTACAGTCAAACTTGTCTAAGACAACCACCCAGGGGGGGGCCGAGGAAAAGTGGTCTTCTTAGACAAGTAGGGGTTAGTGGTTAATAGCCTGGGTACCATCCTCCGTAGTTTTTGCCGCTCCCAAAGGTCGCTATCCACCAGGCTAAGCTTGAATGTTCTATTTTGAATAAAATCGGACATTCTATTTCCTCTTTGAATTTTTTCTGTGCACCTAGAATTTTAGATTAGGTGCACCTATACCCAAAATTAATGCTTGAATGTTCTATTTTGAATAAAATCGGACATTCTATTTCATCTTTGAATTTTTTCTGTGCACCTAGAATTTTAGATTTAGGTGCGCCTATACCCAAAAATTAATTTCAAGCCCAATGTTTAAATGGTAGAATTCCAGTTCGCATTTTGCAAGTACCAACAAAAGACCCTAAAAACGTCCTTCTCTGGAAATTAATGGCGAAAATCGCGCGTCTGCTACGAGTGGAGAAAATTATATCTTCAAGTGAGAAGCAATCAAGTGCCATTTTGCACTGGTCGATTAATTTTCATAATCACTACCTGAGCCAAGTTCTTGTATCGTGACAATTTTGCTGTCAGAATCTAAGACTGCAGTCAGGGCTCGAAATACTGGGTGCATATGAACCTTAGTGCAGGTAAAATTGGAGCTGTGCAGGTATTTCTGATGTCTACCTGCACCTAACCTGCACTAGTCAATGTACTAGGTAAATATAGATACATGTAGGTGTATGTGGATTTTTATTTGCTGCATTGACTGTTGCCACCTATGAAGTACTGTATAAAACTATTAAAAGAAACCATGGCAATGGTTTCTGAACAGTTTTTAGTATGAGCCATACTTCTCAAAGTCTGAGTGGTGCAGGTAAAATTTGTCTGGTGCAGGTTAATTTCAATGTTACCTGCACCAGTGCAGGTATGAAGGAAAAAGGCATTTCGAGCCCTGGCAGTTTAACAGAAGCCTGACGTCTGAATACTGATATCCGTACATAAATTCTGGGATAATTATTAATAGGACGTCTTGACGTGTTATGACTGCTACCAATCTTTGTTTTTGGACCACCATGAATGCATGAGGAATGCGGCTCAGATACTGCTTGAACTCACAAGTCAGCAAATGTGAAGTTTGCTTGTCTTAAGTTTGTATTCTGAAACTAGCCCTCAAACTTATCATGTTTCTGCCAAATTAGGGAAGATTTTTGAAACATCTTTTTTTTTTGTATGGAATGAATTACAGATCGCTCAATTACTTTTTTTAAAACAAGTGATTTTTTTTTACGTTCTAAACTTCTATGTGTTTGTTGTCTTTTAACTTTCATCATGAATCATATTGCAATTCAGTGTTCTAGCCAGCGTCCGTCTTTCCGTCATTTGACGGAATTTTGCTGCTCATGACAGACAAAAATTTTGCCCAATCCTTTATCTTTGACGGACAAAAATCTGCATGTAAAGATATGGAAAGAGTTGTCATCAAACTAAGCTTAGTTTACCAGCAAAATTTGCCCCTCAAAAGACAGGAAATAGCGTTTCAGAAGGTCAAGATTTCAACATTTCGGCGCTCATAATGTTACTTCAAACATAACTGAGATAACGGAAAAAAATTCAGGCTGGCTAGAACACTGTTCCAATTAGTATAGAATTAAGGGTCATACAAATCCAATTTCGGTTGCTTAACTGTCGCTTAGTAATCACTAAACAGTCGATCAGCAGCCCCTTTTCTAGTACATTAGACAGAATGAATTTTTTTTACGTTGTAAACTTCTCTGTGTTTTATTGTCTTAACTTTCATCATGAATCATATTCCAACTAGTTTAGAATTAAGGGTCCAAGTTTGGTTGCTTGACTTTCGCTCAGTAGCCCCTTTTCTAGTACATTAGAAAGGGGCCAGGCTTCCCTTGTACCTCTGCCCAAAACTGGCCCAAACTGGCCTTCCCGCTCTTCTGCGCCACAAAGTTGGTGTTCTGCCAGGATGTGGGTCTGTGCAGGCAACTGTGAGCATGCCATATCCCTGTCCTTTTGTGCGGTTAGGCCATGTTGATTTCATCATATGGATGACATCCTCTGGAAACCCCAAATCTGATGCGAGTGTGCGAATGAAAAAATTAAAAGTTTGGCCCCCCCAAAAAGTTGTCTTCATTTTGAAATCTAGGTGGTCAGGAAGATGGAACAAATGACTTAACACACAGTAGAGTATAGTATACCGAACAATAGATTTTTCATTTTTGTTCTTTCACATCTTCTTCTTAGACTTTGGAATTGACTTTGGCATTCTATCATGACAGTATTATCTGTTTTCCAATTTTTTTTTTTTTTTTGCAATTTACGGCACATATTGGATCATTTTGCAGCTGCTTTTTATGAGTTACAGTATGGTTGAAACCTTTTTTTTTGGGAAATGCTGTACGTGCGGATGTCATCCATGTTATTAAATCAACATGGCCTTACCTATAAAAATGTACACCGACACTTACTCACACTAAAGGTCACCATTTGTGTTGAACATTATGTCAGACCTCCCGGCAGATGTTGGAGGAGATATGCCTGTTTATTGTCGAGTTTATCAGACGTCAAGTTGCTTTGGTTGCACGCTATACTCTCATTAAGGCTGTACATACATGTACGTTTAAACGTTAGGAAGCAGAGCTCGAAATCCCACCTGCATATGCAGGTCAGTGCCAGGATAAATTGGAGGTATTTCTGATGTCTACCTGCACCTAACCTGCACAAGTCTATTTACTGCAGGGGTTTTTCTAAACCAGGGAATAAGGGAGCTGCTCCCTCATGTAACTAGCCAGCTCCCTCATGTCAATTTTCAGATTGAATCCTCGACCCTAAGTGACTACATACTAGTTTCACAGCTTCTTTCTAAAAATGGTCTTTTTCCAGTGAAAATAAAAAAACAAAACATCATAACAAGTCATTCTAGCATTACTGTGTTACTCTTGTACAAACTTGCATCGCTCCCTTGCCAAGCTAGTGATCTGCTCCCTCATGCAAATTTCTTCTAGAAAAACCCCTGTACTGGGTATATGCATTTTAGTGCAGGTAAAATTGGAGCTGTGCAGGTATTTGTGATGTCTACCTGCACCTACATGTAACCTGCACTGGTCTATGTACTGGGTATATGCAGGTGAGTGCAGGTAAAATTGGAGCTGTGCATGTATTTCTGATGTCTACAATGTACCTGCACCTACATGTAACCTGCACTGGTCCATGTACTGGATATATGCAGGTTAGTACAGGTAAAACTAGAGCTGTGCAGGTATTTCTGATGTCTACCTGTGCCAAGTACTGGCTTTGAATATACATGTTGGTGTATTTTAACTTGACTATTTTATCTACCAAACAACAGTTCTGCATTGCGAGAACAAGTAGTAGATCATTGCAACAATTATATTACCTGTCGACCAAGACAAGCAGCTGTATTGGTCTAGATTGTTTTTTTGGCAAATCTTTGATATACAGTGTCGCCTTTTCTGCGTTTCTACGTCTTTCTTTAGTGCTCCCACATGTTGGTGTCTATAAGTTATGGGACAGAAAGAAATGTGACAAATCATATAGTCATACAAGTCATAACAGCTGCTTGGATTTCTTTTCTTTTCTGTATCTACAGTATGTAAATGCACTACCTAAATTATGATTATTAGTACTAAATTGATAGCTGACAGGTAAATGAATTACAAAATGGTGCAAATTCCACTGTACCATATTTTATTTTTGAGAAAAATGCAACAAAATGAAATTTACAAGGGGTATGAACAACTTTATTGTTAACTTAATAACTGAGTGTGTATATACTGTTCTGTCCTCGACCTTCAACATAATGATAGTGGTTGTGCAAGTCAGCAGAAAGTAAACCTAACCTTGGTGCGTTGGTGAAGGTTAGACATCCAGGTGATAAGATATGCCAAAAACAGTTACTCAAGCAACTGGATATGATTTTGGAAACGGTCAGACGTTTCAGGTAGCATCCATTACCTTTGTCAGCGACACTGGAGAATTCTTAGGAACCGCAGGTTTATAACCACCAACTATTTTGTCTTCACTTTATTTGCATATCATTTAATAGTTGGTGGTTATAAACCTGCAGTTCCTAAGAATTCTTCAGTGTCACTGATGAAAGGTAGTGGATGCTACCTGAAATGTTTGACTATTTCCAAAATCATATCCAGTTGCTTGAGTAACTGTTTTTGGCCTAACCTAGGTGGCTGTGCAAGTCAGGAGAAAGTAAACCTAACCTAGGTGGCTTCTTGGCTAGTGTGACGCCAGCCGTATTGTCTGAAACCTTCATTTAGTGGAATCGATGACATCCCAACTGTAGGGCCAGGTGAGCCAACTTTATTGCGAAACACGGACGGATCAGCTTTAAATATTCATTGTCTCCAGACTTCAAAAGGTTGTGGAGTGAATACCTGTGGGCATCAGGAGACTCACGGAGGCTTGTTGCACCTGCGTGCTGTCTGGATTTGTAATTGAATTTCCTGAAGGCTAAGCCAGCGCTCGGTGCTGTGTCAGCCGCTTCTGCTGGCCTGTTGCATGTGAAGGTTCCTCTTAGGCCACACCAATTTATTTCCTTGGTTCTCGGACACTTTAAGGGGAAAATCCAGCAAGTAGACATCGTGAAAGCAGAGGGCAGGGAGGAAAACTTGAGTTGACTCAGTATTCCCTCTGTAAAACTGAGTACACCAAGGCATAAACCTGGTCCTCAGGCTTTGTATTCATGACATTTTTTCTATTAAAGCATTTTTTTAAAATCCGAGAATCAACAAATCGAATTGGTGTGGCCTTACGCTCGCAAACTCGGTTATCAACAGTAACTATATATGCCTAGCAGAGTTTAACTAGGAGTGAGCGACAAAAGAATAGCTTGTTTAAAGTTAAACCTTTTGGTCCAACACACGAGAAGTTATTCTCCCCTTTAGCTTTCAACCAGCTCCTCTGGCCTTCCTCGGTAGGTGGGAATAATTTCTCGTGTGTTGGACCAAAATTTTAAATATGTAACTACCAACACAGATGAACTTTCATGATAAAATAATTAGTTTTTTTACATTGGTGTTGCCTTGTAAGATAAAGGGATGGTCTACGGTCGAACTACACTGTCTGTTTCCCCTTGCCCAATTTGACTGGGTTCTTCAGCATTGAGATTGTCTAACTGTGCAGAAGCTTACTCAGTTACTGTAAAGTTTGTTGTCTTCCTGATAGTAGGTCTGTAGTTTCTGTAGTAGTCTGGTCTTGTGCAGCTTGTAATCAATATACAATTTCAAAGCAGGTGTGCATTTGTAGATATCATCATCATATAGGAAGGAATTCTTGCATTGAGTATATTGAATGAGTTCTTCTTTGCATTTGGATCATTGCAGTACTCCCTTTTTCTACTAGGTGGCACTGTAGGTGTACACTGTTGTGTACTCTTTGGAAACGATGTAGAGAAATATATTCTGCCTTTGCCAGCAAATGTTTCCTTTCTAGTTTTTATACTGTGAGATTGCTACTTTAACTTACTTGTCACTGAGTGATGTAACATGTGCATGAATGCCTATGAAACATAATTGCTCATTAAACTTAAGGTAATGCAGTAGGCAACTTAGCCTAGTGGCAGGAAAAAACCTTTGCGTGACAACACTTGGCAAGCAGACATTTCGAGCACCCGCAACACAGACACATTTTTCAAAATACCAGTTGTCAATTGAAAAGATTTTGCGGCGAATTAAAAATGGTTGCGTGACAACTTGTGGCAACTTGGTATTTTGAGTATCCCAAATACAGACGTGTTTTTTTTTACACAAGTCATGAATCATCGCGTCCTACTTGCCCATGACTTGAACTTGGCATTGTTTCATACTTCAGGTCTATCAGTTGCCACGGCGACAGACTTGTTGTATCGCCACGTTGTCAACGACTTTGCTACCCGGCGGGATGGAAGAATAACACCGAAGAAGAAGTGCTATAAATTAAATCCCTCTTGAACTTTTGATAACCTTTTGGGGTTGTCAGATGAAAGCCGTTACGTTTTGCATCTCATATTGATTATAAAATGGACGTGTTATTTACCAAAATGTTCCCTTGGGTCTGGTAACTGTTATTTATTGAAATGATCCCTTGGGCTTGGTAATTGTTATATAAATTGAGTTCTCTAAAATATCTTCAGAAGTGAAGTTTTGACGGCAACCTTGGAGTGGTTAAAGCTGGGGTTAGGGTTAGGGTTAGGGTCTGGGGTCTCTACCGACAAAAGTTTCAACTATTCTGCCCTCTTCACTGACGAAAATTAAAACTTCATGACATTTTCATCATGTCGTTAACAGTGCCACAAACAGGGCTTCAACAAAATTAAGATGAAGCCCTTTCAAAGTTGCTACTGTGAAATAGCATTATTTTTCCTATATCAGCTCTCACTTGAAGCATTAGCAGCCAGACTGCCAAGACAGAACGCTGTCAAAGTTTTGCGCTGAGGAAAGAATTAACTGCACATTTGAACTTCTATCTATCTCCAAATTCTAATCGTAATCTACTGCCTCCAAAAGTTTGTTCCACAGTCCTACTGTAGTTGGTGGGAAAGTTCTCCTGTGTCTGCCAGCGTGGGAGTCAGGGATCACCAGAGTGTTCTTGTGCTGGGATTTTGACAGTTTCGGAAGGTTATGAAGTTAACAATTTCCAGGGGGATCATACCACCGCCCCCCCTAGGGTGCCTTCAGAGCTCGACAGAGCTTTTCTCCTTCAGACTGAGAGGAAGGACAAAATGAAAATTGTACAAAAAATGATACGACCACAATGCTCCTACCAGGATCTGTCATTCCGTTATTTGATGGAATTTCGCTGCTCGTGACAGACAAAAATTCCAGTCATTCCGTCGTCTCGACAGACGAAAGTCGGTACGTAAGAATATGGCAAAAGATAAACACTGGATTAAAACGGGTGCTGAAACGTGTCACGAAACTGTTGAAATTCAGACGACAGGAGAAAATTAAAAGCTGCCAAGGACACTGTACAAACATCATTGAAGGTCGCCATAAAAAGCATCGACAGAAATTAGGAAGGACTTCACGGCAGGGGCCTGGTGACAACTCCCTGCGTGTGGATGGGTACTGGGTCACTAGCAATGTCTGGAGGTCAAGGGTCACATGCTAATTAGTGTATCACTCAGTGTCACTTTCTTCAGACAAGTACCATTCTCTGACATGATGATGGAATCGGGCTACATGCCATTGTTGTTGTGGTTGTGGTTTTATTCATTGCTAAAAAGAAATTACTGTAACTAGTTGCAATGGTATATATAGACTAAGAGTCACTTGATTACTTACTAAGGCCTATTGCCTATCCTTGAGCATAGGCCATTGACAAGTGCTAAGGGAAATTTAAGCCTCTGCATTGAATATGCATATCTTTCACAAAAAATTGTCTTTACTTATTTGCATATCAATCAATGGTTTGTGCTTATAAACCAGCAATTCTCCTGCAGTCCTTTAGTGTCACTGATGAAAGGTAGTGGATGCTACCTGAAACCTCTGACCGTTTCCAAAATCATATCCAGTTGCTTGAGTAACTGTTTTGGGCGTATCTTATCACCTGGATGTCTAACCTTCACCGACGTATGCATATCTTTCCTTTGCACAAGCATGTCACCGGAACATATCTTCATCACTGCAGTCGTGTTCGAATTTTACTATTCATAACCATTTGGAAAAGGCTTGGATACTCATTGACTCCTGTGAGTCCATTAGCTATATCCATTGGCTTGTTCTCCATAGGTAGTGTAGTCACCTGTACATTTTTATTTTCAGACAGTTGCATAGTAATAGTTACTTAGGCCTGTTGCCCATCCTTGGGAACCCTTAAAGGCCTGGTGGAGGCTAGTTCTCCTTAGCTGAGTCTAGTCATCACCAGTCCTGAAGGTAACACAACCATATCTTCAGCCAATCAGCACCCTGCATTTGGTACGACTGGTGCAACAGAAGCTCAGACACAACAGAGAGCTAAACATGCTCAGCACGTCGATGGAAACCCAGAGTCGGCAGGACTTAGCGATTCCACTCACACCCAGCTAGGAGCCAATGTCGTACTTCTATTCCCAAGTCTGAAGAGATAAGCGCGCCGTCAGATAGAAAGCATGACAAGAATTACTTCAGTTTCCAGTCTGCTTGAAAGCTTGGTTTATTTCGTAAGAAGCCCGTGTGCGTGGGTTTGGCAGCTGTAGTCGTTGAGAGAGAGTGTCACGTGAGGGACGTACTTGACCGTCTTTTTGACTGTCTTGTTTTTACTTGTATGTACTTGTGAAATAAACCATTGATGATTGCATGGATCATGACAAGAATTACTTTAGTTACCAGTCTGCTTGAAAGCTTGGTTTGTTTGGTAAGAAGCTGGAGTGCGTGGGTTCGGTGGCTGTGGTCGTTGAGAGGTGTCACGTGAGGGATGTACTCGACTGTCTTGTTGACTGTCTTGTTTTTACTTGTGAAATAAACCATTGATGATTGGATCATGACAAGAATTACTTTAGTTTCCAGTCTGCTTGAAAGCTGGGTTTATTTGGTAAGAAGCTGTAGTGCGTGGGTTGACTTGTTAAGAGGCGTCACATGAGGGATGTACTTGACCGTCATGTTACATGATGAAGGCTGTCTGGGAAGATGACTCTGCTGTATAAAAACAGCCGTCTGGGAACCTTTTAACTTAGTTTTGTAATACCAACTGATTGCTAGTGCGTGTGTTTGTCTGTTTAGTCTATGTACACCTATTTGTTTTGTATGTTTTTGTATATCTGAATAAAGTTTGTTTAAATAAAAAAATAAAAAATAAAAAAAAATAAAAAGAACAGCCGTCTGGGATTTGTCAGGGTTCACTTCAAGATCCATCTTTGGGAATATGTGCACTTGTGTACAAATGTACTTAACCTAAATATTTTGGTGCACAAAAGAAATTTTGGGTGCACAACATGAGATAAATGAGCCCAAATTCTATAGCTAGCTTAGAAATTCTAAACAAGTTTTCTTATTTTTTCTGACACTTAAATGCAATGATATGCTGTATACTAGTGTACGATGATACCTTACAGCATATTATCCTACACAGATATCTACATTGTTGGGAGCAATAACAAAGCCCAATGCCATACCTTGTCAAACTCTTGAATGACTCTGTATAGTAGATTATCCTTAGACCCATAGCTACCTACAGATGTATTTATTGTCATTGTATATATTTTACTGGTGTTCTAGAAATCTATTTGTTTTAAACGTTGTGGCATCATGATTTTATAAACAATTTGTATGTGCTATGTTCACGCAATTCGGCTTATGGCTGCAAAGTATAACACACTTTATACTCTATAGCCTAACATTGTACTATTTTATACTTGTCAGTGTACAAAATACTTTTTTGAGCCAGGTTGCCCAGTGGCAACCTAGAATGAAAGCTAGGTTGCCCATCAAAATTCCAGGTTGCCCCAAATTTAAACTCTTCTACATTATGATTAACTTTGTTAGAATGCAATGTGCATTTATACATCTCTGACACGAGTTGTTTTCCCTTACCTGAAGTGATGAGCTCTTCCATGGGAACTTCTCAATAAACAGTTCCCAATGGAAGAAAGGGGCATCCTTACCACAAAATTTATGTAGTGCACTGAGCAACCTGGGTGTAGAAATAGGTTGCACCAAGCAAAATATGGTTGCACGGTGCAACTGGGCAACCTAGTATTTCGCACGCTGCTTGTATGTACATCTACTTGTGAAATAAACCACTGATGATTGGATCATGTCCGTGAGAGTTGTAAGGCATCTGGATAATGTCTATCTGATGTAGACGACATAAATCCTTTTGGGTGACGGTTTTGACTGACAGCTTTTGTAGATGGTTATCACTATCCATTGTGTTGAAAGATCAACTTCAATTTTATGGTGGGATAACTAGAAGTATGAAAGATTGTATCAGCCTGGACTTGAAAGACTTTGTCTGATTTGTGCACTTGAGGTCTGCATTCTTGGCAATTTGCAAGTTGTTTATAGTTTTTTATGGAAATCCAGAGCTGTCCTTCCCTTCCTAGGTGGATTATGCTGTCAAAATTTGACCTTTCTGTCAAGTTGATGACATTTTCATCCGGTTGTCAACACGCAGCCACAAAACTTTCCTGCAATTCAGATGAAGCAACTTGGAATTTGCAATCTAAAATGTTGGAAATAGCATGAGTTTAAATGTCAAAATTTTCCCCCCAGACCCCCCTCTGGGTTTTGGTACTCAGCGCAATCAGACTATGAGGACAGATAAGTGTTTAAAGTTGGAGATAGCCCAGGAGCCTAATAGCTATATGTACCTCACTCTAGACAGCTTTTGTCACAAAGGAACCTGGTCCAAGTGTGTGAAAGGTGCCTGGTATATATATAATTCAATCAAACTGTCCTTTGGGCTTATCGTCTGCATTTTCTTTCTTGTCTTCCAGATTGTGGGAGGTACACCGAAGCTCTAGGCGACTTTTCGATCCGAGCGGCCGACTACAGCCGGAGAGGATACAGCAAGTGCTCGGTGCAGATCGTGGCCCCCCTGAACCAGTCCATCGAGTTGAGCATAACCAGACTGAAAGGCTTCCCCGTTGTAAATAATACAAACCCCCTCGCCCAGTGCCTGCCCAAACTAGAAGTCCGAGAAGAGGGCTTGCTTGGTGACGTCAGCCTTGTAGACAGCATATGCAATGGACGCGAAGACAGCATTCCTGTGAATATACACTCTACCAAGCACCACGTTATCCTGGACTTCCTCTGGGAGCCCTCTGCTGATAGTAGTTTTCAAGCCAGTTACTCCTTTCAAGATAGTATACAAGTGGAAGGGGACAAGGACACATTTGAAGGTAGGTGAAGTTCAAGTGTATGATATTATTATAGAGTGTGTGTTTGTGTGTGTGTTTGTAAATAAATAAATAAACGGTGCAATGGCCAAGTGGGTAGAGTGTTTGCCCTGCATTCGGTAGGTCGTGAGTTCGATCCCCAGCCAAGTCATACCAAAGTTGGTGTGTCACACTGAAGGGCGGTTATACCGGCTAATAGCATAACACACCAACTTCTGTATAGTATACGGAAGTTGGTGTGTTACGCTAAAGGGTGGTTATAACTTATACTGGCCATACAGATACAGAAGGTGGTGTGTTATGCCAAAGGGTGGTTATAACTTATATTGGCCATACAGATACAGAAGTTGGTGTGTTATGCCAAACTCAAGGGTGGTTATACCATCTATAAGTAACAGATACAGATATGTAAGAGTTTTTTAGTGCTGTATATATACCAGTCTAGTTCTGGTAGTTCCTATAGTGTGTCGCAACCACTATTTTTATAACCTAAGGTCCATATATAGATACCTATATTTAGGATGTTTCAACGTTTAGGTGCGCAGCCCTATAGGCTATACTGTTATGCAGGTGGCTACTGTATCCTTAAATGCCCCCACTACAGGTGTCCCACTGTCCAGTGCATCACAGGATGGAACACACTGGTAGCACACAAAAAGATAATGGACCAATCCTCTTAAGTTAGTCCATGGAGGTAAAAATCATGGTTAGTCTAAGAGTTCATAATGAAAGTATTGTCCAGTTGTTAAGGACTGTGGACCTTTTTACACTGCCAGGGATCGAAGGTCTAGGCCAGTGAATTGCCTCTCAGATGTAATATGTGCTCTGTTTTCAACAGTACAGCTATATGAGGTGATTAGGGCTTATTATGTCATGATACCAGTTGTGCACAGGAATTAGTGATGTCACCATTTTTGTGGTATAGTAAGCAGTCAAGCTAAGACTTTTTTTCAAGGCATGTTTTTTTGTTTTTATGATGCTCAAATTAAACTTTAAGGTCATATAGTATACATATCTTTAAGGTGATTTAAAACTGTTAACGTTTGTTACGTTGTTTGTCTGAGCCATTGTTCATTCATGAAATACTCAAATTGGCCTGCTTAGCCACTTTTCATTGATTGAGGTCATGAAGGGAGAGGGAAAGGTGAGACAAGATATAACATTCAAGATATTTTACTTTTAGGTTACATGATTGATCTAACAAATCCATAAACATATAGTCCTATTGAATTCATAGACATACATCCTTACACATACATGGTGTTACAAAAACACATAAAACAATTGAAGTCCTCCTTTTAAAGACACTTCACTCGGACTGACCTGGTCCATTAATATGACTATTCAACCGTGATAAATGCCTCTTTTCAGGTCCGAATGACTTGGGGATAGATTTTTAGACAGGTTGAAAGTACCGGCATACTTTCGACCTAACCGCATTAACCGCAAACAGTCCAGAATGCCATTCAGGAAACATCTTGCCCGCTTATTACCACACACCAGTCTGTATATCAGAGTAATTAGTAGACCCCTCTACTGCTCATTATCCCTCACAATTGACCTGGTAAATTGCGGTTTGGGAGGCAGACCTGGTAGTTTGTGATGCCCCAGACAACTCGGGGGCCGGCAATTTCTCTCTTGTCTGGTGCAAGTGCCCCGAGCAAGTGTCTGTCGCGGCGGAGGGAGGATGCCCGTGATTGGCTGGCATTCGACACGGGCGAATCTGCCTCGGCTTGCGTGACTGGAGTCGTTTTTATCTCCAGACGGCCCCCAGATATAGGAAGTGGAACAAAAGACGGCACGATCGGCTACCTGTCCCGATTCCCTTGTCTGGGATCCCCACATGTCCACCTTCATATCCTGTGCTTTATATGACATGCCCTGTCAGGATGCCGCTAGTCGGGACCACCCAAATCTCACCCACCTGCCCGCATGGACATTTCTCATCAAGGTATGACAGTCACACCAACTGTCTGTTACATGTTAAATCATTCTAAAAGTTTCAGTGAGTGAATGAATGGTGTGTTTGCGTAAAACCTAGCATCCTTGCAGCTGAAATATGTTTTACTTACAATTGTACGTGTTAAGAATTACACAACTTGTATGCAAAGCCGTCGTTGTCGTTGTGTTAACATGTGGCTGAGTTACGATTGCGACATCAGAAATATAACTTGATTACATCAGTGTGACGTTTCCATACTGTGCTGTTCGAGCTGAAACTTTGAATAAACCCAGTACATGGACCAGTGCAGGTTAGGTACAGGTAGACATCAGAAATACCTGCACAGCTCCAATTTTACCTGCACTAACCTGCATAAACCCAGTACATGGCCCAATGCAGGTTAGGAGCAGGTAGACATCAGAAATACCTGCACAGCCCCAATTTTACCTGCACTAACCTGCATATACCCAGTACATGGACCAGTACAGGTTAGGTACAGGTAGACATCAGAAATACCTGCACAGCCCCAATTTTACCTGCACTAACCTGCATATACCCAGTACATGGACCAGTACAGGTTAGGTACAGGTAGACATCAGAAATACCTGCACAGCTCCAATTTTACCTGCGCTAACCTACATATACAGGTGTTATTTCGAGCCCTCAGCTGTTGTTATTTGCATGCGATTGGCCCGGAATAGTTCTGTGTACTACATTGTTGGCAGCGAGTAGTTAGCTCCAGGGCATGGCGACCCCCAGGTTCCCCTGACCCAGAAAAACTAGCCAACGCATTTAGCCGTCCAGTCTTCAGGGGGATACATGTTAATGCCGATGGCATACTTCTGTGGTATCTGGCTAAGACAGCTTACCAACTGTCTGCATAACATTTGGTTGCGAACCATTAGGGATTTTGGTTATATCTAAGGCAAATACTACTTATGTGGTGATGTTTGAATTTGTAGCAGTTGAGAAAGGGAGAAATTAAGTGCCATTTGGTGTAGTTTTCATTTTGATAAATATAGATAACACCTAGATCAAGTAGTGACCTGTGTTGCAATGTGTTTGGGCTCAAAATACCACCGGCCTAATTATGCAGGTTTGTGCAGGTAAAATTGGAGCTGTGCAGGTATTTGTGATGTCTACCTGCACCTATATGTAACCTGCACTGGTCCATGTACTGGGTATATGCAGTATATATTGTCGTATTTCTGATGCACAGGTGCACGATAAAATCAACGGTGCTCAAAATAGCACCTGCATATGCAGGTTAGTGCAGGTAAAATTGGAACTGTGCAGGTATTTCTGTTGTCTACCTGCTCCTTATTACCTGTACAGGTCTATGAATGATAGAACCAGCCTATGACATACAGCTAGAAGTGGTCCATAAATGCTGGTAGCCACAAGTCTGTACTGAAGTCTGGTTGTTTTACGACAGTTATTGCAGAAAAGATCATGAAACAGTCCCTCCTAGTGATTGACACAGATGTATTGTGATGTCTTTGCAAAGAAAGTCTGTCTGGTGGCACAGAAGAGCTCTTTCAGACACGATGTCTGACTCAGTGATTGAACAAAGAGCACACATAGCTCAACTGTGCTTTCATCCACACTCTGGGAGTCTATAGATATAAGATATGGCCTAAGCCTTCTATGTGAATATAAATATTCTTACAATATTTATAAGCCTTTTGGGAAGCTAAGTTTTAAAGGGTTTCATATGAAAACAAAAAAAAAAAGGGAATTGGGTAAAGGAGTTTTTTGTAAACAAAGCAAAAGAGACATCTAGCAGTTCGTTTCTGAAGTGACTTTACGGAGTTGTACTTGCCAAGTCAGACTAAAGGGAAAATATGTCAGCGTGGGTGAACTCTTGGCTCGTCTCACTTTCACGATGAAAGAGAAAGCGATCTGGAACCAGTTTAGTTCCTTGTGGAGGTAACCTTGATGGTCATGATAGACGATATGCAGAGTATACACTGTCAGGTTCATTGCACCAGGAACATTCCCCTAGCTCTCTTTTCGGCTGGCACAATGAACAGTGGACCACGGCATAACATCCCATCCTAAAGCAGCGTGCGAAATACTAGGTTGCCCAGTTGCACCATGCAACCATATTCTGCTTGGTGCAACCTATTTCTACACCCAGGTAGCCCAGTGCACTACCTAAATTTTGTGGTAAGGATGCCCCTTTCTTCCATTGAGAACTGTTTATTGAGAAGTTTCCACGGAAGAGCTCATCACTTCAGGTAAGGCAAAACAACTCTGTGTTAGAAATGTATAAATGCACATTGCATCCTAACAAAGTTAATCACAATGTAGAAGAGTTAAAATTTGGGGCAACCAGGAATTTTGATGGGCAACCTGGCTTTCATCCTAGGTTGCCACTCAGGGCAACCTGGCTCAAAAAAGTATTTCATACACTGCAAAGACAGCGACCCTTTCCAGTAGCATGCATTTTGGGTGAGGAACAGTTCCAACTAGGATTTGAACTCCCAACCTCTTGGTCCAGAGGCAGGGTTGCTAATAGCCAATACTAGCCAGCATTCGAACTAAAGGTACCTGAGTGTCCCGAAACAGCACGTCAGCAGAACGTACTGCGCCTGTGCAAAACCCTGATTTTTCACGTTTTTCCTTGGATGTTTGGTAAACGTTGCATCAAAATTTTGCCTGTTGCAGACGATATCTTTTCCTATACAACATCTGAAAACTACAGACAGGCTGTGAACCTTATATACTCTAATACAACCTTATATGAGACGTTCTGCCAAAGTGCTATGCACAATACATTACGGGTTTCGCGCAGGTGCAGTACGTTCTGCCGATGTGCTTCCCGAAACAAGTTTGGCCAATCATCTGTAAGTGTAAGTTAAACATGCAGCCAACTGTCTCTTTTAGCGGTAAATTGTTGTCTTTGTAATACATGTTTTAATCTAAAGTTTTCCTGATTTTCTAGTGCAATATTGTCAAAATTATCATCTTTGAGATGCAATTTACTTATCTTTAATGTAAAAAAAAATGGTGTCCACTAGACAGTATTTTATTTTGTTCAGGTACAGGTACAGGCACACCAGATATTGTAATGTAAGCAGGTGAAAGACACTACTGGTTGTGTAAAAAGAAAATCCCAATATCCAGTATTTCATTCTGTTCACGTTCATGTACAGGTACACCAGATGTCCAGGTCCAGACCTGTACCTGAATGATTTTACAGGTACAGGTATACGGTAGACAGACCCATTTCCAGCCCTGATTGAGTATATGTGTGGTTTCAGCGCTCGTGACTGCGCCTGTTTTAGGCGCATATGCGCCCAGAATTTCGAGAATGCGACTAGATTTGAAATCACAGGCGCACGGTGCTCCTAGAAAAAAATCAAGTTACGTAAGTCATTTGTCAAAGTAAGGGCTTCCAAACCCATGTAAAGCTACAAATTTTGTGGTAACAATGACCCATTTTTCATTAGGAAATGTTCATAGAGAAGTTTCATCCATATTCAACTTGTTTTAATGTGCCTATAAACGCAAAAAATCATCCAAAACTCGCGGTAGTTATCGGCCGAAATGTAAACAATAGCGGCCATCTTGGATTTTATTTAGAGAATATGCAACGTCCTCTAGCGACATTTGTGACAACTGCAGAGTTACAGACATCGGTAGAGAGCCGATAATGAAACAAATTAAATCTAGCACCGCGTTTGCGCCTCTATTTGATCTCTTGGCCAAAATTAATTACTTCTTTGCTATTGCTAAATAAAAATTGTACCAAGCTAAAAAATATTTTTTTATTTTTTTACATTATACAACTGTATAAATGTTGTTTACCATGACTCTGTATTAATATATAGTAATTATCTCCATGAAAAATGGAGATATTGTTTTGGGTCTGTCTGTCTGTCTGTGTGTGTGTGTGTCTGTCTGTGTGTGTTTCCGCCAATTACTGGTGAGCATAACTTAAGAACGCCTTTATGGATGGTGATGATATTTGGTATGTAAGTAGGTCTTAGGAAGACAAAGGTCAAGGTCAAATCTGGGCCTCCTGGTGGCTGACCTTGGTACTGCAGCAGAACTTCCGGTTTTTGTATCTTTTGTCCTAAACATGCTATGGTCTAGATTTTTTGGTGGCAGATAGCTTTTCATGTCAGGAATAAGTGGTGTGGGTTTGGTCCCCCTGGCAGCTTGTTCTGGAACTGCAGGGGGGTGGGGTGGCGAAATCTTTAAGAGCAGATAAGTCCAGAAAGGAGCAACGTATTATCATGATTTTTGGTATGTAGGTAGCTTACACAGAGATGTACATAATTAGATGCAAATTATGCAAATTAGGACTTAATTTGCATAATTAATGAGGAAATTCTGTAATTCCAGTGTTTTACACAATAGGACTTTCATACATGTAATGTGTAGAATCTATCGCATGTAGAATATCAACAGATACCAATTATGCAAATATGGACCTCATTTGCATGATTAATCTAAAAATTCTGATTCCTTAGTGTAATGATGGGAATTTCATAGTTGTGACATGTGTAAGTTAGTTAAAGGTTAACATCACTATGCATATATTATGTTAATGTAGAGGTCATTTGCATAATTAATTATGACATGTTGACATTAAACATTGCCAAAGGATAGGACTTTCAAATATCAAATATATATTATGTAATTTTCGTTTCATGGAGATATGAGGTCGTGGAACTCTTGTTTTGCATGTGTTCTTCAAATCGCATGTAAAATGTATGACATAGATTTAGGTCCAGAAGATGTAGATTAGACTGCAAGTGACATACACCTCAATGGCATGTAAGAGCATTTTAAAATGAACGTTGTTGTCAATTTGGTCATTTTCCGGGGGGTACATTTATTCAGGGGGAG
The DNA here is from genome assembly GCA_013266295.2 of Branchiostoma floridae x Branchiostoma japonicum. Classification (NCBI taxonomy): domain Eukaryota; kingdom Metazoa; phylum Chordata; class Leptocardii; order Amphioxiformes; family Branchiostomatidae; genus Branchiostoma; species Branchiostoma floridae x Branchiostoma japonicum. Next base: position 3,078,373 of record CM023829.1, on the reverse strand, counting down.
GGGGTATGTTTATTAGATTTTGAAGTTTTTCTGGGGGGTACTTTTATTCCGGAGGGTATGTTTGATTTATTTGGGAAATGAGAGTAATATTTTTCGGCAGCTTTAGAATTACGGTATCTTCTTGGTATCTCTATTTCACACAATTTCTCATGTTCAATCAAGGAGGTTCAATGAAGTAAATAAAAGGTTACATTTCTCTATACATGCAAATCGCAGCAAGTATTATTTTACCTTTGCCGGCAGTGTAGTACCCTGAACACAGTATTCAACATTTCGTGCAAAGTCCTGCAAATTACGTCAATAGGATTATTTTTTCTGGTGGTGCGCCTAGATTTTTGCTGGTGCGCCCAAATGTTTTGGGTTGGGAGCACAGTGCTCCTAAGTCAAAAAGTTAGTCTGGAGCCCTGGGTTTAGATTGTTGATAACACGGCTGCACAATCATGGTATCTTCTGTCTACGATGTAGCTAGTAGTGATACGGTCGAAATTGATCCTTCAGTGGTTTGAGAACCGGGGGGACTACATGTACCTTGGACAATCAACCTCTCCACCAACATCGATGAAGGTTAGACATCCAGGTAAAGCATTTTGTAATACAAAATTAATCAAGCAACTGGATAAATTCTCTGTAATGTAAGACGTTTCAGATAGCATCCACTATCTTTCATCAGTGACTGAGAATGAGTCTGAAGACAAAGCAGGTCTGTAAAACCTTCATACACAGGTCACAGTTGTCTTCGGATGCATTTTCAGTCATTCTTTATTTCAGGTAAAAAACCCATATGACACAGTACAACATTAAAAATAATACAAGACTCTAAAGACATACAAATAATACAAAGAACAAACCTAGATACACAGTAAATTATACGTCCTTCGGAAGTAAGAGTTCCTGTAAAAGGCGTCAGAACTTGGAAAGCGATTGATGATTGCGTTATGGGAGGAAAGTAATCGTTTTAAGAAAGAATAACAAATCCTCCTCCTCCTAGTATCAAATGTGTCAGTAAAGTGGTAGACAAACATCTTGCTAGCACTACATCGCCAGTCACTGATGAAAGATAGCGGATGCTTCAGAAACCTCTGACACTACAGAGAGTCTATCCAGCTGCTTGATTTATTTTGTATCACGTAGTATATGATAACCCAGGCTCAGGATTATTCCAGTCAGGTGTTAGCCTGTGTCTGCCTGGTGCGGTTGTGACTACATCAGATGCCCCGGGTCTGACCTTCTTCTATCTGCGCTCGCGAGAAAGAGAGGGGGGGATACAGGGCTTGAAATACTGGGTGCATATGCACCTTAGTGCAGGTAAAATTGGAGCTGTGCAGGTATTTCTGATGTCTACCTGCACCAAATCTGCACTAGTCTATGTACTTGGTAAATATAGATACATGTACCAGTCCATGTACTGCACTAGTCCATGTACTGGGCTTACACACAAATGTATGACTGTGCATTTTCATCAGCTGTATTGCTGTCATGACTATCATCACCTATGAAATGTAAAAGAAATAAAGACAATGGTTTCTGAACAGTTTTTAGTACGATCCATACTTCCTACATTCTGAGTGGTGCAGGTAAAACGTGTCTGGTACAGGTTAAATTTTCAATGTTACCTGCACCAGTGTAGGTATGCAGAAAAAAGTATTTCGAGCCCTGGAGGGATATCGGGCGTATGTAGACCTGGGCCGGGATTTTTTTTTGCCTCGGATCTATGGAGTATGCAAAGAGTGATCACGCACTTACCTGGTCCAGACAGGTGCATTTGTCCTGGCCGTGTTATCGACCCAGCCCTGCCATCCCCTTATTGCATTGATCTTCGCCCTCCCCCAAGTCTCCTGTCTGGCTTATGTATATGCTGACCTAGATTGTACTTATTGTACATTTAGCACCACCTTTTACCTTCCCCGCTGAGAATCAAAAAATATCTAGTTCACTTTGGTTATACTTTCTTAGTGAATAATGAAGTAATGAATGGGCTTTTGCATATCTATATTTTTGAACTGGTTTCCATTTTGTATATCTATGCTGACCTGGAATATGCTAGATTATACATGTACTTATTGTACGAGCACCACCTTTTACCTTCCCCACCGAGAATCAAAAATATGTAGTTCACTTTGCTTATGCTTTCTTAGTGAATAATGAAGTAATGAATGGGCTTTTGCATATCTATATTTTTGAACTGGTTTCCATTTTGTATATGCTGACCTAGAATAGGCTAGATTGTACTTATTGTACAGGCACCACCTTTTACCTTCCCCGCTGAGAATCAAAAATATAGTACTAGTTCACTTTGCTAAATATGCTTTCGTTGTGTGATTTGTAAAGTCTTGAATGGGCTTTTGCATAGTAATTAGTATATTTTTTAACTGGTTTCCATTTTGTATATGCTGACCTAGAATAGGCTATATAGTACTTATTGTACGAGCACCACCTTTTACCTTCCCCGCTGAGAATCAAAAATATCTAGTTCACTTTGCTAAATATGCTTTCGTTGTGTGATTTGTAAAGTCTTGAATGGGCTTTTGCATATGTATTTATTTTTGAGCTGGTTTCCATTTTTCCGTTTCTACATGTATATTGCGTTGGGCTTCAACATACATTGATACAGTACTGGATGTCCATAGATAAAAAAATTCTAGTGCATAGCTTTGTTTGTGATCTATAAAGTCATGATCATGAGTAAATTGAGTATACATGTACATACCGGTATGTATGTATTTTTGCCTTGGCTCATTTTGTAAGTTTTTCCATTTTCTTGGTTCTATATAATGTATTACAAGGTTCCCCATACATGTACATTGATGCAGTACTGTATGTAATGTACATGAATCAATTGCAAAGATATCTAGCTTATAACTTTTTTGTCATTTGATAAATCATAAGTCAGCTTGCACATATGTTTTTGCAGTGTTCCCTTTCGAATGTTTTTCCATTTTGTCCTTTCTCTATTGCTTGGGCTTCTCCATACGTTGCATATACATAGATCAAAAATATCTAGTTCATAACTTTTTTATGATTTCATAAATCATAAGACAGCTTGCACATATGTTTTTGCAGCATTCCCTTTTGAATGTTTTTCCATTTTGTCGTTTCCCTTGTGTTGGGTTTCTCCATACAACCTGCAGTGCTGCATGTATACATTAATCATTTTTGCATCTATTGAAAAGGATCTGTAGTGGTATGATGAACACATGTTGGGTTTTTTGTGTGAGATCTCTCCAGGGTGGAAATGTTTGATGGCGTTGGGAAAATGAATTCCTGTATCTCTAAATAACATCATACAGCGTACCGTAAGTCATGAAATTTTCACGGTACGGTAGTTTTGTTTGTGAACTCATTTCACAGCGAACATGTGCTTTAATTTGTCTTACTACAGTACTGACTAATATTTATAGTGTTTAAACCGCAAACTTAAAACGCCCTTTTCCTCACAAAATTAAAACAATTTACAGTAACCTCTTTGCAGTAACTTAAAAGGCTTTTCCAAGGCTACTTTATTAGTCATATACTTTATTAGTTATATAAACTGTGTGTTTTAGAAATGAGGCTTGTGTTAATGTGTTTATGATAGGTGATGACGCTGGAAGGGTCTTTGATGTTCACGGAAGTGCAATTTTTTGTCATATTATGGCAATAAAGGGACTAAGGTACGATGTTTATGAAATATTTAAAAATAGAACAGCATAACCAATGTCACGGATCATACTGTTGTTTACATATTTATATATATAATGTTACAAATAGTGTTACATCCTTACATTAGAGGTGGTCTAATAAGGTGGTCTTGTGGTTAGGGTTGTTGACTAATATAGAATCTAAAGATTCTGGGTTCAAATCCCTAGCAGACCCCAATGTTGTACCCTAGGGAAAGGCACTAAATGCACCAATGTTCTCATTTAACTCAGGTACAATTCAGTACCAAGCTTTGGTTAGGGGCGTCCTCTCAGATGGTACGAAAAATCGAAGGCCCTGTGTTTTAGGAGAGCCACACCCTGAGCATGTTTAACCACAACTCAAGCGCTCAACATTGGGTTGTGCTAGGGATTCGAACTCAGAACCATAATACTTTCAAAGCTAAGGCAACAACACTAGTAACCACAGAACCACCTACCTGTATATATAGCCACCTTTGAAAGTAAAATCTTTAAACCCAGTCCTCTGTACGTTTCTATCAGTTAAAGCGTATCTTACATGTAGAAACAAAAATATAGTAGCGATAGAGAACCTTAAGGGGATGCTCCACATTCATTTATTTCTATGTTGTTGAAAGTACGATACCTAAGGAAATCGCGCTGCCACCTCAGCACGTGTCTCTCTTACAAAGTCAAGGACTGATTCGTTCAACAACCCAGCAGCTCTCTGATTGGCCGAATTACTCCTGTAGACAAAACAATGCTGATTCCAGATCCCTAAACTGCAGAAAAACATGCCTAAAGTGCACAATTCGGCGTCTATGCAGAAGAACAGCAGAAGATGCTGCCATATATTTTAGCGTATAATGAACGAATCAATAAACAATAGCATGAAAAGTTTCCAGATTGCAGAAAAGAATTCTGTCCACCTGAAGTGTTTTGTTAGAAGATTTAGAACCCAAGTTCCATCAAAGCTACTGCTTGTACTGAAATTTAAAAACAAAACCATTACTTTTGCAGTATTTTCACATGGAAGTTGTTAATGTTTCCATTTGTCTTAGTGAAGTCAGTAATGAATAAACAGTGCCGATTTCATGATACTACCAATAAATAGCTAGAACCAGCGTATGATACAAAACAAGCAACCGTTTTCCATCCGTGACATCGCATATTTTTGCCTCACAGATATCAGTATACTATTACTATGGGATAGGGTTGATTCAACATACTACAATAAAAGAATGACCAGAAAATTGACGATGGAAATCCAGTTTTGCTGCCCTGAAATCGCATTGGATGCCTTTAAAAGGAAAATATTACTTTCAATTTGTAATATTCTTACATGGAAGTTCTTAATCCCGCCATTTGTCTTCGTGAAGTCAGTAATAAATAAGCTGCCAGGACAAATTACCAAACCCTCAAATTTAACCTACAAAAATGTGTGAAAGAGGAATTTGTAGGTGAAGGTGAAAGATGCACATTTATCTCTTGTCTGGGCCACGCCCACCCACTCCCCTCACCATCAGACTACATAAATCAATGGGGTAGTTAATCATTGATTAGCCTGATCAATCATTTCTCACTAAGGCCTCGCCAATTTCATTTGTTGGTTCTCGGATTTTTGCAGGAAATCAGTGAAGTGGGCACAAGTAGTGCTGTGTACCGGTTCGTTGGACTCAGTTCCAGACTTGTAAAAAAAACCTGAATGGCAGGAACCAGTTCCGAACTTGGTTGGAAAAAACATGTTACGTATCCCTTTTCGTTCTAAACCACATACAACCTTCCATAGATTGCAAAATCTGTGCTGCAAAATGAAGAAAACATTGCCATCAGGCATTGTCATGTGTCGGCCTCCATGTTATGTGGCCACAGTTTCGCCCAGATAACATTGCAAGGTTGCCAACATGCAATTTTGTATATACCGTGGGCTAACTGTGGTAGGTCCGGACTTACAAGTCTGGAACTGAACCTAAACCTCTGGACTTGAATCTGGACCTGGATCTAAACATGGGTTTAGGTACACAGCACTAGGCACAAGAGAAAAAAGGAAACACTGGCTTATTTATCCTGTGCAACCATAGGAATCAAAAACTCAACATATCACACAGGATAACAATTTTTTAACAATGAATATTGAACATTTAGTGCAAGAAGAAGGGACAAACTAGGAAGTCCAGGACTTTCTTATTAATAAACTGTTGGGCAGGGCCATCAACTATTTGTGCCAAAATATAACCAGAGGTTGATTCAGGATGTTTGTTTTTTTAAATCGGAAAAAATGAAGCAGGCAAATCCAAGAAACAAGAAATGAAACTGGTGTGATTTAGCTTTCTTTGGGACCATGGTAATATGATCCATCGCATGACCTGTCAAACATGATGTGAGCAAGCAGTCAGATAGACAATTTTTCTCTTTTTTTGCAAGTAAAAGACATAAGTGAAGTTGGCGAATCCATGAACCAAGAAATTTAATTAGCGTGGCCTAATTAGCGTCACAGCAAAGACGAAGGGCAGGGCCGTCAACTGTTGGTGCCAAAATATAATCATTTTGAGGTTGGTTCAAGACTTGAATGGTACATATTTTTTTCTTTTTTCAAATCAGAAAAAAATTAAGCAGGCGAATCCAACAACCAAGAAATTTAATTAGCGTGGCCTAACTAATTAGCCACACGGCAAAGACGAAGGGCAGGGCTGTCAACTGTCGGTGCCAAAATATAAGCATTCTGAAGTTGGTTCAAGACTTGAATGGTACATATACATTTTTTTTTTGAAATCTGAAAAAAGTGAAAGTCAAATCCATGAACCAAGAAATTTAATTAGCGTGGCCTAACTAATTAGCCTCCCGGCAAATACGAAGGGCAGTTGGTGCCAAAATGTAAGCATTTTGAGGTTGGTTCAGGACCTGAATTTCTGAAGCTGGTGAATCCAACAACCAAGAAATTTAATTAGCGTGGCCTAACCAATTAGCCACACGGCAAAGACGAAGGGCAGGGCCGTCCAAACTGTCGCGTCAGACCCAATTCTGCCACTCTTCGCTTCCTCTCACAGCGTGATTTACAACCCCGCGCTTTAATGGGCTAAGATGGACGAGCGCCGACCACTCGCCATGTTGTAAATCAATTATCACATAATCACCAACAAACAAGCCTGTATGATTTAATAGTCATTGTGGGCCGCAATCAGGGCTAATAAAGGGTGGTGATGAGTCCCCCGGTAGTGGAGGCTGTGTGGAGAGTGTGATTGTGAAAGAAAGAGCGCATGTACAGGACTTGGGAGGGTGCCGGCTGTAGCCAGGAAAACTAGAAGTCAGCTGGAAAATTGGCCGACAATGGAAGGTGACAATTGGGTTGGGATAAAAAAAGATTCCAGTGAAAAAAGAAAGCCCGATAAAAAAGCCTAAAAAACACGCCAAAAATGAGCCCAAAATTCAAACCTCTGCTTGGAGAGTAAGAGCGTATAGGACTTAAGAGGGTGCCGGCTGCCGGGAAAAGTAGAAGTCAGCTGGAAAATTGGCTGACAATGGAAGGTGACAATGTCGCATTTTCCAGTGGGTTGGCATTCCCCTTTGTCCCCCGTATAGACTTCCAGTTGGAACAATCGGTTCAGTCTCCACCAGACTAACAATACAGGCTGGAAAATACTGTAAAATTCAGCCAAACAGGGAGAATAATTTGCCGGGAGAGTTTGGCCATCACAGAGTTCATTTGCCTGTGCAAAGAAAGGGAAACGTTACCCTTAAACACAGCTCACTTCCCTGGCCAATTATTGACCCCAGTTCTGCGAAATTCTACTATCCATAACCCCTTAGGAAGGCCTGGTGGACGCTAGTCACCTTTTCAGGGTGGGTCAGGTCACAGTGCAGACAGCACTCTAGATTTGTTGCCTTTTGAATCGACCTAATAGTAATAATATCCCAGCGTGGCCTACATATCTCGCCTGCCTTTTCTTCCCTAGCGCCATTACGCTGGTTGGCAAATGTTGAGTAATAGTTTCGGGTTAATCCGAGATTTATGCTGGTATTTTATGACATTATCTGTGTGTTTTTTTCGGGGTGATATTCAGCGGGATTACGGCGACGACAGATCACGTCCACCCCTGCGGATGTCACGGCGGAGCTGCTATATAGAGTGTAAAACTGGAAGGGCCCCCCAACTTCCAGCTGCATAGTCAGATAAGTCTGCATCTGGAATCGAAAGCCCTGTCTGGCAGACGCACACGGGCTGTGTAGAATACATAATGCGCCCGTCTGTGCACTTCTAAATCCCTCCAGGTACCCGGACGCTTTCCTTTTCGAAGAAAAGAGTCAGACAGACGTAGGAAGGTGAGGTTATTTGAATTGTTACATTGCGGACTACGATTGGATCAGTTTTGAACTTTAATACGTTGCGTGCTGTTCTGGTTTGTCGTTGAACTTGTGTCTCAGAAGCTGTGACAGTTTTTGGAAATTAGAAGACTGTTAGGTTTAACTTCACAGAATGGCATTACAGTAGTACAGGAAAATTGCATCAGAAGACAAAGAACAGTCTAGGTATTATAGCAGTAGATTTGTCTTTGCAGTATTTAGGCCACACCAATTTAATCAATTGGTTCTCGTATTTGCCCTCTTCATTTTTTTCCGATTTGCAAAAAAAAAAATTCTGGTTCTGAATCAACCCGAAAATGCTCGTATTTTGGCCCCAACTGTTGAAAAAAGTCATTTTCTTCCTAGTTGTTACAGTTTTTCCATCTATCACTGCAGTGATTTGATTTGATTAAGAGTTCAAAATTAATTGCTTGAATTTTAAACCAGCCTGGTATGTTGACTGCATGGCTCCTATTCTAGCATTTGGGACTATCATGGGATATAGGCCTGTTTTATTTTCCCTGTCACTTCATATTTTTTCTGGAAAAATGCGAGAACCAACAAATTGTTGTGGCCTTATGGTATAACAATTGAAAGGCAAGAATTCATCAGGAAATGTTAAATTACGCTCTTTACCTGTTCAGTTGACATGATTCACCATACGACCTTTACTTTAGCTTGTGCTACAAGGAGGTATATTCTACCAAGTCGCTTCTAAAGAATCGATTAGATATGGCGAAGTCTGTGTAGAAAACATGGCACTAAATTATAGATTTTATGACCTGTCATCCCGACAACTTGCCAGTGTAGTTCAAATTCGGTATTTTTTTGTCCTTTTACTCTTAACCTGATAAAATACAATGTACCATCAGTTCAGCGGAATGAAAAAGAAGAACTTTCTTCAGAATTACACGTGTATGTTAATTTACGAAGGTATTGTCTTGCCAAATTTCAGACGGAGGAAAGCTGTCTAGAAATTATGCAGACACACTGCATACAGGAAAAAGAAGTCAGGCTTAAAAATCAGAAAATACATCTCCCGCATAGCACCAGATAACCAATCTGATTTTGGATGATACAACAGTATTTTCCAGGGGTTTACAATTTTTGTTCTTTGATTTTGAAATAGACAGAGGCTGGGAGAGAGAAGTTCAGTTTAAGTCTGGCAAAGGAGACACATGGGAAAGATTCTGGTAAACCAAGGAGGTTTTCATTTAAACCTCCTTGGTTAATCCAAATGTATATCTTGATGTATATTTCAGTTGCTATATTTGTGCTTATCTTATTTTTGCTGGACTCCAGGAAGAATAGTGAATATCGTATGACTTAATAATTAATGGAGGTCGGAATAAAACCCAAACGAAGGAGCTAGCCGACTAACACATGCCGCCTCTCCTCCAAGTCCTCACAGTGTCTCTCCCTCAGGCTTTTTGCTAGGATTTTTTTGTTGGGTGTCCATTTTTTTAATTGTATGCTATGCGCAGCGAAGCCACACGGCAAGCAGTGCAGGTGCATGCTTTTTAGAAGAGCTTTCTTGAAATTCTTGAAACACTACATGTACTTCCTGCATTTTGAGGTGGAAATTTAGAGGAATACAGCCAATTTTTTTCCTTCGTTACTTCATTTTTGTATTTATAGTAAGGCTGAAGGGAGGCATGAGGGCATGGCAGAGGTTGGGAGTGGAAAAAATAGGGTGTCTTTAGGGTGTCCTACCAAAAAGTAGGGAGTTCAATTTCTTATTATTTTTGATACAGGGAGTCCAAAAGACACCCGGACACCCCCCTAGCTAAAAGCCTGCTCTCCCTCCCCAGCATATCAATAGGAGCGGTGGATTCATATGAAAAGCAGGGTCAGCAACCCTCTCCCAGTTGACCTACTTTGCGTTTATTGATGATGCTGACCATGTACCCGCCAGCCAGCCAGCCAGCCGTCTGTCCTAGGCCGTCCCTTGTTCAATATCAAATAGATTTGCACTTGTCCCATTTGCAGGGCTAGCTGCAGCAGCCTGCACGCCAAGAGGCCCCCCTCACCCTGCCACAGTTTTCCATCCTCATCACAGACATGCTCTGCCCATATAACTGTCACCCCCACATTTTCCTCCCCATCTGACTCTGAGAAGGATTTAAGCCCTCCCCTTACCAAACTGGAGGCTGAAAAGGCAGCCAGGTGGACGGTAAGGCTGGCAATGCCAGGAGGTGAGTGGATGGGAAAAGAGCACATGGTGGAAAACCCCCTTTGTCCTTTTTCTCTAGCAGACAGGCCAAAATTCCTGTCCAGTCTAGGAATTATGATAGGAAAGCAAGCAGGATGATATATTATGTAACACACACGGCGAACAGCATTTAATCCCATCTAGATGCTGTGAGGAAAGAGAATAATTACAACGTTGAACGTTGTCTCTTGAATATACAATATTGTACGTCACCTTGACATGTTTTTGTATCAGTGCATGCCCATAACTAGCTAGGTCTGTTATATACCAGTAGGTCATGTATTTCTTCTATTTGTATTCACCGGCCGTTCTGTCACTCTGAACAAGTCGGTTCCATACCTCAAGTGCACTCCGCAGCTAATGGCGTCTCTCGTTGTGCCGTTTGAAAGGTAAATGGCCTTGGCTTGACCACATTTTACCTGATATCTGCCTGCTACGCTGATATTTTCGCTTGTTATGTACGTTTCGATGCAAATGAAATGGTATGTCGTTTTTACGTGACGTCTCCCAGACTGCGTAGGCTGGTACTTGAATGCATTGAATAATTTGGCAACAGCTGAAGTGTGGAGATGTGTTAGTATGCACGTCATGAACACTCTGAATGTTTTATATGGTTCTACAGAACACTTTACAACTCCTAGTGTTTTATACGCTATGCGTAATTTTGGCTGGCATTCACACTTAACATGCCAGCTGACTTACCCATGTGCAAGTTCGCACGTAAGCACGTATACGTGCTGTATAATTTTATCTTGAAAGTTCATCTGCGTTGGTAGTAGTCGTTATGAAGCATTTGAACTGTAATTTCTGAAATAAGAAATTGGACTTGTAAATTTTCGACTTTACAACTCCAGTCTTTGTCAGGGAATGAGCAATCCACCGCTTCTGTGATGTCACGTTGTACAGATGACACACGTGACTTTGGAGCTTAGAGTGAGAGACAGAAGAAACACATTGCATTTGCTGGCAAATATCAGCCTCTAAAATGTACCTCCATCTTTTCCAAACTAGTTTTGCAGATTTTAATAGTTGAAAGTTATTATTTGTAGAAAAGTGACCAGAAAAAAAACAACCTCAACTCTTTGGAGCTTAGAGTGAGAGATGAAGCAAACACATTACATTTGCTGGCAAATATCAGGCCCTAAAATCTTCATACGTCTTTTCCAAACAAGTTTTGCAGATATGTAACAGGATTGGTGTAAGCCCCGCCATCACAAAATCAGCTTTATTCTCTCAGCTTCGCGTATTAGCTGTGAAACCCGAAGCCAAATTTGTCAGTTCCAGAGTCTGTTTTCTCTGCGGTGACTTGGACATGACCCAACTTTTCCATTTGCGCAATTTTTTTGTTCCATCTCTGTACTGGCATATCTCTGGGCTGATTAGTCCTAATGCCCCTGATACCCGCCGTTCTTCTTACAACTTTATCCAAGCCAGACTGTCGCTTACTTCATATTAAGTATCAGATGTCTCGGTTGGGCGTTTGCTCCGCCATGCGTCTTGCTTTTCCAATCAGAAGTTTGCTAGAGTCTCCATACATCATCGAAATCCATTGAAAACTTTTACTCAAAAATATAACTAACATTAACAAGTGGTTGTGGCAAAAATATAGCTTGGTTGGTGGAGTTATGTTTTCAGGGCTTGAAATACTGGGTGCATAGGCACCTTAGTGCAAGTAAAATTGGGGCTGTGCAGGTATTTCTGATGTCTACCTGCACCTAACCTGCACTGGGCCATGTACTGGGTATATGCACCTTGGTGCAGGTAAAATTGGGGCTGTGCAGGTATTTCTGATGTCTACCTGCAGCTTACCTGCACCTGTCCATTGACAGCTGTATTGATGAAGTTCGTGTAAAAGAATAATGGCCACAGTGGTTTTTCAACAGTTTTAACAGTGTGATCCATACTTCCCACATTCTGAATGGTGCAGGTAAAATTTGCCTGGTGCAGGTAATTTTCAATGTTACCTGCACCAGTGCTGGTGTACAGAAAAAAGGATTTCGAGCCCAGGTTTTAAAAAATTACAGTAGTTAGGACCTCCCTGTCTGTGCGTTTTTGTGCTATTTGGTATTCTAACATGGGAGCCAATGTGTACCCATGCTTACCAGCGCCTCCACTTAGCTGACCACCTCACCTTAGTTCCTCCCGTGCCTGACCAAGTGTGTACTATGCAGGCAATATCTGTTCTTACCTTTTTACCATTACTAAGAAACGAGAAGAAACCGAATGTACTTAGTTATAGTTACTTAGCAATGTATGTATGTATGTAACGTTATCTGTATTTTATTCTTTTGTTGTGACCTGTACTAAACCCAGTGGGTATGAGTGTACAATAAAGGTCTTCATTCATTCAATATTTGAGGTTGAATTTTAACAACCAAGAAATCACCAAAAAGGGGGTAATTTTATGGTGAATGTGAATTGTATATTCAACAGCATATATAAAGCATGACAGCATAGTTTTGGGTCAAGCTACAGTGGAGCTGGTATATCCATTCTATTCTAGCTCCATTTGCTCCTTTGATGGCTTATAAAGAAACAATTAGCATTTGAATATTCCCCGAAAATATAGGCGAGAGCTCTGATTGGCTCCAAGTACACAGTCCTTGTCCCTTAGGCCACACCAAGTGAATTTTATGGATGACGTCCTTTGGAGACCCTAAATCTAATGCGAGAGGGCGAAAAAAAAACAAGAAGGGCCCTAAAAAACAAGATGCCTAGATGAGAAATATACTAAGAGACGACAAATGTTAGGACACAAATTGAATGAGGTGACACAGTGTAACAAGCAAGAAGTCTTTTATTCATCATCAAAACAGCAATAAATCAGGTGGAACAGCAGTTGTCGTCCTGTCCTGTTTCGCGTTACGGGTATCATGTCAATCTGACGATTTGCAGCACTGTCGTGACTCTTTGGTCATAGTTACAGGAAGCGGAATTTCTTGGTTTTTTTTCTAGAAACAGGCCAAAATCAATGCGCGCGCGGACGTCATCCATAAAATTTACTTGGTGTGGCCTTAGATAATTTTACCCATTAACACTAAGCATGGAGAATCCTGTCTATAGTGACCAGTGACCACCTGTCCACATACTATACAAAAGGTTGATCAGCTCAAAAATTTCATGTCCCTTGCAGGGTTTTTTTCTAGGGTCAGTCGGGAAACAGGAAACACAACATTTTGTTTTCCTAGGCCTGAATAACCAGTCTACTACTAGTACTACTACTACTACTACTAGACTAGAGTTCCTATCCTATCTATCTAGCTGTGTGCATGGGCAATGAGCCCAGCCTTCGCTGCAGCAGAAGAAATGAAATGTATGAGCTAGAGGGCCCAAACTCGTGTCACTTCTTCCCAAGCCCTAGAGCTATCTACAATCCAAAATTTGTGACCCTAGCATGTCCAGATCATGAGATATCAAAACCGTAAGTTCTGCTGCAGTACCAACGAAAGCCGTCAGGGGGCCCAAAATCTAATCATTTCTAGGTCTCATGAAGACCTACCCACCTACCAAGTTTCATGACAATCCATCCATAGCTTCTTGAGTTATGCTGTTCACAGACAGACAAACCAACAGACAAAACAAACGCTGCTGAAAACATAACCTTCTTGGTGAAGGTAATAACCAGTTTACTACTACTACTAGACTAGAGTTCCTATCCTATCTGTCTAGCTGTGTGCATGGGCAATGAGCCCAGCCTTCCTGCTAGTACTAGTACTACTACTAGACTAGAGTTCCTATCCTATCTATCTAGCTGTGTGCATGGGCAATGAGCCCAGCCTTGGCTGCAGCAGGAGAATCCTCCATCACTACGGGCAGCTGCTGTAAATTAAAATGTCAGACGGGCCTCAGGAGAACTCCCTGCCTAAATCCGTGTGGGGTAGAAACGTATCCTCTTTATCCTTCCACCCAGACAGTACGTGACAGGTAGTCCCTATTACATGTACGTCCCAGGCAGGTGTGTGGACTGCGTGTGTGTGAGTGCGAGTGAGTAGCGGGAAGAGGATCTCTTCTTTCTCTTCTTTTTGTGTTCGAACCGTCGGCGATCGCAAACGGCATCTCTCAGGTACCACAGAATGGCGGTAAGATTTTTTACCCTAAGTACAGAGATAGATGAGTAATGAGGTTTACCTACATGTCTGCCGATGTAACAATGATGTTGTGTGTATATTAGCGGTACTGCTATGCGTTCATTGGCATCAACATACGCCAATGTTCCTTATGATGTCATGACGCAAATGCTTGTTTTATTAAATATTGTTTCTCGGTGATCAATTGTAAATTGAGCACTTGCCTCAACTGCTTAAATATTTCAACAGGGGATTAGAACGAGGTGGCGATTCATTTATCTTCAAGTCGTGCTTTGAAATCTTGCTCTGGTTCTGTCACATCCATTGCCAATATCGCGTATGATTGTCGATTGGGCCACACCAATTTGACTTCTTGGTTCTTAGATTCTCCTCTTCATTTTTTCTCATCTGAAAAAATATGAAAAGATCACATTTGCCGATCAAAATATGAAGTAGAAAAATTCTAATGTTATATATATTTTGGAATATACAATAGCTTGAGCTTTATGCTATTACTATTAGCAATAGTTAATTCAAGAGGGGTACTTTAAGCTTATAAACGGTATATTCATATCTATCGTTGATATCTGACATGTTGTTTTGTCCACAGTACTGAAGTTACTTCCGTGGAGATCAAAAAATGGTGTAAGAATCTAAGATAGAATACTACCTGGTTAGCTCTTACATACACACGTAAGCTTGTTAGACTTACATAATCTTAGGGAGTAGATTTCAAGGAACTTGTGTAAGCACGGTAGTATTATTTCCTAATTCTATACTTGTGAGGGCTTATGAATAAAGCCATACCAATTTTAATTGTTGGTTCTCGGATTTAACAAAAAATGCTTTAGTAGGAAAAACATCATGAAAACTAGAAAGGCCGACATTTGCTCCGGAGCAAATACAGCATATTTCAGCCATTTCCTTCCCATTTTAAAGTCCCATTTTACACAATTTGAAAGCGGTGTACGCCAGCAAGGTGAATAACGTTCTGTTTGCATGTGTCCAAGGATCCCCCGTACATAATATCAGGTCATTTGGTTTTAATATCAGGACATGGGACAAAAACGTACATTTTTTGTCTGAAAATAGCAAAAAAGTCCAATTTTACACAATTTTAAAGTGCTGCATGCCAAAGATTGGACTAATGTTCTGTGGGCATGTGTTCAATGATCCCCCATACCAAATTCTAGGTCATTTGGTTTTAAAATTAGGGCACAGGAGCCAAAAATGTACATTTTTGTCCGAAAATACCGAAAAAGCCCAATTTTACACAATTTTCACATGGTATACGTCAAACCCGTCCATGGCATTCTGTGTGCATGTGTCCATAGTATACCCATACCAAATTTCAGATCATTTGGTTGTAATGTTACTTGTTAGGGCACAAGGGCCAAAAATGTACATTTTTGTCCAAAAATAGCAAAAAAGCCTTATTTTACAAAATTTTACAGACGTGTGTGTCAAAAGCGTCAATGACGTTCTGTACGCATGTGTTCAAGGTATCCCCATACCAAATTTCAGGTCATTTGGTTTTAATATTAGGGCACAGGAGCCAAAAATGTATATTTTTGTCCAAAAATAGCAAAAAAGCCTTATTTTACAAAATTTTACAGTAGTGTGTGTCAAAAGTGTAAATGACGTTCTGTAAGCATGTGTTCAAGGTATCCCCATACCAAATTTCAGGTCATTTGGTTTTAATATTAGGGCACAGGAGCCAAAAATTTACATTTTTGTCTGAAAATAGCAAAAAAGCCCTATTTTACACAATTTTAAAGTGGTGCATGTCAAAAGTGTGAAAGAATTTGTGTGGGCATGGGTCCAAGGTATCCCCATACCAAATTTTGGGTCATTCAGATTTAATACGAGGGCTCCAGGTCCCAAAATGTACATTTATTGCCTGAAAATGACCAAAAAAACCAAATAAAACAATTTTAAAAGCCTGTTTAAAAAAAATGAAAAAAACGTCTGGGGGTATTTGACCACTCTACCTCCATGCCAAATTTGAGGTCATTTGGCTGGAAAACGACAGAGTTGAATCCATTTAAAGAAATGACAGGAGAAGAAGGAGAAGAAGAAGAAGAAGAAGAAGAAACACGAGGGAAAACAATATATTCCATCCATACCTATGGTATGGCTGAAATATAATAAAGCCTGAGGACCAGGTTGATGCCTTGCGTGTGTGTGTGTGTGCGTGCGTGTGTGCGTGCGTGCGTGCGTGCGTGTGTGTGTTCGAAATACTCAATGCATGTACATGTACACATCTGTACACCTGAAATTGGAGCTGTGTACCTAGATATTTGTACATAGGGTTAAGTATGTAAAGGTGCTATTGTACACTAGTATACAGCATCTTCTCAACATTCAATTTCAAGTGTCAGAAAAAATAACAAAACCTTTATTATCATCATCATCATTTATTGTGTGACTTGTTTAAAATTTTGACTGTAAGTTCAGTGGATTTGCTGACATCCTACTTTATTTTTGATTCCTGTTGTGCACCCAGAATTTTTTTCTGTGCATCTAAATTTGAGGCTGGGTGCTCCAGTGCATTTCCAAACACGAATTTCAACCCCTTTAAGTAAAAAAATTAGCTCCGATTTTGCATGCTCAAAAGTGTATGAATGAATTTCAAGCCCTTTAAGATTAGTTCCAATTTTGCATGGCACAAAAGTGCATCTGCACCCAGTATTTCAAGCCCTGTAAGGAAAGTGTGCTGTTAAGACCTTCTTTTTGCTGGGTAGACCAGGCTTTGCTTATCTACGTCTGGATCTTCAGACATAGGAGAAGACCTGGGTGTGAAATCAATATTAAGCATGCCTCCATGTATGCTGGATAACAAAGTTCTTTGTACCCCGCCAAAGAGTTTGTACCTACCCGACGTTCTGCTGACCCTTCCTCAGGGCAATCCTAACTGGTTCTGCTTCGCACTGCAGCTTAAAGTATCAACTCTTTTGTTGTGTACAAAAGAACGACGTTGATTTACCAACCTGATGAAACTATTCACCGATCGTAGACGGGTGAAAATTATATATATATCTTTATGACCAATGCGTACGGGGCAGGTCGACGTTGCAGGAACTCCCTCGATAAG
Source organism: Branchiostoma floridae x Branchiostoma japonicum (assembly GCA_013266295.2). Classification (NCBI taxonomy): domain Eukaryota; kingdom Metazoa; phylum Chordata; class Leptocardii; order Amphioxiformes; family Branchiostomatidae; genus Branchiostoma; species Branchiostoma floridae x Branchiostoma japonicum. The sequence goes on along the minus strand of CM023829.1, from coordinate 3,061,024 downwards.
AGGTCCGATATCTCGCGTACGTCTGCGCACGTCAAACCCACCTGTTGTGGCGCCCCCAGGTGGAGGAGAGATAACACATCATCCCTCGACAGGTCGTAAATTTTTAATAACCCGCTGTCTCGTGCCCTTTGGTCAGGTGCTGATAAATGCCTCTGCCGTGCCCAGGATCCATTTGTTTTCCCCTGACTTCGTGTGCAGCCAGCGCGAGCGATTTTCATAACGCAGGTGACGGCTCCCGAAAGGTTAACATACTCCGCCGCGGAGTAGGAAAACGTCGGAGGTGAGGCGGGGTGGGGGGACGAATCCGCCGCCGTCTGACCGAATTTACCCGTGAAAGGGCACTAAGCGCCCGAAGGGTTGGCGGCCGTTTGGAAATAGTTGTGGTTGATGGGTTGTTGAGTTAAAGCGGAGATACATCATGTGGGTGTATGGGAGGGGGCGGAGGCTTACTGTCTGTGCGGCGCAGGCTGGATAGAGGCTGGGTTTTTACAGACTGATTAATGTGGCAACACAGGCGTAACAGAAGGACCTGAAACGTGATACATATGCAGCCGGGATCGTCAATGACATTTTAATTAGCTGCTGTAGCATGACTGTAGCGGGATTTAATGGACCTGTTCTTGGTGAAATTATGAGTCTATAACTGTATTAGAAGCAATTCACATGCAAGAGGTTGGTTCTATTAATAGTGTTATAATGAAGGCACCCACACATATGCTGTGTGGCAGTTTAGTTGGGTTGATTTGTTATATATCATGCTGTTATTTCAGAACTTATTTTGGAGAGAAAATAGTCAAGTTTTTATTTATTCATTTATTTATTTATTACAAATTACATATGCAGGGAGAAAACGGTACCCAGAATTGTGTACAGTTTGTTACATTCTTTTAAAAACAAATATTTTGTACAAAAAGTTGGCTCGAAAAAATTCTTTTTATGGCTGTACCAATCCAATGCCTTGGTTCTCATATTTGCTGCTTTATTTTTTCACTTTGAAAAAAATCAAGCAACTTAGACTAGTTATAGCTACATGCTAACATTATATGAATGTTGCAAATTAAAATCATATATGATATAGTTTAACAGTGTTTTCAAATTATGGGCTCAGCAACATCATTTATATTAGCATGAAATGCTATAACATCATTTATAGTTTTGGATGGCTGAGTTTTGGGTTTGTGTGTCTGTTTGTCCAAGTAACCAAGTAGCAAAGTTGTGTGCAGGTTGGGAGGTGATTTTGACAGTTGATTGATAGGAAGGTCAAGTCTCAAGGTGACCCAGCAACTGCAGTGTGGGAGTAGGTGGGAGGTATAGGGAGGAATTCAGGAAGTGGTATAATGCCCTCCACAGTTCCAATACATTAACCAAAGCCCCAAAACACTTCCTGGAGGTCTGTGATGTGAACTTGAAGGTCACAAAAACCCAACAAAATACTCCCGGAAGCCTAAAATCTTGTATCTCATGTTATGATGTTTAATATTGTAGTCTGTTTTGTATTAATATTGTAATCTGTATTTGCATTTTAGTGTTTGGGAGGACAACTTTGTAAAGGTGTCTATGCACCTGTTTTGTCCTCCCTTCCACTTGTATATTACTTGTGGTAAACTCTATAAATTCGTGGGGATTCATCCCTCAGGATTCATTCCTCAGCTAACCGACATCTCGCACACGTACGCAGTCGTCCCTCAGTAAGACATCTGGAGCCGCAAAGTTCCCGTTTAGAACTTTATTTCAGCCTGACACACTTGTGGTAAACTCTAATAAACAAATAAACAAATCTCTGATGTCTTGTTTGTCTTGTTGTGTTTTGCAGAGCAAGTGACATGCGCGTTCCTGTGCAGTAACAACCAATGCCTTCCCACTATGCAGTTGGTGTGCAACGGCAGAAAAGACTGTCAAGATAATTCCGATGAAAAAGACTGCCAGATGAACAGTGCCAGCCTAGTAGACAGTAAGTTTTTGTCTCGATTAACCTTCAGCCTGCTAAGGTAGCCATTGGGCAGCAAAATGTGTGTTGGATTTGTGGTTAGGCAGCAGGGAGGAGGTTAAAAAGATAAAATCCGATGAAAAAGACTGCCAGATGAACAGTGCCAGCCTAGTAGACAGTAAGTTTGGTCTCGATTAACCTTCAGCCTGCTAAGGTAGCCATTTTGCAGTGAGTTGTGTTGGTTATGGGGTTAGGCAGCAGGTTTGAATTGTTAAAATCCGATGAAAAAGACTGCCAGATTTTTTTTTTTTTTTTTTTTTTTTTTGTATGATTTTTATTTTATTTCAAATTTGACATACAGATGTACATACAGATATATGGTGTGTTATGGCTTACTCCTAGTTACATCAATTGTTCTAAATGTTGGCGCACATTTTGTAATCTAAAAGGTTCGTTTCGTACAATATATTTAAAGACTGCCAGATGAACAGTGCCAGCCTAGTAGACAGTAAGTTTGGTCTCGGTTTTAACCTTCAGCCTGCTAAGGTAGCACTTTGGCTATGAATTGTGTTGGTTATGGGGTTAAGCAGCAGAGTTGAAAAGTTAAAATCCGATGAAAAAGACTGCCAGATAAACATTTCCAGTCTAGTAGACAGTAATTTGGTCTCGATTAACCTTCAGCCTGCTAAGGTAGCACTTTGGCTATGAATTGTGTTGGTCATGGGGTTAGACAGCAGGGTTGAAAAGTTAACATCCGATGAAAAAGACTGCCAGATAAACATTTCCAGTCTAGTAAACAGTAAGTTTTTGTAGTCGAATGAAAGTTCATCTGTGACGGTAATTGACATTATGAAGAGTAAAGCTTACCGACAAGCTTTCGCCCAGTTCTCTGGCCCTTCTCAAGTTGGAATGACCTGAAACCAAAGTCACGTTCACCTTTGAGTCTGACCCATTGCTGACGTCACACTTCCACCTGACTTAGGTGTCAGAGCACTCATTCCAAATGATAAATTTCGAGCCCAGGTTATAAATTAGTTAGCACCATAAACTCCTACTCAAATTCTGACGTGTGCTCTTGGGGCTCAATGCCTTGGTGGAGGCTGCTTGTATTTTGATTTATAATGCCTCTCTCTGAGCCCACAGTGGTGGGGGGGGGGGGTGGTATAGGTTCATGCAGTTGTCAATGTAAGTCCCAAGGGGTAGCTTGCTAACAAGGTTGACAATCGATATTGATGTAATAGATGCTAAGATTGAATTTTCATACTATTTTTTGATGTTCAAGTTTTAGTCAATAACTTTAGGTGGCTCATAGGAAAAAGCAGACCATTTTACTCATGAGCAAATGTGCCTGTATAATATGCGTTTGTTTGCGCAAAATGTTAAAATTGTCCCATATTTCTATTTTGAATTATTCTGCATTGTATGGCAGCCTTATTAGAATGCATAAATCCTATTGGGTAATCTAAAAGACCTTGGCATTGAATTCAGATCTATTTTTACATTGCACATGATGAACTTGGACTCTATCAGTTGATGTTGTGTTCTATCTCAATGTCAATGCCATTATCAAAAGCGTGCAGGATACAAACCTGATGTTGCTACCCCAAGTTCAGACTAATTTGAAATTGGCAGTTTTCCTTTCAGTAACCACTATCTCGTGACGTGTGGTTCAGTTTTACGTTAAAGGAGCATAATGGAACATTTTTGCACCAAACTAATAGCAAGAATCAGTTTTTGCAATAAACAGTCACTAGGCTTTTGTAAGATTCATGCAAACTGTGATGGACGTGATACTAGGTATACCATTGCTTTAACATATCACTGTAGTTCACATAAAATCTGCTAGAGGGCACTCTGCAGTCAATATGGTCTGCATATAATAAACATACAATCATGTCGTATACTAGTAAGTACCAGTTATATGTCTTCACTGCTGATCATGGTTTCTTACATTGTATATCGATTATAGAAGCTACTAAAATGCTGATTCTTTGCTGATCTGACTTGTCAGTTCAGTTCAGTTCATCCTGTTACGGTGACACCACAAAGTGCCTCCAAAAGTTCCTGTCTCGCATAACCGAGGACAGTTCAACACCCTCTACTCCTGTGTCCTCTTCGATCACCTCCAAACTTGTGCTTTATCATAATCGGTTCTCGTTGCAAGTGTAGCAGTCTGGAATATACATGTACCACTCAACAGAACGTACCCTGGTATATTCTGGGCAGGGGTATACTCCTGTCTGTTACACTGGATTCTCACAGATTTTTAATAATGAATAACGAAATTTTGATTAGTTGCATATTACGCATTGAATATTTGAACCCTTTTCAGCCTTTCCTTTGCGCCTTTACAGACTCATTTTCTGAAAATGTTCTTGACAGCTGTTTTCCTTTGCATGCCAAGGTGCAATTATGCTGCTGACTTTGCCTGAAATTGTGCCACGTATGATGTGACATTAAATCTTACGGAGCATTGAATGATAAAAAGATAAAGCCAACCTTCCTGTTAAAGATAACGTGGTTTGTGAAAGCTGCATTATGTACGTAACATTAGGACAATACAAAAAGTCACCCTTCTCCATTGCAAATAAGTGCCATTCAGGAAGTGGAGGTGCCAAAATATGACACCTTACGAGTGTGTTTAAAAGTGTGTTGGAAACGCAGCTGTTAGCCAGGTTTGTTTACTGTATTTTGTATTTGTATTACTGTATTTTACTGGTATTTTGTTGTGGTGCCACAAACTAAGTGCACCTCATTTTAGCGCCAACCATAAATGTCAGAAATGTGAGATGATTGCACAAATATGTTGAAAAGTGGATGTAAATAATATTCATGTGATTTTTTCAATTGAAAGATTTCAATTTTTGGTGCAGAAATGTTACGTAATGCCCCTATAAGCTATACTGTGTTTTTTGGCGTTTGTTATTACCTGGATGTCTAACCTTCATCCACGAAAAAGTAACTGTTACTCAAGCAACTGGATATGATTTTAGAAACGGTCAGATGTTTCAGGTAGCATCCACTACAGTTGATCTGTTGATCTTGAGATCTAATAATAACCAGTGTCACTGACTAACTTAGGTAGTGGATGCTACCTGAAACGTCTGACCATTTCCAAAATCATGTCCAGTTGCTTGAGTAACTGTTTTTAGGCATATACTGTGTTTGTTTGTTTGTTTGTGTGTGTGTGTAGTTCTGATACACATGTAAGCTAAACTCTATGAGCTACACATATTTTATTTTATTTATTTTTTTATTTATTAAAAATTGCAAACAACGCAGTACCGTGGATACCCTGGCAGCTATAGCTGATATCGAGTTCCACAACAAATATACATGTACTAGTACACAACAGGTAGAATAATAATTATAAAGATACTAATTATAGCTAATACATTAATATTTAACTAACATAGCTGGGAGGCCGGAGGTACATGCAGGAATAGGTGGAAGGACTTGGGAATTAGAAGCGGTTTGTTGATGAAATGTAGGTGTGCAAAGCAGCCGAAAGGTTTACACATATTAAGCTGTGGACTGCATCCCCCAGCCAGGGGGCACACAAAGGTCAAAGAATGACCTGACCCATTTCCACTTCCTGACAGACAGACAGCCCCTGGCGATGATAAAATGGGAGATTTAAATGTCGGGGCTCCTAATTTGTCTTTGGGAATAGTTGCATTGGTACACCTAACCTCCAGATTTAGGTGCAAAGAAAAAATATTGGTAGCACAGAAAAAATATTGGTTGCACAGAAAAAATATTGGTTGCACAGAAAAAATATTGGTTGCACAACATGGAATTAAGTCAGCAAATCCAGTCAACACAGTTTCAAGCTTTGAGAAATTGTGCTAGGATCTGAATGTAATTTTTAGTAACCTAATGTTTTGTAATTATAAAAAATGACTGATTCAATGATTTTGAGATGAAAAGCCCACATTTGTATCATAGGTAATGTATTTCCTACAGAAATATAATTCAAGTGTCGCTGAAATGTGGGGAGAGAAATACGCACCGACTGCAGCCTGATTCAATTTGTTTAAATGTGGCGTTGGCCTTGGCCTTCCAGAAGTGTGTGGTGCTTTTGGGCTCCAGATTTGCTCATTCATCATTATAAAGTGCTTTGAAGAATTGTCCCCTGGGCACATCATGTCTGAAGGATGGAAACCGTACTTAGTCACACTGTCAACCTGAGTCTTCCTGTAAAGTACAGCCCTCCCATTTTAGGAGCATATGCTCCCAAAAATTATAGTCGTGCACCTAGAAATTTTTCATAGAAGCACCCAGCGTTCCCATCAAAACTTGCATGCACTATAATGTCTATGTCATGGACTGCAAAGAACGACAGTCACATCATGACTGTATATTTGCTTTCTTGCTCTCTGATCATGATATGTCCTCTTACGTGTTTCTTTGTACCAAAAATACAATATTCGTGCAATGTCCTGCAAATTAATGTTCGGTATGATGATCTACTACCTTGATATATACATGTAGTTGTGCCCCTATTTTTGTTGGTCTGTCCCAATTTTTTTAGCACAAGTGCTCCTAAGTCAAAAAGTTAGCCTGGAGCGCTTAAAATAAGTGACCTTTTTCTTAAGGGTGATATTTCCAATATACTGAGTGATTTATACAATTATATTTATAAATCCATCAGTGTATTAGGCACGTCATATTGCATTAGGGAACTCTTAGTCTTACAATCAGTTGCATCTTCAAATCATTAAGAAAAGTATAACTATTACTATCGGTAGCTTAGGTGTTTATGCATTCTTTCAAAATTGATTGGTAAAATATTATGTGTATATATATTATTAAACCTTCTCAACCTCATAATGCCTAAGTAATAAGCAAAATATGTTGTTTGCGCTGCATATCTGGGTGAAACTGTGGCCATATCCACAGAGGCTGACACCATTGAACCCCTAGCCTAATTTTCTCGCGAGTCGGTCTGCAAAATTGCAGGTTGCTTCATTTTTCTTCTGCAATATCGGTTATTTCTAACACTGAGCTGGTAATATTCACGGCTAAGGCCACACCAATTTTATTTGTTGCTTCTCGGATTTTTTCAGAAAAAAATATGAAGCGACAGGACGAAAAAAATAAAAAATAAAAACAGGCCTGGGCATCCTATTATAGCCCCAAATGCTTTGATAGGAGCCATGAAGTGAACATAAAAGGCTGGGTTAAAATTTAAACAATGAATTTTTAATTTTCAATCAAACTACTGCATTGATGGATGGAAAAACAGTAACAATTAGGAAGAAAAGGACTTTCTTCACCTGTTGGGGCCAAAATATGAGCATTTTTGAGTTGATTCAAAACCAGAATCTTTTTTTTTTTTTTTTTTGCAAATCAGAAAAAGGAAGAGGCAAATCCGAGAAGCAACAAACAAAATTCGTGTGGCCTAAGCCTGGTATATAAGATGATATCACCCACACTGAGTAGGGCATTACCATCCATCTGGCTTGGTGCAGTTAGCCCGGCGTGACCCGCAGTGTGAAAACCGGTCTGGTTGGGACAACTCAAACAAGGTGTCTGGGTCTGATAATGGGCAGTTTTAATAGGCTTGGGATTGCATTCATTCTCAAGGTGGAAGTCCCCATCAGGGGGCAGTCAGGGGAGCGTGTCCAGGGCTCCAAACATGGTAAACGTCCACCATTGAGGTCTGCGGTGGTTTTGTTGCTGTAAATCCCCACAATTGAAGTCTGCAGTTGTTTTATTTTTGAAGTTTTTGATGTGAACTATCTACCGAAAAATTAGTGACACCAAGAATATGAATTTTTTTCACGTATTACTGTAAATTGTGAAATTTTCGCAGTGGTTTTACACCATGGAAACCTCCTTTACAGTAAGAAGAGCGTGTCCAGGGCTGGAAATGTGGTAAATCTCTATAGCTGTGCAACTCCTGTGCAGGCCTCTGAGCGAGTGGGAGTTTTGATACTGCGTTTTGGAGACTTGTTTAAAGCGTTCTATTGCTGGCCATCGTACAACCAGCCGGCCAGAGTAGGTCAAACCCGCCAGTACCAAGGGCCTGTACTGTGGAACAGTCTTGCTGCTGATCAGCGACAACTGTCATCTACATGCGCATTTAAAAACAGACTGTAGAGGACTGCTGACTGTAGGACTGAACTTGGAATATGAACAAACTAAATACGCCTATACTGTGACTGCTTTGTACATATACATGTCTGTAACATTGTTTGTATATTGTTGTGTTCCATTTGTTATTGTTATGAATGTATACTTTTAATGTGTGCGCCCAGGGATACCTGAAAATCAGATCAACGGATCTGAGGTATGCCCTGGTTAAATAAATAAAATAAAATAAAATAAAGCTGGTCGTACGATGGCCGGCAAAAGAACGCTTTAAACAATTCGCAGTATCAAAACTCCCACCTGCTCGGAGACCTACACAGGAGGGTAGTAAATCTCCACCATTGAACTGTGGTGGAGAAGAAGGTCCCGTGCTCTTGACAGAGCCATAGGGGTGGTGCCTATCTCCATTTCTGTAGCCCTTGGGTGACACACAGTTGTGCAAGGCACTACAGCAGGGGGCTGGTCCGCTGGTAGTGCTGTGTGTTTGACCTTCCCACACTCTTTCTCATATGTGCTGAGTGCTAAGCAGAGAAAGAAATGTGTACCATTTTTAAAGTCTTTGGTATGACCCGGCCGGGGTTTGAACTCACGACCTCCCGGTTACAAAGCCGGGCACTCTACCAATTGAGCTATTGCACCGGTCAAGAGTGGTGGAGAGGTCACTGTGAAAATAAAATGAACTCGAAAGTTTCACGAGTTACAGTTCACCTGTACTTCAGAACTGTTTCAACCACGAGCTAAAGACACCGCGAAGACTTCCCCCCCTACTGCGAAATCATGGCTGTGTGAAGATAAATGAATTCACAATTTACCTAGCCAGGAATCCATCCTATATTGCCTATTCTAGCACTGTCTACTTTTGTGATGGAAGGAAATTCTGACGTCTAACACACGCGTCGGCGTGGCACAATGGTTAGAGAGTTGGACTCGGAACCCATGGGTCCCGGGTTCGATACCCACCATGCCCCAACGTTGTGCCCTTGGGAAAGGCACTTTACATGACTTTCCCTGATGGTGGAGTGACGCCCACCGAGCCTCTTAGGCTAATCTGTCTAAAAGTGTGCCAAAAACACACTACGGATTTGGTGTTGCCAATGTGCCAACATCTGCACATTTGCCACTGAGAGCCGTAAAATTTTTTTTTTTTTAACACAATTTGAAGTTAACGAAAACAAAGTATTTCAAGCCCTAGTGTCTCAAACCACGTCATGCATAGGTAGATCCAAACCTGAAGTCTAACTGGAACAAACTGGATTAAACCAGTGTAAGTCGGATTATAACACAACTAATGGCAGAAACTTGGGACATTTCCCCATCTTGATTAGCGGGTTAACAAATGACTGTGGTAGGTTGGTTCAGTTGGCAGACAGCAGTGCATTCCTATATGTACATATCAAAAGGAAATATGTAAATATTACTAACACACTTGTCTTGTCCTTTGCACATACAAAATCAGTATCTTGTTACCTTTTGTCTGACCCTGACCTCTGCCCTCATGACCTAAATGAAAAGCGACCATCAGGACGATTTGACTATTTCATGGATAAACAAAGGCTGACACACTTAAGGCCACTCCAATTTCTTTTCTTGGGTCTCAGGCATTTGAAACTCAAATTTTAGAGGACAAGATGAAAACAGAGGGCTAGGAAGAAAACTTGTCACCAACTACATATTCACTCCAGAAACTGTAAGAATGTACCAAAGTCAGGCTCTACCCTCAAAGTCTGTATTCATGTAGAATGTAATATAATACTCCTTAGGTTAGTTAGGAAAAAACATACAATAGATAAGCTTCAGTAGAATTGAAACTTAGTATAGTTAGTATGTAGTAACTCTGTTAGAAATGTATTAATTTTTAGTATAGTTCGTGTATCCACCCTTGTTGTTTATTCTCTGCCATACATTGTACCAGTTACAGTTGTTGAGCAATAAAGTTGAAAAAAAAAGTTTTGTTTAAGTACAGAATTACCCAGTAACCAGCAAATTAAATTAGAAAATGAAATGCATTTTAGTATATGTAGTTCGTATATCTAACTTTGTTGTTTATTCCCTACCATACATTATACCAGTTACAGTTGTCGAGCAATAAAGTTGAAAAAAAAGTTTTGTTTTGACCAGTAACCAGCAAATTAAATTGGTGTGGCCGAAGGGAAAGTTTTTTAATCACTATCCAAAGTACTGGGTATCTCTTGATCTTGCTATTGTGGTTAGAGAAAGAGCATACAGCAATGCCTGAATGGGCACTGCCAAGTAGTTGTTCCCCACTTGGCCCACTGCCAGACAAATGGTTTTAGGGGGTTTATGCAAATGAGAACATAAATGTCATGGAGGCCTGATAGTGTCTGGGCTGGAAAACAAACAAAGCGGGGGACAGACAGCCGGGGTCAAACCCAGTGTCACATGCAAAGAAGTTAAGTCTACCCCGCCGTACTGGAGTGCCTATATAGGTCTGCGCCACATTTAGGAGACAGAGATAGGTTCCAGACTTTCCGTGCGTGGCCCTGTGGACAGGGTGACAAGGCTGGGTAGAGGGACTGGTGCTGAGACACAACCATGCACGTAGGGGCAACCAGGCAGGGTTTTCACCAAGGGTATGATACTGGAAGGTAAACATGGGTGGCTCTCTACCCTATTTATCTCCATATCTAGTGAAAGTCAGACAGGGTGTTGGCGAGCGTGTCTAGTTAGCGGGGTTTGGGTGTCTGGCTGTGTGAGTTTTTATGAGCTGCGTGTTTGGTTGGGGAGGGGGAGGGACAACAACACGTACGTTTGGGCAGCAGCGAAGTCAACGTGGGCATGTGCGCAACTGCGCAGTTTGTTGTCAACCGACCATGGCCTCTTGTTGGGCCGTATAGGGGACACCACAAGCCAGCTGGTTAGAATAGAAGTGTGTTGGTAACTAGAGTGAGAGGATCTGTAAAATTTGTGTAGTCCCCTCCCCCTGTCTTGCGTAGCTGTCCCCACTTCCAGGCCAACCTGTATGTCAGAGTGGGATGATTTATAAGGGGTTGTCAGTGGCCCTGAGTCACCCCGCTGGCGCTGGCGGGCTAGGATTTCTTTTATTCAAGTTTGCCCAGGTTCCTCCAGGTAAGTATGTGCAACGTCACTGGCTTGTTGTTCAGGGCTGTGGGTTTGTCTGGTTGCAGACGTGATGGCAGGCCGCAAGGGCACAGGTGGGAATAGTCACGGCAGGGATGGAAATACTGGAGGCATGCTTGTGCAACTTTCATGGTCCCAAAATCAGAGTTGGTGCAGTGCAAGTACTATGTTTGTTCTCCACAAACTACTGACACTTTTGATGCCAGACGCAGACAGAAAGTTATGCTACTCCTTTATTAATAGGCTAAACAACACCAACAATAGCATAATACAATGTCTGCTGAGGTCAGAGTGTCAGTACAGAAACTCTTTAAAAAAAATGTATATAAGATGCTGTATGTATAGTTTGTGTTTCTATGTTTGTACTGTTGTTTTCTATGGGTGAAATACCTGAAATAAAGACATTCATTCAGAGCTGCACACCTAATATTTTACTGTGGGTGCACCTTACTATTTGTGTATGGTTAACTTATATAATATGTAAAGGTACCCTCAGGCTTGTACATTTAACATACAGCGCATTCATGACAAGTGTCAGAAGCAAATAATGAAACCTTTGTTGTTGCATTACTTGTTTAGTAGCTATAGAATTTCAGATCGAAGCTCCGAAGAGAGACAGTAAGTAAGAACCATGAATAGGTTGGTGAATGACTGAATAGCAATGTTCTTTATTCACAACCACTTGTTTAACAAGAGCCGACTGTCTGTCATCTTCATCGAGGCAATTATGACTGGTTCACTGTGCACTGAAGCTAGGTGTTACTGGTTCACTGTGCACTGAAGCTAGGTGTTACTGGTTCACTGTGCACTGAAGCTAGGTGTTACTGGTTCTCTGTGCACTGAAGCTAGGTTACTGGTTCACTGTGCACTGAAGCTAGGTTACTGGTTCACTGTGCACTGAAGCTAGGTGTTACTGGTTCACCACTAAGGCGGTAAGGTTTGCAATTAGGTTTTGCTGACATTGTCCTTTCCAAAATCATACCCAGTTGCTTGAGTAACTGTTTGTTGTCATATCTTATTACCTGGACGTCGAACCTTCATCAACGACGTTGTCCATTATTTCATGTCAGGCACCCAAAATCTTTTCTGTGCTCGTAAGTTTCGAGGTACAACAGTGCACCTATTCTCAGAAATGGATTTCAAGCCCTGTATGCATGGCGCCCACCCCAAGTCAACAGTGCATGTACTGCAGAGGTGCCTCCACTCATAGCATCCCGCTTGGCAGCTGGTTTCAACATTCAACGAATTTGTGTCATTTCGTTGGAGGGGTGGGGAGGGCTGTGGGACATTTAAGGCCAAAATCTAAAGGTTGTTTAGAAATTCCTTTTGTGTTTGTGAGTAGAAGTCTTTAATTTAAACGTTTCCTTGTTGTTTCAACTTCATTGGGTAAATTGTCTGCTGGATGTAATTGAATACCTGAAACGTTGAACTACATGTTGGGTGTGAAGGTCTTGCATTGTGTTATGACAGAGTTGCATATCTACAGGGTAACAGAGCTTTACAAATCTACTGTTCATTGTTCTCATAGTGTACACTTAAGTTACTGGTACATCTAGTTAGCCTTTGCATAATGGTATTGGATAAACCTTATGCTAGAAACAATATGGGGATGTGTTATACATTACATGTGTGTTCATAGATAGGGTGATATAAACACGCATCAAAACATTGTCAGGTAATTGCACGCTGCTAGTTTACAAATAACTTTAAATTGTTAAGGCCACACCAATTTAATCAGTTGGTTCCTTGGATTTTCCCCACATCATTTTTTTTTTCTGAATTTGAAAAAAAAAAATTCTGGTTCTGAATTGACTCATATTGACAGCACGTAGTTAGGGGGAATTACCAAACTATAGACCACAAAAGGTCAGACACGGGAAGTTGGGTCCCTGAAGTTGCTGACGCTATCTTGCTATCTTGCTATCAACTATCATGTTGCTCTTCAAACGATATTGATTTTGGCAATGAAATGAAATTCTTTCCATAAATTCTGAACTTTCGTACAATTTTTCCTAAATGCTGTTAGTAGAATATTCATCAATCCGTGATGATTTTTAAAAGGTAAAGACACGTACCTCCAAATTTTCGACATCTACTGTACATCTTGATCACAGAGTGACTTAGTCTCGCGAGAACACTGATTGATGAATATTCTATTAACTGTGATATATATACGTGACGGATGAATCTCTTCAACGATTTCCTAAATGCTGTTCTTTCTTGTTTCAGCACAAAATACCGAGTTTATCCAGATCATCGTCATTGTTGTAGCAGTGACTGTAACCGTCGCAGTAATTAGCTGCATTTTCAACCATTACAAGCGTGCAAGAAATTCTTGGATGGAACGAAGAAGTCAGAGAGAGCGGGTAAGTCGACGGCTTTCGTAGGTCCGCCATTCTGTTTGTGGATTAATTAGTATACAGGGCTTGAAATACCAGCTGCACATGCAGGTTAGTGCAGGTAAAAGTGGAGGTGTGCAGGTATTTCTGATGTCTGCCTGTACCTGTCCATGTACATGGGTTAACGTTTGTATACAAATGTAGGTACATGTGGATTTTCATTAGCTATATTGACTGTCACCACCTATGAAGTATAAATGAAATGATGGCAATCATTTCTGAACAGTTTTTAGTATGATCCATACTTCCTAAATTCCGAGTGGTGCAGGTAAAATTTGTCTGGTGCAGGTAATTTTCAGTGTTACCTGCACAGAAGAAAGTATTTCAGGCCCTGCTATACAATATTAAACTGTCTTGCCAATTTGATACTGTCTTGCAGCCACCAAAAGATCTGCTTGGAGATTAAGCCCAACCACCCCTAAACTAAAGTGCTGTTCCTGTATTACCTGCTGGTGGCACCTTTGTTTTTCACAATATAAAAAGGTGTGCTGTCGGGATGATTCATGCGTACGTGGCAATATTGATCAGAGATTAGCTGGTTTAAGGTCAAGTTCAGCTAGCGAGGAATGTGCAAAAGCGACAGGCGTCCGTACAGGTGCGAACTTGCCCGAATTAAAAAAAAAAAAACAAGGTTCGCCCACGCCGTGCTGCCACTGCTTGGCAAACACGATAACCAGACACCCCGATTACACAAAAGTCTGGTTTGGAGAGGGGGTCATGTCAGGCCAACCACAGGTGTACAGGAGAAAGGGGGGGACGGGCAAAGGTCGGCTGGGTCGTACCATTCTCGTGTAGGGATGTTCAGGTTCCTGCGTGCTCTCCTATACCACTCACCATTTGTAAAATCTACAGTGTTGAAAATGCTGCGTTCCTTTCATCAGTAAGACCATAAGTTAGATACAGCTGGAAAAGGTAGAGGGCACGCCTTGCCACTACATGTTACCCCTCGGTCTTTTAGAGGTTAAAACGAACAGCCACGTTGATTGGAAAGACACCATATATCTTGATCTTGGTTGGAGTGCCCTCGAGATGCCCAACAGGTCAGGCTGCCACTGCGCATGCCTAGAACAGACATAGTTGCACTTCCTCTGTCATTATCAATATCATCTATTGACTTTTACTGCGTGATATCACCAAGCAGCTGTCAAATGTTTAAAAAGAGGAAGGTTGGGGGTAGTACATTGTAACAGTAGGTGGAAACAATGTAGAGTTTTGTTGTACGTATTATTTCTGATAATATTGTTAGGAAAATATGCTAGAAATAAGAGATTTTGCAAAAGTTATGGTATAGGCCAAGCTCAAAATTCATTGTTTGAGTTAGAAACCAGCCTGGTATGTTGATTTCATGACTCCTATCATAGCATCTGGGGCTATCATAGCATGCCTAGGTCTGTTTTTTTCGCCCTGTTGCTTCATTTTTTTTTCCAAAAATATCTGAGAAACAACAAATCATATTGGTGTGGCCCAAGCATAGTTTTTTAAATCCGAGACCCAACTGATCGAATTGGTGTGACCTAAAACTCTACAAAACATGTCCTTGACCGTCCTACTTTGTGTAGTAATTTATCACTTAATGATGTTACCGCACTTCATAGCTCGTTATAAAGTCGTTAAGGTGATTAATTGATTTATTGGTTATATCCCCCAGGAACGTGTCAATTTGATGTCAGGTCATTTTCCCAAGCTGAGTTTATTAAAATCCATGGCTTTGACATTTTGGGGTTAGTAACATCTGAGTAACCATATCAAATTTATCAAAAACTGTTCTAGAAAAAAAATGTTCTTGGTACAGTCCAACCTGTACAAGTGACCACCTCTACATAAGGACCACCTGGCCATTGATATACAGTCAAACCTGTGCAAGTGACCACCTCTACATAAGGACCACCTGGCCAATGTGGCCAGTTTTTGGTGGTCCCTTAGATGTTTTATCCCACTGACACAAGCATTAAGAATCCTGTCTATTGTGACCACCTGTCCACATAGACCAGATTTTATTGGTCCCCTGAGTGGTCTTCTTAGGCAGTTTGGACTGTATTCATAGAAACTCAACAAAAAAACTAATCCCAGGCATAGATGTCTAAATGACAATTGCTAGATGATAAAAATTAAACAAAAGTCGTCGTACGATAACAGTCGATCATGTGTTTTTAGAAACTGTAGCATGCGTAGCCAAACTTGGCAGGGTTCCACGTAAGTAGTTATACCGACGTGTTAGTTTGCACAGTCGGGTGCTGTGTACACGTAAGCCACCTCTGTACAGGCTAGTCCGTATTGTTGTTGCAATGTAACCCTGGCAATTCATACCTGTGTATTGAGTCAAGTTCTCTTTGTGAGGTTTGATGAGTAAAGCTCAGGGATTGAAATACCGCCTGCATCTGTAGGTTAAAGTGCAAGAGCTGTGCAGGTACATTTCTGATGCCTACCTGCACCTAACCTGCACCAGTCCATGTACTGGGTATATGCAGGTTAGTGCAGGTAAAATTGGGGCTGTGCAGGTATTTCTGTTGTCTACCTGCACCTAACCTGCACCAGTCCATGTACTGGGTATATGCAGGTTAGTGCAGGTAAAATTGAGGCTGTGCAGGTATTTCTGATGCCTACCAGCACCTAACCTGCACCAGGCCATGTACTGGGTTTATATACACAAGAGATATGTGGATTTTCATTTGCTACATTGACTGTCACCACCTAAAAGAAATAATGGCAATGGTTTCTGAACAGTTTTTAGTGTGATCCATACTTCCTAAATTCTGAGTGGTGCAGGTAAAATTTGTCTGGTGCAGGTAATTTTTAATGTTACCTGCACCAGTGCAGGTATGCAGAAAAAGGATTTCGAGCCCTGCCTATTCACACTCACCTGGCCCATCTGAACATAAAAGAACTCAACATGCTTATCGAGAACAGTAGGGGTGAAGCAGTATGTTTGGCTAAAAACATGAGCTGTGGCGAAACTGCATTGCACTACTAGCTAACGAAAAAGCATCCCAGTCTGAGGCTGACCCCTTAGTACCTTTACCTCTACCTTCGTTCGTGTAGAAAATCACGCAGTGAGGCACTTGGCAATCCGACATGTGTTTTGTTTTCAAAAGCCGTGTCCTCGTCTCATAGGTCAACTTTCACCGACGTTTTCCCACTAGACCTTAGAACGGAGTGTCTTGCAGACGTTATTATGTAATAACACGAAGAAAGTAGAAACACATTTTGTTTCCCAGATTAGCTGTAAGTTAGGTAAGCCTCGGGTTCAGATTAGTCTTCAGGGCTCGAAATAGGTTCCCAAAAAAGTTTTAAGGTGCACAAAAAAGTTTTAAGGTGCACCACATAAAATAAAGTAGAATGTTTTGGAGCTTTCAAAAATTCTACTGAACCCAAATTCTAAGTTCAAAATCTTAAACAAGTACTACAACAAAGATTTTATCATTTTTCTGACACTTAGAAAGTTAGATGATGAGAAAGTTAGATGTCAAGAATATGCTGTATACATCTTTGTACTTGTATACATTTAATATCTTTACATACGTAAACCTACGAAAATATTTGGGTGCACCCACAGAAATTAAAAAGCTCCAATTTGGGTGCACCAAGGTGCACATGCACCCAGTAATTGGAACCCTGGTCTTTTTCCATGAGCATGGTGCTCTGGACACATGTCAGTAGTACTTGAGGTCAGTGTACTGACAAAGCACCCCCCATTGTTCCAGCGGTTTCTAGAGCTTTCGCAGGGTGCCATGTCTGGTTCAGACAGGCACCTGAGCATGGCCCATTTCTCCCCAGCTTTCTTTGAACCCGAGTTGCACCGCAGAAAGGCGGAGTAATCGGATCCCGGCACTTAAGAGTCCATTATGTGCGGAAGTTTTGCAGGTTGTAAGTAGTGCTGTTTGGGCCGCTAATTGAGCTGGTGGCTGCAGGGTGGCGGTGGTTGTTTTTCCCCGGCCTGGAATGCCGCCGTGTGCTCGTGTAAACATGGACCCTGAACTTGGACATGTATCCCCCGTGCCAACTCCGCATTCTCCGCGCGGATTGTGTAAGCAAGGGCTTTCATCCCCTGGTAACCCTAACTTGTGTAGGGAAGGTGGTCCTGTTTATGAGAACACCAAAACGGAGGAGAGGGAAAATAGGAGTCCTGAACGGCTGCCAGTTTATAACCCACCTACGCCACACAGTGAGACGCACCCTGCCCTGCACTTGTTTGTAAATTAAAAGGGAGGGACACGACCTTTCGGGGTGTGGCTGTTGGGATTTTTCCTACACAAAGTGGTCGGAGTTGACCGTGTGCCAACTCTCCATTCAGGAGCGCATTCATATCAATAAACAATGAAAGCGGAGAATGTGTACTCTAAATGTTTTCCCACAGTCAGGTCTAGACTATGAGGAGTTCAAGTTG
This sequence comes from Branchiostoma floridae x Branchiostoma japonicum, assembly GCA_013266295.2. Taxonomy (NCBI): domain Eukaryota; kingdom Metazoa; phylum Chordata; class Leptocardii; order Amphioxiformes; family Branchiostomatidae; genus Branchiostoma; species Branchiostoma floridae x Branchiostoma japonicum. The sequence goes on along the minus strand of CM023829.1, from coordinate 3,043,119 downwards.
GACTGCAGACTTGGCAGGGTCGGTTGGTGATCCGCACTGGTATGCGCAGGATCTCTGGTTACCCCCGGTCGGTCGCGGAACATCTGTCTAAGGGTCAATGACCCTGTTGTCGTGTGCGGTAAGCTGCTCAAGCGCAGCCCGTATCGCTTTTCATAACATTCGAGCGAAGAATACTTTTGGGAAGCAACAATCCAGAACAACAATCGCCATAAATGTACACAAGAAATAAGCACTTTGTTTTTTGTTTTTCTTCAGTACGTGAAAGAAAAGGCATCAGGAATTCAGAACAACAATCGCCATAAACGTACACAAGAAATAAGCTCTTTGTTTTTTTTGTTTTTCTTCAGTACGTGAAAGAAAAGAAGGCATTAGGAATTAAGACTATCGTAAACATTAGGTACTGTTTACCTTACCGTAACTCTGGAAGTATTTGCAGTATTTTAGATTTGCGGTTTTTGTGGTCGCTTCTCATTGCGAGCTTAACACACTAGGGAACAGGCAATGGTATTTTTCATTGTGTTGCAACCAATTTGTTTCAACCACTACCACATAAGATGCTTCAACACTTGGTTTCCTTCCGTGCTGGAAAATTTATCTGCTGTGAATGTATAACATTCTTAAGTTCCAAACACAAGTGTCTTTACATCTTTAAGACTAAAGAAGAGCATGCAACTCAAACTCGAAAGATGCAGCAAGTCTTGATTTCTTTCAGTACTGCAGAATTTAGGTGTTGGCAACCTAAAAAGAAATCAGGATAACACTCTTAAGTTTCAAACACAAGAGTATTTGTATCTTGAAGACAAGATGAAGCATAAAAATCCATATACATGTACACCTACATGTATATATAAACCCAGTACATGGCCCAGTACAGGTAGACATCAGAAATACATTACCTGCACAGCTCCAGTTTTACCTGCACTAAGGTGCATATGCACCCAGTGTTATTTCGAGCCCTGCTCATACAACATGTACAACCTACAACATGCTAAAGTACCAACTCCCTATTGCGTATCGGTTTAAAGCAGGCAGAAGGTTAACCCAATGGTTAAGCCTCGTGCATGAACAAGACCAGTCAAACATTTCCACCTTTAGTCGTCCTGCTGAGTCTGCCTTGGCCCAGCACGTCGGCAGAACGTACTGCGCCTGCGCAAAACCGTGATTTTTCACATTTTCTTTGGATGTTTGGTTAACGTTGCATGAAAATTTTGCCTGTTGCAGACGATATCTTTTCCTATACAACACCTGAAAACTACAGACAGGCTGTCAACCTTATATGCTCTACAACATTATATGAGACATTCTGCCAAAGCGCTATGCACAATACATTACAAGTTTCGCGCAGGTGCAGTACGTTCTGCCGACGTGCTCCTTGGCCCAGCCTTGCTCTGGGGCTGCACTGTTAGCGACACCTCCAGGGTGGCAAGGAACATACCCAGACAGAAGTCATTTATTCTGATGATATCTTGATGGGTGTGCCTTCAAGTTACGCAGCCTGGACAGCAGCCATGGGATTGGACACACCAATTCAATTTGTTGGTTCCGGGATTTAAAAAAAATAAGCTTTAATCGGAAAAATATCATGAAAACAAAGCCTGAGGACCAGGTTTATGCCTTGGTGTACACAGTTTTACAGAGGGAATACAGTCATACTCAAGTTTTCCTCCCTGCCCTCTGCTTTCATGATGTCTGCTTGCTGTATTTTCACCTTAAAGTGTCCGAGAACCATGGAAATATATTGGTGTGGCCCAAGACAAGGTGAAGGACGTACTGTATGATATTCACCTCAAGTTCAAGTACTGACGTACTGTACTACCATCAACCGGAATTAGCTCCATGTGTACTAAACTCAGGTTTCAGGTGCAGTTGTTTTGTTCATTGATTTCGTTGATCATTATCAGCTGGAGTACAGAAATAGCCAAGTGGGTGGAGCGTTTGCCATGTACGTCGTGAGTTAGATCCCCAGCCGAGTCATACCAAAGATTGTAAGAATGTCATGGAAGTTCATCTGTTATCATAGTACAATGCTAAACTTTATTCCAAAACTAGTACATACTGCTAGGGAGTTGAACACACACCACTACCAGTGGACTAGCCCCCTGCTGTAGTGATTGCACAACTGTGTGGCCCAAGGGCTACAGAAACAGAGATAGGCGCCACCCAATGCACTATAGGTGCAGGATTCGGCAGGAAGGAACTATTTTTAACTATCAATAGGAGACTGAGTTGTTTTGGTTGGGGTGAGGTGCACTGATGTCAAGGTGGCCAAAGACAATACATTTGTATTTAGACTTTTATATACAGTTGATATATATGCTTTGAAAGGTGTACAATGATTGTATGTACAAGAGAAAAGTGAAATTCTACAAAATAATTGAACATCAAAAAAATTAACTAGCGTTTCAGCTTTTAGCACCCTTTTTCAATGACAGCAGTCACAGCCGTGTTAGAAATAGCCATTTGCAGTCTGCGTTTTGCAGACATTTTCAATATTGCAGAAGAAAAATTAAGCAACCTGCAATTTGCAGACTGAAAAATCAGATTGGGGGTTCAATGGTGTCGGCCTCCATGGATATGGCCAGAGTTATCACCCAGATGTAGTTTGCTTCTAAACCCAAATAGCGCAGTTTCTAGGTGCAAAATTTTTATAAAATACTTCTTTGCTGTTATTGCTATATACAAATTTCTACTAAGCTGAAAAAGATTTTAAATATTTTTTTATATACATGTATTTGCAGAAAGTATTTTGACATACAGTATATGCAATATTGTAGAACACTGAAAGAAAAGTATTTCTACCACTGCAGCCTCTAGTAGAAAGGTGGTGTCACGTAACTTGTGAAGGAAAGAAAAGAAAGAATGTCCTTGAAATGTAGGTTTCCCGTCTGTAATGCTTGCGTAGAGGACACTGGTGCTAGCCCGTCGTCTGCATGCATGCCTGTCTGGACATAAATAATGCAGAAACTTTAAATCCCTTTCCCGTCTGGCAGTCTTCAGTGGAAACGTAAGACAAGCGACCATGAAGGGTTCTATACTTGTTCCATCTGTCCTTCAAATGTGCTTGACCTGAAATCCGTCCTATTCTAGCTCCAGTTCGCTTCTATGATGGCTTCCCTTGCTGAATAATCTGGAACCGATTAATAGAAACAACGATTGGCATTTGAATATTCGCCTAATGTAATTAGGTGAGAATTCTGATTGGCTCTGGGTTACATGGCCCTCATAACAGTATGGCAAGTGTGATTTTTGTTCATTGTTTATTTGCACATAAAAACAAGTCAATTTTTAGTAAATAATGAAGAAAAAGAATGTGCAGGAGAACCCAAAAACCTCCAGTTTATCTGGGTCACTTGTCTTACATTTATAGGTTATGCTTAATCAATTGGTTCTCGGATTCGCCTCTTCATTTTTTTCTGATTTGAAAAAAAAAAGATTTTAGGTTCTGAATCAACTCCAAAATGCTCATATTTTGGCCCCAACGGTTGAAGAAAGCCGTTGTCTTCCTAGTTGTTAAAGTTTTTCCATCCATCAATGCAGTGGTTTCATTAAAAGTTCAAAATTCATTGTAATTATAACCCAGCCTAAGTATGTTGACTTCATGGCTCCTATCGTAACATTTCGGGCTATCATGGAGTGCCTTGGCCGTTGTTTTTTTATTTCGCACTGTCACTTCATATTTTTTCTGAAAAATCCAAGAACCAACAAATTAAATTGGTGTCGCCTAAAGACTTTAGAAATGGTACATACTCCTTTCTCTGCAGGTTTGACTGTATATAATGACCCTAGAAATGAGCACAACTGAATGGGTCTGATAACTCTGATTCCTACACCCCACCAATTGCAAACAGATGGTTGACAACCTGCTGGAAATGAGGTTTTAATTGAATGGGAGGGAAACTACTAAGTAGCAGGCCCTCAATAAACAACACTGCCCCTCCCACCCCATTGCCTTGCTACTGTTTATATCTCCTGATTGAATCCTGTTTCCATTCTACAGTACAGTGTAGATAATGATGATGATGATAGTAATATGTCTGAAATAAAAAGTATAGAAACATGTCTGAAATAAAAAGCATATCTACAGTACATAGTACATAAGAGAATGTATGCAGGGCTTGAAATTCAATGTAAAATTGTTTGCATGTAAAATTGTTTTTCAAGATGATGATAGCAAGGACATTGTGGTAATTTGTACAAGATATGTCTGAAATGAAAAAGTATAGAAATATGTCTGAAATAAAAAGCATATCTACAGTGCATAGTACATATATAGGAGTATGTATGCAGGGCTCGAAATTCTTCTTTTTTTTTGCATGTAAAATTTTTTTTCAAATTCAACACCACTATACCATCCAACTGGGAACTTGTAAAACTATGTAATACAAGGGGAAAAGTTTATGTATCATCCTAAATTTGAAAAGAGCAGTTTTAGAAATTAATACAGTAACGGTAAATTTTGCCTGGCTGTACGGTGCAAGGCCAGTAAGGTCATGTATGTGAATGTGTCACGAGACCAGACCAGTTATGGAGATACATGTACTCTCGTCTGCTGCATGTCAACAACTTCTTTATAAAATGCCAGAGGCTACAGTCAAGTTGCATAAAGTGTATGTGCGCAGAATACTAAACACTGCGGGTATATCTGGACAGCTGCAAATTCTAAGCAGCATAGTCAGAAGCTTCAGCGTTAGCTTGGAAGAGTAGAAATTGGCCAAGTAGACAGATAACATGCCAAGGGAGTTAGTCCGCTAAAGGAGTACAGTTTGCCGGTCAGCAGCCGCCTCTGAAGCCTGGTAGAGGCTACAGTAATAGGGCTGCTACAAGCATGATGTAATCAGGCTAGACGTTACAGATAATTATTTTGTAGTCACCACAGCTGAATACTAACCACATCTTGTTACTAGTATCATTACCCATCACAGGTCACAAAGATAAAAACAACCACTGAATGTGAATATCACTTCACTCGTTATCAAATTAAATCCACAAAAATGTAATTTGGTGGAAGGATCAAATTACCAACCCAAGGTTGTCTGATTATTGTTGGCCTAGTTTGACTGATACTAGGACGACAGAAGTTTGTGCTAGTTAGACTTACAGGAATTAGAGCACATGCAGAAATTGCTCATTGCAAGGCCAAAAGACCACTTCTGGGTACTGAACTAATCATAAGTTGGTGTAGGTGCTGCATGGTGTGTTATGCCAAAGGGCGGTTATACCGGCTATACAGATACAGATACAGATAGGTGACTAGGAGATGGCAGTGAATGTTGGTTTATAGGTTTGTGGGTTGTATTCAGGAGAGAAACACTTGTCAGGGAGAGAGTACCATAATTTTGCAGTCCCTGGAAAGAAGCTTTCACTGCAGAAGGACTGAGAAACTGGTATTCGGACAGTGTAATGATGTGAGCTAGAAGAGAACCTAAGTCGGTTTTATAGGTTTGTGGGTTGTATTCAGGAGAGAAGCACTTGTCAGGGAGAGAGTACCATAATTTTGCAGTCCCTGGAAAGAAGTTTTCACTGTAGAAGGACTGAGAAACTGGTATTTGGACAGATACAGATAGGTGACTAGGAGATGGCAGTGAAATGTTGGTTTATAGGTTTGTGGGTTGTATTCAGGAGAGAAACACTTCTCAGGGAGAGAGTACCATAATTTTGCAGTCCCTGGAAAGAAGTTTTCACTGTAGAAGGACTGAGAAACTGGTATTTGGACAGATACAGATAGGTGACTAGGAGATGGCAGTGAAATGTTGGTTTATAGGTTTGTGGGTTGTATTCAGGAGAGAAACACTTGTCAGGGAGAGAGTACCATAATTTTGCAGTCCCTGGAAAGAAGCTTTCACTGCAGAAGGACTGAGAAACTGGTATTCGGACAGTGTAATGATGTGAGCTAGAAGAGAACCTAAGTCGGTTTTATAGGTTTGTGGGTTGTATTCAGGAGAGAAGCACTTGTCAGGGAGAGAGTACCATAATTTTGCAGTCCCTGGAAAGAAGTTTTCACTGTAGAAGGACTGAGAAACTGGTATTTGGACAGATACAGATAGGTGACTAGGAGATGGCAGTGAAATGTTGGTTTATAGGTTTGTGGGTTGTATTCAGGAGAGAAACACTTGTCAGGGAGACAGTACCGTAATTTTTACAGTCCCTGGAAAGAAGCTGTTGCAGTAGAAGGACTGAGAGACTGGAATTCGGACAGCGTAATGATGTGAACTAGAAGAGAACCTAAGTTGGTTTTATAGGTTTGTGGGTTGTATTTAGGAGGGAAACACTTGTCAGGGAGAGAGTACCATAATTTTGCAGTCCCTGGAAAGAAGCTTTCACTGTAGAAGGACTGAGAGACTGGTATTCGGACAGTGTAATGATGTGAACTAGAAGAGAACCTAAGTGGCATGCTGAGAACCTCCCAGGCATGCTACCTCAATTAATCCCCAGACAGCAGTAGAACAGTAGACGACGTGAAGAGCTAAACACCCCCGCAACAAAAATCATCTTGGTGGTATCCTGGCATGGAGCCTATTTCGGGAAGAGTGCTGCCATTGGCCGCTGTCAGCGGCCATATATTTGCATACGGAGCTCCCATTGTCCCTCCCCTGCATTGTTTCTCCCCACTTCTTTTGTTGGGTCCCTTGACCCATTTTCGGGCTGTTGAGTCAGACAGGAGTTGGCCTGTTGTGGCCCGTGGTGACCTTGGGGGCATGCCTGGCTGGAACGCCTAGTCACAGGGCCTGCCTGACCCCGCCAGCCAATAACATTAGCGCCGCGGTAATTTGCCCCCGCCGGCTTGTCCCCGGGACTTCCAGTTGGAGTTTGATAGTGTTCTATCCACTTGTCTGGCTGCGCGAGTTTAATCTCATGTTGACATCGCATTATACACCATATCTGCCGAGGGAGGAGGACTCTATTGCAAACAGAAGCGGGAGGAAAAACTGACATGTGGCTAGGAGACATGACTGCTGCTACATGGTGTACCAAAGCTCGTCTGCCTTACTACGTAGCTAGCTAACTGCCCTGTGGATGTGTACTACATGTGTGTGTAAAGCACGTACTACTGTATGGGGAAACCTCAGTCCAAGGCCTGTTCTTCAGCTGTGGGGTACCTGCCAGCCTACCATGAGTCCGCCACCACCACAATAGTGCAGGTATATCACACACGCACTTGTTTTGTCTGCCATGTCATCGATGCTCCGCTTGCGTAAGCCCGCTGGCTTGTGTACAACTACTACAAATTTCTTTCACGTACTTGGAAAATTGTCAAGACAAAAATTCATTATATTTACATATCTACGTAGCAGGAGTCAGGTTCAAAAATGTGCTGATAAAAAGTTTAATTTTCGTAGACAAATATTTTAATTTGCGAAAGGGTGGGATCACGTTGCTATGTCTAGAGATAAGCTTCTTTACAAGACAACATACTTGGAGAATTGTCAAGACTAAAATTCATTACATTTACATATCTACGCAGCAGAAGTCAGGTTTAAAAATGCGCTGATAAAAAGTTCAATTTTCGTAGACAAATATTTTAATTTGCGAAAGGGTGGGATCACATTGCTTTGTCTACAGATAAGCTTCTTTACTAGAGGGTGAGAGTCCTTGTAACCAAGTTGGCACTCCCCGTATTTCACCTGGAGATCCTCGGTGGGAAAGCGATTCGTCTGTCTTAATGTCAGGGGCGCTTAGCCAGATCCGTGTCTTGTTCAGGTGCGTTGGTGTACTGCACCACGTTGGCGGGTGAGCGAGGTGAAGTCAAAGGCGTGGTGAGTGATGAATAGCCTGTTCCCCGGCGGCTATTGTTCCTTTTGTGGCAGCCTGGTCACGTCACGCTGGACTGCTCTGAATGTCGTCTAGACCGAAGGATAAGCACAAGTGGCAGCATGTTTAACCGTGTGCAAATAGGGTCTAATTATACAAAGGTTTTGAGGAAAGACACTGGTGGTGCGGTACGTCAAGGTGTGAAGTCGTCCTTGCCCTCTAAAAGAAAGAAAGAACGTGGAACATTTTAGAAAACAGACTTCTGTATTATAACAATGTAGCATGTGGGTTAGTGAAGCGTTGCAGGACATGCCTTAAATAAGAAGACAATGAGTCATTCCTGTCTGGTGTACGAGTCACCTGACTTCCTTTCCGGGGCTCTGAGAAGGAAGCTAGGAGCAGTATGCGGTTTCCTCCAGATTTCCTCTTCCTGTTGGCTGGTCGTGGACTGATTTGCATGTAGGAATTAAGGCTGAGTCAAACTTGGGAGGACTTTCTGGCTGCGGTCAGAAGGAGCTTAGTCATCGGCTGGTACGGACAGGCTCTAGTCTCTCTCCCCTTGGCGGTTTCACACAGAAGGGGCAGCGACCATGCCTTCCAAGGTTCACCAGGCCTGTTCAAAGTGGCTCCGTTTTCTCAGGGTACAGCTTTTTTTTCTTTTATCTCTTTTTGTCGTTCATGGTACAGCTTTAGCTAATAGAACTCCTTTTGATTGCGTGGTTTATATACCTTTTGTACACTGTTATGTTCTTTGATGATTCCTTGTCTGATGTGGTATTAATTTTGGGGAGCCTGGTAGAGTCTAGGCTTATACTAATCTGACCTTTTATACGTTGTAGTACTTCGATGATCTTTGTCTGATGTGGAATTAATTTTGGGGAGACTGGTAGAGGCTAGGCTTATAGACCTTTCATATGTTGTAGTACTTCAATGATCTTTGCCTGATGTATTAATTTGGGGAGCCTGGTATAGGCTAGGCTTATAGACCTTTTATACGTTGTAGTTCTTCAATGATCTTTGTCTGATGTATTAATTTGGGGAGCCTGGTAGAGGCTAGGCTTATAGACTTTTCATATGTTGTAGTACTTCAATGATCTTTGTCTGATGTATTAATTTTGGGGAGCCTGGTAGAGGCTAGGCTTATAGACCTTTTATACGTTGTAGTACTTCAATGATCTTTGTCTGATGTGGTGATTTGGTGGGGTTTTATGTCGGCACATTGTCTACTTGAGACAGTTGTAACAGTGGACAGGTGTTGTCTAGGCCGGCTAACGCCAGACATTGTTTGTGATAGCAGCCTGATAAAGCATGGGATCCGATCAAGGGATCCAAGTCGTCACGTGGCCTAGAAATTGCGCAATTCCGTCCCTTCCTTCGATCCACGATAATCGATGAAACGCTGTCAAGTTACCGCACGCCGTGTAGGCGGTAGCTCCATTGATTTCGTTTTGTGTGTGCAGTTTTTTTGTGGCGGTAAAGCTCCGGTGTTTGTACTGAATATATTCCTCGCTCGTAAAAGGTCAGTCCCCTCAGCCCGACAGGTTCCGTGTCTAGACAGGGAAAGTGATCCAATACACTCCGTCTGGCAATTGTGTCAGGGACAGTCCACTCATTATGCAGGGGGGGTTGTATGTTTCATCCCAGGACATGTCTTAAATAAAATGTAAGGATTGTCACCTAAAAGGCATCAGAAGTACGTTATCTTCTTATGCTAAAGCTTGACGTAGTTATATAGTTCAAGAACAAAAGGCTAAAACGGGATGTTGCTTAACCCCCCCTGAGACAATAGTGGTCTGCCCCTCAGACAGAATAGGGAACCATAGACTCTTAATAGACATAATAGAATTGTTTAATTTGTCTGGCGAACATGATGACGTTGTTCAGGTGTGGTCTGGAAACCGTAAAGCTGTTCATAATGACGTGTTAACGTCATTCAAACGAAGGCAAGCCTCGGCAAGCTTGTTGTTGAAAAGGCTTCGCCGCTGCGCATTAGCGTAATTGACGTCGAAAGTCGCACTTGGAAAACCCACTTCGTACGAGTATTTCGGTCTCGAGAAAGTCTTATTTCCAAAGATAGCTCAAAAGCACAGAGAGCACGTTTCTGTCCCCTATATCCTGTTAGATCGGTTCAACAGAAAACACAAACAGGATGCGGACCAGACCCAGAAAAACGCTTGAAAAATAAGACTGGCGAAAGGAATCGGCAGCTACCGGTGTAAAAAAAAAAACAACAGCTATTTTAGTCTCTGACTAACATTTGTAGTGTAAATTATCGTCTAGCAATCATTAACAGCGCACCGGTAAGGCTGAAGTCTGGGTAAATAACCATGTTTGCACGGTACATACTTTACCTGATGGTTACATGGCACGCACATTATATAGGGAAGGCCACACCAATTTGATATGTTGGTTCTCGGATTTGCCCGCTTCATTTTTTTCTGATTTAAAAAAACAAAACATGTACAATATGTAGCATTCAGGTTCGGAATGAACCCCAAAATACTTATGTCTTGGCACTAATATAACAGTTGAAGAAAGTCCTTGCCTTTTTTAGATGTTATAGTTTTTCCAATTATCAAAGCAGTAAACCAATATCCACTGAGGTTGAATATTGAAAAACATTAGCTTCTGACACAGAAATCTAATACAACGTGATGGGGAAAGGTTTCAGGTAGGGCTGTGTACCTTACACCTGTACATGTACCTGTAAAATTATTCAGGTACAGGTCTGGGCATGTCTGGACATAAACATCTGGTACACCTGTACCTGAACATGAACTAAATAAAATACTAGTGGATACCATTTTTACACTAAAGATTGCATCGATTTTAACAATTAAGCACTTGAAAATCAGGAAGACTTGTAAATACGTGTTTGTAGATTAGAAGATGTAAACACCCATACAAAGACAACAATTTACCACTCTAAAAGACAGTTAGCTAACTTACAGATGATTGGCCAAACTTGTTAAGGTACAGGTACAGGTCTGGGCCTGTCCAAAAACCCCATGTACCTGTACTTGTACCTAAAATTAGTTTAGGTACACAGCTCTCTAGTTTCAGGGTCATCGGTATGGGATGTCTGGGTGGAGGGATGTTCAGACACGCAAAAATGCAGCATGTGGTTTCCGGGACAGGCTGAACCCAACATCCCCTCAGGTCCCTGTTGTCTGCTGTCCATCAGTCTTTTGTTGTGAGTTATAGACTTCCTAATGACATGTAACCTGAAGCCTTTCTACTGGTCACTGCTTAATTAAAATGCACTCCGAAATAAGTCAATGTAACATCAAAAAATTAAGTAGAATGTCAGCACAACCTAGTTACAAACTTTAGAGCTTGAATCTGAAATTCTATAGCCACTCTTTTGTTATACTAGTAGTTATAGACATTGTTATGTCCTGAATTAGCCTTTCTACTGGTCACTGCTTAATTAAAATGTTCAATATCATGTTTTGAATTTTAAGGTCTTGTTTTAATGTTGTTGAGTACATTTTTAATTAAAATGTTCAATATCATGTTTTAAATTTTAAGATAGCTCTTGTTTTAATGTTGTTGAGTACATTTTTAATGTTAATCAATAAGGATACTGAGTGATTGTGAAACGACGTTGTATACGTTGTATTCTTTGTAAATCAGCAAGACATTTCAGACACTATTTCTCAGTCTGCTATTTGCTGATAAAATCTCACCTCTAAAATGCACTCTGAAATAAGTCAATGTAACATTAAATTAAGTAGAATGTCAGCACAACTTAATTACAAACCTGACTGCCTCTCTTCAGGGCTTGAATCTGAAATTCTATCTATTAGGCCACACCAATTTAATTTCTTGGTTAACGGATTTTTCCAGAAAAATAATGGAGCGGGCGGGCGAAAAAAAATAAAAAATAAAAACAGGCCTCAAGGGCATCCTATTAATTATTATGGCCCAAAATGGTACGATAGGAGCCATGAAGTCAACACACCAGGCTGGTTCAAAATTTAAACAATGAATTTTGAACTTGTAATGATACTACTGCATTGAAAGATGGAATAACTGTAAAAACTAGGAAGAAAAGGACTGTTTTTAACTGTTCAGGGCAAAATATGAGCATTTTGCAGTTGATTCTAATTTTTTTTTTTTTTTTGCAAATCAGAAAAAAATGAAGCGGGCGAATCCGTTAACCAAGAAATTAAATTGGTGTGGCCTTAGCTAATTTAAAAACTTGAGGCAAGTAGTACAACAAGGGTTTTATAATTTTTTTCGGACACTTAGGTTAGGTGTCAAGAATATGCTGTATAGTAGTGTACAAGTTTGTACATGTATATGTAACCCTACGCAAATATATAGGTGCACCCACTGCCAAGGTGCACAGCTGCAATTTGGGACCAGAAAGTGGTCACGTTGGCCAGGTAGTCCTTATGTAGAGATGGTCACTTGTACAGGTTTGACAATAGCCAGGTGGTCCTTACATACATGTACATGTGCACATGTAGATGTGGTCACTTGTACAGGTTTGAGTGTATATCAATGGCCAGGTGGTCCTTACATACATGTAGATGTGGTCACTTGTACAGGTTTGAGTGTATATCAATGGCCAGGTGGTCCTTATGTAGAAGTGGTGACTTGTACAGGTTTGACTGTACATCAATGGCCAGGTGGTCCTTATTTAGAGGTGGTCACTAGTACAGGTTTGACTGTACATTTTGTATATCAATGGCCAGGTGGTACTTATGTACATGTAGAGGTGGTCCCTTGTGCACGTACTTTAACTCTATATGTACCCAGTATTCCAGCCCTGTACGTTCAGTAACGGTACGTCACCCAGCTGTGAAATCTCGTCCACACCACATCTTATAGTGTCCAAACATGGCTGCAAACGCCCCACCCTGAACCCACTTGCCCCGTGGCCTGCCATTAACATATATCCATCCACAGTTGTCTACAGCAAGGCACCAAGTGGAGCAGTGTCCGCTAATGACCCCAAATAACCCCTCCCAGGTCCACTTTAGCTGCGATTGTTTGTTTGAAGAGGGTTTACTCTCGGAATCGGCCCGTGTTGGCTTTCCATGGACGCTTATAAGTCAGGGCTTTCTGGGGGAAAGTAAAATGGAATAAAAGCTGCAGCAAGAGGGTTGTTGCAGATATAACGTTTTATGAAACAATAGTGTACATGTATGTCGTTGTTGTTGTTGTTGTTGTTGTTGTTCGTCCGTCGTTCTCGACGATGACCATTGACATCACATCAGGTTTTGTGTGTCCGGCTGTGGCTAACCAGTCCTATACGGGCTTTGAAGGCTCTTCCACAGACCGGGCACTGGTGAGTTGCGGGAGTCAAGGATGTGGAGACAGCTTGTATGTTGTAGAATTATACTGTCAAATCAGCTTCTAGTGGTTTCGTTTGACTTTACTCAAATTCTTCAAATTGTCCTCATCAACCTGACGTATTGGAACTGAATTGACAGGTAGACTGCTGGGACCTGCACTTTTTTGCCTTTCCAGAGATCTTGCATATTTGTTACTTATTTGTTCCTTTTTTCTTACATGAAGACATGTATTGATTCACACTAATTGCCTACTTTACCAAGTATTCTCAACAGTATATGTTTAACTGAATAACAAAGTTGTTTATTCACAACCACGAGCCGACGTTTCGATGACCGTCTGTCATCTTCATCAGGGCTAGTATGACTGGTTCACTGTGCACTGGAGCTAGTATACATGTATGTTTAACCTTCAGCTGGCAAAGTTTGCCATTTGGCACCAAATTTGTATTGGTTATGGGGTTAGGCAGCAGGGAGAAGGTTAACATGAAAAGAAAGTACCTTTAAAATTTGTATTAAATCTCTGTTCTCTTCTTGTACTCTTCTTCAACATACAGAAATCTAGCACTTCGGCAGAATGTGCTGCACCTGCGCCAGATTTTTCACGGTTTTCGTTGGATGTTTGGTCAATATTGCATCAGAATTTTGCCTGTCGCAGACGATACCTTTTCCAACACAACATTTGAGAACTATAGACGGGATGTCATTCTTAAATATGTTGATTTTGTAACATTTACTCTTCGTACACACCTATTTGATTTGTTGGTTCTTTCTTTGTTTTGACCACGTACAGCTGAACTGGAATGATGTAGAAAGGTCAGACATGTTTGGTGGTGCACCAGGTTTTATCCCCAGTTTAAGTCATGCTCTATAATCTTCGTCAAAACAAAATCTGTACAATTTCACAGTTCGGTTTCTGTTTTGCATTTTTTGTCCACAACGCTCAAAATTTGGAGAATTTGTTAGGCTTTGCCTTTTTTATTCACGTTGAGCATTAATTAAGAACTTTATTTTGTATTTCTTTTTTGTACTCTTCTTTTTTTCCAACCTCTTGCATCAGGCCAACTCATTCCAAAGGTGAAAATGCCTTTGTATGTGATCATTTGCCCTCAGGCATGTAATTCCTGTGGTTTTCCAACTGTAACTCTTATTTGTGAATTTGAGTGTAAAGTGAAAGGCACTGTCAGTTCAAATAACAACACCAGCCATTAGATCAGGTAAATACTATGGTATATAGCTATATTTTAGGACACCTACAGTAGTTTCTCTCAAGTTATGTAACATATTTTATTACAGCCTAGTCTATTTACGGCCCGTTTACATAGACTGTACAATAGTTCTATCCTCGGGCTATTCCTAGAAATACGAAAGATTACTAAGAATAGTCGATCTTAGATGAGACTGTCTGGCGCCACCCATAGAGGAGGGGCATTAAAGTGTCAGAAAAAACAATAAAACGTTTGTTTTATTACATGTGTAACATTTTGAAGTTAGCTATATATATATATATATATAATTTGGGTTCAACTTAATGTTACTTTCAGAGCTTGACACTGAAACTAGGTTTTGCTGACATCCTGTTGTATGTTATGCACTTATTTTCTGTGCACCCAAACTTCAAGGTTAGGTGCACCTCTTCCCAGATATGAATTTTGAGGCCCGCCCTTATTCAACACTGAAACTAGGTTTTGCTGACATCCTATTTTACGTTGTGCACCCAAACTTATATTTTCTGTGCACCTGAATTTCTAGGTTAGGTACACCAGTGCACCTGGTCCCAAAAATAAATTTCGAGGCCCGCCCTTATCTCGACTAGACATCTGGACCTTTGCGTTAATCCTGGCTTTGTTTTGCGCACGGGGAGGAACCGCTGTAGCCGACATGTTACCGAAATTCCACCACTTGTGTTCCGAAATTCCTGCAGATTCAGGTCAGGGAGTTCTGGAGATGACTTCTCGGCTCTAATTTCCGACCGCATCAGTATCACCAACTTTCTTAAATAAGAACAAAAAAAAAATCAAGGTATAGTCCAGATGGCTAGAGGAGATAGAGTTACTCATGTGCCTTATATTAGAGGATCTAAGGTCTTTGAGAAGAGATTAGACAATGAAGACAGACTGTCTGACTGCATGATGATGTTCAGTGCTACTGTGGTTTGCTATGACCTAGTTTAGCCTAATGGGCGAGCTTTGGGTTACATGGAGGGTAAATAAACAACAAGGTCTCCTGTGGGTAGAGTTGGAGGGTAGGTACAACAATGTCAGGCGGGATTTAAAGGTCAAGGATCTGTAGGACATTTCTTGTGCAGTAGACAGGAGAGGCAATATTTGGTATTTTATCAATGGATGACAAAGTTCTTTGTACACAACCAAAGAGTTGATACCTAGTTGATGTTTCAGTGACCATCTGTCACCTTCCTACAAGGGCAATGCTACATGTAATACTAGGCATTGCTATTTTTTTTCCCAGGAAGTTTTTAATCAGATTTGATTTTCAATTTCATTTGCACCATGTACAAAATGTATGTTGCCGTGTCCACTCAGTGTCCATATCAATAACATCTACTAAGTAATGTGTTGTCTATTTTCTTCATTTGTGGCCAGTTGCTTTTTTTCAAGTCCATAAATTATTGTACCTTTCATTCATAAACCTTGTGCCACACAGTGCACTTGGTCGGATTATTTGTATATTTCAGCAATTTTTTCTACCCTTAAAGTTTATTATTTTTTAGTTAACATTGGTAGTAGATGGACATTCCTTAGAAACAATGCCTCGCAACAAGTGACGAAGAAATAAAAAATACTAGGCTGCCTTTCAATTGTTCTTCCAGCTACGACTGTGCTTGACAGATTTTGGAGGTGATATCAGAAAAGCCGCCATTCTATCTTAGTTTACCATATCCAGACAACTACGTACGTACTTATTGAGCGAAAATTCTGGAGAATCAAATAAAGCTACACCAGACAACAGTGACCTTTTTAGTATTCAGGACATGCGAGCACACATGGTTAGACCATTACGTATGTACAAGCACGCGAAGATATCGTCGTCACAATTTTAGCTTGCGTGGCAGTACATCTGAAGATACTGGTTTTCCATGCGGATGCAGACTATGAACTTCCTGAGCTGGCGGCCAACACGTCTAGACATGACATCACGGCAGCTATTTGGGCCTCTTGAAAGGATGAGGAGGAGATCTTCTGGCAATCACTAGTCTGCCGCAAGGGGAGGTCTAGAAATTTAAAGCTGATGATTCAGAATTGTTATCTACAAGGTTGTGTCCGCGAAATCTTGAAAATCTACCTGTTATTTTATTTTAATCAGTTTGTTAGCACAGTCAGCTTTTCTGGCAATCACTAGTCTGCCGCAAGGGGAGGTCTAGAAAGCTGATCACGAATTATGACGATGATTCAGAAATCTGCCAAGTCTACCTGTTATTTATTTTAATCAGTTTGTTAGAACTGCCAAATTTGTGTAAAGATCATTTTCATTCCTTTCCATATCAATGAAGGGCAGGTCTAGAAAGCTGATCACGAATTACGACGATTCAGAATTGTTATCTACAAGGATGTGTCTGCGAAATCTAGCAAGTCTACCTGTTATTTATTTTAATCAATTGAATATTCTTTTATTCACAACCATTTGTTTACATGAGCCGACGTTTCGATGACCGTCTGTCATCTTCATCAGGGCTAATATGACTGGTTTACTGTGCACTGGAGCTTATTAAGGTGTTACAAAGTTCACTGTGCACTCAAGCTAGAGGTTACTGTAACAATGCAGTCCCCAGTTTGTTAGAACTGTCAAAGAGTTTGTATAAAGAGCATTTTCACTTCTTTTCCATATCAACGAAGGTACATTGTACCAACAGCCATGTCGATGTCCTCGATTTGCTATGGGGGTTTATACTTGCTGGTAGGGAGTATGGGAGCCCCAGTGTACAAACAGGATGGCACGTGACGCAGGCTACTTCTTAGGTTGGCTTCTTCAGTGGCTACAGGCTAATGACACATGAAGGTCACACTTACATCTCTTTGCACACTGCCCTGGTAATCTGATACCCTATAGATCGTTTTGTCCTGACCTTCATCTTGTATGTTTTTTCCGGTACTTGTGCTACCATGTCGATTGATTTGATTGATTGATTGATTGATTGATTGATTGATTGATTGTCTATCCCTGCAGGTACTGCACCGCCCCAATTTTACTTGCATATGCTGTTTCGAACCATGCATGTCTATTGGATTGATTGATTGATTGATTGATTGATTGATTGATTGATTGATTGATTGATTGATTGATTGATTGATTGTGTGTCGCTGCAGGTACTGTACAGCCCTCGGACCAGGAGGGAGCGTGAGCAGGAGCGGCTAGCTCGGCAGGAATCCTTACAACGTCAGACACTAACCATCCAGCAGCAGCCAAGATTCCACTTTCCACACTCGGACATCGATCTGCCGCCGGCCATCCAGCTGTCAGATGGGGAGGAGCACCCTCCCTACACAGACCAGAGACATTTACAGCTGAGAAACCCCGACCAGCAACGGGAGTTAGAACGCGAATCTGTGCAACCGCCCCCCAATAGAACTATATTTGATCGACCTGACTTTCCTCTCTACGACACGGGACAATTTCCGGGCCCTCCGAGCCACCACAGTGGGACGCACACGAGAACACAGTATGGGAGTACAAATTCGTCGTACGGGGACCCGCCGCCGCGATATAGTGACGTCGTGTCCAGCCCGCAGAAGTACGAGGTCAAAAGTGGAGCTGCCGGATCGGGAAAAGTATGACACGATGCGTCGCGGGCAGTAGATGTCATCCTCTGCTCGATCTTCGGTCAGCTTTCCACGCACGTGATACCAAAATCACGCTAATGACTGTTTAAACGTCGAGGCTAAAGTGATAGGGGTATACAAAAAATCCTGTCCGTCTACCAGCCAGTATTCTTGTTTCGACTGGAAGTGCAGTGCGCTGTCTTTACGTTGGACACACTCATGGACGTGTCAAAGCCACTCCATGATAACCAGAGTACAGTAGATTCCATTCTCGTCCTTTGTACACAGCAGCGTTCTTCCTATAAGTTCCTCTCACACACAAACACACACTCGCATCCACCCGCCCCTTATACTGCTGCCTCTATTCCTGGTGCTTTTCTTGGGTTGTAAGTTGTATTTTTGCTGTTCGATGGTGCTCACAAGGAAGAGTATTGTACATATGGTGGATATGTACCCGAAGGGTAAGCAAGGCTTTTTTAAGACGACATATCAAGAAGTCCCTTGGGGTAGGAAGTAGTAGAAAGTGCTCTGTGCCAACCCTGGAGGGATAACTGCCTCTTTCATCCCACCCCAGCCAAGAACTCACTCACCCTTACCCCGGCCAATGTCCAAGACGATTAAAAAAAAGAGACGACAAAAAAAAAGAGAAGTCATTTTCCCTTACTATGAGGTAGGACTGGGATATTTTGTTGTGCCTGAGAAGTGTGATTAGTGTAATATGGCCAACTGCATACGTTTACTTAGACTGCATTTTGTTTCACGAACCCCCCCTACCTTCCCTCCCTCCCCCCTCCCCCTATACCTTTCATTGGAAAACTCTCTCCGACCACTTCTTTCAGATTCCATTAGCGTTCTCTCTGTGAATGATTTGTATCAATGGCTCCTCCTAATATCTGCCAACGCACAAATGCAGACAGCAATATACGGTGTATTTGCTGATGCCTGGGATGCCTGATTGTTGAATCGTACTAAAGCTGCATATAGAATAGGGACTGTAGGTTAGGCCCCACCTGTGTGCTGTTAGGGTTTGTATCACTGCCACGTGTATGGTACAGTTTGTGTATGTTCGTACTAAGTAAATCTGGAAGCACCTGTCCTTGTGTAAAATCATTTCAAAGGCTGCTGAAAAGAAGGTATTCCGTACAAGAAAAAACAAAAAAGCAGAATGCTTTATAAAAGTTGCACAAGAACAGTACAGAAATTTAGCGAGAACAACTTTAAAACAGGACGTTCAGTTGAAATGGCTGCAGAAATGCTGTTTTACCTACTTCACACTGCCAAATGGAAGATTCCACCACTACGATACAGATAAGCACTGGGAATCCTTTCCCAAAGGAGTGTACCACTCCTGGGCAGGGGTGTTGGGTGGTGAGGGGACTAAGGGTTGGCTTGCTTTCTGCATTTTTTTGTTTTGTTTTGTTTAACACTGCCATTAAGGAGTCAAGGTAGAAACAGAATGCTGTAAATTATGATTAAAAGGAACATCACACTTTTCTATAGGGGGGTACTTTCTGTGGTGGGATGAGGGCAGCTCCTCTCAGGATGGTTGCTAAGGAGCAAGGGTCATGACCTATGACCTTGAGCCTGTGCCTGATCCTACCCACAGTTGCAAGATGTATCAGCTTATAGATGTCTTCATTTAATTTTGAAGGAAACAAGAAAAAAGTCTTGTACTTACGTCAAACTGAACCTTTCGGCACATTTCATTAGATAAATGTGTACTTATCCCATTAGAATGGCATCAAATTTGATGACCGAAAAGTCTTTTTCTTCTTGGAAATGTGGAAAAACCTGAAAAAGGATGTTTTTACTGATTTCGTTTGTATATCTCGAAGAGTCCCACCAACCTCTCTCACTACCCAGCATGTCCACCTGTTAATCATATATCCTTGTGGGTAACATTTGGCACTGTGCAAGTGTGACTGCTCGCCATTTGCCTGCTATGTCCTCAGACACGTTTCTGGGTCCAGAACCAACAACAACAACCGGCGCAAACCGGTTTCATCTGGCCCAGGAGCAAGAGAGAAACAAAAAAACACAGAAACCCAAAACAACGTGACAGCATAGTTAAAACCTTTAGATCTTGCAATGGTGTTGTGTATGCACAATTGTTCTCGCTGTGAAAAGAAAAAAACGACACGCGGCCGCGCGTGTCTCTAAGCTTATGACAATCTAAGGGGCCTGTTGATTATAAAGTTGCGAACTTTGCAATACAGCACTGAAACTGAAGAACTCAGCTCCTGCTTTTCTTGACGAACTCGATGTGCAAAGTCTAATTTGCCTTACATGTTACTCGAACTGAAAGAAGTGGTATACTGATAACGGATGGCCAAAATCGTCACTTTTTACAAGAATAACCAAAAAAGAAGTCTTTGATACTCCACTTGATTCTAGGTTAGTTTTCATTGAAATGTTGAATATCAATTTTATAATGTTGAATATTTTAAGTGTAGTTGAATTAGTCAATGCTTTATTCACCAGGAAGCTAGCTGACTCTCAACCCCGAACTGTAAGAAAAATTGTAGCTAAGACCTGACGACTGAGTGAAAATAAAAATCTTAAAATTTTTATGTACACTGATGTAAAATATTTTGCTGAAAGCAACACGAAGCTTGTATATGTCAATTGTATTTGTAAAATATATCTGAAGTCTGAAAGGCTTTGTAGTTTAAGTAAGTGGTGTATATTTTTTCCTTTTGTAAAAATGCTTCCATGATATATTGTACAATTTTTTGTCGATAGGTGGAACATATGCCTACTTCTTTCCTTTGAGCGGTTTTGGAGTTCCCTCCACTGCCGTAAGTCTCTCTCTAACTGTCCTGTAACTTTCCTCACTTCTCGTTCTCTCTCGGTGCTCCATGTATTTGTATTCTGATTAGTTCCTTTACCAGTACTTTATGGGTGGTAGTGGTGAAGCTGTGGACCTACCTTACAAAAGTAGACCTAACGTTTTTCACCTATGTAATAGGTTACGCTTACACTTCGGGGTTTTGTGTCGCACTGCGTTGAGCTCTAAGGTTGTTTGTTTAACATTGTCTCATAGGTATAAACCAGACGAAGACAGATTATACACAAATTTTTATTGTATTAATATTTGTTCCACTGGCATTGACTGCTCTATAGTGTGACTATGGCGCAATGCCTGTTCCTATACGAAGTCTACCTTCCACCCATGGAGGAGTGCAGCCATGTTGTGGTGTTGTTGTAGTCCTGGATATGATATGTGGCGAGACTGTGTACACTATTTATCCTTGGAAACGTTGCACTGATGCATTGGTGCCAGACTTAGACAAAACAACTGTTTAACCGACCCAAACAACGTAATACTGCCTTGAAACACCTTCCGCGGGCCCCCCTTCCGCAAGTACTTTTCTGGCCAACTTTCAATATCGATACTTTGCTGAGTGCCAAGTTGACAAGAAACGGCTTGGATGTCGTGTCAGTCCAAAACAGCAGACTGATGGTATACTCTAAACCAGGGCTCGAAATTTATTTTTGGGAAAAAGGTGCAATTGTGTACCTAACCTCAAAATTTAGGTGCACAGAAAAAAAAATTTGAGTGTATTTGCTTTGTTTTATTATACTTGAGTGCACAGCTCCAATTTTGGGTGCACAAAGGTGCACATTCACCCGGTATTTCAAGCCCTGCTCTAAACGGATTGCCACCACGCCTTCACATACATAAAAAAAAATTTTTAATGCTGCTCGAAAGTTCTTCAGAAGGGAGGCCACAGGTCTTTCACATACCAGTTGGTGCACAGTAAGGTGTTGTTTTGGGTTGAACACACATTGTATGGCCTTTCAAATGGACTGTATTGAAGAGGGCAGGTGTATGGCAAGTTCCATGGACCTTTTTGCACAGCAATATCACAAAGTATGTTTTCGTCCAAACTGTATGGACTTAAAATTAGGTAAATATCACTTCTACAGGAAGAATGGGGCAGTTTGACACTGGGTGTTGGTTCTTATTAGCCAGGATTGCATATTTTTCACAATCCAGGCCTCATGTGTTTTTTTAAAAAAAGATCAGTTCTGTAGTAACTGAATCCGTGTAAAACACCCATTGTTCACTGATATTTTTCCTGTTCAAGCTGACTCATTTTAGCGATAAATGGTGCTTATTCTCGGCTGTAAGAATCAGGCAGCACATAGCCTAGGCAATAAAAAAACTACCGACTGTGATGAGCTATACTAGTCGCTCGGAAACTTCGCTGCCCTCCCCCATCGGTAACAGAGACTTTTTGTCGTTGCATATTATAGACGAACATGAGACATTGTGAAAAGCGTGCCTCGCTGACCTAGCATGTATGTTGTCAGGTGCGATTAGCCCGAACCACAGAGCCAGGACTTGGATGTACATGCTGAGTAATAAAATGGTACTAAGTTTTGTAAGGAGTCTGTCTTTGTCATCCTTTTTATTACCTTTGCCAGAAGGTTTTTTTGTTTTATTTATTCACATATATTTAGCAGCATCAGGCAAAAGCACAATTGCTAATATAGTGTGTTCTACTTGAGAACATGAATATAAAACTAGTAAAACACTGGCAAAATACAAACATAATTACAAAGTGGATAAAAGAAAATGCTTGTAAACAAGACAAGTTGGTGATCTATCAAGGTTATGTTTCTGATAGCGTTTGTACGTGTGTACGTATGTGTGTATCTTTGTTAAGATAAGACTGTCATTGGGTGGAGAGTATGATCAACTGATATACTTAATGCAAATGAGGATCTGATTTGCATAATCAGAAACTTATTTACAATTCGTCAGTCGTAAAGGTTAACATCATTACATTAGGCGAAGGTACGAGGTCGTTGACCTCTGTTTTGCTTTCATGATAGCAGATGTATTGTTTTGGGTGTGTTTGCTTGTACATGTATGTGTCCATAAGTATTTGAATGACCGCACATTTACATGTATTACCTCACTACAGACCACAAGTCAGACACAGGAAATGGGGTCCCAGCAGCTAGCAGAGATCCAGTTGACTGTTGGGAGGGTGGGAAAAAATGAAGCTAGAAAGGTAACATTTGCAAAGCAAATACATGTTTACCTTCACATGGTCTAACTTAACGAACTACTGCCCTGTTTATTCCTACTCAAACACCTAAAAATATATGGTGAGCAGCGTCTCCAACTCTTGCTACATAATTTAACCCAACACCACAGGGTGTCTGCTACAGCACCAGTTACCATGGTGACAGCCATCTGGTCCAGGTCATTGACCTTATTTGGTTGGATGATGAAGAAGAACAAAAAAGCAATGTTTTCCTTCTGCAAAGTTTAACGTAAACATCATAACCACTGACCGGAACCTCTTTTTGGAGAGTAAACTGAAGTCTGTGTCTTTGGCATTCTTCCAACTAGTGCTTCTGCTATTGTTCACTAAGTTAAATCACTATGACATTCACCTTTTGCTGATAGACAATTGTCTGAACATGTAGCCGAAAGGCAAAGGTGTCTGTGATTGTAAGCTTTTCACCTTTAACTTACTTTCATTAATAATCATTATAAAGGGCATTGACACATAGATCTAACTGTTTGAATACGCCCACGTCATTTTTTTCTGACCTGAATAAGACAAGATCATTCTCTTGTACATGTGCCATTCTGGGCACATATTAACCCCCAAAATGGTCATATTTTGGTTACAAGTAGTTAAAGGAAGGCTTTGACAAATATCGTCCTAGTTACCTCCGTCAAAAGGCTTAAAAGGGAGGTATTGTTTTGGGTTTGTCTCTGTTTGTTAAGGTCTGGATTGATTGTGATGATATTTGGTATGTGGGTAGGTCTTGGGATGAAGGTCAAGGTCAATTTTGGTCCTTCTGGCAGCTGTCCTTGGTACTGCAGCAGAACTTCTGCTTTTTGTATCTTTTGTCCTGGATGGTTTTGGTTCTTTGGTGGCAGATTTCATATCAGCCTTTCATGTCAGGAAAAAGTGGTGTAGGTTTGGTCCGATAATCTTCTAGTTCATATTTTATTGGACTATCTTAAACTACAAGCTGTTATGATGAAATTTTGTTTCATTGTGCATTCACTTATATTTCGAACTGAAACGATGTACGGGCAGTACGGTGTTTCTCCGTGCTTCTTTCTCTGAAGGACGTGCGTCTGATAATTTCCCACAAAAAGTGCCTAAAGTAGTCCACAAACCTCGTTAAATTGCGGTTTACATCAATACCATCAGTTACAAATTCCATTTCATTGTTGGACCGAAAGATGAGACCTTGACATCTGACCTACTTTCCATGCAAGGTTGGACGGTAAAATGGGACAACCTACTAAAGCCAAACTGGGCTCGAAATACTTTTTTCTGCATTCCTGCACTGGTGCAGGTAACATTGTTTTTGTTTTTTTTTTGTTTTTTGTAAAGATCTCCATTAGTGTGTCAATTCACACTATTCTTCCTGGAGTCCTGGTGAGGTACTCATTTACACCTGAGTGAAGTGAGGAAAGTCATGTAAAGTGCCTTTCCCAAGGGCACAAGATCGGTGACATGGGTGGGGATCGAACTCGGGACCTCTTGGCCCTGAGCCGAACGCACTACCGCTGCGCCACATGACCCCATGAACATTGAAAATTACCTGCACCACTCATGATTTTAAAGCTAGTACAACTAAGCTGTAGACAGTTGCAGTGATAGGTTGATAAAAGTGTCTAAATAGCAGTGTATGGCCAGTTAATGTGGTGTAGACTGGTTTTCAATACCAGTAAGCCCGGTCTCTGCAACATATCAGACACAATTATCAACATTAATGCAGGCTTTCTAATTTAGAAGTAGCCATTTTAGAGCTAGTACAACTAAACTAGACAGTTGCAGTGATAGGTTGATAAAAGTGTCTAAATAGCAGTGTATGGCCAGTTAATGTGGTGTAGACTGGTTTTCAATACCAGTAAGCCCGGTCTCTGCAACATATCAGACACAATTATCAACATTAATGCAGGCTTTCTAATTTAGAAGTAGCCATTTTAGAGCTAGTACAACTAAACTGTAGACAGTTGCAGTGATAGGTTGATAAAAGTGTCTAAATAGCAGTGTATGGCCAGTTAATGTGGTGTAGACTGGTTTTCAATACCAGTAAGCCCGGTCTCTGCAACATATCAGACACAATTATCAACATTAATGCAGGCTTTGTAATTTAGAAGTAGCCATTTTAGAGCTAGTACAACTAAACTAGACAGTTGCAGTGATAGGTTGATAAAAGTGTCTAAATAGCAGTGTATGGCCAGTTAATGTGGTGTAGACTGGTTTTCAATACCAGTAAGCCCGGTCTCTGCAACATATCAGACACAATTATCAACATTAATGCAGGCTTTCTAATTTAGAAGTAGCCATTTTAGAGCTAGTACAACTAAACTGTAGACAGTTGCAGTGATAGGTTGATAAAAGTGTCTAATAGCAGTGTATGGCCAGTTAATGTGGTGTAGACTGGTTTTCAATACCAGTAAGCCCGGTCTCTGCAACATATCAGACACAATTATCAACATTAATGCAGGCTTTCTAATTTAAAAGTAGTCGTTAAGTAAAAACGGATACCGGATAACAGGGCTCGAAATTAAAGGTGGTCCAATGGCCACTGACCACTAAAATTTAGGCTGGGACAACTACATGTAAAAAGACACTTTGGGACATTTTTGGGACAATAGAAAAATAATCAACATCAGAATGTCTGTCCTTCTTTTGTTTATCTTTCAGGCTTCCACGGCCCATATAAACATGAATAAAAGAAAACATACATATATAGGCACACATAATAACAACAGACTGAGTTAAAATATGACTATGAGTACAGACGGCCCCAGACATTATGGAAGAATGTGTTACGGAAGGTTGCATAGGATTTTATGACAGATTGGATGATATTATTTGAGGAGTTGTACAAACGAGATATGAAAGAATTGCATTGTTTGCGCCATGTAGCGTCAAATGTGTCCGTGTTTATCAGGCACACGTCCCGGCTTTTGGATCCGGAAAGTCCCCCCGAATTTCCTGTCTACTCTGCAATTATAGTGCACCTGGGAGTGGACATAAGCAAAATAAAGTTGACTTTAAGTTAAAGTCATAGAATACTTCCCAAAAAACAAGTTGGGACAGTTAACCCTCACTTCGGGACAATTGAAATTTATTTTTGGGACAGTGCTTTCGAGGCCTGGATAACCTACTTCAGCCAAAATACGATGGATGTAGGTCAATGTGATTATTGGCCTGTTAGCAAGAAAACCATGTTTAATGGAGGAAATGTAATACGAATCATCCCATTAAGTCAAGCACAAATGCGGATATAACAGAAAAGGCCAAGATCCTGATTACCAAAGGGGGCTTAAAAGCAAATTTGCCCGTCTTGTCCAATTTGAATTATGTTTTCATTTACGCTAAGCTTGATACAGGTAAGCATTGTCCACTGCAATCCCCTGACCACTGACAGGAAACAACATGAAAGGGTCCTAATTATATGAAGCAGGTTTAATGCCCCTGAGAATGCTCCTGACTGGAACGAGAGCAGCTTTCCACACCAGGACTGGACTTCAACTGTCTCTCACTGCAGTTCAGTTACCCAACAGCTCAGCTTCGTCTTCACCTGTCTCTCACCGCAGTTCAAGGACAGTCTGTGTTGAAGATGTTGTTTATTGAAAATCACAAACACAAGAAAGACAAGGAGCCCTCGGTGCTGGTTTATTCGATATTTAATGTTTTTGTTTAAAATACCCGGTAACTATAAGAAAAGCTGAAGAGGCTGTGCCCACATAAGACATGGTCATTAACCTTTAATTATACATTGTAACAGTACTGTACTTGCAGGAAAATATTGTTTTTCTTTAAATATCGAACCCTACCTCTGTATGGAGTAGCTACCTGTATGTTACAGCTAATAACTGTGTGATCTCCACTGTTCATAAGTTACTTTGTTGCTAAGAGTTAAGAGTGAAGTCCACAGACACAAATGCAGACAGTCAGCAAAAAGTCTGTCAATGTAGTAATTTGTAAAAGCCAGGCCTGGTATGACCTATATGTATGATTTCAAAAATTGAATGCTTCTGTTGTGTGTGGTGCCAAATTTAGAACAATAGTCTGATCTGCTTCCCAATTTCAACAATGGAATATTTGTGTTTCTGTATAATGTGATCTTATAGATATGAATTTTACAGTTCCAGGACTGTATGTGCCAAAACTCGAACAACAGTCTAGTATGCTCCACAGCAATTTGCACAATGGAATATTCTTGTTTCCCTCTATGCAGTCTCTACATAGGTTATGAATTCTACAGTTATGTGCCAAATTTCTAAAAACGGTTTAATGCGCTCCACAATTTTCACAATGCGACATTCGTGTATCTCTCTATGCGGTCTCTTCAATGTCACGGTTGTGTGCCAAATCTGAACGTTTCTTTACAAGTCTGTGATGGGATAGTCTTGTTCCCCTGTATGTGGTGTTTTCGGTGATCATGACATTTGGCCACAACAGTTTGATTTCTTGCTCCTCAGATTTTGGCAGAAAATCAATGAAGTGAGCAGGAAAAAAAGCAGGCCTAGGCCACACCAATTTATTTCATTGGGTCTCGGACATTTTTAGGTGAAAATACGGCAAGCATGAAAGCAGAGGGCAGGGAGGAAAACTTAAGTATGACTGCATTCCCTCTGTAAAACTGAGTGCCCCAAGGCATAGGCTTTGTTTTCATGACATTTTTCCTTTTTTTTTTTAAATATGAGAACCAACAAATCGAATTGGTATCCTGTGATATAGACCCAAATGCAACCATACATAGGAACCACAAAGTCAAAATACAGGGTGGATTACAATACAATGATTTTGAACTTTAACTTTAATCAAATCAATGCATTGATAAATGGAAAAACTGTACCAACTAAGAAGACAAGGACGTTCTTCAGCTGTTGGTGCAAAAATATGAGCATTTGCTTGGGGGTTGATTCAGAACCTGAATGGTACATGTTTTTGTACTGCACAGCTCCAATTTTACCTGCCCTAATGTGCACCCAGTATTTCGAGCCCCGAGTGACGACGTCGTTACGTGCCGAATCTCTTCTGACTGAGGGTCGGAGGCAGCTTGTCGGTGACGGACTTGACCGGTCGCTCCACGGCCACGAGTTCCGCACCGTCCTGCAGGAAACTCAGGTGCAGAAGTGCCTACAGGGGGAAGGTCATAGGTTACACTTGTTTGTAAACACACAAAGAAACAAACAAGGTGACACGAGGGAGTTTAGTTATACATTTGTAGCTGACTTACCAAAATATTTGTTACATTTTCAGCTAAAATCTAAATGTGAGATAGGACGGCACAGTTGCTCAAACTTAGGGTAAAGAATATAATCAAAGCCCATGCAGGGCCCTTTTGGTCAGGAAAAATATACTATTAGCCAATGGCAAGTGGGTAGAATGTTCGCCTTGCATTCGGTAGGTCATGAGTTCGATCCCCGGCCGGGTCATACCAAAGACTTTAAAATGGTACATACTGCTTTCTCTGCTTAGCACTCAGCATTTGGGAAAGAGTATGGGAGTTAAACACACACCACTACCAGTGGACTAGCCCACAGCTGTAGTGAATACACAACTGTGTTGCCCAAGGGCTATTGAACCAGAGATGGGCACCACCCTATGCCTCACCTGGTGCAGGAAGGAACTTTGACTTTAACTGAAAGATGTGAGAGAATACTGCAGCAGAGATAACATACCCGGTAGCCTCTGAAGACAGCGAAGGCGTGCCTGGCCTCCTCCCTCACAGCCGGGTCCATCTTCTGCAGTCTCTCCCTGCTGTAGAACTGACTACCAGGTTTGGGCAGCTTCTGCATGGAGGAAACAGTACAAAGCAAAATGCATGTTAGTACTGTCACAGAAATAACATCAGGGCTCAAAATAATTTGTTTGTTTTTGCAAAATTGCATGTTGGCAAAAATGTTATATGCAATTTGAAAAATCTACATGCAAAATCTAATATAGCTAGCAGTAAAGGCACAGTGTAGTATTAAAACATATACAAGAAAAATCGCCTGCAAATTACATGTTACATGTGGGTATTTCAAGCCCTGAACATGATTGTTGTTATATATCATGCTGTGTGCACACGTCTGACTCCCTTTGTCAAACACAAGGTAGGTTGAACTCAACAATTCAAATTCTAGATATTATCTGTAAAAAAGTTTGGGAACTGTTTTCTGAGATGGTAACGTTACTGATCATTTGAACATACATGTATAAGAGAAAAGTACTAGTAATTAACATATCCATCTTTCCTTTCATAATCAATAAAAGCAATGGAATTATCATGACTTCTTTGTCGCAATGTTTTTTTGCTTTTGAGTTTAGGCCACACCAATTTACCTTGTTGGTTCTCGGATATTTTAAAAAATATGCTTAACTGGGAAAACCTAATGACAACAAAGCCCAAGACCAGGTTCATGCCTCAGTGTACTCAGTTGTCCTCCCTGCCTTCTACTTTTATGATGTCTGCTTGCTGAATTTTTACCTTCAAATGACTGAGAACCAATGAAATGAATTGGTATGGCCTTATAAAAAAAACTAACTGATAGGAAAAGACGAAGGCTTACTTTGTCCTTATCTATTATACAAAACATTCGCTGGTCCTGTAGGAGGATTTGTGTCGGATTGGCGGGGTTGTACGCGACCTGGGTCACGACCTCTGCCCTCTTCAGCCACTCCTGGTGCAGCCCCTGTCGCTGTACAGTCCGGCTCCACTCAGTGTACTGGCTCTCTGACACATCGTACTCAAACAGCTGTAAAGATGGGAGGAAACAGTCATACAGAATAAGAGACTCTTTCTACACAACCAAGTGTAAGAGTATATGACTGACATGTAAAAAATCACTCGTTCTATATGTTTGTTATCCGTAACTGTTTTAACAACTAATTTGTATATATCCACTCCTGTACGTTTGGGACCGCATTGTAAATACAGTTCCCTAAACAGTGCATGTGTACTTGTAGATATGTAAATACGTTTGGGAACGCATGTACAGCAGCGACACCTATGCTGCAGTGCAATGTGAACCAGTCAGAATTGCCCTGAGGAAGGTGACAGACGGTCACCGAAACGTCGGCTGAATGAAACACTTGGTTGTGTAAAAAGAGTCTCTTTATTCAGTGACTTACCAACCTGATGAAACTATTCACGGAAGTCATACATTAAGTTAAACTGGACTGTAAATGCATTTCTGCCTCACAGATATCAGTATGCTATGGGATAGGTTGATTTAACTTACTACATTAAAATGATGACCAGAAAATTGACTTTGATAATCCTGTTTTGATCTAGCTGACAGACTGTCATCGAAATGTCAGCTCTGTTAAAAAAAGTGGTTGTGAATAAAGAACTTTCAATTGCTATTCTACCGGCTCTACAGTTTACATCAACTTTGAACCCTACCTGCTGTGAGGCATGGATGACAATCAACCATGGCTCTGTGGGGTGAAAGGTCATGGCAGACACAGGACTGGGGTGTTTAGGTAGACTGCACTGATGCTGGGAACAAAAACAGTAAAAAAATTCAATTTTTTCAGCAGGAATTTGTACACCAATTTAACTTGTTGGTTGAACTTCTCAGATATTTTTTTAAAATATGCGAAAAATATGAGAAAACATAATGAAAACAAAAACCAGAGGGACCAGGTTGATTCCTAGCTGCACACAGTCAGATTCAAGTTTTCCTCCCTGCCTTCTGCTTTCATGATGTCTGCTTGCTGTATTTTTACCTTAAAATGTCTGAGAACCAGCTGCAGTGAAATTAATTGGTGTGGCCTACATGTAAGTACTAAGACAACAGAATGTGGTGTCTTGACTTACTTTTCTTGTCTTGATGTTGTAGACATGAACTGAACAGTCGAGATGGGCCGCAGCTATCCACTGGGAGTCACTACTCACAGTCAGGGCACTGATAGTGGTGGGAGGGGCAGCACCTACAAACAACACGTACATCATTTAGTGTTCAAATCAAAATAAAATCTGCTAGATGACCGCAAGTATTGATCATTCTTCAGTACAAATTAAGGTAAAGCGTTCAATAGAACAAGAATCATGAAAATCATTCATTCTTGAGTTATCCTGTTTTAGAGTCTCCAACAATAATGCCCAATTCAGTTCCAAAGAAGGCTGGTGGAGGGCTCAAAATTACATCACTTTTTCCTGATGCTACATTGTATCTATCATGTCCAGAACATGAGATACAAAAACCAAGGAAAGCCATCAGGGGGCCCAAAATCTAACCATTTCTTTCAAAAATCAACACCTAAACACATACCAAATTTCATAACAATCCATCCATAGCTTCTTGAATTATGCTATTCAAACAGAAACAAATACAGTATTGCACCACTACACACAAACGCAACCAAAAACTCATTACCCAGTATAAAAACTAACTTACTTCCTGGAGGTACGAAAGTGTGGACAAGAACAGGGTGTACAGCGTCGACACGGAGCAACTGTACTGCACCCTGATTGGTCGCTGTCACCAGCCCAGAGGCATCGTGGGTAAAGATCATGTGATGAGCAGGTCGTAGGTCAATGGGGAGGCACCTCACCTGTGTAGGAGTAAAAGTAAGCGTGAAAAAAGTTCACAACAAATTAAGCAAACTTGAAGTAAAAATTAGGGCTTCTTACAAGAAATGTAAGCATTAAAAGACATGACAGTGTATATATCATGGGCCAATCTGCTTGGAGATTAGGTAATAGCATTAAAACTTAATTTTCACAAAATAAATCATCCAAACAACAGTGAAAATGTGTACCTGTAGTATCTGTTAAAAATTGTAGGATTCTTGATCACTACTCTCACATATTTTGCAGCTTTGAAATTCATAGAATGTCTAGAGCAGATATCAACTTGCTAGCAGACAGAACACTATTACATACACAATGGAACAAGTTCTACTTGACTGTGTCAAGGCTAGAACCGAACGCTATAAGAACAGCAGTGTCCCATATATGATATCCCTCTTAAATAAGCATGTATGAGCACATGAATTGTCATCTGTATGTAATGTCTGTTATGTGAACGTTAAAGAAATGTTGTCTCTTCTGTAGCAATTCTATAAAGTCAATCAGTGTTATCGATCTTAAAGTCAATCAGTGTTATTGATCTTAATGTGTAACCACGTTTTAATGCCAGTAATTGTAAATAATTTTGATGATTTTAATGTATACCAATGAATTTTAAAATGAAATAATTGTACAACAGGATGTAATTCAGCTTGTGGCTGCAAATTCCTTGTTTTATCAATAAACCACTTGATTGATTGATTGATTGATTGATATAGTTAGGAAACAGCTCTGCATTTGTGGTACATACCCTCTGTACTTTTACTTTCACCCCCTCCTCTTTGGGCAAATGGAACAGTCGGACATGTTGGGCGTCGCCGTAGGCAACCCAGGTGCCACACCCGGAGACGGCGCTGCACACAATCTGCTTCATGTTCTGTTAACGAGATATTAATTATGATCATTGATAAGCCACAATAAATAGCTGCTGATGACAGGGCCTGTAGATCCTATCACTTCCCATGGCAAACAGATGATATGAGGGCAGTTCAATAGGAAGCTTCCCTGACCCATTTTTTGTTAGTGTAGGAAGCTGACATTTTATAATACATGTAATACAGTCTAATATAAGCTACATATATACATACACAGTCTAATATAAGCTACCTATATACACATACAGTCTAATATAAGCTAAATAAA
Source organism: Branchiostoma floridae x Branchiostoma japonicum (assembly GCA_013266295.2). NCBI lineage: Eukaryota > Metazoa > Chordata > Leptocardii > Amphioxiformes > Branchiostomatidae > Branchiostoma > Branchiostoma floridae x Branchiostoma japonicum. The sequence goes on along the minus strand of CM023829.1, from coordinate 3,010,577 downwards.
ATGTGACTATCACTATTTCAAGATGTCAACCCGGAGATCTGTTTCAAGTTCTGTATAATGAGATTTTAATTATGATCCTTGATGACAGGGTCTGTAGATTTTATCATTTTCCATGGCATACAGCGAGGACTGCTGCAATGGCCTAGAGAGTAGATCACTTGCCTTGCTGCACACAGTAGGTCACGGGTTCGATCCCCGGCTGGGCCATACTAAAGACTTTTTGGGGGATACTGCTTTCTCTATTTAGCACTCAGCACAAGGGAAAGAGTATTGAAGTTGAACACACACAACTGGCAATACCAGTAGACTAGCCCCCTGCTGTAGTGGCCTGTGTGTATGGGAGTTAGGAGTTGAGAGTATGGGAGTTGAACAATGGGAGTTGAACATATACCACTACCAGTGGACTAGCCCCCTACTGTAGTGGCCTGTGTGTATGGGAGTTAGGAGTTGAGAGTATGGGAGTTGAACATATACCACTACCAGTGGACTAGCCTCCTACTGTAGTGGCCTGTGTGTATGGGAGTTAGGAGTTGAGAGTATGGGAGTTGAACATATACCACTACCAGTGGACTGGCCTGTGTGTATGGGAGTTAGGAGTTGAGAGTATGGGAGTTGAACATATACCACTACCAGTGGACTTGCCTCCTACTGTAGTGGCCTGTGTGTATGGGAGTTAGGAGTTGAGAGTATGGGAGTTGAACATATACCACTACCAGTGAACTTGCCTCCTACTGTAGTGGCCTGTGTGTATGGGAGTTAGGAGTTGAGAGTATGGGAGTTGAACACATACCACTACCAGTGGACTAGCCTCCTACTGTAGTGCTTGCACAGCTGTGTGGCCCAAGGGCCATAGAAACAGAGATGGGCACCACCCTATATACACCCTATGGTGTGGGAAGGACTCTAAACTAAACCACAACGAATCGTTGTTTTAAAAAGAAATATATGTCACAGGGGAGATTGGAATCCAGGGGAATCCGGAACTCTCCTAGGGGAGATTAGAATTCCTATTTCCCCTAGGGGAGATTGGAATCCCTATCTCCCCTAGGAGAATCTGGAATCCTCCTAGGGGAGATTGGGATTCTTATCTCCCCTAGGGGAGACTGGAATCCTCCTAGGGGAATCTGGAATCCTCCTAGGGGAGATTGGAATTCAGTAGTAGAAATACTAGAACTCATAGATTGAATCATTTCACCTAAACTTTCAATCAATTTTAGCATAGGCAAGCCTATTACTATTGTAGGTGAATTACTAGATTGGAATCAAGATCCTGGCATAATTGGCAGTTTTAATTCCATAATTGCAATCTTTCCTAACTTAGACCCAAATCTATCTCCAATTGGCAAAATAATGTGAAAGTGAATTGGCAAAATAAAGGAAACAACAATATTCTTACAAACCATGATTTTATTATGAATTTACACATACAGCTTCGAAATCTAAAACAAATTACTACAGTATCTAAGGAATATCATTTTTCTAACATTTGCTGCAGACTACTACTAGTTAGTGGTCATGACTGAGGTACCATATAAGCTTAGTAAACATTTTAAACAAGTAATACAATGGATTTACAGAGGTTATTGTTTTTTTCTTGCATTCAGAATATGCTATTGACTACTCACTAGTGTACTGTAGTGCATTTGGTACCTGAAAAATTGGCAAAGGTGAGATCAAACACAAAGAAAAGTAGAAACTGAACATGCGCAAGCTACTAACAAACCACTACTGTTTTTTATTATTACTCAATTTACACATTCTTTTGTGTAAAAGTGTCATGCATGGTATCATTTCTGATAAACCCTGATGAGGGAATATCCGAATGCAGTATTTTGAGCTCTGCCATTTACAATCTAAGATACATTCTGGCATACTCCCACTGTTGAAGTGTGGCATTTTGTTGAGCATGGCAGTCCAGCTTTTTTGCACTTGCATTTTTTGGAAATGCAAGCTCCTTTGCAGGCACAAACAGAAGCTCCACTGGCACTGGCTTTCCATCCTGAGTTCTTTCGAGCAGCCTGAATAAGAGTCACCTCCTCAAGGTTGCTGACATCAGTGCTTTCAAGAGTTGGGAAGCAGACATTCCGCATATCCACGAGGTTCTCAGAGTTGAAGACGCCCTTCAACTTTCCACCAGCTGAGTAGACCCTGTATACGGTGCCCTGCTCTTTCTTGTTGACTTCCAAAACTTTGCATGGTAGAAGTCTCTGATCTGTGTTAGTACGGTCCACCTCACTGATGTGGATTCCCACTGTGTCACCCGGACTGTAGGCTTTGATCAGGTTCTTCACCTTTCCGTCAAAGTTCACTTGCTGTCGATTGGCAGCTTTCAGGTAGTTGTCTGTCGCAATTTTCCGGATCTTGCCATGGGGGGTGTCTGTTTCATCTACTGGTACTGTCTGCTCTATTTCCCATATGACAAACTGTCCTTCAGCTAGAGGTTCTTCGTAAGGGTTGCCGGATGCGGGTACATGGGTAGGATCAGTGATGTTGGTAAGCTGGAAGACTGCCTGATGCTGTGGGTTGACAATCTGTCCATGTACTGATTCGCGGTCTCGGACTTCTTTGCCGACAGCAACAATACTTGCACCATGCAAGAGATGATAATCTCTTCCGTACTTGATTGGTACTGGTCTGGATTCCTGTACCAAGGATTGCTGGCTGCTGGCTGGTTCTGTAGAGTGTTCTGGACTCTTGTCAGGGGATGCCTCAATATGTGGTGTGACTGGAGTCAGCTGCTCAGGTTGATCAGATTCTCTGTCGGCGAAAAGGTCTGGGATGTCATCTTCGTGCCGAATTCCTTGGTCAGCCAGAATCTCCAATTCAGCGCAGTGTGTGCGTGGAGATTGTCCAAAGACAACTGCGTAGGGTGATTGTCCTGTAGTTGCACTGACTGATGTGTTCATGGCATATGTGATGTGTTGCAGTCCTTCAGCCCAACCCTTGTCTGGATGCTCCTCCAGCCACTTCCCAAGCTTCAGCTGTAGGTCTCCATTGGCCCGCTCGATACATCCCTGAGACTGTGGGTGACGCGGACGTCCATGGATGATGACGAGGCCTGGCCACTTCTCAGTGAGCTCGTTGATGACTCCAGCAACGAATTCCTTTCCATTGTCAGATTGCAATATGTGGGGAGAACCAAACAAGCAGAAGGTCTGCACAAGTTTTTCAGCTACTTCTGAAGCTCGTTTAGAAGTCAGGGAATGGGTCCAGCTGAACTTTGTGAAATGGTCCCGCATGTGGAGAATCCATCTGTAGTCCTCGTCTGGCCTACTGGTCATGTCGATCAGGTCTATCTGCATGCGCGTCATGAAGCCAAGTGCGATGATGGGTTTTCCTGCAGGTGGTTTCTTCAGTGGAACCCGTGTGGAACACGCTGGGCAGGTGCGTAGGTACAGCTGAACAAAGTCATAACGAATCCATGAGTAGTTGTTCTTGATTTCTTCCCAAGTCTTGTCACGACGAGAATGACCAACCCTGGAGTGGCAGCTGTAAAAATGTAAAACATCAGATTAACCGTTTGCTAAATAATAAATGTCATATAGTGTCCAAGTATGCAATATTGTGACATACACCATGATTCTACATTAAAAGTAACATCACATAAGAAAGACAACATTTGCAAGCAAATGCAGTGACTTCAACAAACACATGGGACAATGCCAACATTACCCAATAGACTTTCCAGTATTTTACTCATGTAACTAAGAATGAACTTCTAACTTCTAACAACACCCCATTGCAAAAATGGACTCTCCCTATTGTTAATACCCAAGCCTGCCTTACAACAGGAGAGAATACTATCCTGAATTCCCTGCTACAGGCAATATTGTAGCATCCAGGCTAAAGTTACCCCATCTCTGGTGCAAAAGCTTCTCCACACCAAAGTCCAAATCATTTGGCTTTTGTTTTAATGATTGTGATGATACAGGGACCAAAATTATGCATTTTCTTGACTCAGGCCACAGCAAAATATGAGTGGCTGTGAGACAGGAGTGAAAAAAGTAATACATGTATAATTTGCCACTGTTACCATGTGTTTCCCAGCATTTCTGCAGTTACTGTACTAATTTTCTCTCCCATGGTTACAATATACTTTTGTAACGATCATGATGTAGAAATACTGTAAACAATTTGTTAATTCATTTGTTTATTTCATAACCACCACGAAAGTAACTGCATTATTCTCCCCATACAAGTGGCACAGGTGTGAAATATAAAAACAAACAATTTATTTCAGTCCTATACCAGTATGAAGTGAAATTCAACACAATATGAACTCACCATTTTATTGTGTCAAAGATATCTTCCTTGGGGACAACAGGACAGGAAGACTTCTTGCAGTAGAGAATCTTCTTGGAGCCAATTTCTTGAAGCTTGAAGTGCTGAGTAGCCCAGAACTTGAATTTGTTGCCATCTCCGCACTTCACTCCCTTGGCTTGTTGTAATGCTTGTAGAGCCTTGTCATATCTTTCTTCGGTGATGTAGTAGCTGTCCTTCTTTTTCCGCCCAAGACTGCTGATATGCTCTTCCATCAATTTGTAGAATTCTGCTTTCTGCTGCTGCTCATCCTCCGCCATGACTTGATCAGTATGCTGTCACTTTGACTGGCTTGGTAGGGGGAACAATCCCTTATATACCAAGTCACTAACTAACTGGAAAAACTGGTTTTTGAGTCACTTTCTCACAATGACCTGATGCAAATATCTGAGTCTGATTTACATATTCACTAACAGTAACTGTACCTATGCTGAAATTGATTGTTTAGGTGTGAAATAATTCAGTCTATTTTACCAAGCATTTTGATGCAATCTCCTTTTAAAATTGGAGATTGTTCTGTAAGAATTCCCACTTGTCCTAGGGCAAATTGGAATCCTTATCTCCCCTAGGAGAATCTGGAATCCTCCTAGGAGAGAATGGAATTCAGATATTCAGATCCCAGTTTTTTAGAAGAAAAACTTGAATTCCTATTTCCCCTAGGGGAGATAAGAATCCCAATCTCCCCTAGGAGGATTCCAGATTCTCCTAGGGGAGATAGGGATTCCAATCTCCCCTAGGGGAAATAGGAATTCTAATCTCCCCTAGGAGAGTTCCGGATTCCCCTGGATTCCAATCTCCCCTGTGACATATACATTATTTACAATTGGAACATCCACCTTTGTTTTCAGGTCCAACAGAGACACTGGCTCCTGGTGGACTGGCAACCTGCCATCAGGCATACCTGTTCAACAAACACAAGGTTTTTAATGACAATGTAAAAATTTACACTGTGAGGAGGTTTCATTTCCAAGTCAAATTAAAAAAATAAAATCTTACTTTTGTACAAGTACATAAGAAGTTTTCTGAATCACAATAATTGCTTTATGTGAAATCATATCTAACAGATCTAAATTTAGAAAGCCTAAAAAGACACCATAGCAACACTTTGACACTGTTAAGTGATAGAGAAAGAAAGAAAAGAAGAAAGAAGTTACAGAGAAACAAAGAAAATTAGGAGAGAGAAATAGAGTGAAATAGGAGGGAGGGAGGGAGGGAGGGAGGGGGGGGAGGGAGGGAGGGAGGGAGGGAGGTGAAAGACACAATGAAAGAAAGCCTGACCTGAGACAGCTGCAGTGTTTCCTAGCTGCCACAGTTCCAGTCTGGTCTGGTACTGGAACAGTAACATCCGTGCTGTCTCAGCAACATGTACGAGTCTTCTCTGTACAGCACAAAAAAGCAAAAAAACACCTCAATGTCATGTTCAAAAAGAAATTACATATTAAAACAATTAGTAATAACCTACAATATACATCAATGTGTTCAATAGCTATTCTGTCTTTTTATTGTCAGCGTATTTTATTTGAGTTTTTTCGGTTTACGTTTCAAACCGGCAGATTTGTCTCCAGTCAGCCCCGAATCAGGGGTGCATACTTTAATCGAGAATTTACGGTAGATCCTTATTCTGTCATGGCCTTGCTAAAAATCAGTCAACAATACCTTTAAGTTTATCAAGGAATTTCCCGGGTGTTGTACCACAAATTTAAGAAGACTCAAAGATCCAATTTTCACTACATAAGAATCTACGACTAACACGTCACAGGACACATTTAGCACCGTACTCCGGAGGTAAGACAAGAAACACATTGCCACCTTATCTTCTACTACTGACGTTTGTTACTTTGTTGTGACGGGCTTGTCTGACCACCAAATGTAATTTGGCCGAACTTGTTTTCGACATCATTGTTACGTACAAGAGTGTTACACAACCTTTAATACTGGCACAAGTCCATGGTTAGTTGTAACAAGGTTTTCTTGAAGCAGAGCATGGTTTAATGACTTTGGATACTCTAAGGCCACACCAATTGAATATGTAGGTTCTCTGATTTTTTCAGAAAAAATATGAAGCGACGGGGGGAAAAAAACATGGCCTAGGCATCCTGTGATAGCCCCAAATGCTACGATAGGAGCTGTGAAGTCAACATACCAGGCTGGTTTGTAATTTATACAATGAACTTTAATCAAACCACAGCATTGATAGATGGAAAAACTGTAAGTTGTGACATCAAGGATGGTAAGGACTTTCTTCAACTGTTGGGGCTAAAATATGAGCATTTTGGAGTTGTTTCAGACCCTGAAATTTTTTTATTTTTTTTGGCAAATCAGAAAAAAATGAAGCAGGCAAATCCGAGAACCAATTGATTAAAATGGTGTGGCCTAAACTTTGAAATAGTTGCAGTGTTTTATGTTTGTGTTTTTTGTGGTTCATCTTCTATTGTGTTAAATTGGGTTACTTCTATTGTGTTACTTCTATCTTCTCAAACGTGAACTCAAAGCTGCTGGACTTAATGCTTGATTTTCATTGCGACGCCAAACTAATTAAACAAGAAGCCATAGGCGACAATTGTCCGTGAAATTTGCAGATGTGGAGGTGGTATTGAAGTATCCCCCCCCCCTCGCTATTCAAAACAACGGGTTTTTCGCGGCCAGTCTCATATGCCTCTAAATGTAGGGTACTTCGATTTTATATTGACGGCGAAAACACCTACGGTAAATATTGATATATGTGCATCATCACGGGCATGCCTGCAGACGACATATAAAATTACATGCCGATTGAACAAAAGGAACCGTGTGTTTTAGCTGCGAACACGAAAAACCAGCTGACCACAATACTCCTGCAGGAGGTATGCCTCCTTCACGGAGTAATAAGCAAATTTACAGTGCAAGAGTACCATTCACATTAAACAAACTCCCTAAATGCAAGAAATTACCAGTATATCATTTTCTTGATTTACGACCACAAAAGTCCTTTGATGTTGCTGACTCAGTCTAATCTAATGTCAAACGTACATAAATTTTTCCTACTCTTAATATAAAATGTGCTAAGTAAATTTACTCTCCTCTTCTATACATGTACCATTCTCCCAATTCTACCACTTGTGGCCTCGCTATTCTCTATTTATAGCGGGGAAAAATCCGCTGTCATAAGTGGGTCAAGGGCACTGTCATAAGTAGGTCAAGGGCGTCGGTTCTATTTTCTGATGACCCAGATGTGGTTCAGCCACGTTGTCTAATTAGTAGAACGGCTATTATTCCGGCTATTATTCCAGACTGAAGGGCATGGGTGCGTGTAATCTCTCCCTCGTGATCGATGTTTCGATAAGGCCAAACCAGTTTTAGTTTCTTTGTTCTCAGATTTTTGCAGGAAGTCAATGAAGCATGAAGGGGAAAAAACAACAAACAGGCCCAGGCATCCTGTTATAGCCCCAAATGCTGCCATAGGAGCCACAAAGTCAACATACCAGGCTGGTTTATAATTCAGTCAATGAATTTCGAAGTGCATTGATAAATGGGAAAACTGTAACTAACAACAAGGAAGACAACGACTTTCTTCAACTGTTGGTGACAAAATATGACCATTTTGGGGTTGATTCAGAACCTGAATGGTACGTGTACATCCTCATAGGAAATTCAAACTCTACTACTGGAAAAATTACGGAGATAATTTCCGGATGTTTCGAGTGGCATCCACCACTCTTCTTCAGCGTCACTAATGAACAGAAGTCGTTAACAATATATATAAGCAACTGGAACATGTACATGTTTTATTTTTCTTAAATCAGAAAAAAATGAAGCAGGCGAATCTGAGAACCATCAAATTGGTGTGGACTGATGCTAACATAGCTGGGGAGAGATTTATAGAATGCCTCCCTGGTTGAACCTGCCAAACTAGGCCAAGGGCACAGATAATTGGTTTTTACCTGACAACGAGATACAGCTGTCCGCCACACCAGAGGGTCGTGATAACAAAGTCAATTCCGATTATCAGGCTTCCTAATAAAGTCGCTTATCTTGGCGATGTGTGCGTTATCGTCCCACCCACGGAATTGATTCCGTATTCGGAATTATCGGACTCACACGAAGTGCGTTCTCGAAATGGAATTTGGAAACAAAAGGACGATATGATATCTTTTGATTTAATGTACAAAGAAGAATCTGTTAAGTCTGTCATCTACCTGATAATTGTCTGTCAAAGCTGCCTTGAAGTTTTTCAAACTTTTTTTTTTAGTTTTTAAAGCTCAAAACATATATAGAAGGGAGACAAAAAATTGAAATTGATTTATATGATTCAATGTCCCTATCACTGGCCAAAAAAAAGTTAAAGTTACCAGTATGAACAGGCAGTTGCTTGAAACATTTCTCCAAAATGTAACCTTTTGTGTAACAGAAAGAAGATTAATTTCATCCACATTCTACATGTACTTTCCTCATTTGTGTGTCTGAGTCCTTTAGATTACGTGTTCCAAATATAACATTCACACCTTTGATGTAAAATATCACCCATTTGGTTCCAATTTTGGGAACACCACCCTTGCTTCACCATCGTTAAAGCAATTTGGTCGTCCCATCACAAAACCTTCTAACTGTCTGTGTGCAACTATGATTGACCTCTATCTGTTCTGCGACCTTGAAGCTGGCGTTCCCCTTAGCTGTGTTTCTATTGCCTCTTTTCCTTTTTTCGAAGCTGTGTTTATGGCATCTTTGGCATCCTGCATTTTTCAGCTGACTCTTTTAACTGTGTGAACATTTGAACTGTTCAAATTTTAGAGTAAAGAAGCAACAATTTTTAATAACATGAGGATAATTGTGTTGAATGCCTTTGTGGCCGATACAGTGTACGAAATACTTTTTTGAGCCGGGTTGCCCAGTGGCAATCTAGGATGAAAGCTAGGTTACCCATCAAAATTCCAGGTTGCCCCAAATTTCAACTCTTCTACATTGAATGTGATTAACTTTGTTAGAATGCAATGTGGCAATGTGCATTTATACATTTCTGACACAGAGTTGTTTCCCCTTATCTGAGGTGATGAGCTCTTCCATGGGAACTTGTCAATAAACAGTTCCCAATGGAAGAAAGGGGCATCCTTACCACAAAATGTAGGTAGTGCACTGGGCTACCTGGGTGTAGAAATAAGTTGCACCAAGCAAAATATGGTTGCACGGTGCAACTGGGCAACCTAGTATTTCGCACACTGCCGATAACAGTCTCCTTTCTCAAAGAACATCCGCTAGTCAACACTACTGGACAATGTTTCCCAAACATCTGCTTCCGCATTAGCGGGATGCCAAACTGTATATGTTGTACAGAGAAAACTAGGTCAACAATCATTAGTAGTGTCCTTGACTAAATTGTACTGTAAGTCCTGAAATATTAGCGGCAACATAAGGGAGGACTTCTTCCACCTTAACCTACATAACGTCAACCCACAGGATAGAGGCAGAAAGTGATCTCGATCCAGTTTTAGCTCACTGAAGAGCTAATCTTACACTGGTCGTAACAGAGAAGACAGACGCTATGTACAGTATTTACAGGTTCATTGTACCAGGGAAATTCCCCTAGCTCTTTTCGACAAGCACAATGAACAGTGGACCACGGCTTAACATCCCGTCCTAAGGACTGCAACCCTTTCCAGTAGTGTGCATGTCGGGTGAGCGACCCGGGACTCGAACTCCCAACCTCTTAGTCCAGAGGCAGGGTCGCTAACCACTGGACTACGCACGCTACACTAATGGCGGGCTGCCATCAAGCCTCAGCATCAGTTTTAGTTCACTGAACAGCTAATCTTACACTGGTCGTAACAGAGAAGACAAAACCTCCTTTTCTCTCTTGCCACAATATTAAGTCCCTGAAGAAATAAACAAGAAATCAGACATTTCAGACTTCCAGGAAGCATTTTGGGTTTTCATGAACTCAAAGTCCTTTACCCCATTTCCTCTGTCCAACCTTTTAAACTCCTGTCATTCTGCCTGTCAATCTTCCCCCCACCCATGTGCTGTCAACCTACTCTGTCTGGACACACCAGGGCTCAAATTACCCCTTCTTGTGCAAGTCTGTGCATGTAGATTTGGTGCTGTGCACCTAATTTTGTTCCGGTCTGCACCAGTGCAAGTAAACTTTTTTGTACAAGTATTTGTACCTGTGCACCTTTACCAGATAATGTGATTTGAGCCATGCAAACCCATAGCTTAGCCACCCAAAGCAATACTTCCGCACACTTACCTGTGGGAAAGGTAGTATGTTCCTGCTTTGTTTCCCCACTTTTCCAACTGGCAAGGCCACTAGAGTCATGTCAACTCCTGAAGGGAAAGGATGAGAAGATTGGGGAGTTAAAGAAGGCAAATGAAGAGACAGCAGACAAGCAAATGTCCGAGCTCAAGAAGATTAAGAGAGGGGAGACGCCCGAGTTTAAGAAGAAGGGCAACGAAGATCAGTACAACTTCATGCAGCAGTTGAAAGATCATCTGGCTGAAGCAAAGGGCAACATCTCCTCCGGGAAATTCTAATACAACAATTTCACAAGACATCATTTTACTTTTATTAATTATTTTATTCTATTTTATTTTATTGGAATTGCAACATCACAACACAAGACATCACACATACAGGGCTGGATCTTTATTTGCTGTATTGACTATTACCACCTATGAAGTGTAAAAGAAATACATTTGTAATGGCAATGGTTTCTCAACAGTTTTTAAGTGTGATCCATACTTCCTAAACTTGGAGGACGGTCATCGGTGGCATAAATATACTCTGCATGAGCCAAGTAAGTAAGTAAGTAATACTAATACTTCCTAAATTCTGAGTGGTGCAGATAAATTTGTCTGGTGCAAGTAATTTTCAATGTTACCTACATTGTACACCAGTGTAGGTATGTAGAAAAAAAGGATTTCAAGGTCTGTTTATTAAAACCCATGAACATACTAAGGGCCTTGTCTCTTACGTTGTAGGAAAGATTTATGACAGTACATTGAAAATATTCTAAGGACAGTCGCGGCTGCGTCCCAAAAAATTTGTCTGGTACAGGTAATTTTCAATGTTACCTGCACCAGTGCAAGTATGCAGAAAAAGTATTTTGAGCCCTGGAAACAGAGACAGGCACCGCCCTTATACACCATAAGGTGTGGGCCAGCAGTGGTTACATACTGACCCAACAAAGATTTGATGAAGTGCAGGGAATGCCACGACTAACTGGACTTATACATCACTTTCTCTACTCGTTACCCTGCGTGCGACGAGCCTGTTCATGAACTTCAAGTCGGGCGGCCTTTTCACCTTAAAACACGACGGTTTGGGCTGCCAGACAGCCATGGCATGCCGGCAACACCACAACACAATAAATCAACTGACAGTTTAATACTGCAACGCCTTAAAAAGCTGGCTTCTGGCAGGAAGACAAAGCTGGTGCCGGATTCAGACTAATCAGCAACACAGAACCTGCATAGTCTGAATACTAAATTCTGTTTTACACCCTTCTGTGACAAAAATCATCTGGACAAGGCTACTTAGACATGTTTGAATACTTGAATATTGAAACCAAGTGACAGGCTACACTCTTTTTATGGACGTTTTTTTCCACAAAAATGCAAGAAAGATGAGGAAAAATTTCTGAAAGCTTAATTGAAATTCTAAAAGTTAGACTTAAAAGCTAGTAGAATGATTATGCTTATTATTTTAAAAAGTGGGAATAAAATAAATGTAACATTTCTCCAGAAACGTTACATATATTTTAGCATTTCTGCCGAAATATATTTTAGCTTCCTGCTACAGCACCAGTTACCATGGTGACAGCCATTTGGTCCAGGTCATTGACCTCATTTGTTTGGAGAAAAAGGAGAAGAGGAAGAAAGAGAGCAAAAGTAGAGCAAAATCAATATGTTTTCCTTCTGCAAAGGTAAACATAAATATCTGAAATCAGCGTCAAAATGCTTTAACTGCTTTAGAATTATTATGAATTTACCTCGGCGATGTAGTGCTAGCGAGATGTTTGTCTACAACTTTACTGACACATTTGATAGGAGGAGGAGGATTTGTTATTCTTTCTTAAAACAATTACTTTCCTCCCATAACGCAATCATCAATCGCTTCCTAAGTTCTGACGCCTTTTACAGGAACTCTTACTTCCGAAGGACGTATAATTTACTGTGTATCTAGGTTTGTTCTCTGTATTATTTGTATGTCTTTCGAGCCTTGTATTATTTTTAATGTTGTACTTTGACATATGGGTTTTTTTTTAACCTGAAATAAAGAATGAATGAAAACGACACTTTTCTCTCACCTCCCGACACCACGTATTCTCCCGTCATCACCAGGGCGCGGACGTCGTGCGTGTGTCTCTTCGCGACGTTGTGGCGGACCCAGGTCGCCCGGCTTCCCTCATCCTTCCCAGCAACCTTTTCAAAACGTATGACCTTTGGGTCGACCCCGGCAGTCCACACCAAGGTTTCGTCCTGTATCAAATTACAAATTTGGAACATGAAATTGGAGATTTTACACCTCCGTGATATAATTAAGAGAGTTTTTGTGAATTTCTTGTTTTATTTATTATTGTGAATTTCTTCATCATATAGTTTTACAGTCAAAGTTTCTCACCTTGCTAACACACATGGACAGCACATCTGCCTTGTGGCAATGGTGACTCTGTAGAATGTGTTAGAAATAATAAAAGATTTCATATTTCAATACCATCATACACAAAACATTACATATGTAAATTTTCCAAGTACAGGTATTCTCTACTCTTTATTCTGAGTTGAGTAAAGAATTCGTACAGTTGAAAATGCCATGCAGTTTGAAAACTGATCACTAGATGGGGTAGTTTCACTGTGAAAACCTTCATAAGAAGTGTACAGGTATGACCAGGGATGTTTATGTCTTCGTTGAACCCCTTTAACACCACATATTACTAGACCCATAAGCTACCTGCCACTCAAAAATGCCTAATTACTGTCATACAAAGTACATCAACCAAGGGTTGAGGTGTTAAAAAACTTGTATTTTCCAAGAACTATCGTAGGGCAGAACTCGCTGCCACCAAGTACAGTAGGGGCATCACCACTAGAAAGCTTTAAACAACGCTTGCAGTTAGATTGCAAAGACTGGGTGTAACAAGTCGTTCAAAGTAATATAGCCAGCGGCCGCCGCGCTGCGTGCCTGTGAAGCTGGAGTGTTACGCCGAAGGGCGGTTATACCGGCTATACAGATACAGATACAGAAGCTGGTGTGTTATATTACGCCGAAGGGCAGTTATGCCGGCTACACAGATACAGAGGCTGGTGTGTTACGCCGAAGGGCGGTTATACCGGCTATACAGATACAGATACAGAAGCTGGTGTGTTACGCCGAAGGGCAGTTATACCGGCTATACAGATACAGAAGCTGGAGTGTTACACCAAAGGGCGGTTATACTGGCTATACAGATACAGATACATGTCTAACCTGTATGAGTGTTCCATGTTTGCCATTCCAGAATCTGGTCTTGCCTAAAGAATCCCCACTGACTATTGTGAAGTCTCTGCAAGAGATCACGAAAACAAATCAAGCTTCCAAAATACAAAATGTACATATAGTAAGATAATGCAAATATCTTAAAAGTTTACTTTTTAAACAAAATTCTAAATAGTGTTCTCCGTTCAGAGGCTTACCTTAAGATAGCCACACACCAAACTATAGTTTCTCTGGTCCGAACTAGTCTCTCAACTTTTATTCTTAAGGTGGGGAGACCTGGGGAGATGAAAGTAGCCTTGTTACTTAATGTTAGACATCTTCAGAAATCTTTAAGTCATTGGACTCTACCAGAGAACACATTTAAAGGTAAGATTAACAGCAACAGCAAACACTAGTAACAGTCACAAAGGTAGATATTGGTCCTGAATCCTATTTTCCAAGTGCAGGGAAGGCGCAAAACACAAATGATTTGATAACGGTAATGATATGTTCACTGTTTTCACTGTCACTTCTGTACAGTGAACTTAACAGTACAGTGAAAAAATCAGGAATTACAGTACCTTGGACCAGATAACCAACAGAGGAGCAAGACCAGCAAGTTGTGATCACATAGCCAATATTCCGGATAAAGGATCATGGGTAATGCAGGGAGCAAGTGAAACATTACCATGACAACTGGTGTGTGGCACATGCATGCTGTGTCCGGTCCGGTCTATGTTGTCATGGTAATGATTTGGCTTGCACCTTGTGTTCTCCATTTTTGAAAGCATGAACAGGGATCCAGAATATAGTCTATGGTTTCATTTTCAGGTCTAAATTGGAAACACTCAATAAACGGTGGCGCAACTCTCATGACTATTACACAGCTGTGCAGGTCCACAGCCTTAACAGCTACTGCAATGTGGCGTCTGTGTGGTGTAGAGTGGCGTCTGTGTGGTGTAGTGGTAGAGCATCCAACTGTCAAGCAAGAAGACCCAGGTTCAATCCCCAGGGTTGGACCCAGACATGTCCGGACATGCACCCAGACGTTGTGCCCTTGGGAAAGGCACTTAACACGTATTTCCCCCCTCAGTTAGAGCACTTGATGCAAGCACGTCTAACCCTTAACCCCGTTTCGGGGAAAAAAGACGTTAAAACTGGATAAGAAGAAGAAGAAGAAGCAATACAGATACTAGTACTGATAGGGGGCTCACCTGTGGCCACATCCCACACCCTGATGTTATCACATGACCCGGTCACTAACACCTCCCCACTCTCATGCCAGGCTAGCGACAGGATTCTCTCTGGAAACAAGAAAGCTTTTTAAAAAAGCTGGCCATAGGCCGCCAAAATAGCAATAGCTGGTTGGGTGGCATGGGTGTGCACTATTAATGACTTGCTCACCTTGCTCGAATTGTAGCAATGTTAAAAAGAGTGAATTGAAAGACCTGAAAAATAGACAGTGTTGCTTCCCTTTGCTTGGCCTGGCTTCGCATTGCGTAACGCGCGGTTAGACATTGCGCAACTTCTTGCGAGCAAGGAGGTTCCTTTTTTAACCTCCTTGTTGGGAGCCATCCACCATTCACATGTTAATTTCAAGGCCAGCCTGGCTTCGCATTGCGTAACG
Organism: Branchiostoma floridae x Branchiostoma japonicum; assembly: GCA_013266295.2. NCBI lineage: Eukaryota > Metazoa > Chordata > Leptocardii > Amphioxiformes > Branchiostomatidae > Branchiostoma > Branchiostoma floridae x Branchiostoma japonicum. The sequence continues at coordinate 2,995,203 of CM023829.1, read as the reverse complement.
TGCGGTTAAACATTGCGCAACTTCGAGCGATCCATCCACCATCCACCATGGTGACACCGGGCACTATACCATAGGCCGCTACGTTGGTATGGTAAAAACATACGGGTGGTCTTGTGGTTGCAGACTTTCCTAATGGTTAAAAAACTGTACCTATTTTATCAAAATGAGTACTGATCCTTACACATACTGTGGCACTACAGACATGTATGGCAGATGTCTTTAAAAACAAATCCGAAGAAGTGGTCAAACTTATTTCATCTTCACCTTCTTGCTTCTTGAACGCTCTTGAATACGACAGCTCTCCCTCCGTGACTTCAAACAGTCGCACACAACCGTCCTCGCTTCCTACCTGTGAGGGTTTACACAGAAAAGTCTTAAAAATCAAACATTTTATTTGAAGACTCAAAACTAAATGAAACCAACCATTAATCCAATTCTAGCTAGTTGCAACAGAAATGTAAATTCTTTTTAAAAATTTTCCCGTGTCACCATTTCTGTTGAAGAGGCAACAGGAAATCAAGATATACAATGTACTAGTACTGTAAGTATGGTTAAAAGAGGGAAAGGGACCAACCAAATCCACAGGGAACTTACAGCAATAGAAGACTGTGTGTTGTTGCCTGCCATACACCACACTGCACCTCCGTAGGAGTCCACTGCATACTGAAATATCACAGTAATACAATGAAATATCACAAGTTTGTTACTTATAAGTGTAGTATGGTTTTGTATCATGCATGTTATTTAAGTTACTTTGGTTTTGTATCAATTACTGAATTAGTAATTTGCGTTAATTTATTTGTTACTTTTGTTGTATTCTGATGTAAGTGCTTTTGTTTGGGGTTTTCCCCCCAGGGCACATTGAAAAACGCCTTCGGGCGATATGTTCCCCCTGGTAAAATAAATAAAAACAAACAAACAAACAAGTACAAGAGGTAAAGCAGTCATCCTAAACTGAGGTGAAGCATGACATTTTTTCAAGTACATGTACATATAGCTGGTAGTAGCAATGCAGCTACTGTTGAGTATTGTATCAACCCCAAACTCAAAGATACTGTAAACTAACAATTTTGATTCGTATATCTGACGCTCTGTTATTATCCATGTAATGCATGTCTTTGATACTTTGTATCACTCACTCTACCATGTAGCTCACCGAGCCATAGGTGCAGCATGCAGGTCAGCTGAATACCTGTGTTATGTTTCTTATGTTTACAAGACCCTTTGTTACTTGTTTTCCCTTTATGTTAAAATCTGCCATGTATTCTGTGCAGACCTGGCCCCCTTGAAAAAAAAATTGACGGAATTGAATGAGGCTACCCATGCCAGCTGTTAAAAAATTCATCAAATAAGTAAAGTTGAGTGTATCACCTTTGGTATGAGCTTGGTCATGTCGTACTCAATGATATCGCCATGGAGACCAGCAGAGAAGAGACGCTGGCCGACCCAAACCATGGCTTCCACGGACCTCCCTGCATCCCCACAGATGATCTACAGAGAGATAGAGAAAGGTATGAAGTCAATAATCTCCAAGCACATCCTACGGTGGCAAGACAGTATCCATTGGCCAGAGGAGTGTCCATTAGCCACCTTGGCTGAGGACTCTCTCAATCTCTAGATGGCCGCTTTTGCCGCCAGACATCTGCTTGTCATTATGTCACATTTAACACAGGTATAGTCTTACAATACTAACATTGTCTAAAACATTACATCCTTTAGACTATAGATTGAAGCTGCACAAACCTTGAAAAAAAGGTAAGGTAAAGATTGTCCCATATCCTTTTTAAGGCTGTAAGAGCACCTCCTACGACAGCAAAGAAACTCTGAGAGCTAAGGGAGCTCGCGGGGAAAAAGGAACAATGGAAGAAGATGAAGAAAGACTGAATGCAGCTGCAGGACGTTCTTACGACTGCAGATGCAGAATACAGTGGATGATGAGGAGGAGGAGGAGCATTGGGCTGTTATTCCACCGTGCCTAGGGCATGATATTGGAAGGTTGGGCCCATCCCTCCAGATTGTGGACTCAAGGAAGACTAGCGACTAATGGAGATCCAAATCAACCAAACCAAACCAAACCTTCCACCACCTTTTACCTCCCCAACCAAAGTTTGGTGCCCATTTTACACCTAGTTGGAGTGAAGAAAGTCGTGTAAAGTGCCTTTCCCAAGGACACAACGTTTAGCCAGGAATGCCAAGAATCAAACCTGCAACCTCTAGGTCTCATGTCCACCAGCGTAGCCACCTGGCCATTCAAAAACCTTGAATAATATACTTCTATTACCTCTTAATTACAGATATTGGTCGTGTTTACATCCAATATTTTACCCACCTTCTCCTGGTACCAGTTGTCGTTGATGCTGTAGATTTCAATGGAACCATCTGACCTGTAAGGGAAAAAAAAAGATTGCATAATAGTACTTTATCCGTTTAGCTTGAGAGTTGTTGATATCCATCTAACTTATATATAGATGCCTTCTCGAGTTATCATGTTGACAGACAGACACATACACACACACACACACGCAACCAACCTTCTTGGCAAAGTTAAGGCCTAGGAAAAAAAATGTTGTGTTTCCCGACCGACCCCAGAAAAAACTGCCGACCCCAGCCTTTTTTTGGGTGGACCCCTGCAAGGGACATAAATTTTTCGCGCTGATCTAGCCTCCTTTGCAGGTGTTTTCCAGGGGGAAAGGGGGGGGGGGGGGGGGTTGGGCTGATTTTTTCCCGGCGCAGTCGTCGTTTTTTTTGGGGGGTGGAATGCTTATTTGCAAGTTCTACGATGTTCTGATCACAAGATAGCACGCGATAGAGATTTTGCCGGCAACCCTGTATTCCCTCCCTCTTGTAATCAGAACATCGTAGAACTTGCAAATAAGCACCACCCCCCCAAAAAAAACCGCCGACCGCACCGGGAAAAAATCAGCCCTACCTCCCCCCCTCCCCCCGTGGAAAACGCCTGCAAAGGAGGCTAGAGCTGATCGACCTTTTCTAGGACTGAAACAGGAAGCACAACATAGGCCTAACAATTGAATAAAAGAAGTCCATACCTGGACACAGCCACCCTGTTAGTTGTGTGTTGGTGAGCGATGCTGTGGATAGCCTTAGGCATGTACCGGAAGAACCGAACATCATGGAGCCTGAATTCTCCCATTATACCTGGTGTGGGAGCAACAGGCATCAAAAATTAATAACTTGGGGTAAGTTTTTTGTTGTTGTTGTTTTATTTAGCCAGGGTGGAAAACATGGGACAAAATGAGAGATTGCCAGGATGAACTTAAACACAGTGAAACCCAGAACCTAGAGACCACAGCTAGTGACATGATACACTTCCAAACAAGGACAACAAAAAGTTAATCAAAGAGTTAATCAGTTAACGTTAATAATCTAACATAATGAAAACAAATACTTACCGGTACTTCACAAATAAGTAAGTGTTTAACTCGTAATTGACATAATTTTGGACCATACGTCAGACAATGCGTTAACAACTTACTCTTATAACCTAGAAGACTGAATTTATATTGTGATGTCTACACACGTGTTCCTTATACCCCCCTCCCCACACCGACACTTTCGACTCCAAAAAATCTCTTATTTCCCACGAAAATCACGAACAGAAATCTGTAATAACATTCTTATTACCTTGACAATGCTTCCTCCTTTCTAAAATTCGCTAAAATTTCTGCCTTTCTTGTTTTTTCCTCCCCTTTTTGACAGAAAAAAAAGTTGGTGCCTCGCTCGTGCTACTTGCAGAGCGTGTCAAAGTTCATGATGTGTCAAAGGTTGTGACCTTGAGGTCAACATATTTGTAAAAGCGCGGGAAAGTTCTGGGGAGGTACCTCACATCGTTTTAAGAAAATTCCCGCCGTTTTGAGATGAATTTGCTGTTTTGTTGGTGATACATAGACATTCAAGATGGTTCAGTTTGCCATAAGAATGTGAGTATATAACTATACTGTCGTGTAATGGGAAAAATTGATAAAAATCACGCGTATACATATTTTTCCTTTGGAAAGGTGGGAGGGGGGCATAAGGAAACTTCATATATAATAAACATTACCAGTAAGATATCATAAAGAAATCGAAGAATCTTGATTTTGGTGGGACTTTTATAGTCAGTGTTAGGCCACCCAAATTTGATCACTTGTTTCTCGAATTTTTGCAGAAAAGTACTGTTGAAAATCTTTTCGGGCTGGCCGTTACAAAATCGGATGGCACCCAGGCTAACGTTAACGTTAAATCCATGTAACAAAATATTTGGAAGACCCCTTTTTTAAAATCAGAAAAAATATATGAAAATCTCAGAACCGAGAAAGTACACAATTGTGGCCAAGGACTTAATTTTATAACGTTATAACCTCAAACCCAGGCCTCAGACAGAAGGCAGCTGTCCTGAGTGGACTTTGGTGGAACTACAGGGAGTACTGGAGACCAGGGACAGCAGTGGGCTGCCTGGTAACAGGCTAGGAGACCTGCACTTTACCAAGGGGGTATGGACAAATCTTTGTAACTTTTTTTACAGTACACCTGTCACTTGATGTCTGGACTCTAATGACGTCATTTGTTTTTGCTATTTGACGGGATTTAGAAGTTATGCAAAACAAACTAGCAACAACAGGACCTCATCTAGAATAGGGTGAAACCGGTCGTGTGACAGACTGAATAAAAGTTCTAAACAGGAACTGTGAGGCTCCAGATGTCTTACTGAGGGACGACTGCGGTGTGATTGATGTCTGTTTGCTTGAGGAATAATTCGACTCTACTTTTATGTTGTTAAGTTTGTGTTAAATTGTCATATTAACACACGTTTATCTCCATATATGGCAGGGGCAGCCGATCCTTCTGATTGGCCACCACGTGCTTCATGGGAAGGTGGTGGAGTTGGAGAAACCGTTCGCCGTTCTGGTCAAGGAGAAGGAGAAGAAGGACGACTCCACCGACAGTATGGACACGGGTGATTCAGCGCTGGACTCTGAGAAATGCTCGGACTACCTCGTGAAGGCGGTTATCCGGAACAAACTGGTGTTTAAGAACAGGCCCAGGCCAATTATCAACCTCTCGCACAAGAAGGGACACTGAAAAAAAATTTAGTCATTCCTTAAAACTATGAGTAGACTTTCATAGCCTGAGTGTCAGCCTTTTTAGCTTTTGTCTGATCCCCATGATCCACGTTTTGGCCGGTAACGGATCGTGGGGAGCAGACGAAAGCTAAGAAGGCTGACACTCAGGCGAAGACTTTCAACAATGGCTACTGAAAATCTTTAAACAATGGTATAGAATATGGAAAATGGTTAGAAAGAAAAGAATAAAAAGTACACAGATTCTGAAGCAAAGTTGGACTGTAATTTCTACCACCAAGTCACATGTTCTATCTGAATAAAATGACATCACAGCAGAATGGATGTCTTTTCCATTTGTTCAAGACAAGATGTAGAATCAAATTGAATTTTTTTTATGAGAACAAATACAGGAAGAAAAGCAGAAATTTTCGGAACATGCACTTGCCACAAGAACTGAGGGTTGTAAATTTGGCAACAATTCATGTTTCATAAAAAGAACTTGACTATTCATACATAACAAAGCTAGTATGGATCTACTTAACTATTAGCTGCAGAAAAAAGGGACCCAGTGCAGTTTGTATAACAACCACATGATGGCGCTGTTTCCACTTTTAGTCGTTTGCATCAAGGAGGTTAAAAATCATCTTTAACCTCCTTGTTTGCATGCAGTTGGGTCAATACCCTTTAGCACATCCGTACATTCACCTACCAAAGTTCACATACAAAAAGTGAGACAGTCACGTCTTACACCTTCCAGACTCAAAGGTACACTTTCTAATGTCAAGGCCAGACTGTTAGGTTTGTGCTTATGCTGAGGTCACATTTCCAAACCGGGGTCCGGCCGGCCGGGCAGACTTCTGGAACGAAAAGTATGATATAAAAGACAACAAAGCACGAAAAAGTTGAAAAAATTAATAATGGGAACTATTTGTGTATATTATTCTAGATATAGATTGTCGATTTTTCGTTAATCAAAACAGCCCCGCTGGGCTCCGGTTTAGAAATGTGACCCCAGCATAAACATCTGTGTTGTCATGTTCGGTGTGTACGAGTAGGTAAGAATGTTTGCTCGCTCAGTTGGTGTACCAAAGGCACACCACTGTTTGTTTAAAAGTGAGTAACAATAAACAAGCAAAGAGGATGATGGGGGGGGGGGGATGCATTAAAGTTTGCTTACAAAAGGTAACTAATACTCTCCAAGCAGAGGTTTAGGCTTTGGCTTATTTTTGACGTGTTTTAGGCATTTTTATCAGGCTTTCTTTTTTTTTGCCAGCCAATTGGATAATGTCCTGCCGATGATACTGTCTTGCAACCATCAATAGATCTGCTTGGAGATTAACAAAAGGAACACAAGATATTTTTCCTATTCCCACTTAACCTCCAAGCAGATGCAACAAACTGCCTTTCTTAAAGATATGTACACCTTCTAACATCTGCTTGGAGATAAACTCTCAGTTACCTTTGCCATTAGAAAACAAACTTTGGTATCTTGCGGTTCCCCAGAAAGCCACAGGAATTTGTTATCAGGTGGACGCGGTGTACACACACCTGAAATGAGTGCCCATGGAGCCAAAACAACCAAGAGATTAGACTGGGCCTTCAAACTAAAGGCCAGTAGGAGATATTTTCATTGATAAGTCCAAATAAATCTTTGGTCATCGAGTGACTGGACAGAAGGCATGAGCCTGTTCTAATCTCCAACTATACAGGTACTGGTCTTTCCCCTTACCCAATCTCCAAGCAGACCTTTCGGTGGCTGCAAAGACTTTGCCACCAAAGGGTGGTAGCTGGTAACCCAATCATGGAGAGTGGCAACAGAAAACGGGACATATGATAGAAAGGTTACAATTTTCTCCACCAACGTCTGCTCGGAGAGTACTTTTTGTGTGTGTACTGCCACCACACAAGGAAGGGGTGCATTCACAGAGAGTTACGTCATGAAAAACAGGATGTGGTAAGCTGACCCTGTGGCCCTGACCAGAGTTGTAAGCCGTGTCTGAGTAATCTTCAAGCAGAGGTTGGGAGGGAAGATTGTGTTTCCTGACTCTCCTGATTTCCTTGCACTCTAGCTTAGTCTCCACAAGACTTAGCCTCTGCCAGGCTTTGGGAAGCAACTGGAAAGCGGACAAATTGGCCAAACAGACAGATAATATGCCAGGGGAGTTGGTCCGCTAAAGAATACAGTCCAGGAGCAGCATTTATACTCTGGAAAGAGTAGAAGTTGGCCAAATAGCAGTCAAACTCCCCTGGTATATTATATGTCTTATAGAACCACTCCCGAAGCCTGTCAGGGGTCGCTATGGAAAGTCCACTAATCGCTATCTAGGTACCAAGTGCTTTGTAAGGCCACTGAAAGTAACTTTCATGGATGACATCCTCTGTAGACTCCAAAAGTAATGTGATGAGGCAACAAAACATCACAACCTACAGGTTTCTGGATCCCTGATGGTCTCTGAACCAATAGACTTTCAAAATCAGGCGAAAATTAATGTGCCCGAAGATGTCATCCATAAGAATTACTTGCTGTGGCCATTAGTATCCCTCCCAACCTTTCTAATTATGGGATATTTAAGGCCTTAAAGCAGACTCAAGAGCAGAGGCTAGTGTTATTTGCCAAAAGACCACTTGTAATTACAGATTTTGCACAAACCTTATTTCAGGATTTCAAAGCGATGACTGCCAGAGATCAAACAATTACTTTTTGGGATTCAGAAAATAGTACAGAACCAGAACAATTGCCTCTGCACTTGAGTATGCCTCTAAAATAACCCATGCCTCACGGGAAAAGGCATGCAGACCCTCCTTATTCCCCACCACTAAGGCCTATCCCATTGAAACAAATAGAGGCGAGTAGAACAGGAAAAACCCCTGGCTCCCAGGTGCCGGGAACTAACCCACGCCAAACCCGGGCAGCCAGTCCGCAGGCCATCATCATAACCGCTAGGCCAAGGACCAGTTGGGCTGGTCAGTTGGTGGCGTATGAACCCCACTGTTACACTACTGTTACACCATTAGTGTCCCTCCCTACCTTTCTAATGGGATAGGCTTTAAAGGCAAACTCAAGAGCAGAGGCCAGTGTTACTTTCTAAGACTTTTGAGGGCACCGTGTTTAAATCATAAGTATGGGTTTCAATGCAATTACTTTTGGGATTAGAAAAATAGTGTGTATATATCTACAGAACCAGAACAATTGCTCATGCTCTTGAGTATGCCTTTATAATCTCAAGGAGCTTTCATCAATCTGACCTCATACCTAGTACCTATGACACTATGCTTAACAAGAAAACGACTCAAGAATGACACAGAGACTTGGTAATAGGTCAGGGGTTTCAGGTTTAACCCCTGACCTCATAATTTGATGACCTCTGGCCTCCGCCCTCCATCACAGTCACCTTGCAGAAGAAGATACCTGTCCTGGAACCACCTGTCCTGTTGCCACAGTCTTGGGTTTGAATTACCTTAGATGTTGTACAGGGAATGGCCATGGTACAAAGACTGACAATTGTTTTATTGAAGGAAAGAAAACGTCATTGTCATCATTGTCATTGTCATTGAAGAAAAGAAACCACAAAAACACAATATGTACATTCAATTTGCCAAAATCACTGAATGAGTTGCAAAAATACATTGTAACATTTTGCATCCCTAGGACAGGGTGGTCAAGCACATTTAAGTTCTAAGTGATGGAGGGGGGGAATAATGATTATCTCAACAAAACATGACATGTAGAAGTATTCATTCTAACCATTGTGTTTGCCACTGTACTAGTGGCTAGATCATACCTGTAGAGAGGAAACACAAAGAAATGGTGAGCATCATCAGAATCATAGCATGGTGAACAAAAGTAACTTCATACAATCTTGCAGTTTATCAGGGTAGGAGCTATAGCATGTAACATTATAAATGGTTGACTTCTTTGGTTGACTCATTATTGTTTCCCTCTACATAGATCTTAGTAACCATCTTTTAATATTGTGACTTACATAATTTTTATTAAACAAATAGTAACACAGGATGGCAAGAAGCTAGATAGCACAGAATACAAAGTGCCTATACTATGGCCTTTTTCAGAAACATTCCAATCAACTTGCTGAGGAGCATTAAATCATAAGGGGAAAGAAAACAGAAATGGTCAGGTAGGGAACCAGTGCAGGGATCCAGTTTCCTGGGTTACAGCACCAGGAGCAAACCAGACTGCAAACCTTATATCAACAAAATAAAAGGTAAATCACAAGAGAAAGATAGCGCAGTCCTAAAAGATACCTGCCTCCATGGAGAGGGGTTCTAAAGAGTCAAATCTAAATCGCATGCTGTATTCGTGCCCGTACAACGTGCCAGAGGTCAAAACCGTAGAGACGGGTAGGTTGGGGTGATCAACATTGGAACCCGTCAAAGTTGGGTTCTTTTAGGATGTCATTTCTGCGTGTGGTCTTTCGCAGAGGCCGCCCAGGCGGAGGGAAGGAGATAGGAGAACTCTAACTCCACCGGCTCCCGGTCGAGTTGACACATACCTGCTCAAGACTCAGTGTGATAAGCCACCATGCCTCGGAGCTATCTGCTCTTGGTGTTCCCCTCACCGTCCTCTATGGTATTTACTCCCCCATGGGGATAATGCGGGGGCACTGGCTGCTGATCGATGATCAGCATACTGCCAGCTTCCATAGGTATATAGAACAAGGCACACAATTTGGGTGTCCATACCAGGACGCGGTGACACATAGGTCCTCTAGGCCAATAAAGGACCATTATCCGTTATCACACCCACACACCCCAATGCCAAAATAATGCCAAAATATTGTGTTCATGCACAATAATAATTGATATGATCACCTGTCCATCCCATCTCTATGGTTTCGAGCTTTGACACATTGTAGGGCAAGAATACTGCACACGGTTTGGACTTGACTCTCCAGAAACCCCCTCCAAGAAGGCAGGTATCTTCTAGGGCGGCACAATCTTACCCCCATGATTGACCCTTCATCTTGTCAAGGCAAGGTTTGCAGGCCAGTTGGATCCCGGTGCTGTAACCCAGGAAACCAGATCCCTGCACTAGTTACTTACCTGGCCATTTCTGTTTTCTTTCCCCCTATAATTCAATGCTACTCAACAAATTGCATGGCATGTTTCTGAAAAGACTATAGCATAGGCATTTTGTATATTTTACTCAAGATTTCAAAGCAAACTAAACTCACGGTAGACCTGCGCCAGACAGGGATTGACTTTTTGTAGAATGACCACTAATAACCACTCTGGGGCCGTCCTCGTCGCACCAATCTGAATTTTTTTTACATGGTCATGCCCAGATTGTGCTCCCATTTATTCATATGAAGTTTGAAGCAAATCCATCGATCCGAAGTTGTATAAATCGAAGTTGACAGTAATACATTGACTTTTTGTAGAATGACCACTCACTTTTGACTTTTTGTAGAATGACCACTATTCCTTGCAAAATATCGGCCCTCGCGCAACGGCGGCAAAATCCACCACCACAAACATTTTCAAATAGGTGTCCCATGTATGTCTGCGAAGTTTCCGTGCTTTACAAGCTTGTAAAGTACCTTTTTTTTGGCAAAATGTACGCCACTATCACGCCCCGGCCGCGGCGTCTCGATTTCAACATGGCCGACCTGGTCACGTGGTTGCCTTCCGGGACTGTTCTATAACTTCGGCGGGGAGGGAGGGTGCCAGCAAACCGCAATCTTCCGCGCACGGCGCTCTTTCACAGTAAATTTTCAACAAAAACGGCTAATAACACTGAGGAAATGAAGGGTGCTTTACTTTGTGCCGTCGATAGAACTCAGCCATAGTTACAAAATCCCCCATTTTTAAATACTAGTAGAATAAGATATATTTTTGACAGATTATTAACTTTTTGTACATTTTCTTCTAAACATACAGGTGCGTATAAGAACACTACACGAGGAAGAATACTGAATGCCGACATGTTCTTCAAGAGTTTTTATCATTATTATAATAGTTTAATAGTTCTTAGCATTACGTTACTCACAGTATTCATAGTCTTATTCCTACTAACTTACCCCTTGTTCCTACTAACATACCCCCTTGTTTCTACAAACATAGTCATTCATTCTTGAGATTGACACATTTGAACGAAATTTCGTTTTGTCGATTGAATTCTGGTTCGTACTAGCTAGTAGTACTGTTGTTCGTTTTTGTTGTTCGTTTCACCCGTTGCCATTGACTGGTTTTGTGTTCATACATTTTAAACTTGAAGTATATTCGTGTTTTAGATAACATAAGGCAAATATTGTTTTTTTCAAGTTACTAACTTACATGTGATCTGTGGCCGACACTTCCGTGCGAAGATCGGACTCATTTATATAATAGTCACCTACGGACTCACAGGAAGTAACACGAAGTCTTGGTCTTCATCGACGCCGAGGGACGAACAACAAAGTACACATGTATTTCGATTCCTGGTTGTGGGCACTACCGTCATACAACTGGGTGCAGAAATTTAATTAGAAGCCTGGCAGTTTTCATACTAGTTTACTGTCAAAATTAAAAAAAAAGTTTCGTCCCTAAAATCATCTACTTTCAGCAAGGTTTCATAGTCATACAGTTGACTTCTTCTATAGATTACAAACCTACCGCAGGCCCGGGGTAGAGTTATTTCGTTGTCCGGTGCGGTGCAGTTCAATGTCGACGATGACTTACCTATTATAGAAGTTTAGTAAAGAGTGGGCATTACATAAATAATAATCGTTCGTTCAAGAACTTGGGAATGGAAACTTTGTTACGTTTTGAACATTGTATATTAGTACTTTGGTTGTTCAAACGTTAAAACATGTTAACAAACGTTAGTAACAAACGTTAAAACATATTAACAAACGTTAGTAACAATAATTGTCAAAGTAAAATGTGTGTTAGCAAAAAAATAGGAAACATGAACGGAACGGAACGGAAAAAAAACGGAACATGAACCAGAACAAACAGAACTTCGCCAAAACAATTTTATAATTCTAATGACAAGACCAAGCGGTAGGAACAGCTTTCCTCCGACTGTTCAAAAGGTAAGTGTTCACAGTCCATCAGCAGGGATCCTTCAGGCGGGTTGTCTCCCCCGCACACGTAGGTTTTCAGGGTAGGACTGACTACTCTGGAGGGATCCATACGGAGAATGTTGTCCAAATACCGGAGTCTCCTACGATGGATGGCTGAGACCTGGTTGTAGTCTGGATTTGTTGCTGTGTCCCAAAAGTGTTTCTTTCTTCCGAAACCTAATACTAGTAATAATCATGAGCACTGTTTGTATATATGTTGGTATTATTGATATCATCATATGCCGGGCGGCTTGCCCCGGGCCCGGACCGAGTTGACTCTCTCCCTCCAGACACGGTTCTATCCGCCAAACAAACAATTGAAGTAATTCTGTTGAAAACAAAACAAGGTTAGTACTAGTAATTAACAACTTGAAACTCATACTGTTGTTTACTCAATCGAATGCCTGTATGAATAAGATGGGAAGTACTGTGCTACGAGTCTACGATGCTGTTCATGGTATTCACACAGATCGAAGCCTTTTTTTTTTGTTTACCCCGACGTCAGAATAAGTTCATTTTATTTACTACTAGTTGTTCCTGAAGTTCCTAATCTTTGTTGATGTAGTTCCACAAAGATTGCATATTCTAGGAAAATTAATGGTAAAGCCATCCTTGGTAAATCCAAGCAGACAAAAATAGAACAGGTAACATGAGAGGTTAAAAAGCAAGTATTAAACCTTCTTGCTATAAAGTTAAGAAGTTCAGAACGTCACACCCCGCCACGTCGGCCTTCCTTTGTGTCCTGATTGTCAAAGGAGCCGCTCTTGTCAATCACATCCAGCGGCGCCGTGGCTTTGCGTACGTACATGATATACTCAGTGATACTGTACTACATGACCAGACCAGTCCATCGGCGCGGGAGACTTCTGTTCATGGGCACGTGCGGCCCGGTGGGAGGGACTTCGCAAACCAAGGAGGTTAGAGCTCATTTGCATGCAGGCCGTGGGTTTTCGTGCCAACTTAAGATGAGAATGTGACCAATAATACCAGTATGCATTTTGTATGTGTGTGTGTGTATAGAGACATAAACTGTACATAATTTCAATGATATCATTATTACTTTAATGATACACACTGTTCACTAACACAGCAGTTTTCCCACATCAACTTTAAAACCATGGATATCTGAAGGCCAAGGGTACATAATGGCAGATTGTGCATATGTTTTGGAGTTTTAAAGTTCAAACTGATAACGCAAGCACTTGGACATTAGAGTTGTACAGCTGATGCTGACAGTACAGGAGAAGCGTAATATTGTACTTTCATTTTAAAATACAAACAGAGAAGCAAGAAAATTATAGCGTAATGTACAAAATTATTAAACACATTCTTGACTATAACAATATCTCAAGCATGTAGACATGGTAAATACTGGAAAGTTACATAATGGCACATTTTAAACCAAGTTTACTATTAACTCAAATGATAACTGTTACATGGATCATATAATAAGGAGGATGTTGGATAAGGTAACGCTAACGGTTAACGTTGGATACAAATTATAATGCAAGTGTAACGTTACATCAGCGTTCTCACTAGGCTGAAAATATGCAGAAAAATGACAAACAGTGCATAATGATAATAATTGAAAATTTACTCTAAACAAAGAGGCTCTAAAATTGCTCTAAAAATTAGTAAAATAGCTCGGTCAGTCCGTGTGCCTGTCATAGGCCTGCCGTGCGCGGAAGATTGCGGTTTGCTGGCACCCTCCCTCCCCGCCGAAGTTATAGAACAGTCCCGGAAGGCAACCACGTGACCAGGTCGGCCATGTTGAAATCGAGACGCCGCGGCCGGGGCGTGATAGTGGCGTACATTTTGCCAAAAAAAAGGTACTTTACAAGCTTGTAAAGCACGGAAACTTCGCAGACATACATGGGACACCTATTTGAAAATGTTTGTGGTGGTGGATTTTGCCGCCGTTGCGCGAGGGCCGATATTTTGCAAGGAATAGTGGTCATTCTACAAAAAGTCAAAAGTGAGTGGTCATTCTACAAAAAGTCAATGTATTACTGTCAACTTCGATTTATACAACTTCGGATCGATGGATTTGCTTCAAACTTCTTATGAATAAATGGGAGCACAATCTGGGCATGACCATGTAAAAAAAATTCAGATTGGTGCGACGAGGACGGCCCCAGAGTGGTCATTCTACAAAAAGTCAATGCGCGCCAGACATGCTTCGTGTTGCGCTGCTTCCTGCTCCAAACTTGTCCTCAGTCGTCACCCAAATCCCAGACTTTGCCATCCACAACACTTCATAATGGAAAACACGCCACAAACACAGAATAAAAAGCTTTTAAACAATCTTTACAGGCTTTTTTCACCGTGATGACGCCACATGCGCCATGTTGGATTACAGTGCATGTCCCTGTTGTAATCAATTTTCCCGCCAACACCTGGTCGGCGGATTCATATGATAATTACTATGACGTCAATTAAATGAATGAATGAATTAAAAGCCTCTGCAGTAAGTAGGTGCTCCAAGCAGATGTAGGGTCAGGCTTGTTTTACGCATTTTCGCCATTCTGTGTGGCTTTCTAGCGGTCCACATTTTAGTATCTAGAGGGAGGCGAATAGATAGAACCATTGAACACCATAAAAGGCTGCAAATGCCACAAAACACGTTTTCAAAAGACAGATTAAAATCCAACACAATTTTTCTTTCGTAAAACTGCAGACGACGCGGGGAGGGGCTGTGGTATAATTTCCTTGGGGGCATGTTGGCCCTGGAGCCGAGGAACTGGCCTTTGTAGACCCTGGAAACAGTCTGGCACCCAGGCTATTTTTTTGTCGTGTTTGCCATATATGTGATAGTGTGACTTAAAGGGACGAAAACGACAACGGCATGTGATTGGAGAAAGCAACTGGCTCTGGCTACAAGACTAAATATTCCCCAAGCAGAGGTTTGGGCTTCGGTTTATTTGTGACGTGTTTTAGGCGTTTTTATCGGCCTTTGTTGTTTGTACTGGTATCTTTTTTTACGCGAGCCAACTTCGGCCGGTGGCGAATAGTAACTGTCTGGCTAATGGATACTACCTGGCCAATTGAATACTATCTTTGCGACCACCGAAAGATCTGCTTGGAGATTAAAGACGACATTCAGTAATACGTTGTTTATGCACCTAGGAAGGCCACATTTAGACAACGTGTTTTTACTGATTTGTGATTGTGTGTCTAACATAAAATTAAAGGACTGGTTTTGCAAGTAGCAGGTGTAACACGGTCGCTCTCTCTATTAAACGAAATGAAGGGGGCGGTAGTTTCTTTTTAGTTTGTTTCTTTTTTTAGTCGCAATCGGCATTATTAACCTCTTGTTTGCTCAAATCTAAGTCTAGCGCACTTTAACAGCACATTTTCTTATCGTCACGTGAAGAAACCGCAAATGTCAAATCCTAGGACCTTTGGCCCCCCTGTTTGCACAATGGGAGATTCCCCCCGCTGCGATTGGTCGGGCTAAACTTTGGACTATGACAGATGAGTCATTGTGATCGGGAAGTCTTGTCCTCAGCATTTAACTGGACGGAGAAAATAGATTGTATGTTTGTCGTCTTTTACGTGCAAAGTATCCCAGAGAAACTTATATATGTTTGTCCATTCTGTATCTGCGAAGGTAAACGACTTTACAGTATACAGAATCTGTATACCTTCGCCGAGTGGTTGTATTTCGCGGTAGGAGTCTTTCGTAGTTTCGCGGTGTTTTCGCGGTTGTATTATGTAGAACTATTACAGTATCAAACGTTACTAAAAGTCGACCTAAAACGTTGAAAACGCATACTCGCATGATTTTTGTACGGAAACAACAAACTGGGTACAAGCAGAACTGATATGACATCAGAAAACAAAGCACATTTATAATAAAAGACAAAAAAAATTGTAGAGGCTACCTTTTTGTATGTTCCACCCCGCTCTTCTGGTTTAAAAAGCGCACTAACATAAATACATACTATTAAAATATTGCGAAAACACTAACAACGAAACTAATAATAAATAGTCATGCCTTCAAGTACCAGAGTTATCAAGCAAGGATTGACGTGTTCAAAAACTCATTTTTTCCTAGAACAATCGTAGAGTGGAACTCGCTGCCACCAAGTACAGTAGGGGCATCGTCAATAGATAGCTTCAAACAATGTCTAGAGTTAGACGTTCAAAGGTTAGGTGTAACAGGTCGTTCGGTGTAATGTAGCCAGCTGCCGCCGCGCCGCGTGCCTGCGAAGCTGGTGTGTTACGCCGAAGGGCGGTTATACCGGCTATATAAATACAGATACAGATACAGATAATCGATGCGTCTGCTTGAGCTGTGAAACTGTAGCTGCTTTTAAAGGGCCCGCCCCACGTGATAAGACCAGCTGTTGACAAAGCGTAAACAGAGCCGAGAAGCTGATCTAGCTATTTCAGGTCTTTGTCCGGTACGGTAGCTTGCGAACGCAGGGTAGCCCACACCACTGTTTATCCCGAAGACCGACCGCTAGTGTACCCGACTCTCCGCCATGGCTTGGCTTCGTAATGTCCTGATAGGCGCCGGTGTGGTGTTCGTCTTCGTGGCGCCGCTGTACACCTACTTCCACTTCTTCCACCACCCTCCTCCGAAGGACGCGCTCGAGGCCAACCGGCAAGCGGCGAAAGCCTTCCGGGAGAAGGCTCAACACGCCGCCGAGCCTCCAGTCGACGCCATCCCGCAAGGTGACCAGCCCGCTCCCGATAGTTCCAGCAGCAGCCGAGAGGCCCTAGATGTCATAAACGACGTTCTAGGCGAGGAAAAAGACCTCCGAAACGAACTCCCTGACGAAAAGACCGATTTTGACAGCCGCCAAAGCAAAGAAGAACGTCGCAAGAAGCCCCTAGGGCTGCGTACGAAGGAAAGCAAGCACAGAAAACCCGCGGAACCGCGCGTGTTCTACACACAAAGCGACGGCACCAAGATCAGCTTTGACCTGCCGGACGTTTCGGACAGGAGACATCTCCAAGGCGCCAAGTACTGGGACGACTTCATCGCCAAGAACGACTACGTAGAGATCGGAGAATACTGGGACAACTGTGGTGAGTGTGTGTGTGGGTTTAACCTTGGCCTTGGCGTCAAAATAAGTTTAAGATAAATACTAATAACTTTATTGCACAACAATTGTACAGTGTACAAAGTATGGCACCTACTACTACATAACTACGTATACCATTTCAAAATGCTAACTTATCTAATACATGAGTGGGTGGCTAGTATAGGAGTGAAATTCTACAAACAATGAATTTCTTATGTTTATAAATAGTAGTATACAGTTACGTATACATTATTAGAATACATACATTAGTTACAAAAGGTGAGCTCAGTTCGTAAGTTAAAATTTTGTGTGTTTTTTTGCGCGTTTTTACTAATTGGACTCATTGCACTAAATAGTAGGCCCGTTGGGACAGTGATTACGATGTTCCTTAAATTCGTGAAGCTGATAAACCGGTAAAAAGGTGCTGTTTTTTTCCTGGGCCCTTTTTGTCACCAGTTCTTAATATGTAATTCAATTCATGCCACATCAGCCGAAAATGCTGACTTGACAAAACAAACGATGATGTCATCTGCAGACGACGTTATTTTGTGAAAAGGAGAAGTTGGTCTCTGTGATTGCATCATTGCCATCCTGTGGCCTGCAGGCGAAGCCATTGTTTGCGCCACTTCTTGCTACGCTGACTGAGCAAAACAACAGCCCGGCATTTTGCACCTACTCTCCAAGCAGAGGTTGGATGAGAAGATTGTGACCTTTCTTAATCTCCAAGCAGATTCGGGGGCAAGGGGACTTTATATTGGCCAGTCCTGTATCCATTGGCCGCCTGTATCCAACGTTCGTTGGGCGAACGTTGGATACAGGTGGGGCGAACGTTGGATACAGGCGGCCAATGGATACAGGCTGGCCAACATAAAGTCCCCTTGCCCCCGAATCTGCTTGGAGATTAACCTTTCTATCACATGCTACTCTCCACCACCAAGACAGAGGGAGAGAGAGTGGCGACAGAAAACGGGGCATATGGTAGAAAGGTCACAATCTTCTCCTCCAACCCCTGCTTGGGGAATATTTTGCACCCGTTTGTCAGCCAACTGTTGTCAGTTAAACAACAGCCCGAGGCAGAGTCATCGTCACGCCAAGTACTTGTTTGTCACCGCGAGGAACTTGGGCTTGCTTCATGTTGCGCGTATGTAGGGGGCAAGTTTCCGGCGCTCAAATAGCGCAGAAACAATCGCAGTCTTTTGTAGAATTTCGTTTGGGGCCGAAACAAATCGGTTGCAATGTTGAAGTCAGACGATGGTGGGGCGTTTTTGTTGCTTTGGGAACACTGAATCTCCTGGCAGATATTAATCTTTGTTTGACTCTTTTGAATAAAAATAAACAGCACACAAAAGGAGCTACTAAGTATAACGACACATTTGCATGGAGATTAGGAGAAGTCCACACCATGGACATAAGTGGCCATAAGTGGCAGGGTCCTGTTTCTTCCACAATTAAGCACTGTGATTACGTAATACAAGACGTCCTCTGAAGAGACAGACGTTTCAGAATAATCTCCAAGCAGATCTTTCGGTGGCTGCAAAGACAGTATCCATTTGCCAGACAGTTACCATTTGCCTGTCTGGCCAATGGATACTGTCTTTGCAGCCACCGAAAGATCTGCTTGGAGTTGGAGATTAGTTTCAGAAAGCATCCACTCATCTCTGACTGACAGTGGTGATAGTGGATGCTATCTGAAACGTCTGACTCTTCAGAGAACGTATCCCGTTGTTTGTATTGCGTAATCACAATGCCCAATGATGAAAGAAACATTTTGTATTTACATGTAATGTTCTACCTGGGTGTCTATTTTATTAACCCTTCAATGTTCTTTTAACGATGAAAATAATACCGTGTTTTCAATAATGCGGTACCTCTATACAACGGTGTTTAACAGGGAGAACCTTCATTTTTGCCCTGTACACAACACGGAGGTTATCGTACCCGCGATAACTCACTTGTTCTGACTTCACCCTCATCGACCACAAACCTCGGTTCGTGGTGGGGAGACGTGTAACGCGCACGCGCGAACAAACTATTGACCTGTACAAACGTTCTGAGGACATTGCCACGGCATTGACACGGCATGTGAACTACACTAGCGTGGCGTATTAAAGTACTGTACATTCACCGCAAACTTTATTGACTTTTTTTGAAAAGTCAACATCTCAAAATACCGTACTGAAGCTATAGCAGATACGTAATAAAAAAAACACCGCCTTCAAATGTAACGCAAAATAATCTCGTTGAATCAAGTCCTCGGTTGAATAAATTTAAAGAAGTTTCAGTAACCAAATCGGCAAAAAGATTTTAAAACTTTACCGCCATATTTAAAAGAATCAGTTTGCCTGCTTGCCAGTTTGTCTGTTTACTTATATTATCCATGAATTCTAGGTAAAGGAATTTCAGTTGCGGAGTAAGATGAAATTAAACTTTACTGTGATTTTGAATAAGAAGCTTTTTTCTTGTTGCTAAATTTCCATGTAAAATTATTTTACAAACAGAGTCGTGAAGAGGAACGCTGCGACTTCTCAACGATCAAAACAACACTCTGTTTCCTGTTTGTTTCGTGCGAAGAGCTTCCTCTAACGACAAATTACATTCTTAGTTATGTGTTCTAGGCTTTGTGCTAAGATATAAAGCCACAAAATTGCAGGCACGCGACGCGTACTTTTGCTGACATGCACGAACAAGCAATGCTCGGTTTTTTATGTACTTTGACCCAATCATTGCATCAGAAACTCTGGTCAACACGTCTATCAACTGTGCACACAGTAACCACCTACACGGTAGATATCTTCTGTAACCTTTGTCATCACACAGCCATGCTTTCTGACTCTGATCAACCGCCGGCCTTTTTGCGTTTCTACAATTTGTAGCTCTCTCTCTATCTCTCTGTCTGTTTGTCTCTGTCTGTCTATCTCTCTACTCTCACTTTGTCTACTACTAAGTACTAGTATCTCTCTCGGCAAGTTTTGTTACACCACTTCTACGTCGTACCTTCTAAAAGAAGAATAATAAAAGATTTATTATTTGTTACGCCATTTGTTCTATGTGTTCAATTGTTGTTCTTTTGTACAACCGGCTTTGTGATCATTAAGATTTAAAAATCTAGGCCAGTCTCTTTTCATCTTAAGTTTGTTTTCGCGCGGTCGCATGAGTTTTTGGGTTCCAGAAAATATGTCATCCATAAAATCAAGTCAGTGTGGCCTTAGCAGCACTTACAAAATCAAGATAGGCAAACAGTTTTAAGTCGTGGTCTGTTTTTTTACCGTCTTTTTGCCTGGTGCTTTTCAGAGTCCCCTACCCGTGTGCTGGGGAAGGCGACGCTCCAGGAAAACGGGAACGGAGGCATCAAATCGGTCATCTTCTTCAACGCATCTTGGGGTAAGATACTACTAGTAGTAGATAACCTACTCTCCAAGCAGAGGTTGGCTTAACAATAAGTGTCTTGGTCTGGATTGGGTGGCCCGTTACATAATATTCAGTGCGTTTTTTTCTGCCCTGAAAAGTAGTCTAGATTCGGAACCGTACAGTAAAATCAGACGCAATGGTTAAGAACTCCCCACGAAAGTGTAAAGTAATGTCATATATAGAATTGTAAATTGTACATTGAAGGGTCTAGAGGCCTGTCCTGTGCATGTAGGAAAGGCCAGGTAAATGTCTAGGTTAACCGTTAGACGACAAAATGATGTAGGAATTTGCATATTGCGCTTCCTTACTCCTCCATGTAGTGCACTTTGGATTGGTAATCTAACTGATCAATTACAGAAGTAAGTGTAAAACAACGTCATATCTAGAACTGTAAATTGTACATAGGTAGGAAAGTTCATTCAAATGTAAGATGATACCTTGAAGAATCCTAGGTGAAGCCTAGCATAAGCCTGTTTGTCACCCTCCTCACTGTTTGTACTTCGTCTTGCTGCAATGCTGGTCTTGTCTTGTCTTAAAAATGTTCACAGACTCTGACCACGTCTTCCGGCAAGGCACTCCAACTGTTTATATCAGCGTCCCCACTGGAAATCAGTCAGTCCAGGGCAGAAGAAAGTGTAAAATAACGTCATATATAGAATTGTAAATTGCACATTGAAGGGTTAATGTGTAGGACAGTTCATTCAAATGTAAGATGTGTTTCTCCCCAGACTTCCCTAAGGTTGAAGGCCTGTCCTGCGCGCAGTGGGTGAAGTATAACGGCGGAGACATGTTCGATAACCAGTGGGAGGACGCCTGTGAGCTGGAGGCGGACCCGAGCGGTCAGTGCCCGTACAAGGGCCTGGACTGTCCACTGGAAAGTACGTATATGTATACAGCCGTGGCGACTCTTGAATCGGGCGTATTTTGCTGGTAGTCTTATATATAGCCCTCACAAGAGTCGTGGAAAGGTCCATTGACTGAACCAGACATTTCCCGTCGGCTACGCGCTTTTCTGGGTGTCCCGAGTTTTGGCCGGGTTGGCGACAAATTCTACCGTATCGTGCTATCCACACAACCGGGCCGTCATGTTGTTTCTATGTTCGGTGATGATTTTAGAGTATAACTAGCGTCCCCTTTGTGGCAAAATTACAGAAAACGGTCATTTTCGTTGCGATGTTTTTTTCCCGCGACGATATCGTCGTATGTTTGAGAAGAAACGGGTGCAATAGTTTAAGACGTTAATGTATACAACTTGTCAGTTATTTGTGGGATACGTTTTCCTGAGACATTCCTTTCTGTCCTTACAGAAGCTGAAGTTGTCCAAAGAGAGATCAGCATCCCATCCTATACACCAAGCGTAAGTGTTCCGTACTTTACTGGTACGTGTGTGTGCGTGCGTGCGTGCGTGCGTGTGTGTGTGTGTGTGTGTACTAGTGTGTGTGTGTGTCGTGCGCAATCGCGTGAACAAATAACCGGTGCCATCTGGCAAAAATATTTAAAAAAAGAAGACGCGCGATATGATATCTTTCTGACCTTATGGCGCAAACCATCACACTAAAAATTAACAATTTGGTTTTTTTCTTTGTTTTTTCCAGGGCACCTACACACAGCGGTCTGCTCTCAAGGACCAAGACGGAAATGACGTCATGTGTACCATCTCACAGTTTACCTACTGAACAATATAAAACTCTTACTCAGGTCTACTTATTATAGGATATCATGTCAGCTAACACTCCACTTACCGTTTGTAAGGCCATGTTGATTTGATTATATGGATGACATCCTCTGGGAACCCCAAAACTGATTCGAGTAGGCGAATAAAAAAAAAGGTTTGGCAAAAAAACCCCGGCATATACATTGTATTTGCGCATTTTGCAGCTGCTTTGTACGATTTACAGTACGGTCGAAAACTTTCTTTTTTTTTTGAAACGGACGAAAATTCATGCACGCGCGGATGTCATCCATATATTCAAATCAACATGGCCTAATGTTGATGAAAAAATATGCCCATTATTGGACAGGAGTATTTTGCGTATTCAGGGTATTACATTTTGTGCAACTTCTCTTCAGTTAAGTTCTACTTTAGGTCTACTTTACATGGACTCAGAAATCATGATACAAAAGCTGTCAAAGTGTTACTTTCTTTTCTCTCTTTAACCAAAATAGAATTTAACTCAATCCTCTGAAAATCAATTTTTCAGTCATATCACTTAAACTATTTTTGCACAAAAGCTTTTTTCTTTTGATTTTTTTACCCACCTAACTGTACTAATTTCTTCACCTTTTTAAAAAACGAAATCTTTTACTCTTTCTAATCTACTACATTGAATTGTAATGTAGGAACTGCAAGAATGCTCCTATCCAGTTGTCTCCATTCACACTTGAAAACTACAGCGTACTTTCCCATTTTTGGCGACGTCTCAGGACAGAGCCTTTGTTACTGTACTGTGGTGCTGCAGCAATGCCGTTTCAATGCAAAAATAAGTAGAAAGAAGCGTGGATGTTTCCACATGGCAATGCCAACACAATGCAACTTGTTAGGTATAACATAAGGAATGCAGGACTTGTTAATATTTGATGTTTTTGGCTGTGAAATCCGTTTATTTCTGTGGTATGTATACGAAATGTTTGAAGAATGGTTGACACTTCTCTGTGAACAATTTGTTCTCTATTGGAGTAAAAATTTATGAGGAAATCTAATAAGAATGAGTGCTGGACACAGAAGGTGAACATATGCACATTAGTGAAAAGCTGATGATTTATTTTTTTCCACAATGTCTTGCCACATGTTTACTTTTTACAAATATATGCTTGATTTTTGACAGAGTTTTAATAAAAATTGTGTAACATAGATATTGGTCCTTGTGTTTAGCAATTAATTTCAACTTAAAATATTGATACATTGGTAAGATGCTATGTTCTTTGCTGTTGAATATTATTTGCATAAAACCAGTTCTTTGAATGAAACAAAGTCTTTTCAATATCTAAATTTAACTTTGACTTTTTTCTCCCGAGAATAAAGTTTAGAAAAAGTAAGCAAACATAAGTGCTTTTCTTAACCATTATGCAACATTGAAAATGAACAAAATACATAGTATTACATTTTTCAGCACTTTCCATAAATTATGCTTGCACATGCTACAAAATACAATTTGGTTTACCTATCATCTTAAACTGTATTATACAACCAGCAAGTTAAAATCTTAGAAAAGTAATGGCAGTTTTTGTAACTAACTGTTGCTATAATATTGTATTTGTTGCATAGTTTTGTAGATTTTGAAATGATTGAAAAATCCTTATTTGGCAGGAGGTTGCTGGTCCAAGTACATGTACAGGAATATGTAGATGGCTGCCAGCATAGCGGCAAAGGCTGTTAGTATCAAGGCCACGTCCTGCAGAAAAAAGATAAACAATACATACAAGTTAATAAAAACAACGAGAGTCAACATTAAGCATGAATTATGAGACATACCTTTGCTATTTGATTTTCTCAAGAAGGTTATAACCTCAATTTTCTTAGCACTTTCTAACCTTTGAGAATCCTGTTTTCTTAAATGCAGAATATAAATGTACAGACATCAAACTGTGCAACATGGGTAAAACATAGCCAAAAATTACATCTTAAAAGTGGAAAAAGAACACTTAGCCACCTTTATGCCCATAGCAGAATCCTTTATGTCCTTCAGCTGTTTTGTTCCTTTCACATCTTTTTTGGCTTTCTTCCAGTCTTGCTTTCCTGTAAATATAACACATACATTTGTAGTTACTGTAAATTTGCACACACATTTTTTGCACCATGAATCTTATCCTGTATGGTACATGTGATCTTTAAATTTTTTTCTCAAATAAAAAAAAATGAAGTGGGGAATCTGTGAACCAAGAATTAAATTGCCATGGCCTAACGATAAAACTATGCAATATAAATGCAAAATCACAGGGAGGTGACACAACAAGGTCAGACAGCACTAGACTGACCAGACCTACAGACCGCCTGTACAAAGGTCAACTTGACATGTTTACAATCGCTTTCTTGCTATGTTTTTCCCCCAAAACAATCATTGAATGGAATGCCCTACCAGATAAACTTGTCAGGGCCAAATCTACAGAGCACTACAAAGCTGGGATAGTCGACTATTACAGCTTTCCCAGCAGTATCACGAATTAAGCAGGAGCTGTCCCCATTTGTGACATGTACATAGACACAGCACTTGTTTGTTGTTTTCTCATTTTTTATTCACTTTCATGCACTGCATTTTTCTTTTGTCACACCACCACCACCACCGGTCACAATGGGGCTTGACCGCTTCCCCTGAGCATTATGCCCCGCGAGGGGTCTTGCTCAGTATAGTGTAGATGTAGATGATGTAGATATGTGCAGTGTATACTCATTGTGACAAAACCAAAGTTACATATATAACATTATAACAAAGAGAGACGGTCTGGTCCCTATTTAAATGCCAGGTGCCAGATTATTTGATCTGAGGGATGAACTGGAGCCAGAATCGACTATTATGGATACTAGGCTGCTGTGAGTGAGTTACATTATATTATGAATGAGGCTATTGACACTCCCGGTGTGGATATAAGAATTTTTATTTTCTTATTGACACTCCGGGTGTGGATATAACAATTTTTATTTTCTTATTGACACTCCCGGTGTCGATAGAGGATTTTTCTCCTTATTGACACTCCGGATGTGGATATAAACCCTAACCCTAACCCTGAGCTACAATAAGCAAAAAATGGATGTATACTGATTTGTGCGAAGAATTCCCGTGCCTCTTGAATGCGGCTTCCGTGATGAATGCACCCAAACTTTGCTGCTCTGTACAAATGATCTCTTGGGAACTTTTCAACATTTTCCGGCAACTTAAGGTTTTCATTTTCAACTGTTCTGCTTGTCACCTTACTAAGCTCGACACCTCCAGTGCTGCCTTGAATTCTCCATGTCGAAAATTCGTCCCCTAGCTTCAACCGGGACGACGCGGCAGCCATGTTGGCTTCAAGTTGGTGCGACAGGTTTTGGAACCTCGTGTTGTTTTCTGATTGTTGGCCTTTTCGACATCCACTAAGGTAATACTTGAAGCCTGAGGTTTAAACTTAAAGAACCTGAAGCCCCAAAACGCACCAAAACACAAATTTTGGGCCTGCCACGGCACAGGGGCTAGCATTCCGGTGTGTCAATAACAATATTTTTTTTCTTGCTGCCACACCGGAAGTGTCAATAGCCACAACCTTATATTATATAAGGATGTTTATCAAACAGGAATGGAAGCAAGGCTAGGTCTGTTGATAGTAGTTTCCGAACACTTACCAATTTTCTTCCTATACTGGTCGACACTCAGAGTCGCGTTGCTAACTTCTTTCCTCCCCATGACTTCTTGAGATGCAACACTGATGACAAATTAAAAAAAAAAACATAACAAAAGATGCCACAATTGTCAAAGAACATAATCTTTAGAAGTCAAATGCATTTGTAAAAAACAAACAATAGAGTTGCAAATGGCAGGTAGACGACTTAGAATGAAAACAATTGGCAGAGCTGTCCAGGAAATTTTAAACAACAGCAACAACAACAAACAACTGAGCAAACAACAAATTTGAAAGAAAAGTACCGAATTTATATTCGTAACGTTATGTATGTTTGAGTTCATTCAAAGTTGCAAACAGCTACTTCAATCATATGTTATCGTCTTTCCGAACCCTTGCAAAACCAGGATACGCAGAAATGTATCGGGCCAATCGATAAATTATTTTGTTCAAGAGACCTCAGCCACGTATTTTCAACTTCGCCCCTCCCCCTTTCGACGACGCGACAGCTTGCCGTTTTACTCAATTTGGTAAACTCTTTCTTACTCTAAAGTTTAAAAAAATATTCAGACTGATAGAGAATCGACCCAAAATATCTAATTTGAGCTTACCTTAGTTATTGAGGCAATATTTCTTGTATCGCCCGGGTTTGAAAAGTTTTCTTGCTCAGTTGACGTCCATGTTTACGTTTTGCATCCTGGGAAGTTTAGATAGTGATCACTTTTCTATGGGGAACTTGATATCATAAACAATTTTGTATCATCAATAACATGGCATAATTACTACCAAAAAGGAAGTTGTTTATATTAAAAAGTAAAACTATACATTTTAATTTTGATATTTAAACTGTTTTTGTTGTGATTTTCATGAATAACAATTTCTCTTTAAAAGCAGTCCCCCATTTTACAGTCGTCTAGTCCAAAGTACAGAGTGCAAAGTTCAGGACCAAGACGACAAGATGCTGCTTCGAATCTTGTGCACTTCCAGGGTTAGATATCTTAACCTCCGTACAACTTTCTACCTCAAGAATACGACACTTCTTTCTCAAAATGGCGTCTACTTCTCCTCAACTCAAGAAACTCCTGTCTTCCTCAAAGCTCAGAAATATGCCGACAGAACTGCTATCATTGACAGAAACGGGTCGCACTCGTACCTGGACTTGCTCCAACAAAGTTGCCTCGTCTCCCAGAAAATCTCCTCGATTCTGGGCACCAGTGACGACGTCAGGGGGGCGAGGATAGCATTCCTGTGTCCAAATGACGTGTCTTATGTCATCTCACAGTGGTCTACTTGGATGAGTGGCGGTGTGGCTGTCCCTTTATGTAAAACCCACCCCGTGCCCGAGCTAGAATATGTCCTCTCAGACTCCCAATCGTCCGTCCTCCTCTACACAGAGGACTATGCGGATAAAGCTGCTATCATAGCCGAAAACTCGAACGTCAAGCCTCTCATGTTGAAGAGAGAGGACTATATCCAGAAGGAGAATAAAGAGATGAAGAGTAACACGGGAGAATGTGTGGACATCCTACTGGATTTGGGAAGTCGTAGTTGGAAGGACAGAGACGCGATGATAATATACACTAGCGGGACCACAGGAAGGCCAAAAGGTGTGCTAACCACACACAAAAACCTGCAGGCTCAGGTAATCTATTGGTTTGATTGTGTCGCATAACTGCAAGGCATCACTACGTAGATAGTTTTAAACAATGTTAGACATTCAAAGGTTGTTCGGTGTAATATAGCCAGCTGCCGCCATGCCGCGCGCCTGCAAAGCTGGTGCGTTACGCCGAAGGGCGGTTATACCGGCTGTACAGATACAGATACAAATGACACACTTCATTGGAGTCTGCAAAGTATTTGAACCCAGAACCTTTAGATTCTAAGTCAACAACCCTAACCATAAGAGATTAAGACTGCCTTTTCTCATTTATTGTTTTGATCTCGTCCCTCTAACCTCCTTGATCTCGTGTAACAACTCACAAGCAATCAACTTGTTTCATCATCAGTTATTCTCGTTTAATGAATGAATGAATGAATGTCTTTATTTCAGGTATTTCACCCATAGAAAACAACGGTACAAACATAGAAACACAAATTCTATGCCTTAAAATCTTAATGCCTTTGCTAAGAGAGTTTTGTCTATTTTGATTCTAAAACACTTTGAAACTGTCTGATGCACACTACTATATTGTACCTTTGCCCTCCACCCTCCTATTATGTAAAAATTTAGACAAAAATCTGTTCCTAAGGTTTTTAAAATGTATGTTATTCATCTCGTAACAACTTTCTTGTTTAATGAAGATGATTTAAACACCCCTCAGGTGGAGGCGATGGTTGAAAGCTGGGAGTGGTCTCCCACGGACGTTCTTCTGCACGTCCTGCCGCTGCATCACGTCCACGGGGTCGTGAACTGTCTCATGTGCCCGTTATCGGCGGGAGCCATGGTCACCATGATGGAACAGTTCAGCGCTGAAAATGTCAGTCAATATTTTACATCTATTAGGCCACACTGATTTAATCTTATGGATGACATCCGCGCACACATTGAAAAAAAAATCACCTCCTCCGAGGCTCCAGCCTGTGTAATTGCATGTGCCCGATGATCCTCCGTAGTCCATGGTAGCTAGCAACATTAGGGAGCCGGTAGTAACAACGGAGGATGGTACCAAGGCTGCTGAAGCTCCATGGAACTCCAGAACTAAGTACAGTGCCCTCTCGCATTAGTTTTGGGGTCTCCAAAGGATGTCATCTATAAAATTAAGTCAGTGTGGCCTTACTGTAGATTTTGAAATGTTTGTGGTGTTTTTAAGTTTCCATTTTTGCAGCGACCTCTTACTGTTAACTCAAACTCTTGATTTTCACTGTGCTGTCTGAGATTTTTACTGTTATGTCTGAGAATTTGAATGGATTTACAGTAATGGCAGGACATAAAAAGGACATTCATATCAGAGATGGTAGCAGTAATTTTTTTGAAATTCATTTTCTAAAAATTGTTTACCCCCATTAAATGTTACACACTGTTGGTATAGAAAAAAATCTGAATTTCTAGCCAATGAAGTGTTGTGATTTTTAAATGTAACAAACTCTGTATCACCCAACATTTTGTTTTAAAATCTGACAGACGTGGAAAGCCCTCCTGAGTGCCTCTCTGCTGTCCCAGTGGTCGGACTCAGTTACTCCACGTATGAACGTGTTTATGGCCGTCCCCACCGTCTATGCCAAGATGATCGAGCACTACGACAAACACTACACCAAACCACGCGTCAGGGACTACGTCAAGGCTGTGTGTAGGGAGAAGGTCAGGTGAGTCAACTGCTTGTTTTGTTGAAGAAGGTTACACATCCAGGTAATAAGATATGCCAAAAACAGTTACTCAAGCAATTTTGGAAACGGTCAGATGTTTCAGGTAGCATCCACTACCTTTCGTCAGTGACACTGTTTGTTTGTTTTGCATAACTAAAGACTTCAGAACTCTTTTCTCCACAAAGCCATCAAACCAATCAACAGAACTGTCATCGTAGTGCCTTACATAATTATGTTTATTATTATGTGTTATTGTATGTTGTATATAACTTTTATTATTATTATTTGTATCAATGTGAATGCCAATGCCATTCAGGCTTTTACTAGTACCTAGTCAGCCTGCTATGTTGGTATACGAATAAACGAAACGAACATAACTAGTTAGCCATCCTAAGGTGTAGCACACCAGTTCTGTACATTAACCTCCACCCTGTTGAAGTAGCTTTTTGTCCCCAGATTAGTATTGGTTACAAGGTTAGGCAGCAGGGAGAAGGTTAAGTACAAGCTGCAAAGAAAAGACTGAGATCCACTCACACCAAGATGGACCCCTACTACATACATACATACATATCCGGGCTTTGATTATTCTGCTGTCGGCTTCCCTGTCTCAGGGGTGGGCAGCAGTCGGCTAGACTGGACTCCATCTGTTATATAAAAAATTATATGTCCTTTCAAAAATCTGAGAACCGACAAAATGAATTGGTGAGGCCTTATCAGTGCTTCTATTGATAGTTAATGACATAATGATGAATGTTTGCAGGAGGGGGGCATGTCAGGATTTGAGTCAGCAGTTTGATTGACATCATGTTTGTCGAGCCGATGGCCGCTGTGGCTGCCTGATTATACAGATATCTCCTCCCGACATGGTGTTCTTCACGTGATAAAAGTCCAGTAACCAATCATGTGAAGACAGCCACGTGAAAACACCTTGGGCGTTGGTAAACAGGACTTTTGACCCCGTATATCTACAGACCAAGATCTTTTATTGGTAGAAGCAATGTAGCATTTGGACGCTGTTTTTCTGCAGAAATTTCGAGGGATACTCTTGGTTTTGATACTGTAAAATCACTGAAGTTTGCAACACTGAAATCTTGCTGTACATTTAAAGTGAAGAGTGTGCAGTATTTTTGATTCTGGAGTTGAAACACTAGAGGTAACACAGTGGAATTCGAAGACAGAATATATGTAATGAAGTCTGGAAAATACATTTTTTAAATTTTTTTTAAAAAGTCTTATATTAGTCAACTAGATATAAAAATGAGTATGAAAATACATGTGTAACTAGTTTTGGTCACACCAGTTCAATCAATTAAAAGATCACATGTACGATACACAGATTAACCCCTACTCTTTTCATGTGGCTCTCCTTAAACACAGAACGTCCTATCTGAGAGGACTTCCCTAACCAAAGCTAAGGTTCTGAGTCAAGTGAGAAAATAGGTGTTGCTTGCCAAGGACACAATATATGGTGTCTGATAGGGATTTAAACCCAGAACATTTAGATTCAAAGTCAACAACCCTAACCATATCACCGCCTTGGTATCTGTATCTGTATAGCCGGTATAACGGCCCCTCAGCATAACACACCAGCTTCGCAGGCACGCGGTGTGGCGGCAGCTGGCTATATTACACCAAACGACTTTTCACACCTAACCTTTGCACATCTACATGTAACTCTAAACATTGTTTAGTGCTATCTAGTGATGATGCCCCTACTGTACTTGGTGGCAGCGAGTTCCACTCTATGATAGTTCTAGGCGTGGCCTTAACACCAACACTGTTTGTATTCCAGACTGATGGTGTCGGGTTCCGCCGCCCTTCCTCAGCCAATCATGGAGCGGTGGGAGGCGATCACGGGACACCGGCTGCTCGAGCGATACGGGATGACGGAGGTCGGCATGGCGCTGTCCAACCCTCTCCACGGAGACAGACGTGCCGGTCAGATCTTAGTCATTGTCTCTTCATGTCCACTTTCTTTCATTTTTTGCTCGGATTTGCTCGCTTCATTTTTTTCTGTTTGTGAAAAAAAAAAGATTCTGGTTCTGAATCAACTCAAAAATGCTCATATTTTGCCCCTAACAGTTGAAGAAAGTCCTTCTCTTCCTATTTGTTACAGTTTTTCCAGCTATCAATGCAGTGGTTTTAAATTTTATCCCAGCCTAGTATGTTGACTTCATGGCTCCTATCGCAGCATTTGGGGCTATAATAGGATGCCTAGTTCTTTTTTTGTTGTTGCTCTGTCGCTTCATATTTTTGCTGAAAAAATCTGAGAACGAACAAATTGGTGTGGCCTTAACAACTAACACTAAATTCCAGTCCTACTACAGTCCATTTTTAAAAGCTGTTAGGGCGGTAAGTTGCCTATTTGTTCTGTAGAGAATTTGTTCCACAGTACTAGCCCCACAGTAAATCGATACATTTCTTCCTGTTGATAGGAACTGTGGGTAAACCCATGCCTGGAGTTGAAGTCCGTATTGTCCAGCAGACCAGTGCAGCCGGCCCCCAGAACACAACTGTAGTGGCTCAGGGGAACCACAGCTACACTCAGGTGGGGAACTGGAGAGGGAAAACTGAACGTCTGCAAATGCAAGGCAAACAGTGTATGGGGGAGCTTCAGGCTTTTAAAAACTCAACACATCAAGAAGAGTAGGGGTGACCTGGCTAGAACGTGAGCTGTAGCAAAGCCACAGTGGTATTGAAAAGGTATCACTTCTAACATTCAAATGAAAGCTTTAACTTTGATAAAACACAAGAAGGGAACCCACTATGAATTTTTCGAACTCGTCAACCTTCGTCAGATTAATGATCCACTCGCCGATGTTCTGGAAGTTAGTAGCGTGATGACCGAAAATTCATGGTGAGTTCCCTTCTTGTGTTGGATCAAAGTTTAAACTTTACCATTATGAAAAGGTATCACGCTTCGTCACAAACATTACACACTTTTTTAAATTTCCTGATACTGCAGGTGAGCCCAGGAATGGAGGAACAGGAAGGGGAACTGTTAGTGAAGGGTCCAGGTGTGTTTAAACAGTACTGGAACAGGCCAGACGCCACCACAGAGGCCTTCACTCAGGACGGGTGGTTCAAGACTGGTCAGCTTCTAAAACTTTTGTTCCAACACAAGAGAATTGTTCTCACCTAGAGCTTTCGACCAGTCACTGTGGTCTTCCTCAGTAGACAGATGACGAGTGTCACTGGGTCAGTTTACTGAGGAAGACCAGAGTGACTTTAAATATGTAACTACCAACACAGCAGCACATTGGCAGAATGTACTGTGCCTGCGCGAAACCCGTAATGTATTGTGCATAGCACTTTGGCAGAACGTCTCATATAAGGTTGTATTAGAGCATATAAGGTTGACAGCCTGTCTGTAGTTTTCAGATGTTGTATAGGAAAAGATATCGTCTGCAACAGGCAAAATTTTGATGCAACGTTGACCAAACATCCAACGAAAAACGTGAAAAATCAGGGTTTTGCGCAGGCGCAGTACGTTCTGCTGACGTGCTCAACACGGCTGGGAACTTTTATGATAGGTCAGCTGCTATGGGTTTTTTTTCTTTATTAGCTGTATGTTGTCAAAATCTCTCTGGGTATGGCTGAACAATATTTAAATTGTCTGTAAAAGTATCGTCTTTGATGGGAAACTGGCACAGCAGACTAGCTGAAAATAATACTATGAAGTTTACAGCTTAAACCTGGGGATTCCGATACCTGGTATCGGCCTAGTAATGGGCCCATCTGGTCCCAGGCTTCTTATATTATATAGATTCCCCCGGGGTTTAAACTAGAAATATGCATAGCTTTTAGTTCATGGACATCAGTTTTGATTGCATCATTAAGCCATGTACAGTTGATACAATTCTGTCTTCCTAGGCGACACTGCAGTGTTGCGAGACGGCTACTTCAGCATCAGGGGCCGCACTTCTGTCGACATCATCAAGAGCGGTGGCTACAAGATCAGTGCCCTGGATGTGGAGCGCCACCTGTTGGCTCATGACGGCATTGCAGACTGTGCAGTGGTGGGGGTACCAGACATGACCTGGGGCCAGCGTGTTGCTGCTATAGTGGTGCTCCGCAAAGTGGCTAGCTTGAGCCTTGGAGAGTTGAAAGACTGGGGGAAGGACAGAATGCCAAGCTATATCATCCCTTCTGAGATTAAAATCGTACCTGTCCTACCAAGGAATGCGATGGGAAAAGTCAACAAAAAGGAGCTTCTCAAAGAGTTTTTCCCTGAAGCAGCTAGCTAAGCTACAGTTTGGAGATATTTTCCAGTCTGATATCAGGTATAATTTGGGATGAAGTTGGCATCATAAAAAGGCCATTGTAACTTAAATTTCACCGCTGTGTTGCTTTGTAAGCAAAATCAACTTTTTTTTACATTTTTTAGAATTGCTCCAATGTAAAGATATCAAATTCTCTACCTCATCTTGGTGCTTTTTTTTTTGATAAGTGAACAAATTTGCTGGTGACAGGGGGTAGAGACAGTTCCAAAGATTTAAGACATAAGATGTCAAGTGTCTGGCATACTAGTTTTATGCACAAGATCCTCTCAGCAATAACTGATTTTAAATGCTTAAGACATTTGAATTATCCATACTAGTATAAGCACAAGAATTTAAATGCAATTCTATTTGATACTATTTTTCAATGTTAAAGATTTGTTAATGTACATGTACTACAAGTACTTAATTTCAGGAAATTCAAATGGTTGAACTTGACTGTATTGCAATAAGAGTTTGTAACATTTACTGTAATGATGCACAAATGTGACTGTTATACATTTTCTATGACAAAATAAAACTTATCATCTTTTGACATGATTGTAATTTCCATAAAGAATTAAGGAACAAATTGTTGGTCGTAGCTTGAACATTGCTGGTATGGTCATCTAAAGATGGTTGCAGAACGACAATGAATTTTAAGTTTTTAACCCTCTAATTCATCATAACCTCTTCTGCAGTGTATAAGAATACGAGCGATTGCCATGACGTCACGGCCAGCGAGTGGTAGGCAAAAAGCGGTTGACAGTTGGCTGGTATGCATACCAACAATTTGCATATGTCTTCAAATAATTTGCATGTATATGTGTAAACAAAAACAGCGATCGCTCGAATAGGAACTAATCATTGCTCGTGGCTTGAACGTTGCTGGTATAGTCGTCTTCCTCTCCACACGAAACTTTCCTGCAAAGATGGTTGCAGAATGCTGAAGTTTTTAACCCTCTAATACATGATGTATATGAATAGGAACTAGTCATTTGTCGTAGCTTGCACACTGCTGCTATAGTCGTCTTCCTCTCCACACGAAACTTTCCGGTACTCCTTCCGTGCCTTCATGTTACACCGCGACAGCACCGCGCCGAGCTGGCCCCCCGGTCCGACCTCGTACGTGTCGGGGAACTCCTGCCCCTGGGCGCGCTCGTACAGGGTGTGCATCAGCTGCTCCCACTTGACGGGCGCCGTGACCTGCTGGGTAAGCAGGCGGTGCATCTGGCGAGGGTTCTGGTAGGAGGAGGTGTCCACGTTGGAGTGAACGTTGATGACGGGAACCTCGATGTCTACCTCCTGGAAGTAGGAAAGAAAGGAAATTTCAATACTGGTACATGTATTTAGTATTGGGGGGGGGGACATTATGTATTACCTGTGATTCGTTACTCGAAAGGCAACATGAAAGTAGAAAGTAGCCTGATAAGAAAGTCTGTACCTAACGCTAAAGAAAGTGATTGAAGAGGAGGATGATCTGCGGGACGGGGACCTTCTGGCCGCCATGCGTGACAGAAACGCGTGGAGGGACATTGTGAATGGTACCTCGCTGTAAGAGGATGAACTGAACTGTACTTTGGAGGAGTGAAGTTTTCCTTCCAGCCTTGTCTTTTTTACTTTTTTTATACTTTTTTAGATATGAGATCAAATAAAACACATTGGCAAGGTCCAATGGCTACAGTAACATACCTTTCGGTGTGCATCACACCACAAACAGATGTCCAGTCTTTTAGAATGTTACTACTGTTGTTTCGCCACGAACTCAAACATTCTGTAAACTCTTGCTTTTTCTGCAAACTTAAAATGAATTTACAGTATCCTATGGTTCCTACCTGTAAGGCCTTGTGTGTAGCGTCCTCGGCAGACTGCATGAGTGAAGTGTGGAAGGCTCCGCTAACCGGTACCGGCTTCATCCGTACCAGGCCATACTTCTTCCCATTTTTCCTTATGTAGGCCAGACACTGGAAGGACAGAGACATAGAAGGGGTTTTTAACATCAGTATCAATAACTGGACAAGTGACAAGTGACTACATAAGGATCGCCTGGCCAATGTGACCAATTTTTCCCACTGACACAAGATTTAAGAATACTGGTGGTGCTCATGACCCATCACTCAACTGTGATGGGGGCCGACATAGTTTACTGGATACCTTTGACCCAGTGTTTACATCACACTTCAGAGAAGCCATGTGACAAGTCTCACTGGGTCAGTCTATTGAAGAAGACCAGAGTGATTGGCCGAAAGCTCTAGGTGGGAACAATCTCTTTGTGTTGGAACAAAAGTTTTTTAAAACTTTAAACATGTAACTACCCACATAGATGAACTTTCATGATAGACTGACCTCCATGTTGCCCCCTATCACCCTGGCCTGCGGGTACAGGTAGTTTGCTATGCTGCACACAGGATCCTCCATGCCGTGTACCTCCCTACAGTAGATCCTGGCATCGTGACACAGCTGGGGGAACCTGGTCTGGGGCCGGCCCAACACAGACAACATCCCGCTGGGAACTTCCTCCGACGCTCTCTGCATGGCAGCTGCCCTCTCCTTTACTACGTACAGAGCTGGGGGGAAAATTATGAACATGCTGACTTTGACAATCATGCTGACATGCCTTTTCAAGCTATTATATACATGTACATGTACTGACAAAATGTTTTAACTTTTACTTTCACATTTGTATATTCTTCTGAATGACGCTCTCTGCAATTGGCTGCTGCCCTCTCCTGCACTATGTACAGAGCTGGGGGAAAATTATGAACAAGTCATCTTGACTAAATTATCCCTATATATATACTGACAAAACATTTTACTTTTACATTTTTAAATTCTTCTGACGCTCTCTCCTTCACTATGTCCATTTTACTTTTACATTTCTATATTCTTTTGAAGCCCTCTGCATGGCAGCTGCCCTCTCCTTCACTACGTACAGAGCTGGGGGAAAATGATGATCATGACGACTTTCAACCCTTTTCTAGATATTATATACTGACAAATGTTTACTTTTACATTTGTATATAGATATATTCCTTCACTATATACAGAGCTGGGGGAAAAATTATAATCATGCTGACTCCCGGTATATCTTTCTATTATACACCAACAAAATGTTTTACATTTGTATATTCTTCCGACGCTCTCTGCATGGCAGTTGCCCTCTCCTTCACTACATACAGAGCTGGGGGGAAACGTGTGATAGACTGGGACGTGGCCAGAGTGATAGACAGAGGACAACAGATGTACACGTTGGATTAAGGAGGCTGTATGGACTGCAGTTGTCGACTGCATCGTAGACACCGTTCCCTGTAACTATTGCTTGTTTTTTTACTTGACAACAATTATGTATATTTTACACTCCTATACGTTTGGGACCACACTGTAGGTACCGTTCCCTGTAACTGTGTAGAGATGTATTAAAGTGCTTTGCATTTGGGACGCATCTATAGCAGTGACACCTGTGCTGTGCAATGTGAACCAGTCAGAATTGCCCTGAGGACAGTCACCAAAATGTCGGCTGATTAAAACACTCCCTTGTGTAAAGAAAAAGAGTCTCTTTAATCACTCAATATATAGAATTTTCAAGAACTTTTAAGTCCAATTTACCTTCTTCAAATGATAAGGCCCCAGAGAAGACCAGTCCTGCATACTCCCCTACACTGAAGCCTGCAGCAGCAACACATGTCTCCACAGCCTACACAGGACACAAGAACAAAAAAATATCTGTACATGTAAAGCAAGGAGGTTCACTTTATTCACCTTCAGTAAAGGTAAAGATGAGGCAGCAAGCTCTGTAATATGACGCATGGTGATCATAATGACTGCTGACAATTTCAACTAGGGTTTTCTTTCAAATCCCAAAATTAGGGTTTTCTTTCAAAATCCTGAATTAGGGTTATCAATTGCTTGTTGTTTATGTAGCAAGATGTCTTTACAGGGAAGGATTGTTAGACCTCCAAAGTTGACATCATATTCTTTCCAGCAACCTTGAAAAGTATTCTGCAGATTGCGGGAAGGAAGGCATTTTGTACCCACCAAGTAGTGGGGAGTAGCGAAAGAAAAAAACAGGGCATATAAAAAGGTAACGATCTTTCCCCACCAACCTCTGCTTGGACTAGTTGGAGAGTAGGTATTTTGAGCCCTGATTGTATGTGTACTACAGTGAACATCCTACCATGGGGTTCTCCTCTCTCAGTCTCTCCACAGCGGCCAGCGATGTCAGGAAAACTGCAGGCTGACAGTGTACCGTCTTGTTCAGCTCCTCTAGCGGTCCGTTCATACACAGCTGCAAGATATCGTAACCCAGAATATCCTTCGCTCGCGCAAAAATGTCCTCGACATGTGGATAATCCAGCAAGCTTCGCGCCATTCCGACAAACTGTGCCCCTTGTCCCGGGAACAGTAAGACCGTGCTCTTACGGGGGTCCTTCTTTGTACGTCTCTTCTGTTCAGTCAGGTCTTTCTCCTTTGGTCCTTCTGATTTTTCTGTGACCGCATTGTCTAAAAGCTCTTGTATCGTCTTTCCTTCTAGATTTTGGAGAAGTTTGGGTGTGTCTTCTGCATTTTCTGTTGTTGTTGTTGAGTCTTTGCTATCTTGGGAAAAGTTGCACCGTGACAGAAGAGGTGTCAGCGATCTTGAAAATTTGAAGGCAGATGAAACCAGGAGACAGCAATGAGCTTTGGAGTATATGCTTCTCAATACAGAAGACGCCATCTTGACATTTATATACACTTAGTGCTGTATGTATCAAACACGATATATACAGCGATCAGATGTATAAATGCTGCCTTCTTCAGTACTTAGCAAATTATGATGACAATGTTTCTAAGATTTCACAAAAAGCTGCGTGAAACATTGGATGTAAACAAAGATGTTCAAGAGTTTGTTTTTGCTCAGCTCAGCTGATAGCTGTGGACGTTAAAAACGATCTTTCCGAGATCGGGAAAGGTTTTGTAAAAAATTTTACAGCATCAAAATTCCTACCAAAAGAAAACTTTGTGTTCAAGAAGTCCACAAACACTGCAGAGTCTGGAATAAGCGATGAAAAACAGTACTTTTTTGTCACGACGTCCACATGTCCATGGGCGCAGCCATCTTGTTTTCGTCTGACGTTCCCGGGGCATTCTGGGGGACCTGACATTTCCAAGCAGATGTTGACTGTCGTCCACAGCTTCTTTTCTGTACCGTCTGACCGTGTTTTTTTATGGTAAACTAGAGTCCTAAACTGTTCACAGCGGTGGGATAGTTTCCACTCGCGTTCCTGGTCATTTTTAACACCACTGTTTCCGTTCTTCTCCCTTTTTTTTGCCAGTCCGGGCCGTCTTCTCTGTGAGCCCCCCTCCCACCCTCGAAGTCTACCTTCACGGCATCATGATACGTAATTTTCTCGTTGTTGGGCTCGGTGCCGTTGGGAGCTATGTGGTTTATAAGCTTGTAGACAGACTATACTTCTCAGAGAAGAAAGAAGAAGAAGCCGAGAAGAAAACTGATAATAATGAGAGAAAGACATCGCCACCAGTTGGTAACAACACGGATTCACTTGAGGACCTGACCACGACTGACTCGTTGTCGTTGAGCCAAGTAGCTTTCCTGTTTGCTCTGCTTCGGTCGGAAAACCCTGGAGTCGTGGAAAGAACGCTTCGCACCATCGGCAACCTGGCGGCGTTCACCAGCAACCAGAACGTCATGAGAGAGTCGGGCTTGCTGCAAGCTGTTGTGGACACTCTCCAACGCTCTGACGAATCACCGGGTGTCCAAGCTTGCTGTTGCCAAGCACTGGCGAACCTGGCCATGAACGTGGAGAATCAGCCCGTGGTGCAGTCATGCTTGCCGTTTGTCGTAAGCAAGCTCGTCCGTTCTGCGGAAAACGACACCACCACATTGCCTACTCTAAAGCTCCTCACAAACATGACAGTTATGGATGACTACCACCATCACGTGTATCCAGCTGTACCAAAACTGCTGCAGTTTTCCACCAAAGAAGAAGCAACCGTGCAGCTACAATCCTTGAAGGTCTTGGTCAACTTGTCGTGTAACCAAGGATCCATGGAGACGCTGCTACACTCACCCGTCCCGCCTCAATTTCTCGCTCTGCTACAGTCGACGATTTCTGACGTACAGCTTCGAGCCTTGACTTTTGTAGCGAACGTCGTCTCGTTCCAAGACGATGACGTTCTCTCGAGTGATTTTACTGTGGACTCTTTACAGGCTTTGTTGTATGGCAGTGGTGGGCGCCGGCGAGACATCTATGCCACGGTGCTCAAGTTGACGAAACATCCCAGTGAAGACATTAGGAGGCAGGCCTCTCGGGTGCTGGTGGCAAAGATGCTAGGATATGACAACCAAGACTAATATTTGTTTACCAGTATCAATCTTGTAGCCTGGAATCCATTCGTGAACGCTGTGTCTCCGCTCCGTTCCTCCACTCTGCCTTCAGCGGAGACACAGCGTTCACGAATGGATTCCAGGCTATCAATCTTGGTCCCAACAGCCAAATAGAACTGATTTTTAAGGGAGCCCATGAATTATATAATGACATGACATATTGTAATGATTGATTGATTGATTGTGTATTGGTTTGGCTAAAGTAATTTATATGTTACTAGTGATAAAGTCATAGACTCATAGAGTGAAATTGTATTAACTTGTTAACTTCTTACTTCTATAAGTCAACAAAATGTATCTGTAAGTGTAATGTCTAGACCAAGCAGCTTTAACATATGATTGTAATTGGTATAGCCTTATGTTGCAATATTGTAAATTGTTGTAATGTACTTTAATAAAGAATTGTTGCATTTTAATGTTAGTTTGCATAAATGTATTGTTTATGGCACATTTTCTGGTATTCCGCTGATTATACATTAGTTTGTATGTGTATGAAAGCCATTGGAGTAATAAAGTATCCAAAGTATTCCTGATGATACCCGGTAAGGACGTCAGAAACTCAGGTATAAGCCAGTCTGGTAACAGAGCTATTTGTATACAGAGAAGTATACTGAAAATAGGATTAAATTGTTTTCACTGGCAATGGTTTGTGTTTTTTCTTTGTGTGAGCGGGTATATTCCCATTTTAGAGCAAATGCAGAATTCCACAATAACTTGGGTTGAAGTTGGGTACATGTACTTTAATAGACAGAACATTGCCTTCATAGCATAGTGTGTGTTGCAAGATTGATGTGTGCCTATTCAAGCCTGTACATGGCTTCAGCAAATTATAATGAAAAGAACATGCTAACCCCTCCCCTAAATTTAGCAAATGAAAAGAACCCCTCCCCTATTAAAACAACTTTTGATTGGAAATGAGGCGTGAACACTCAGTGAAGCATCCCTCACACTAGTTTTTGAGTGCCAATTTGTTGTTGTGAATAAAAGCTACTAGAAGCTATTTTGATGCTGGAATCCTTTTCAAGGCGACTGAGATAGCGTATGGTCGAAACTTACATAATTTTTATTCAAACAATCCAAGATGCTGCAAATATAGCTCAAACGCCGGTGGGAAACAATTTTGCTCCCGACCGAAACTACGGTGCGAAACCCATTCGTGTCGCGAGGTGCTCTGGGCACGAGATCTCACGCGGGCTTACGTGCGTGACCTCTTGACCTTTGCAGGATCGTACGATATCATGGCGCTGCAAGATTTCTCACCCTTCCCCGTTCTCATAGCCGCCGCGCTGGTGGCAGTCTCAGCCGCTGTAGTTGGCTACCTCTTCTCCAGCAAGAAGAAGGGGCCACCAAAGGCTCTACAGGATCCAACTGTCAAATATCCCTTCAAACTCATCGACAAAGAGATCGTTAGCCATGACACTCGGCGGTTTAGGTTCGCCCTCCCCTCTCCCGAACACATCCTGGGCCTGCCTATCGGCCAGCATATCTACCTGAGCGCCCGCGTGGACGGAGAGCTGGTCATACGGCCGTACACCCCTGTCTCCAGCGACGACGACAAGGGCTTCTTCGACCTCGTCATTAAGGTGTTCTTCTTCTTTCGGTTACAGTATGGTGACCTCCTTCATCTTGTTGAAGATTATGTCACCAATAGTGTAGGTTTAATACTGCGCAGGGGTGGGGGTGGGGGTGGGGGATTAGAAGGGGGAGGGAGGTTATACCTGGGACTTGAAGCCCTCCAAGGTGTTTTTTTACTCCTTTTTCGTACCATTTTTACACTAGCCTGTGTTTACACAATCTACATCTAACGTTACATCTACTTGATACTGGGCAAAGCCCTCTTGGAGCATCACGCCCAGGTGAATCTCTCGGCTGGGAGTTAACATTAATGACCCCCACCCCAAGGGGGGCGGCAACACAGAATTAGTCAGGCCTAATTTTACACCTGCTACTCGATGGTGATGACACCTGCTTCTGATTATGGCACCTTTGTGTTTTGGTTTTCTGATTTTGTATGGCTTCTCCTTTCTAGCTTCTGGTTTATTTCATGTGATAAATTTATATTTTGTTTACCCAGGCCATTATTTTCATCATTTTCTCTAATGAAGCTACAGTATTTAGTTTGTCTTCTGCATATCTAGTTCTTGCTCTTGATTTCTGTGTGTTCTTCCTTTCCTTTTAGAGTATCCTATGCCAAAGGACCTTATCTCCACTTTTATGAGTTCCCACATTTGAAGTCCAGGGTCTTATGTGTCTTTTAACCTTTTTTTTATATCAAGGTGTACTTCAAGAACGTGCACCCCAAGTTCCCGGCCGGCGGGAAGATGTCGCAATACCTGGAGAACATGCAGCTAGGGGACTTCATAGACGTGCGCGGACCCAGCGGCCTCTTGGTGTACGACGGCAACGGTCAGTTCAGCATCAAGCCCGACAAGAAGTCGCTGGCGGTTCAGAAGACGGCCAAGAACGTCGGTATGATCGCAGGTGGTACCGGGATCACCCCCATGCTCCAACTGGTCCGAGAGGTCCTGAAGAATCCGGAGGACGACACGAGCCTGTACCTTCTGTTCGCTAACCAGACGGAGAAGGACATCCTGCTTCGACCAGAGCTGGAGGAGCTAGCGGACCGGTATAAGGACAGGTGCGATGATGACAATAAATGGTTCACAAATTAGAGAGTGCGTGCCCAGTGTCAAAAGTGAAGGCCCCAGAGAGGTAAACAGAATGCATAGGATGATCCCATAGCCCCGCCCACCTCTGTCAAAACATAGAAATGCAAAAATACTACCGGAGGGCCTTCACCTTTGACACTGGGTATGCACTCTTTTACTTGTGAACCTCCTTAACTTTGTTAATGTTTTAAAAACTTGTCCTAAAAAGTAACATAACTTAGTTATTATGGTATATCACATCAACACTGTAATATCATTTTTGGCTGGACATTGAGAAAAAGAGTTTCAAGCATAAAACGAACATGTGTTGTTGCAGTACTTAATAAGGTAGTGCATTACAAAAACGAAATCCTTGGGAAAGAACAAGGATAGCCTGGGTACCATCCTGGTTAGTTTATATCCGTTCCCACAGTCGCCATGATGGTAGCCAGGCTAGAACAAGGAGGGACAGGTTTAGAATACATGTATTTGATAAAGCGTGTAAAAGACCCTGTGGTCCATCCTTTGACAGGTTCAAGCTGTGGTACACCCTGGACCGGCCGGAGGAGGGATGGAAGTACAGCGAAGGGTTCGTGGATGACGTCATGCTCGGAGAGCACATGCCCCCGCCCGGTGACGACACCCTCGTTCTGATGTGCGGACCGCCGCCCATGGTCAAGTTCGCCTGCCTACCCAACCTGGACAAGCTAGGCTACAAGTCCGACCAACGCTTCGCTTACTGAATGGCG
Source organism: Branchiostoma floridae x Branchiostoma japonicum (assembly GCA_013266295.2). Taxonomy (NCBI): domain Eukaryota; kingdom Metazoa; phylum Chordata; class Leptocardii; order Amphioxiformes; family Branchiostomatidae; genus Branchiostoma; species Branchiostoma floridae x Branchiostoma japonicum. The sequence continues at coordinate 2,951,984 of CM023829.1, read as the reverse complement.
CCAACTAGTTCCCGCCTACTATGAACTAGTATCTCCTTGTTACATCGCTAATGCTGAGGTCACATTTCTGACCGGCTTGGCCGGGCAGTCTAATGGAACGAAAAGTATGATATAAAAGACAACAAAGTAGCAAGAAGTTGAAAAAAATTAATAATGGGAACTATTTGTGTATATTCTTGATATGAATTGTTGATTTTTCGTTAATTGAAACAGCCCGGCCGGGCCCCGGTTTGGAAATGTGACCTCAGCATAAAGGTTACACATCCTGGTAGAACATTACACAATACAAAATAAATCAAGCAACTAGATACATTGTAAATTCTCTGAAGAGTCAGACGTTTCAAATAGCATCTTTTGTCTTTCATCAGTTACTGAAAATGAGTCTGAAGACATCAGTGTAGCCTGTATATGAATGAATATATGAATCGATAGTAAGAGGAAAATCATGTAGCTTCTGTTAGACATGTTGGACCACAGGAGCTACAGTTGTGTCTGGGGGTGGCAGTATCTGCTTGTATCAGATAGAATAGATTAAGAAAAAGATTGTATTACTAATAGATAAATTATCAAAAATACCAGCTTGTACTAGTACTAGACCAATTGAGATTATATATAGTTATGTGAGATTTTCTCATCCCAGGAGAATATAATATCTTACTTAAATTATAAAAGGCTATGCCAATCTGTTCAGTTGTTCAGGAATTCTCTATTTAGGAACTTCAAGATGATAACCAAAGCAGGTGGAGGCCTTAGAAATTTAATGTACTAGAAACAGCATATCAATCTTTCACAGCAAACATCGATGTATGCAAACTTCAGTGTTTCATAGATGAAGAGCAAGTAACACAAATTTTACTCAGACTTGATTGCAATATACATGTACTCCCTTTTGTCCATATTGTTCACAGGAGCACAGTATGGAAGGCACAGCTGTGGTGCTACTTGTTCTAGTGAGATGTGTTGTTTTTGTGTGTCTATCTAGAGAGCTGAGAAGTGTGTGCAGTCCATTAGGCAGAGCACTAGTGCCTCTTTAATCCATTTGTGGGGCCTACATGGGGGTTACCGACAATGCTTCATGCTACATTCAGGAGTGCTACCTACATATTACCCTGTTATGATTTACATCAAATCTTTGCCACCTTATTGTGAATTACGTGAAATTAAATAGATTTACTGGAAATTGAAATATCTTGCCTACGCCTTATGGAAAAGCACAAGCCCATTTGTACTAAAACAACAAAGGCATAAGTGCCTCCAATGTTTACCTAGGAAAGGTGTATTGGGTCTAAGCCTTGTTAACTTCAGCTAATTTTAATCAATTGTGGTTCTCAAATCTGTCCATCTGTGTGCAGTATCATTTACAGTTTGATTTGCAGTACTGTTAATTGTTACTTTGATTACTGAACATAGCATCATTAGATGCCATTGTACTGTATGTGTTGTGTGTGTGCCTTAAATATTTCTGGAACCCTATATTTAGACAACAATACATGGTGATATGCTAGCTAGGGTACACAGGGTATTGGACTGGATGTATTGGTTTATTTTGGTGTATGTTGATTTACATATCAATGGCTGTCAATTTCAACTGGTTATAATTTCAACACAATTGATAAACAAATAAGTAGCCTTGCATTTGTTTACTATGCATTATGTGCATAATGTGATGAAACACAAACACAGCCATTTATACTTGACATTACTATTTATAGTAATAACTCAAGTATTTCATGTGGAACCAAAACAAAGATATAATGTTTTGCTTTGTGCCAAGTGCAGCATTACATTTGAATGTAAATCAGTGCATTGAATTCTGACTTTGACTTTATTCATGTTGCAACAGCAATACACAGTGGAGCACTAGGTAGAAAATTTTGCAGATGCTGTGCTCCACACATTACAAAACATATAATACAACAGTAAATACAAGCAAAATTATATCAAATGCAAAAAGCCTCACGGAGGTTACACTTCCTTAGACTACTCACCAAACAAGGCATGAGCGTCTCTGACCTCATCCAGTTTTACACAGCCCTTGTTAGGCCTGTGCTGGAGTACGGCCACGTGCTCCTAGTGGGTTGTAGTAAGAAACAGGAACTGTCTCTCGAGAGAGTGCAGAGGAGAGCCTTGAAGATCATCTCTCTGGGGGGAAGGAGGAATGTTCCCGACCTCCCTACACTCCGAGAAAGACGGGAACTTGCGGCTGTCAAGTTGTTCAAGCGCATGTTCAGCCCTGACCACCCACTACATGATTTGGTACCGGGAGCCAGGTCGGACAGCACAGGGAGGTGTTTGAGGAACTCTGGGGGAATCACGGTGCCCAAGGCACGGACAAACAGACTGTACAACTCGTTCCTCCACTGCACAATCAGATTGTACAATAGCCAAACGCAGACCTAGTGTTCTAGTGTTTCATGTCCCACTTTTGTATGTAATTGACTTGTGCATTCCTATACTTATGTAAAGTCCACACAATTCAGGAGTACTACGTACCCCTGCTATGTAGACTGTTCTTAATAAAATTGAAATTGAAATTGAAAAATAGCAATAGAATATAAAAACAGTGGCGGTAAGTATTACGAAAACTTAACACATGAAGTGTAGGACATACTGTAAATTGATTAAAAGTGGACAAAAAGAATGTGTCATTGTCTCAGAAATATTTGTTACTATTATTACAGTTGTCAATTAATTTCGTCGGGGGAAGATCCCGGACAAGCCATTATGGCTTCTTATCTTTCCCCTGCATATCCTATTTTGTTGTAATATGTTCATTTTTATTGTTTTTTTCTTTGTATGCGAATAAAACAAACAAAATCAAAACTTCAGATTTTCAAAACAGAGTTTTTCAAGAGTCTGAAATACGACTGTTTTCTTGTCACGCAATCAAGATAGACATCTGATGCTAGTTTGTATTTTCTTAGTACCAGCAAGGACATTATATCAGATGTCCTTGGCACCTAGCCTGGGTACCATCCTCCGTAGTTTTTGCCGCTCCCAAAGGTCGTGGTGGCTAGCGACCTTTGGGAGCGGCAAAAACTACGGAGGATGGTACCCAGGCTACTTGGCACCAGGTATGACAAAAACAACTAAATATGCATCTTGCAACCTGCATCATAGCAAGGACATTATATAATGTCATTGATCATAGTTAGAATTTCATGGTGTCATAAATGTTAATGTTATTCAAATAGCCAGCTTCAGACAATCAACACCACCATATACGTCAGCCTCATCTTGGGTTGTTTGTCACACGGCATTACGTATACGGATCAGCCACCGAAGGAGGACACACCCTAGAAGAACAACAGCAACCTGTACCCGAGGCGATCTACACGAGTTCCTGTCCTGAAAGTGCCAACTGAACTCACTTGAAAGGTATGTTTCTGCCTGTAGATGAACATTTAAAGTAAAATTTGTTTTGTAGACAGTTTGTCAAGCATTAATTAGCGTCACCGGTGTACACCAATAGGCAGGCATTTAGAATTTTTTCCAAGCAGATGTTAGGGTGACAGATTTGTTGTTTTATGACTGTTGGCAATGATAGAAAGCTGTCAGAGAAGCCCGGTCGTCAGAAAAGGTTTAACAATCCTTTATATTGATATCTGCTTGGATATCAGGTAGTTCTAACGAAGGTAACAGGGATGCTGCGCCATTATAGTTTTATTTGGTGACGTGGCACTATTGGTAGAAATCTCGCTGGAACCAGTAACTTTAGATCATAAACCATGCTACCTTGCCAAGCCACAGTCTGTTTAAGATGTTTTTAAGGCCCGATGTAACGAGCATTTTGCCATCATAAGGCTTCAGAAATTGCACGTAGAGCAACATATATATATATATAGTTTATCTGTTTTTCACATACCAGGAGTTTTTGTACAATTGCATATTCAGAAGAGTGCACGTAACTAAAAAAACACACTGGTATAATGGCTATTTGTAATGATATTTCAAAAATAGGCAGCTGAATCTTTTAAAGAGAAGTGTTCAATTTTCTACATTGTGCTCTTCCACGGATTTCATTGTCTTGGAGGAACAAACAGGGTCATAGAAGGAGTACACAATAAGGAGTACACAATATATGAATATTGATATTCAAGCAACAAGTCTCAGACAATTAACAGGTTCATATGATGCTTAGGAAAATGCACTTAATGTTTTGAAAAGTCAACCAGAATCTATGGAGCTGTTCCAACCTCTCTAATTGTTTGGCTACACCACGTACATATCCTGGTTGTCTGACATTTCAAAGTGGTAAAAGGGAAAAAACAAAAACAAAATGCTGCGGGGACCATTTGAGTCTGACTACATTTTTTTCTGTCCTTTCTGAACCAAGACTGTCTTTTCATGTTGCTCTTCTAGTTAAGTATATTATCTCTCTTAATTCGAGATCCAAGACATAAAGTTGATTTAGCGTTACAAGGGTGCTTCCTGATCTTTTTTAGGTGACAGGAAACCATGGGAAGAAAGCTGCGACGCGTGATGATTTTCCTTCTCATCATCCTGAAGGAACCCAACATGCCAGAAATGGCAGAAACCGACTGCAGCTGTGCAGAATCATCATATTGCAAGTGCATCAAAATGCGCCTCACCCGAATCCCACAAAACCTCCCAACATCTATCATTAGCTTAGAGTTAGGCCATAATCGCATTGCAACTGTAGATCGGCGCGTGCTGAGGTATAAGAATTTGGTGTACTTGCATCTTTCAGATAACCAGATAACAATGATTGAGCCAGGTATGTTTCAAAATCTACCCGAACTAGGATCGTTGCTTCTGGATATCAACCAAATAAAAACGATTCGGGCAGGTACATTTAAAGATATACCCAAACTAGTAACATTGCGCCTGAATGGCAACCGGATAACAATGATTCATGTAGATACATTTCAAAATCTACCCTGGCTAACCGTTATATACCTGGCCAGGAACCAGATAACAACGATTCAGGCAGGTTCGTTTAAAACGCTACCCAAACTAAAAATGTTAGACCTGGCCAAGAACCAGATAACAATGATTCAGCCTAATACATTTGACAATCTTCCCCTACTAAAAAAGGTGTGCCTGGCCACCAACAAGATAACAATGATTCAGAGAGGTACATTTCGAAATCTACCCGGACTAGAACAGTTGTACCTGTCCAAGAACCAGATAACAATGATTCAGCCTAATACATTTGACAATCTTCCCCTACTAAAAAAGGTGTGCCTGGCCACCAACAAGATAACAATGATTCAGAGAGGTACATTTCAAAATCTACCCGGACTAGAACAGTTGTACCTGTCCAACAACCAGATAACAAAGATTCAGCCTAATACATTTGACAATCTTCCCCTACTAAAACAGTTGTACCTGCACGACAACAAGATAACAAAAGGTACATTTCAAAATCTACCCCGACTAGAACAGTTGTACCTGTCTAACAACCAGATAAGAGTGATTCAGCTTTATTTTCACAATCTACCCCAACTACAAACGTTAGACCTTTCCAAAAACCAGATACCAATGCTTCAGGCAGGTACATTTCAAAATCTACCCCAACTGAACACGTTAGACCTGTCCAAAAACCAGATAAGAATGGTTCAGGTAGAAAATCTAACCCGACTAAAAAAGTTAGACCTGTCCAGAAACCGGCTAACAATGATTGAGACAGGTGCATTTCAAAATCTACCCCAGCTACAAGAGTTGAACCTGCACTACAACAAGATGACTAACATCAATTCTAATGCGTTTAAAAATCTGCCCCAGTTCCAAATTTTGGACCTTCAGAAAAACAGGATGTCTGTCATTCTCCCTTCAGCTTTTGGCTTCTTGTCATCTATTGGTACTGTAAAACTTGAAAAGAACCCATGGCAATGTGACTGTAGGATGGCACCTTTCAGGCTGAATATCACTCAGTTTCCGTCATTTAAAGACCAGATAAAATGTGTCCAACCCTACAAACTTCGGGGAATAAAGCTTACAGACATCAATCCTGAAGACATTTGTGAAAAGACAACCATAACACCACTTGATACCCAAACCTCATCTACAGTGTCAACCTCTTCAGTTGGCAGTAAAGAAAACAATGCTAACCCATCAGCACATTCCGTAGGCTCCACAGAAAGTGCTAATTACTGTTACAATGCTACCGTCACCTCTCGCTATCACTGGTTCTTTAAACGCAATTCTGGCTCAACAGCACATCCTGCAGAAAACACGAGCAAAACAAGAGTAACACTAGCTTCGCCCCTTGCAATAACTTCAGACAAGCTAGAATCTGCTCCCAGGTCCCCCTTACCTGTTCTCATGGGCTCTGTCTCTGGTGCATTAGTTGGCATGATTGTCCTGGTTGGCAGCATCTTTCTCACAGCGTGGTACAAGAGGAGGACCAGGCATCCTCCATTAGGGCCGAATCCCAATGTTGTTGGTGGCAACACAAACACAGCAGTTTCTGTAATGACAAGTGGCCATAACAGCCAGTATGAAGATACTGACAGCAATCGTGCCCAGGCAGGCCATGAGTTTCAGGCTATCACTGAACTCACCACAAACACCACAGCTATTGCAATGACCAGTGGCCAAGATCAGACAGGGCAGGGTCAGTCCCAGAGTACCATTCAATTTCTGAAAGATGGAAATCTATTAAACGAAGTGGTAGCTGCCCTAAAGCCCAATACTATGTACGGAGGTGTGGCAACACCACAAAAGCACCCAACATCTACCAGTGGTCATGATCAGACAGGGCAGGGTCAGTCTCAGGCCATCACTGAATTTAACACAGCTACTGTAATGACCAGTGGTGATGATCACCAGTATGAAGATATTGACAGCCATCATGTTAAAGCAGGGCAGGGTCAGTCTCAGGCCATTTCTGAATTTAACGCAAACACCACAGCTACTGTAATGACCAGTGGTCACGATCAGGCAGGCCAGTCCCACACCATCACTGAATCCCTGGAAGCTAGAAATTTTTGCTATGGCACAGGAACAACTGCCTCAGAGCTAAATTCTCTGTACAAGACAGCAACGGTAATATCCAGTAGTAATGTTCAGGCAGGGCAGGGTCAGTCTCAAGCCATCACCGAATCAAACACAAACAGCACAGCTACTGTTAGTATTAATGACCAGTGGTCATGATGAGACTAGGGCAGGGTCAGTCTCAAACTGTCACTGAATCCAACACAAATGGCACAGCTACTGTAATGACCAGTGGTCATGATGAGACCAGGGCAAGGTCAGTCTCAAACTGTCACTGAATCAAACACAAATGGCACAGCTACTGTAATGACCAGTGGTCATGATGAGACTGGGCAAGGTCAGTCTCAAACTGTCACTGAATCAAACACAAATGGCACAGCTACTGTAATGACCAGTGGTCATGATGAGACAGGGCAAGGTCAGTCTCAAACTGTCACTGAATCCAACACAAACACCACAGGTTTTGTAATGACCAGTGGTCATTATCATACAGAATAGGGTCAGTCTTAGGGCACAATTCAATCTCTCAAAGTGCAAAATTTATCACATAACAAAGTGCTAGCTGCCTTAAAGCTTTAAGTACCTTGTCTTTTACAAAGATATGGCTATTTTCAACCTGTAATTTGTAATGTCCCCTGATTGGGGAGGGGTGTGGTTAACCCTCTCAGTGTCATGTGCCAAGTCTGGTTTTAATATCCCCTGACACTTAGGGAAACATGCTTGCAATTTGCTGGCCCAAAAATTCCGGATGGGTAAAATGAACAATGTACAGTACGGTTCATTTTATAATTTACTCACCCTGAATGTGTTTTTTTTCTTAAAAGTAGTTTGTGGAGACTTGCAGTTGACAACTTTTTGTTGTAGCATACCAGTAGGGCACCAGATGATATGTTTAAGATACTTGAAGAATCACTTGATTCTATCCTCTATTATAAGTTACTATTTTTAAGAGAAACATGTAAAGTTTTAATGGTACCTCTCGTATTTGTCAAAGTTGTTGTTTGCTTGAATTTTCGGGAAATATAACTAAAACTAAGCGCCTCTCATGGCTAATTTTGTAAGAATTGTACAAAAGTTCAGATGTTAGATTTAACAAGTCACCTTGTAAAGTAACAGTAACAGTTACTGTTATTGTTCTCTCTAATCATTGCCCAACTACGAACAGGGAGAGTGTTTTACAATTTTGTGTAAAGATGGACAATCTAAGTTTGAAAATCAAATCAAATAGTAGCAGAGCAAATTATATACTTTTCATGCACTACTTCAGAAACTATTGAATATACAAATTGCCAGTCCGGCATATTTTGAAATAGTCATCAAAAATGAATGTTGCTTTTACAAATGTATTACTAATAGCAGTTTATTACTTTTGAACTATAATGTAATACTAGTAATTGTCACACAGTGTAGTGAGCAAAAATTAGCTGGTGACTTTTTTAAAATATTAAATATACATATACAGATGCATATATGAAGGTGTAGTACATGTATAAATAAGCACTTCATTGATTAACAATACGTGTACTTAAGAAAAATATGAATAAATGCACCGACCCCACAATTTTGATTCCTGATTGTTGGGTGCTTATGTTTCAAATTTTTACTTTCAGTGTTTGTTCAGTAATGTTATAATGATCCAGTTTTCACCCTCTTTCCTACTAAGTCAGTATCACATCATTGCGACTGTTACGTTATCCAAGCAGACATGTATCAGCAGGTATAGTAAAAATACAACCTTCATGCCAGCTGCTGGCACATTGCCCCTCTTATAATAGTTGGTTAGGCACTACCAAATATCAATAATTCTTTCTTAGAAAAATAGTGTTTTCCACCCACCCACCCACCCACCCACCCACCCACTCATAATGCATGTATGAATTCAAAATAAATACTCATACTGGCAAGAGTAATGAATATATTACTGAATCGTTATTGATGCTCGCTGCCATGGCTCTCAGCTGTGTTGCCTGGCAACAGGTCTGCACCATTATAGCCAGTAGGGGTGCTGCTGTATGTCAGTGGTTGGTTCGACCCTCACTCCCGGTCCCAGGGCTAGTTCTCCGCGTACTCACGGTACTTCAACCCCTGCAGCGTCACCTCCAGAACGGCACCGTTCTTGTCATCGTCATCCAGCAGCTTGGTGAAGCCTTTCACTACGTCGGCAATCCTGGAACAAAGCACAAGTAATTTGTAACATACTTTATATCATACCCGGGAGGCGATACAGTGCTCCCGACCCGGTCGTACTTTACTGTACGACCGGTGTCACCTGGCTTACAAACCGGGCTTCCATATAACGATTCGAACGCGTTTCGCCCCAACCGTGTGCGCCGCTTTCGAAAATTCGAATACAGGATTCGGACGTTGGAATTGATGTTGTTGCAGCTTTTTTGTTTAGGGACACCAAATTTTCGCTCATATCGCATTGAAAGACGCGTTTTCTAGGGTGGGTATGATATATAGAATACAACACGGTGTATTCCGCATCGCCCTCGGTCTCGGCCCTCCCGCGAGTCGGATCGCCCTCCGGCCTTCGGGCGATCCGACTCGCGGGAGGGCCGATACCTCGGGCAATACGGAATACACAGTGTTGTATTCTATATGTATCATTTAGAGTTTGCTATTCATCGGAGCTTTAAACCAGCTGGACTGCAAATCGTTAGTTTTAGGACACGACACTAGGCATGACAAAATGTAACTTGTAAACATGGTCGTAGTTTTTAACAAGGAGGTTATAGGAAAATGTAACATCCTTGGTTTTTAATACATGTGTATAAGGTCTTATATGAAAAAGGTGACTAGGATAGGAAATGGAGGTAAACGTTGGTTTTGAAGGCTTGTGGTTGTAATCGGGAGGAAAACACTTGTCAGGCAGAGTTCCATTATGTCTTAGTTACTAAAATATAGTTACTTACTGCATAAGGCCTCCTCCACTTTCGACCATGTCTTCCATTTGCTGCTGTTGGTCTTCAGGGACTTTAGGGTCGGTGAGGATTGCCGTGATTGTAAACGATGGACAGAGGGCGTTCACACGGACGCCGTCCTTTTCGAACTTGTAGTCCATCTAAAAACAAATCAGAGATAGTTGTGTCGATTCAGTCAGGCTGTACAGTATTGCAATAACGGGTAGCGACAATGTTACATTGGTAGCCAAATGACTACTCCAGCGGGTTAAAGGTTAAATACAGTGAAGGCCATAGCAAGAAAGTAAGTACCAACAGCCCGTTGCACGTACCCCAAGGCTCCTTGTTAGGCCCACCACACCGGCCTTTGTGGCTGCATACACAGGTACAGGGAAGGCGATTGTACCTATGATGGAGTAAAAAAGGTAAGTACCTGTCTGGACATACTGTCATAAAGAAACTAGTGCGATCGTACGGCTGTATCTTTCACCACGTTCAGTTCTCTTTGATGACTTAGGTTTTGAAGATGTTCTTCAAATGACTTGTTAGTGAAAATGATTTTGTACTAACTGGTAACATACTGGTAACGGAATTAGTTATTCTTTTGTCGGCACAAGTTCTACAAAACTACTGATGCAAACCGTTCACCTTATTCGGAACAAAGAAGAACCAGAACATAAGAGGGATGAACGAGAAAATTTTGAAACTAGACTAAAAAACTACTGCTCTTACTCAAACACATTCATATAGATGGTGACCAGCCCTTCCAACTCTGTCCTGCTACTTGCTACATAACGTAACCCAACACCACAGGGTGTCTGCTATAGCACCCGTTACCGTGGTGACAGCCGTCTGGTCCAGGTCATTGACCTTATTTGTTTGGAACAGAAGAACAAGAGGAAGAAGAAGAAGAAACGGAGGAAAACAATCTGTTTACCTTCCTTCTATGAAGGTTAACTATGAAAATTACCTGCAACAGACGACATGTTGATGATGAGTCCGCCGTTGCCGCCATTTTGTTTGCTCATGTAGCGTAGTGCGAGATGACAAGAGCGCACCACGGATACCTGATGATGTTCAATTCAAATACTTGTAAAATCTATGGACGCTGAGAGATCTCGTCTGTGTGAAAATCCTACGTTAAGTTTCTGTGCCACCAAATCTACAAACAGAATAACTTTCAGTACCGTGGACAGTCACCGTCTGCCTTCGCGATCAACAGAAGCTTTCGTTACATCGAACTCTACGCCTTGATTTAAGTTATGAAATGAGGATGCCACTACTGTCCTGTGAATCAACGAGTTCCACTCTATGATTAATCAATCAATCAATCAATCAATCAATCAATCAATCAAACTTTATGGCACAATACTTGTATGTTTTCACGTGGCGGTCTTAGGGTACCCTGCCGCAGTGAGAAAATGACGTAATAATGTAACTTACCAAGTTGACGTCGATGCATTTTTCCCACTGAAATTCGTTCAGAATTCCAGCGTTGTTCACAACCAAGTCCAGCCCACCAAAATGATCCACCACTTTTTGGAACGCACCTAGCGGACGAGGAATCGGCATTAAGCTCCAAGATTCAAAGCACTCAACAAGAAATTAAATATCTCATACCTCTGCTTTTGTGAGCTTCTCATTTTGAATTTCTCGCTGATTCTGTCCATGTATTTCCCACTGGCAACAGACATGAATATAGCGGGAAACTGAGGATAGAAAATGAGGTAACCTTTCACTTCCTTCCAACCTCACATTTTGACCTCCTCGTGATTCGACCTTCCTGTCAGTCTGCGGTTATACCATTTCCCCCCTCCCTTCCTGTCACCCTACTGCATTCAACTGCATAACTACGGACCACTGATCTTTCTTCACTATTTTGTGACATGTCAGTTTACTTGTGCAACTATTCTATCCTGTCCTATCCTATCCTATCCTATCCTATCCTATCCTCGACTTCAAACACATTAGACCGATCCGGATCGAACACATCGAACCCATGTTCTATTTTGTCGGAGGTGTTCGAAATAGAACATGGGGGTTCGATGTGTTCGATCCCGATCGTTCTATAGTTTTGTACCTTCTAGTTGGTCTTTCGCCGTCACATCGCACATAATGAACGTGCACGTGTCGGCCCCGTACTTCAGGGCGAAGGCCTCCCTTGTTTCTTGTCCCACCGATTCGTTCGTATCCAGCAGCGCCACCTATAATTGTAAATTAGAAGTGCAGAGGCAGACAATGGGCATTACTATTATACCCGAAGAAAAGCTAAAGCTCGCAAAATAGAAAGCCCGACTAAACGCATAAAACGTCCAAAAGTGGCCTATCCTCTGCTTCAGAGTAGGTAAACACGGTAATGTTTTCCGCCACATCGTGCGAAAAGGGCGGTGCCAGTACGCAGTATAATCTAGGTCAAACTCTGGCTAAGCATATAGGGACATGACACTTTTTTCATACACAACGTTACTTTCAATATCCGAGTCTGTTGCGTTTAGCCTCTACCAGGCTTCGGGAAGCGACTGGAAAGAGTAGAAATTGGCCAACTAGACAGGTACAAATGCAATATGCCAGGGGAGCGGCAAACTTGAGCTGACCAACACCCCTGGCATATCATCTGTCTAGTTGGCCAATTTCTACTCTTTCAGCCGCTTCCCGAAGCCTGGTAGAGGCTTCGTTGCGTTTACCTTCGCTCCTCGTTCAAGGATGGCCTCTGCACACCCCTTCCCTAGTCCCTGTGCTGCCCCTGTCACGAGCGCTACCTTTCCAGAGAGCTGCATGGTCTTGACTGCACAATGTTCGCCTGTCGTCCTCAAGTCGTTTAATATAACGCGTTGTCTGCTCGTTGTACCAGTAATCATCTTTTCACATTATTTGGCTTTTGACCCGGAGACAAGGACAGCCGAAGGAAAATTGGAGTCGGGACGGAGCTAGCTATAGCTACTGCCAGTGTCACTGACGGAGTGTTCTTCTAGAGTTTGGAATCTGTAGTGTAAAAATGTGTGTATATTTGAACTGCATTGTGCGCGTTTGTTAACATTCTTCCAAACACTAAATAGCTGTTGCAGTGCAAGGGAAACTATGGGTTTTTGTATCTCGCCAGTTGAACCGGTTTTCATTATTTTAAGGCTCTTGCATTTTGATTATAGAAGGTGGGTGAGAAGTCGGCCGGGCTTTTAGAAGTCACACAGTGTGATCGTTACTTGTGCAGAAAAGCGATTTTATTAACGTGACATCACTTTTTTTTCTACCATAGCTTCATTTTAGGACTTTCGTACTTCGGGTCATGTGATTTGGGTAGAAAAATCATCAATATATAAATATAAACATGCAAATGAGGACCTCATTTGCCTGATCAACGAGAAAAGTCTAGGATACACCAGTACTAAATGATGGTATTTCACATTTGATCCATATGTCACCTAGATTGAGGTAAAAATACATAAATCATGCAAATTAGGGCGTTATTTCCATAGTTAAATGGAGAAGGTATGAGGTCGTGGAACTCTAGGATGTACTGAAGTATGCGCAAATACATTGTAAAGTGGTCCATGAGGCAAACAAATCTGTTGTTTCGTCTCGTGTATTCTTTCTTAGGCCATGTTGATTTGATTATATGGATGACATCCGCGCGCGCATCAATTTTCGTTCGTTTCCAAAAAAAAAAAAGTTTTCGACCATACTGGAAATCGTACAAAGCAGCTGCAAAATGAGCAAATATATGCCGTAAATAGAAAAAAAATATTGGAAAACTATATACTAATATCGTAGAATACTAAAATCAATTCCAAAGGAAGAAGAAAATGTGAAGAAATGAAAATGAAGAGTCTATTATTCGCCATACCATAATCTGTGTGTTTAGCCATTTGTTCAACCTTCATGACCACATAGATTTCATAATGAAGGCAACTTTTTTTTTTTGCCAAACTTTTTTTTTATTCGCACGCTCGCATCAGTTTTGGGGTACCCAGAGGATGTCATCCATATAATCAAATCAACATGGCCTTATGTGGCGTCCGGCGCAGCACCGTGTTTTGTTGTGCATTTAGTTGTGTCGTCACAGCCTATATAGATGCTGATCTAATTGCTGTATTCTGTTCAAGTCGTGATTTAATTGCTTGTCCCAACATGGGTTAGTTTAATTACATAAGTGCTTCATTAGTGTCGGTCTGGTCAGTACAGATATGATTACACTAGTCTCGTCAGTAGGGACGTCAGCTTAGTCCAGACTTAATCTGATTAAGCTGTTTTCAACTGTTGTCAGCGTCATCACAGGCCATCACAGACAAACATATGAATTCAGAGTTTTGATTTTCCCTTATTATAAATATTTACACTGAATGTCTCTCCTGTGTGCCATGCTGTTTGAATACCGGGGCCCCCATATTCGCCCCTAAAATATGTATATTTAAATGTCTATATAAGAAAACAAGCTAAAGCAACTGGATAGATTTTGAAACATGTCTGATATGTTGCCAAACCTTCATCTTATACTAGGATGGTGTTGTAGTGGTAAAGTTTAGCTTTAATCCAACACAAAGGAAGAACTCACCATAAATTTTCGGTCGATCTCATCAACCTTCGTCAGATGAATGATCCACTCGCTGACGTCGTTCCGGAAGTCGGAAGTGTGATGACGTCAGGAGTCTTCCTTCTTCATTCTTTCATTCTAATATTAGGATGGTGTTATTTGTCTGAAATACATTATACAATCATCGTTGTGCTGACTGAGGTACTACAGTTGTTATAAATTTTCTGTACTGATTTCCACATCTTCGCTGAAGGACATGTCTTGGTCATGCTGTAGTTGAAAGGAACCGCTAGATGACGCCCCTGCAGTTTTGACTCACTGGCCTCAGCTTACCTCTGTTCATGGTCTATTTATTACCATGCCTCTGTTGTATCCAGAATCGTGCTTAATATCGTGAGATATCTAGCCTCTACCAGGCTCCGGGAAGCGGTTGGAAAGTAATCTCAAAGCAGATCTTACGGTGGCTGCAAAGACAGTATGAAATTGGCCAGGCTGTATCCATTTGCCAGCAGTTTAATACCATTTGCGACTGTCTGGCAAATGGATACAGCCTTGCCAATTTGATACTGTGTTTGCAGTCACCGAAAGATCTGCTTGGAGATTAGCTGAAAAGAGTAGAAATGGGCCAAATAGTACTCTCTAGCGAACCAACTCCCCTGGCATGTTATCTGTCCCATTTCTACTCTTTCCAGCCGCTTCCCAGTGAGCCCGGTAGAGGCTAGGAGATATCTACTAAAACACGACTATCCAGTGTCCGTTCGGCTAGGACAGATCATGGCTGGTTAACGAAGAAGGAAATAAAATCGATACCAAAGTCGCCCCATTAAAGTGACAATCAACTTCTTGACGATGACAGACGGGCGGAGCGGGCGAGACAGACGGTCTGACTTTTACAGCAAATTACACGGCGTCGATATCTCCTCATATATCAAACGTCGCCTTCCTCCGAAAAAACAGACAAAAAACGTCTTCGCATTTGTGAGACTTTAGCCTGGGTGCCATCCGATATTTGTAACGGCCAGCCCGAAAAAAACCGGGCTGGCCGTTACAAATATCGGATGGCACCCAGGCTAGTGAGACTTCAAATTCCTTGAAATACTAGTAGCCTAGATGCCAGACTGTTTCAGGGGCCCTACCCAGGGCACAAAGGCCAGCTCCTCTAGTCTCCAAGCAGATCGTTTGGTGGCTGCATCAAATTGGCAAGACAGTATCATTGGCAGAGCAATATTCAATACGCCCGGCTGGTGAAATAAAAAATATTAGTGCAATAAATTAAAGAAAACTCCATAAAAACGCCTAAAAACTCGTCAAAAATTAGCCTTCCTAAACCTCTGCTTGGAGAGTAAACTCCTCGGCTCCAGGGCCAACATGCCCCAAAGTAAATGCTGAGAGGTGTCTGCGGTAAAATTAACTGGTGTGCGTTACGTCGTTGGGTGGTTATACAGATACAGACCACAAAAAAATGAACAGGTTGCGTTGGCCGGGAATCGAACCCGGATCTACTGCTTGGAAGGCAACAATGCTGACCATTACACCACCAACGCTTACATACTCCACTGACACCTGTGTCATTGGATGTAACTCATCGTAATCTAACGCTAGAGAGATGGAAATAACTACTTTCAAAATAGTAAAAAGAAGGAATTAAATTATTTTCAACAGCCTCTGTGTCTCTTCAATTTGTCATAGCCGTTATATAAACGCGTTGCTGGTTACTTACAATCTAGAAGCAAGTGCACGTGCAGGCAAACTTGTCCTTCTATGGTCGGCTAACTCCCCTCCAATTATATTCCCTTTTTTGGCCGATTTCTACCATTTAGTCAGCCTGCAAAGGAGTCTGCAAGTTTGGTGCCATGCTAGAATAGCCAGATCAAGGACGTTCAATATCCTTGGTAAGACCTATAAATGTGCATGTGCATCTGTCATAATATATATATCAGTATGAATACGATTTTGTCAATGCCCGTAGAACCTAATTTATAACCTGTTATGATAGAAAATCGCAATGTAGAGGAGCTCGGTCAGTCACCAAACATTACGATATTTACGATGTTCCTACCCCACATCTGCTTGAAGTGATTGATGGAATGGAAAGTGGTGGGACACGTTGTTGAAGTATCGCACAGCATGAGGAATTTCTGCGTACCGGAGCTAGCTTGACTTTTGCCTTGAATCGCTTCATCACTCACGATTACACTGATCAAGAAAAATGATGTGTTCGGTAAGTTTTGTGGCTCAACATTTTAGGCGTCAAATGGTTTTCAAAAATTTTCTTTCGATTGTAATAGGTCGCTGCAATGCATTATGCAACATTGGGACGATACAAAAAGTAAATTTTCAGGTCATTTCTTTACAAAATAAGTTGAATCAACCCTGCTCCATTGCAAATAAGTGCCACTCAAGAAGTGGAGGTAACAAAATATGACGCTTTACTAGTGTGTTTAAAAAGTCGGAAACACAGCTGTCAGCCATGTTTGTTTACATTTTGGTACATGTAGTGTAGTTTGTGGTGGTGCCACAAACTGAGTGTGCTGTTTTAGCGCCAAACACAATTGTCAGAAATGTGATATAATTGCAGAAAAATGTTCAAAAGTGGAAGTAAATTACAATCATGCGAATTTTTTTTCAATTAAAATATTTCACTTTTTGGTGCAAAAATGTTCTCTCTCTCCAAGCAGAGGTTTAGGCTTCGACTTATTTTTGCCGTGTTTTAGGCGTTTTTATCGGGCTTTGTTTTTTGCACTGATATCTTTTATTGGATACTGTCTGGCAAATGGATACTGCCTGGCCAATTTGATACTGTGTTTGCAGCCACCAAAAGATCTGCTTGGAGATTATAAAAATGTTACATAATGCCCCTTTAAAAATCTAGACCTCCTTGTCCCAGTAAAAGGACACAAGGACAACTCAGTGGGAAGCTTGAGCGCGTCACGGGTAACGTCATGCCAAGCTGAGCGATGTCGGGATCACGTTCAACAAGTCAGCTCAGATTATCGAGCTTTCCAGCGACAAACGGCCGCTCCCCAACACTTTAATAGCAATTTTTATCGCCTTCCATCCCTAAGACGGCACACAGTGGTATCTTCCAGGGAAGCAAAAAAAAAATCAAAAAAAATCGATAATTCCTATTCCCGGGCCAAGTTGATGGCCCTGCTCTCTGCATGAGCGCCACCTCTGTTGCCGCCATGAGCGCGGCCCGACATGGCGGAGGCGCAGGGCTCCAGCTGCGGATTCATTTCCGGACCGCTTTCCCGCTGGGGCCGGGCGGCCGGAACCCCTGCCGTGTGCCAGGGACCGACCGCGGGGCGCGGCCCATCCTGCTGCCTCCCAATCGGCGCGGCCCCACAAGCGCAGCGCCGCTCGCTGCTAGCTTCAGCTCGGCGCCACGCGCAGGCATTGCTGTCCCCAAGGGGCCCGTTGCAAGCTCGCTTGGGGGTTCCGGCGGGATTTGGAGCTCTGACGTGGTCCATACCAGTGCGCTGGACAGTTCCCCAAGCAGCGCGCGCCCTGGATATTTTCCAGCCGCCCGCATCCGCCAGAGCACGGGGCCCTGAGCTCTCTTCCCAAGCCCGGTTCTCCGGCGATGTCGCGCCGCAAGCAAGCCCGACCGCGATCCGTGAAGAAACGTGAGTGGTGTGGCGTGGCTTGCGCACTAGTACCGTTCGGTTCCTGTCTTTCACACAACCTGTAGGGTTGGGGGTTTGGAAAAGTAGCGGGCTTTTCGGATTGGGTAGGGCGGGTGTATGTGTGTGTCGGGTGTCGTCAGTTGCACCAAAATGTCGTCCGTTTTTTCCCTCCCACGGCGAGACGGGCCCGTATCCGCTCCTCTACTAAAAACACTTCTCTTCTCTAACCCAACTTTCACTTTTCAGAGCCGACTTGCACTTTTCTAGGGCACTGAGATGAAGGGAATAGCAGCAGAGGACGTGGCTGTCTCGAGTAAGCGGTGGAAAGCTTTCGCCTGCCTTCTTCTTTGCCTTCTCTTCAGACAGGCGCATTAGGCTGCGGTCTGGCGGGTGTGAAAGTGGGGTCATGACGGGGTTTTCTCTCACCTGGCTGCCCATCTCTCACAAATCTTGAAAATTCTGCCATTTTTGACCCAACATCCGACGGAAACTCGGTTTGCAAACATAAATTTTCGGCTTGATTTTTCTCTACTTGTTCACATGATTTACAAACTGTATCTAAATGTTTCACAGTAGGTATAACATCGCATTTTAAGAATTCTTTTCTGGAAAATGAAGCATAAGTGACCATTGCAAAGCCAGTTAACCTTTTCTTTCTACCTGAAGGGTAGTGATTCGACTGTGTAATATCTGTTTGATCATAACTTGAAAAGGCGGGGTCATCTTCATCTTCAACATCAAATACTGGAGAGAGAACAATTTGAATTTTACGAGGAAAAATATGATAATTTCGTTCGACGACACATGCTTTTTAGATGGTAATTTTGATCAAAAGTGGCTGTTTTCGTCTCCTGGAAG
The DNA here is from genome assembly GCA_013266295.2 of Branchiostoma floridae x Branchiostoma japonicum. Classification (NCBI taxonomy): domain Eukaryota; kingdom Metazoa; phylum Chordata; class Leptocardii; order Amphioxiformes; family Branchiostomatidae; genus Branchiostoma; species Branchiostoma floridae x Branchiostoma japonicum. Next base: position 2,933,109 of record CM023829.1, on the reverse strand, counting down.
AAAAGTCTCCTCCTTACTAGATTTAACAGGTGCATGGTGTAATGAAAAAACTGCCGGCATGCTGTTAGAAATTAGGATGCCTTCGCGTTCCCATCCTTCCTCGTTTTATCCCTGCATGGCCTATCCTCCTGCCGATTGATTGCGGTTTCTTTTATTACATTTGCATTTGTGGTCCACCAGGGAAATCACTTCCTTTGCTTTTTGTGCCCGCTGGGAACGCGAGAAGGCCTCCGAATGCGATCCTACTGTATTGAATCTCTAATTGAGGTATAAATAAACAATAAAGGTCGGTGCTTTCGCCGGAGAAGCGTCTCCTTGCATCGAGGCGCGGGGCAGGGACCCAGCCCAGACGATTAACTGCGTTTTGTCGTGTCAAGGAGGAACAAAGCGGGAACATGACGTGGCCGTGTACGATATCGATACGCCAAGAAGGCCGCTGCCCTGACGGAGTGGCGTCGTAGGAAGCCTGACGTCAATTCTGTCTATAAAAAGCTGTAACAATTCCTCCTCCCTGACCTTTTTTTAAAGGCAAATTACTTTAGTAACGTTTGTCATTGTAAAACGCTGGCTCCATGCATATGATAACCTCGTGATATTATATTTTAATGCCTCGGTGAGGGTTCTCGAAAGCGTACTAAAACCTCACGGTGCCTTGCATGGTGATCGTTTTCCCACTCCCTGTCTGCGCCACGTATCAAACAGATCTAACTGCCTACTGCTAATTCCTCTCCGGTGAAACTTTTAACGGGAAAAATGGAGATGACAAATCCCTCTGCAACACACAGAGCTTTGCATCAATGACACAGGAGTATATGCAGAGTTTTGGCTCACTTTCATCAAATGAAGATTTAAAGTCTTTGCAATTGGTAGAGCCGACTTGGAACATTCATCCTGCAATTATGCACAATGTCTGCGAAGCAGTAGGAGACACAAGGCAGCTTGCAAAGGAAATGTAATTGAATATAGAGAAATTACAGAAAACAATGGGAATTTAAGAATGTAAAAATGTCGAAACATAACTGTCTTCTCAATCTGTCATGTACCACACACTAGCCTGCTAAGCTTAGATAAGTGCTATACATCCTTTTTTAGCTCTAGTCTACTCCAATGGTTGCTCCCCTACACCTGCCAGGCGAATATGATACTCTGAAGAATCAAGGACTTAGGTTATGTCAGAATATCAAAATTGATAAGAACATTGTCCTGATTTCATTTTTACATAACACCAAAAAAGTGAAATAAAGTTCAATGGGTAGGATCATTGGGTAGCGTGCATTTTTTTTCTCCACATTTGACAGTCACAGTCAAAATCATTCAAGGTAAAATTACAGTAGAGTAAGCTACAAACATCTACAAGATGAATACAATATTCTAAATATATAGAGGGGTCCATCACTCCATCTAGATATATGCACAGTCAGTTTAGGGTGAATTATGACATTTTGCAAGGTCAAAGTTATTTGATCCAGTGTACTTTTGTGTGATCATGCATCAAAACTATCCTACTGACAGTGCTGAACCAATGAAACGCAAGGCTTTGCAATGGTTACATTTGTGATTTATACATGTAGGAAGTTATTGCACAAGTGCCATTGAAAGTGTATCGTGACGGAAAGAGGAACTACTGGATTTGTCATTGCGAATATCACTGAAATGTAGGGAAAGTCTGGACATGCATAAAATTGATTATTGATTAATAGATTATTGATTACGTCACCTGTACCTAAGCCATTTTACAGGTATGTACAGGTATAGTGTACCAGTACACAGTCCTAATTTTGAGAAACCTACCAGACAAATTTAGTAGACCGAAAGACACTTTCAATTTCAAACAAATGAAGTAAGTTGTACAGTATCTCCCAAGCATAATTTTATAAATAAGGCCACACCAATTTAATTTGTTGGTTCTCGGATTCGCCGTTTCATTTTTTTCTGCTTTGCAAATAAAAATAAAATTGGATTCAGGCTTTGAATTAACTGCAAAATGATCCTATTTTGCCAAAAACAGTTGAAGAAAGCTCCTTGTCTGCGTTGTTTTACAGTTTCTTTCATGTATCAATGCACTGGTTTGATAAAAGTTTAGAATTCATTGTTTGAATTATAAACCAGCCTGGTATGGTGACATCAAGGCTCCTATCGTAGCTTTGGGGGCTATCAGAGGATGCCTAGGCTTCTTTTAATTTTAATTTTTTTTCGCCCGGTCGCTTCATATTTCTTCTGGAAAAATCCGAGAACCAACAAATTAAATTGGTGTGGCCTAAGCACACCCACAGATGCAGTGCCAAAATTGTTTTTCTTTGCGTCACTTTGTATAATTTTCAACCAACATCTCTACTTCAGCATAAGTTTTGATGCATTTCTTGTTAACTCCCATATTCATGTATGGTCTTAAATTTATGATTTTCCTTGATTTTTAAATTGGTGTTATTGTTTTATTTTCGCTTCTACAGGCGAGTTGGAAGATGTCTTGACAGGTGAAGGTGAGGAAGAAGAAGAGGAAGTCAAGGAGGAGGATGGAGATTGTGTCAATAACAACAACAACAATGGTCCATCGAACCCAGGTACTGCTGAACTGCATGATGTGACTGTTCTAGCACGTCAGTAGAATGTACTGCACCTGCATAAAACGCAAATATTTCACGGTCTTAGTTGGACATCTGGTCAACGTTGCATCAGAATTTTGCCCATTGCAGACGACATCTTTTCTGACAAATTTGTAAACTATAGACGGGATGTCCGGACGTGCTATGATCTCTATGATTTTTGGACAGCGGTTCACTTTTGGTCTCTCGGAAAAATGGTATAGATTTGGTTCCCTAGTAGCTTTTTCGGAACTGCAGGGATCTTTTTGTTGGAAATTTTGAAAGAGGATAACTTGAAAAGGGATAATTTCTGTTCACGATTTTTGGCATATAGATAGCCATAGAAAGGGAAAAATTTTACCAAATGTAGCTGAAGCAATGTATTGTATAAGTTGTCTTTATGCCCTTGTTTTAATCGAAAGAAGAAAAGCAAAGTCTCTCTCCCCCTCCAGATGTGTGGACTAGTCCTATTTCTTGCTCAGCCCCCCTTCTTGTAATGGGCACCAGAAGCAGAAAGTCCAGGGGCAACCCATGGCAATTCACACTCCCAATCAACCGTCCCAACCAAATTGGTTCGTAAGGAAAAACGAGCCTAAGTCTGGAGCAGGGGATTGTGAGATTTTCCCCTATATCTGAGTTATTTTCTGTGTTATCTGTGTCTGATAGTCCAGGAATGGGCAGGGATCTCCCTCGGTGGCTCTCACATTTTCCAGGTTGCCAGCGTGCTGTGGAGTGACTTGGGGTCGACAGATACATAAGCTTGTTGTGCTAACAAAGTGTACCTGCTAATTGTACGGGTATCTAAATTGGGTATAGGCAAATAACAGGAAATTTGCTTTACCAACTGCATGTCAAGCTTTTTCCTGCAATATACAGAAAGGGGGGACAGAATTTTGGTCAAGAACTTATCTGTGTTTGACACTCCAAGGGTTGTATGAAGATTGACAGCAGGAGTTTTGATAATCCGGCAAATACTGTATTTTTACCCTTTCGTGTTCTATTTGTAAATATGTCTGAATTCTAATGTAAGGCCACACCAATTTAATTTGTTGGTTCTCGGATTTTTTCAGAAAAAATATGAAGCGACAGGGCGAAAAAAAATAAAAATAAAAACAGGCCTGGGCATCCTATTATAGCCCCAAATGCTACGATAGGAGTCATGAAGTCAACATAAAAGGCTGGGTTAAAATTTAAACAATGAATTTTGAACTTTTAATCAAACCTGTGCATTGAGAGATGGAAAAAAAACTGTAACAACTGGGAAGAAAAGGACTTTCTTCAACTGTTGGAGGCAAAATATGAGCATTTTTGAGCTGATTCAGAGCCAGAATCTTTTTTTTTTTTTTTGCAAATCAGAAAAAAATGAAGAGGCGAATCCGAGAACCAACAAATTAAATTGGTGTGGCCTAATGTCTTGATGCAATTCAGCCGTTTTGTTTGCCATGTTTGAGACAATGTTACGTGTCTTTCAAAATTAACCATTCATATCATATACATGTGTAGGAGAGCTTTCTTAGATGTCAAGAAAAATATAAACCATTCATATAGATGAGAGCTTTGTTAGATGTCAAGAAGGCATTGTACATGTCTTCTGAAACACTCCGTTTGCACTTCAGCATATCAAGCCAATTAGTGTGCTGCCTTGAACCTAAAAGGGAAACCTCGTTGAAGCTCATTTGCTGCGGAATCATGTACACATCTGTCTTAATTCCCCCCGCAAACCTCGGTGGTACGTCCCAGTAGGCGCTCGCCGAGCCTCCCAGGGTTTTTAATCAGAACAAAGTTTTGTCTCGTAATTTACCAACAAGATGAATCGATCTATTTACTTCTCTCCGAAGGCGGTGGAGAGGAGGAGGCGGAGGAGGAGAGACTTTCCACCAACATGGCAGCGAAGGGCACGGAGGTTCAGGACAACTCTCCACGTCAGACGTCCGAGGACGGAAGTCCCGGGTGCCTGGAGGAGGACACGCGACAAATCTACCGGTGCGACGCTTGCGGGGTGACGCTGGCCACGCTGTCCGACTTCATGGACCACCGCAACTACGTCTGCGGAAGCGCAGGTACGGGAAACTGTTTACATCGCAGTTGTTTACACCAATAACCTGTAATTTCTATTCAGCAGGCAACCTGCAGACCCCCGGGGTGACTTCATCTTTTGACAACGTCTGACAAGACTTTGCCTGAGATTTCTTCCACTCCTGTTTAATTGTTTTGATTGCGATCAGCTTCAGCAGGTGTAATGCGGGAGAATTGCTGCCTCCCGCGGTGCGCTCCCACACTCGCACAAATGTCAGGACACGTGAGCAATCATTTAGCAACCTTTCCAGGGCAAGTTTATGCCTCCCTAACTAGCAGGCAAGTGCCGCAAGAGGCATGGGCAGGTTGATGCCGGGTGATTTGAAGTGACAGTCCAGATATCGGTAGAGCCTTAAAGACATCACGTGCATGATATATGACATGCGCTGTTGCTCGAGGGCCAAGGGTGATGTTCTCCTCTTTGTCAAACAGGAGGTGTTGCTGCTGCAGTGCTAAATCAGTGTACGAAATACTTTTTTGAGCCAGGTTGCCCAGTGGCAACCTAGGATGAAAGCTAGGTTGCCCATCCAAATCACAGGTTGCCCCAAATTTAAACTCTTCTACATTATGATTAACTTTGTTAGAATGCAATGTGCATAATTTTATACATTTCTGACACAGAGTTGTTTCCCCTTACCTGAAGTGATGAGCTCTTCCATGGGAACATCTCAATAAACAGTTCCCAATGGAAGAAAGGGGCATCCTTACCACAAAATTTAGGTAGTACACTGGGCTACCTGGGTGTAGAAATAGGTTGCACCAAGCAAAATATGGTTGCACGGGGCAACTGGGCAACCTAGTATTTCGCACACTGCTCGTAGAAAACTTCAAGTATGCATCATAAGGGAAACGTGTATAAACAGGGTAAAGAATAAGTTTCGTTGTTTCTAGCATGTAGAAACCTAGCATTAGAGCTGTGTACCTAAATAAATTTTTAGGTACAGGCACAGGTACAGGTACACAGGTTTAGCTACAGGCCCGGACCTGTACTTCTACCAAACAAGTTTGGCCAATCGTCTGTAAGTTATACACGTAGCCAACTGCCTTTTTAGTGGTGAATTGTTGTCGTGTACAGTGGATTAACAACCCACTGCCCCTACAGTGGACCTTTCGGGACCACCTTTACCTACTTCTAGTAAAGGTACTTGCACCTACGCCAAAAACAGTTACTCAAGCAACTGGATATGATTTTGGAAACAGTCAGACGTTTCAGGTAGCATCCACTACCTTTCGTCAGTGACACTAAAGGACTGCAGGAGAATTGCTGGTTTATAAGCACAAACCATTGATTGATATGCAAATAAGTAGAGACAATTTTTTGTGAAAGGCCAAAAGGAAACAAAAGTTAGACAAGTCAAGACAATTTTTGTGAAAGGCCAAAAGGAAACACAAGTTAGACAAGTCAAGACAAGGATAATGCAAATTGGTGAAGAAGCTCCTGTTGTACTTGCACCTACTTCTCAGAAAGGCTATTGGACTGCCTTTACCTTCACCTTTACAATGTACCTACTACTGGTAAAGGTACTTGTACCTTTTACTACTCAGATAGGCTACGTATGCAACCTTTACCTTTTACACTACCTTTACCTTCACCAATAATTAACCACTGGCATGCTCAGGTAGCCGTTTGGCACCAAATTTGTATTGGTTACGGGGTTAGGCAGCAGGGAGTACACGGTAGGGTAACGTTTGATGAAAGTCAGCACACAAGTTACCTCAAAAAGTTCCTAGAGAATATCATAAAAGTAATGAGCCTTGTACTTTATGTCGGCTTCCACTGAGTTGTATTGTGATAAAACGTACCGCCATGGTATCGCAGGAATAAGAGTCGGATAATGAGCCATTGTTGCTTGTGTCACAAGTCCGGCCCGGTAGGGAACATCCTATAAACTCGGCATCGGACACTTTGTTTTACGGCCTCACACAACATGTAGGCGCAGCCAGACCTGTAACAATCTAGTGGATATGGTTGTAAAATAAAGCTCCCCCCTCATGTGCTTTTACATAGCCCATGTATATTAGGGAGGGTGTTGCATTCTGGGTAAAGGGATAACAACGCAGTTGTACCCTCAAAATATCACTAGGCAATGTAATGAGGTACATCCAACTCATTATGCAAAATTAAGTTACTGTACTTAAAAGTTAAAGTCATTCCTGCACCCGGTGGTGCATAGGGCGGTGCCCATCTCCCGTTCAATAGCCCTTGGGCCACACAGTAGTGCAATCACTACAGCAGGGGGCTAGTCCACTGGCAGTGGTGTGTGTTCAACTGCCATACTGTAACTCTTTCCCAAATGCCGAGTGCTAAGCAGAGAAAGCAGTATGTACCATTTTTAAAGTGTTTGGTATGACTCGGCTGGGAATTGAAGTCACGACATACAGAATGCAAGACGAACACTCTACCCACTTGGCCATTGCACCGGTCAAAGAAGTGACCAAAACATTGACTTTTTCTTGATCCTTCTGATCCCACAATGGATGCCTTTAACATTCTCTCTGCTGCCTAACCCGATAATCAATAGAGAATCGGTAGCCAAACAGCTACTTCAGTGCGCTAAAGTGTCAGGGAATATTAGAACCAAGCTTTAAAACCGGCCCATGACACTGGGAGGGTTTAACACCGAGCTAGCCCCTACATCTGCTTGGAGATTAAATATCCTTTGATCCTACGTGGTTCTGCCAACGTCCTCCAGCCCCCCTCCCCCATAAAACGTTCCACCTTGGAAGCCGAAGCTCCAGAAATATTCCAGAGATGCATCCTGTGGAGGCACCGCAGGGAAGCCAGCGAAGCCATGCCTTGATGTCCATGTGGTTTCTGGCATGTCCTTGCCCTTAGGCATGTGGGAGGGCAGGCACAATCCCTGGGAGAATTGGGACGCAGGGAGTAAAAACTCTGCGCTCTCCGAGGGGTATCACTGCTGGTGATGCTGAGACGTAACATCTGCAAGGACACTTGTTTACTGTAGATCTGGAAATGTTCACGGCGACCTTTCCACCTCGAATTTTATGACACCACAAATTTGCATTACTGTTATATAACTACTGTACTACAGAATTGTCTCAACTGTGAACTGAAAACATTGCATAAAACCACTTTTTCAAATCCCTCATAGTCCGCTGAATGAAGTCCGAACAAATTTACAGTACCTATATTTTCACAGTGACCTCTTATCGTGAAATCATAACACAGCGAATATTATGTGTTTTGTACTACAGAACTGTTTCAACCGTGAACTTCAAACATTGCGAAAACCACCTTTTCAACTTCCCCCCTACTGCCAAATAAAACCACTGCGAAAGGAAATGCATTTACAGTATATGGGACAGTTTGGGAAAGAAGGGTGGGGGCTGCACATGTTCATGAGTGTAACAGTGGGGTTCATACGCCACCAACTGACCAGCCCAACTGGTCCTGGACCTTTTGGCCTAGCGGTTATGACGATGACTCGTGGACTGGCTGCCCGGGTTTGGCGCGGGTTCGATTCCCGGCACCCGGGAGCCAGGGGTTTTTCCTGTTCTAATCGCCCCTATTTGTTTCACTGGTTCCCACGCCGGCCCTGTGTGTAGGCTGTGTGCCGCACAGGGATGTCGAACTCGGAAGATTCGAGGACGAATCTTGAAAGAAAAGGTGGAGTAGTGTAACAGTGGGGTTCATACGTCACCAACTGACCAGCCCAACTGGTCCTGGACCTTTTGGCCTAGCGGTTATGACGATGACTCGTGGACTGGCTGCCCGGGTTTGGCGCGGGTTCGATTCCCGGCACCCGGGAGCCAGGGTTTTTTCCTGTTCTACTCGCCTCTATTTGTTTCATGAGCATTGGCTTGATTGACGGTATTAGTTCAAGTTCATGTATGGCGAAGTTGCAGCAGGTGGATGCTAACAGGGCAAGGCTGCTTATGAAGAGTGACAGAAATGTCTATAACACGAGGAAGGCGTCGGTTTTGCTCCCCAGACTTTGCAAACAATTCCAGAGGCTTTGCCAATTCTGGGAAAGCTTTTGGCCCCCTGTCGGCTTGATTTTGAACTGCAATCCTTTGTATTGTTTTTCAACAGGATGGTTGAGACATGATTTGGGACCTTCTTATAAACTACCATTTAGTTTCAGTGTTCGAAATACCCACTAGCACACTAGCAATTGCTACCTGATTGTCTTGTGCGCTAGTTGCTCCCTGACTCAGATAGCGCACCATGCAACCTGAAAATATGTACCGCTGAACTCAAAGGTGCACACTGTGCTACCTGGTTCAAAAAAGTATTTCAAACACTGGTTGAGACATGATATGGGACCTTCTTATAAACTACCATTTAGTTTTCATTTTATAGATTTATACATGTAAACCTTGTACAGGGAACTTCAATGCCATACATGCATGTGCTGCATTCTCTCACATGCCTGCACAGCAAATTGAAGTTTATTTTTGAGTATGGCAGGATCTGTCCCAGAGGTGAGAACTTCTAGTGTTCTTGCTTCAAACATCTACTAGATGTTTTCTCCTTTGGGTGCAAAGCTGGCATCACGCCCAGCCTTGTTTTACCAGAGGCTTTATTTCACTCAAACCTGAAGGGAGCTGACATTCACTTTCTTGTTTTGAAGTCCTGGAGGAGCCTTCACCGGGAAGAAACCTCTTCTGTGACACAAATGTTTCAGGCAGGGATTCGTGAAGTGACACAGTTAGATTTCAAAATTGTCAACATTGAGCAGAGTGTGGGTTGGGAGAACTGAGGGAAGGGAGAAGATTGTTTGATATTTTTTACAGGCGTTTGTTTCGGTACAGAGACAAGATAACAATTGTTGTCTCTCTTTTGCAGGCCTGTGTATTTATATTAGGCCACACCAGGTAAATTTTATGGATGACGTCCTCTGGAGACCATAAATCTAATGCGAGAGCGTGAAAAAAACCCAAGAAGGGACGAAAAAACAAGATGACTAGATTTCAAATACATGTATACTAAAGAACGACAAATGATAGGACACAAATTGAATGAGACGACACGGTGTAACAACCAACAACCAAGTGTTGTATTAGTCATGAAAATAGCAATAAATTAGTGGAACAACAGTTGTCGTCCTGTCCTGTTTCTTTCCTTTCATCACATCAGCGGAATTTCTTGTTTTTTTTCTGGGAACAGGCCAAAATCAATGCGCACGCGGACGTCATCCATCAATATTACTTGGTGTGGCCTTACAGACTAGAGTAGATACTTTAGCTACGCTTTTGGAATGCTATATCGTATGTCCAAACATTACTGAATATAGTGACATCCCCAATCCCCCCCGCATGACTTGAAGTAGAAGATGTGTCATTTCTGTGTGACTAAATAGTCATAAATTGTCATAAATGATGATATTGATAAAGTTGTTGCTTATATCAAGGATTATATATTTTGTTTGCTACTATTGCTAGTAAGCTCAAATTATAGCACAAACACAATAGAAAGAGATTCCAAAAATGAACAGAAGCAACCTTTACTGAGTCAAGCACACCTACAATATTCTTTCTGGCGAATGTCTTGATGTTTGCTAGGAGCTAGTTTGCATAATTAATAGCTCCTCGTCATGAAAGGTACATGTAGAATAGGTGGAAGATTTTAATTGTCTTTTCTATAAATCAGCTTGTCTGTATAATTTAGGAATTTCTCAGTATTTCTTAACTTTTAAATTTATCTCCTTTTGGGGTAATATGCATTCCAAGTAATGACTCGATGTGCATACCTGTGTACAAATTATGAGTTAATTAATGTGATTAATGAAGGCGGGAACCTAAAATGATGAGGTCTTATTTATAGATGTTTGGATGGTAAAGAAATGCCGCCATCTTCCCTTCCAATTTCTTGAAGTTCATTGCAGCATCTTGTTTGCAACAGCAGGATGTGTTTTTTTGGTTGTACAAGTTCAGTTTCAACTGATGGGTGCGGCATTGTCTGGTTTATAAATAGATTTGAGAGCCTAGAGTGAGTTGGCAGAACTAAGAAGGGAAGGGAGAAGGTTGTTTCGTTTATTTTACCCGCAACAGAATTGTTTATTTCAGCACAGAAAAATAATAACTATTGTTGGCTGTGTTTTTGTATTTCTAGATACTTTTGGTGCATTTGCTTTTGGAACTCATTACAACATCTTTTTTGTTTTCAACAGCCAGATTTTTTTGTTTGTACAACTACAAGTTCAGTTTCATCAGATGTCTTGCATGTGGCATTGTCAGATTTTTAAATATATAGATTCGTGGTTTTGCTCTCACTTTTCTGCTTTGTAATTGTGTTAGTACAAGTTCATTTTCAACTGATGTCTTTGTGGGTATGGCACTGTCAGGTTTATAAATATAGATAGATTTGTGATTTTGCTTATACTTCTCTGTTTTTCAATTTAGTGTAGTATAACTTCAGTTTCAACCGATGTTTTGCGTTTGGCATTGTCAGGTTTTTAAATATATAGATTCATGATTTTGCTCTCACTTCTCTGTTTTGTACAAGTTCAGTTTCAACCGATGTCTTGATGGGTGTGGCATTGTCAGGTTTATACATAGTCTCGTGATCTTCCTCTCACTTCCCCCCTTTTGCGAGTGGATCCAGCTTGTCGGCAGCAGATCCTTCCAGCAGCCCCAGATCAAGCCGGGCCCACCCTTCACCAGAAAGCATTTTGGCATTTCGGCAGACTTCCCTCAGGGCCCCAACTTCAAACCATATCCTGCTACGGCCACCGGGGAGCCCATGTTTTTCATCAGGCGCCCCCTGGGGAACTCCCTGCTGTGATCTTTCTGGTGCAATATCTTTGATTGGAGCCCCTTGGGGGCAAGCAACACCCTTGCTTTCATTAGCGAAAATGCCTTGCTTTTCCCCGATGGGAAAGTATCCTTTTACTCCGCACAAAAGTCTTAATTGGAATGGATTGGAACGTTCCAAATCGACCAATGTCTGGTCACAACAAGTTCTTTTCCAGCAGGGCGGCTGTCGTCGGATGATGCATGGCGCGATACGCTCAGATGAAAAATCTTGAACCCTAAACCTTGTTAGGATGGATCTTTGGGTGCTTTTATCACTGATATGACATGATATGCATGACGGCAGAACCATTCTGTCAGGACGGGCGAAGGAGAGCTGTTGACGTCGTATAGGGGCCAGGTCGGCTAATCCCCGAGATAGGGGCTGGCGGATCTCACAGGGGATTACCCCCGGCTGGATATCTGTAATTTTCCTCTGTCCTAAAATTGCACAATTACGGAACCGAGATCGCCCGTTCGAAACAAGGTGGGGCGTTCGAAAATCCCTGAGACATCCCCCCTTAAATGCTTCCTCTTGATTCCTTCCACAGAGAGAGAGAGAGAGAGAGAGGTAGAAACTTCTGTGTGTGTAGCTTTACGAAGGAACGTTTTGCCAGCAGCTATCAGACAGATGAGGTGCCGGGAGAATTCAGACAACCCCTCCTGTGGAGCACGCATCACCCTTGCCCTTATTTGCACAACAGCAGCAACCTCCCTGCGGAGAATCCCATCTCTGCATGGGCCCGTTGCCATGCCAACCTCTAATCTTGCAGACTATTCAAGCACTTAATATTTGGCCCTCAGTGGGCACAGCTGCAATCCCAATAGGGTGTCGGAATAAGCTGGTGTCTCACAAATGCAATATGTTGGCGACTGGTGAGCCGAGCCTGGGGCGAAAATCTGCAGTTGACAGGACGGCGGGCAAAGAGAGACGTCGTATCTCGGCGAATCAGCAGGCTCTTCTGAGACGGCGGATTTGTGGGCGCGCCGCCTTTTCTACCCCCCCAGGGGGGACGTCACGCTGGTTTCTAGGAATATTCCGCCGTTATCTCGCTCGGTTTGGCAACGGCGTCAAATCCCCCCTGCCAGCCTCTGCTGGGTTCCTACCGCTGGAGCTGGAAACTGCTGTCAACAACTTGAACAAGCAGCTGCCGAAATGCAATCCTTGGAACGATGGTTATAAATAAGTGCATCGTTCTCTCTTAATATTCCCAGTTTTTTGCCTGCAGAAGAATATTGCTATCCTTGCAATCTGCCATTTTTCATATCGATACCCCTGCCGTTGAACCGAGTGGTACAGTCCTGAAGTAAAACTAAAAAAAAACCTGCTGTCAACAACTTGAACAAGCAGCTGCCGGAATGCAATCCTTGGAACGATGGTTATAAATAAGTGCATCGTGCTCCGTTAATATTTCCAGTTTTTTCCCTGAAAAGAATATTGCTATCCTTGCAATCTGCCATTTTTCATATCGACACCCCTGCCGTTGTTGAAACCACCCCTGTTGGACCGAGTGGTACGGTCCTGAAGTAAAACTAAAAGATGGCCTCAGAACACAGGAAGCATGGCAGACTCTGGTGATAAAACTTGTAACAGGGTCATAGGTCACGCAAAGGGTTCTCCCTGGCACAGCTTACAAACCTTTCAAGTTCAAATTCCTATGCAACCCTCTGCCACCCATGTTTACAGTTAATGGTCCTGTAGTATAACCAGGTGTTCTATTTTTTTTTTTTTTCTACATTCCATTATTCAAACTTCATTGTTGAGATGAACTTGAGGAACCGGGGCTTGAAATACTTTTTTTTTCTGCATACCTGCACTGGTGCGGGTAACATTAAAAATTATCTGTACCAGACAAATTTTACCTGCACCACTCAGAATTTAGGAAGCATGGATCATACTAAAAAATGCAATTTTCAGAAACCATTGCCAATATTTCTTTTACACTTTCACCATTGGAATGAATAAACATTGTTGTGACATCCTATAATGTTTACAACATGTTGTTTTTGCTCTGTTTCCTCTTCTTCTGTTCCAAACAAATTAAAGGTCAATGGCCTGGACCAGACGTCTGTCACCATGGTAACTGATGCTGTAGCAGACACCCCGTTGTGTTGGGTTACATTGTGTAGCAATCTAAAAATCGTTAAAAATTTGTCATTTAAAAAGGAAAAAAAAATTTGACATCAGCAGGTTAGCCTCGGGTGTCAAGCCTCTGCTCGTAAAAGACCCCAACACACTTGTCAAGAAGAGTAGGGGTGACCCGGCATGCTTGGCTGTAAAAGCAAGCCGTAGCATGCAAAGCTGCATGTCACAACTTTTAATTTTAGCTATTTAAAACATCACGATTCACCTCAGTCTGAAGTTGGCTGCTTTACCACTTTCATACATCCTAACAAAGCCATTACTATGTTCAGTACCATTACAGTCAGGCTTGTTGCAAAGTCTAGTTTATAATATAGCCAAGAATATTCAATACCAAAGTCATTTTTCGTTATATAGCTAATATGGTATCACCCTGACTCTCGAAGGGATACAAATTGGGCTCTTCCATATATTAAAGTCATTCCTGCAGCACTTGATCTAGTCAAGTTATAGGCCCACCCCTGTCCCCAAGTCGGCAGCAGTGAATGGTGATTATGCATATGATCGATACCCAGGGTTTTCCCTACCCTTGCAGGCAAACCGGAGTGACAATCAATAAGTTGTCATACATAAAGGCGGGCAATTCTTCCCCATCGATTATGGATACAAACGAGGTTTCAGGTGTCCTGTGTAACAATACTTACCTATGGGTGTGAGTCATGGGTAGTCACAAAGGATATGGAGAACAAAATCAATTCATTCGCAACCTCGTGCTACCGCATCATGCTGAATATTAAAAGGCTTGATCGCGTATCCAACAGTAGCATTTACGAGTTGACGAACACCAAACCTCTGATGGAACAGGTGCATAGGAGGCAGCTGAAATTTCTGGGTCATATTATGCGTATGCCCGAGGAAGAACCAGCCAGGCTCTACGCACTTTATGTGCCACCTCATGGTAGAAGGAGACGTGGTCGCCAACCCACCACCTACCTACAGTACATCCAACGGTTGTTGGGGGATAACAACTCGGACCTTTCTTCGAAGCGTATTGCTGACATTGCCCAGGACAGGACTAACTGGAGGGAACTCACAGTCGTCTGCTCCGCAGCCGCCAGATGATGATGATGATGATGACAAACGAGGTCACTCAAATATCTGAAGACCCACGGCGAAAATTTACCGGAGAAAGTGGGTTGTATTTCCGAATAATAGATGGATTCATATTCAAATCTTGTAACTCTTCTCTCTCTCGAATTTTATGTAGGTTATTATTTCAGCAGGCGTGCAGTGTTTTAGATAGATACTAGGTATGCGGCATGTCAGAAGTGCTAAGATCAAACGTCTCTCCGAGGAAGCGTGGCCCCCGAACAGTTTGTTATCCCTTCACGGCGCTCCGTAACTTTTCTCTCATCTTTCCACCAATGAGCTCGCTAAAGCAGCTGAAAACTGCGTGATAGGAAAGTCTATGGCTTAATACAGCGGCAAGTGTCTCTTCTGGGATGCATCAGCTCAACCCTTGACAACAGCCTTAATTCCCAGTGTCATTAAAGAAGAATTGGAAGAGCGCAATATAACTTCTGGGTCCCTCCGGACGGTCCTTAATCTCCATCGAAATTAATAAAGATTTCTGTAGGTGGCTAAGGGGGGAGCAGTCTTTTTTCTGGTGGTGATGGATGGCACTTGTAGGATCCCAAACTGCTCCTCACAGCTAACCTGCTTGACTTGAGGATTCATCAGGAGGGTGTCAGTCCTCATTCCGATGTACCTGAACCAGAGATGTCTCAAGTTTTACATATTTGTCCGTTCCACTTGGAGGGTGGGGGTGGAACACTTGAAAAACTAGCAGGTTCTGGAGAATGCTGCCTGGGGAAGTTTGAGAAATTCCAACCCTCTGAAATGCTATTTCACACTTTCTATAAGTAATTTTTTGTTAAATCTGTCATTTCAAGCTTATAAAATATTGTCACTCCTCATTCCGATGTACCTGAACCAGAGATGTCTCAAGTTTTACGTTTTTGTCCGTCCCACTCGTTGCATGGTGGGGGGTGGAGCAAGTGCACTTGCAAAACTACTAGTAGGGGTCCTGGAGCATGCTTCCTTAGGGAGTTTAAGAAATTCACCCCTTATGACATGCTACCGGGTATTTCACACTTTTCAGAAGTAAAATTTTCCTTCTTAAATCTGTCATTTTAAGCTTCCAAAAATATTTTCATGTCATGAAATTTAGATTTTTTTGGGTGGACAGAGTGAAATTTTTGTCTGCCCCACCAAGCAAATTTTTAGTCCCAGGACAAAGGGATGGGTCTTGGAAACACCCTTGAGTCCCAAACCTTTTCTCAACTCAACTTCTTTTTATTTATTTATTTATTCGGCTGAAGACACAGCCTGGCTAGCCCAACTAGCACGGGGCTATTATTAAGGGCTAACCTTGAGGCCAGTCACTGTAGAATTTGCACCATCACACACCGGGGCATGCCCCTACTCTTTTTCGAAGGGTGTAGTGGGTTCTTTATCAACTTCTAACGAATGGAACTGGGAATAGAGAAGGCAAATATATAAAGAAAAAAACTCAACACCTAACGAACGCCTGTACAAATCTCTTTTTTGCAGAACTGGGAATACAGAAGGTGCAAATATATAAAGAAAAATGTGTGCCCTTCATGCATAAGCGGGCGACTTTTGCCGTTCTTTCTGAAGATTAGCTGTGCTGCGCTTTGATTGGCTCCCTGCGGAAACCCGGATGATATTTTAAAAAGCTCTCACCCAGGGTGTGACAGGGCCCCCGTTGTGGTGCCTCTTCTCTCGAGAGTTTCCTCGCGCTTTGATCACACGGAATATTACCAACTGTGGGGGAATTGACATTTTCCAATGCACCGCCATGTCTAGTCTGGTGGAAAATAGTGGTCCGGAGAGGGCTCTATCCGCCTTTTGTTCTCGTCTCGGTGGGACGCAGCCTTCTTTAATCATGGCAAAGGACATGCGTAACAGCCTTACCTGGCTCCCACAGGTGCGAGGAAGACTTGACTAAGTGTGTCTCCGTCTCCCACATCTGAGGAGCGTGCGGGGGACATTTTCTTTGGCTGTATTCCCTCGTTCGGAGGCATCGCCTCTCGCGGCTTTCGCGAGATAAAAGTTGCAGAACTCGGTTGTAATAAAATGGTTCTCCGAGGATGCTCTGTAATGAAAGCAATCCTTTTCTGCCATAAGAGCAGCGTCTCTAATGGGTCCCAGGCAAAATTAGAACGCCGCTTGATGGATCATTTGCATCTCATTGTCGCTCTCCGAAGGATTCGTTAAACTGAGGAATATTGGGGGAATTCCCGGGTTGGCTGGTGGCAGGAAGTCAAGACGACGTACTGTGTCAATGACAACTTTCGGAATGGATCTCATGTCTGAAGTTCAAGCGCCCCAGCATGATTTGACAGGGGAGGGAAAGCGCTTTGCCGAGGTGGCAGCCAAAGGGCGGCCTGTGTACGCCGTCTGTTGGATAATGAATGAATCGGGTACCACAACACCCATGCATCATTATTATGGACCAATCTTCCTGTCTCTCGTCAGACTTGGGTGTTATCTGTTTGAAGACTAACAGCAGGACCAATTAGTGTTAGTGGAAAATTTACTGGATTTTCACTTAAACTTCTACTCTCATTGATCATGTGAAACTTTAGATAGGTATGTTGGCTTTGAGCGGTAAAGGATGACAACAACATTATATTGAACGTGATGGCTTGTGGTTGATTGGATTGATCTTGACATTGCTGCTGTTTGAATAGTTCATTGCTCAGGATGTACCAAAGTACATATAGTACACATTACAGATTTTCAACGTGTTGAACATGATGTTAAGGGGAAGTGGGCGAGGGTTGGAATCCATTTACTTACACGCACCATTATCAGTGGACTAGCTCCCTGCTGTAGTACTTGCACAACTGTGTGGCCCAAGGGCTACAGAAATGGTGATGGGCACAGCCCTATATACTTAAAGTTGTGGGAATGATTTTTAACTATCTTATTTCTTTAGACTATATCAAATTAATGGTGAGTCCCCTTTTTGTGTTGGATCAAAGTTAAACTTTACTGATTATACAGTGTATTGTGTTGTTAGAATTTAAATGAAGTGAAAAAAGCACTCATAGGCAGATACAGAGTCCCAAAAAAATTATGACTGGCCCCCAGCATACATTATGTAACATCCAACATAGCCTACATGGTGCCACATGAAAATGGCTCATGAGCTCAATGAAATACTGTTTAATTAGGTGAAAACAAGAAAAATGGGATAGCGATCGCCGAGTCTTGGCAAAGTTACATCAATCTTTCGTCAACCTTACTAATTAAAATTTAGAGCACTATAACAATTAAGAAGTAGAGCTTTTGACAAGTTACAGATTAGCTGTGTAGACCGTTATGGTTATAGATTTGTGATTCTTGTATTGCAAAGCCTTTTGTGAAAGCTAGACAGCTTTGGGTTATGCTTTGGTCAATTGCCAAGTGATTCATCAAAGGGAAGGTAAAAAGACGTATTGTGCTGCCAGGTAGGCATTATTCGGCTTAACAAGGAGATCACAGGATTTAGTTTTTTGGGGCTTCACAGATTAATTGGTGGCAAATCTTTCATTCACAAGTCCTCAATCACCCAACAAACATACATTTATAATTCAGTAGGGAACATGGCAAATTTATAGGTCTTATATTTCATATTCTGGCTGGTTTATATGAATGAATGAATGAATGAAGACCTTTATTGTACATTTTTGCCCCACTGGGCTAAATACAGGTCACATGTGAACAATCATATACATAAACATGTAAATATAAAAACACCTAATATACACTTTCGACTTCCTCTCGCTTCTTAAAAATAGTAGAAATACATGTATAGGAGGCTGTATGATTAATAAGAATTGGTTTGTCAAAGGCTATAAGAAAAATAAATTTCTCTTTATAAGAGAATAGGGACCACTAGGCCCCTTGATGTACACATCTATTATTCCTGGATAGATTTTTTTTTCTGAGTTAGCAAGGTCTATATCAGGGAGATAAATGTTCCCTTTAAAAGTCTGACCAGAATTTTAATCTCCAAGCAGATCGTAGGGTGGCCAAAGACAGTATCCAATTGGCCAGACAGTATCCATTCAGCCACCCTTACTGTCTGGCCAATTGTATACTGTCTTTGGCCACCCTGCGATCTGCTTGGAGATTACAGAATTTGTCATTTCTGCCATTTTTCTGGATGTACCAGTATAATAATTATGCAGCATTTACAAGTGAGGTACTTACAGAACGAAGTGCCATGATCCGTTATTGTTGGAGGAAAATATTGTTATCACTTGAGTCAGTTACTTACTTTTGGTATTTACAATGCTTTCAACGTATCATACCATACAAGTAGAGTAAATTACTTGTTCTGTGGCCTTTGAGTTTTGTCATGCCCCCTGTCATTTTGATGACAAAGTGCAGATGCTGCAGTCTTTTCTTCTGTTCTGCGACAAAATAATTACAATCTTGCATTCATATTTTTCAGCCATTCGGAAGTCTTGATTTTCACAGTGCTGCAAACATAAATGAATTTGCAGTATTTTACAAGCAATGATTGACATGCCCTTTATCATGAATGGTCATAAATAAATAGTTTCCTCTTCATCCACCCAGATGTAGAGACCATGGTGCTACGAAACCCCTGGGGACAGGCACCTATGGAGGTGACAGAGGACAGCCTTGACGGTGTGGAGTACTTGGATGAGGAACTGGAAGGCGTCCCCAACGGCCCGTATCCGTGCCAGTTTTGTGAGAAAACCTTCTCCAGACTGACGTACCTCAAACGGCATGAACAGATCCACAGTGACAAAATGCCCTTCAGGTATATTATGTGCTTCTTTGTTGCCCTGTAATTTTAATGTAAAGAAATGTTTTCACTACACTACACAGTCTTAATTTTACAGATGCACAGTGGAATCAAAAGCAATATCGGGCCCTTTGGCAATGGGACATAATACATAATACATCGTAATACATGAAATACATTTTTTTCACTTCCTTGACAAAATATATTCTACACATTTTCGTACAAAAGGCTCAAAAGTGGAAGCTTTGTCAATGTACATGATTCTTCAGATGTGAAAAGTGGAAAGGTTTCTATTTGATTCTATATTTTATTGGAGTCTACTTCACACAGACCGATGCCATTCAATAAACATGATGTTTGAATGATAACTTTGTAAAACCACCATAAAGATATCACAATAGATGATTGTCAATACATAAGATGTATCGTTAGCTAGTGTACTTGAATCTGGCCACTATTTGTTGCCCTGGTGAAGTATGCTTGGACTGAACGTCAAGGCTGGAACAACTGGTAGCAGTGTGCTTGCACTTGTAATACATTTTTGTTAGTCTTTTTTGATTAACTATTTTCCTGCCAATGCAGGCTGTAATTTTCTACATTGCACTTTGTATAGAAATGAAAAAAGTGCACAACATTTTAACATATCATTCATTCATGGTCAGAATTTTTTGTTTTAAATGATTGGTTTGAGTTTTGTGTTTTGTTGTTTTATGACAGATATGACTTTATGAGTGTTTACCATACCATACATTTACAGTCAGAAAATTATTTTGTTTTCATATAATTGGTTTTAATCCTGTTTTCTGTTTGTTTTTTGTTGTTTTGCACCAGATGTGAGTACTGCCTCCGGTTGTTCAAGCACAAGCGCAGTCGTGACCGCCATGTCAAACTTCACACGGGCGACAAAAAGTACCGCTGCACTTACTGCGACGCTTCCTTCTCCCGCAGCGATCACCTGAAGATCCACCTCAAGACGCACAACTCAGACAAGCCCTACCGCTGCGTCATCTGTAACAGGGGTTACACGTCTGTGGCGACTCTCACAGCTCACGCGCAGGCCCACCACAAGGTTTCTGACAAGAAGGACGACTTCCGGTGCTTCCAGTGTGCGGAGACCTTCGACTCGGCGAGCGACCTTCAAGCTCACGTCGTCACTCACGAGCAGAGCTCCCACGCCAACAGGAAGATGATGCAGTGTAACTACTGTGCGGACTTGTTCGGCTCCATGGAGGCGCTGATCCAGCACATCGAGGACAGCCATGCAAAGGACAAGAGAAACAAGTGCCCCCTGTGTTCCGAATGTTTTCTCACAGCAGAGAAGTTACACGAACACATGGAGGCACACGGAGAGGAGGGATCCATACACCACTGCCCCTACTGCCCCAAACAGACCTTCCCAAGCATTGCAGTTCTAGAAATACACCTCCGAACCATGCATGGAGACAAACCAGTGTACGGCCACCTCTGTCAATACTGTAATAAGGAGTATCCCACCCTGATCAACCTTGCCAATCATATAAAATGCGACCACCAGAAAGAAGCACTAGGCACTGACTTTTCTGACACGCGGTATCCCTGTGATTACTGTACGATGGACTTCGGAAGCGCATCCCTGCTCTACACCCACGTGAAGTTTGTCCACTCCCTCTCCTCCAAGTCGTCGTCACTAAAAGAGGACAGTGCGGTGTACTGCCCGCAGTGCACGATGGGATTCGCAACCATGGCGTCGTTCAACGAACACGCAGAAGAAGTTCACGGAGCGTCGAGCCTCTCCCCGATACCCAGCTCAACTAACAGTGTCTTGAGTTCTCTCCTGAACGAAGGAAGCATCAATCTCCCGTTGGAAGAAGGCCTGAGGTATCCATGTCCGTATTGTCCCGAGGGTATGAACCTTTTTTCCAACTTCGACCTGTTGCGAGACCATGTACAGGAGCAACATGGGACTCGAACGCAGTGCTCTCCTGCAGGCAGTACCCCTCCTGCACACTCAGCAACCAAAGTGAAGGAAGAACTGAAAAAGCCAAGCCCAGTAGAGTCAGGAAGAAAGAAGAAGACACATTCGGAAGAAAAGAACTCGATAGAGAGAAACGGGTTCTTTTGTTCGCAGTGCGATGTCAGCTACCTAACGTTAGAAGCTTTCCAAACTCATCTGAAGACTCATTTAGACATGCTGCTACAGAAGCACCCGTGTCCGAAATGTGGGGTGGAGTTTACCTCTGAGGACCAGATGCTGCAGCACATTTTGGAGCACTTCATGACGATAGCGACCGAGTACGGCTGCCAGACTTGCGAAAAGACGTTTGTCAAAGCAGACGACCTACAGAAGCACTTGTTCGACATCCACGCCCATCACCTGTACCGATGTTCGCTCTGTAAGGAGATGTTTGATTCCAAAGTCTCCATCCAAGTCCACTTTGCCATCAAGCATAGCAACGAGTGTCGCCTGTACAAATGCACCAAGTGTTGGGGAATGTTTCCTTCGGAGGGCGAGCTGGTGGCCCACATCAAGACGACCCACCTGCACAGCAAGCCCTTCCGTTGCATCTTCTGCCAGGAGGCGTTCAGCTCCGACTTAGAGCTGCAGTGCCACGTCACCACCCACAACAAGCAGTACCAGTGTCACCTGTGCGATGCTTCCTTCCATGTGCAGTTTCTACTTGAGAAACATGTGCTGGAGAAACACAGCTGTCCGATGGAAGACGGCAAGAAGGGGGCCCGGAGCGAAGAGGAGTCGGAGTCGCAAAGCAGTCCCAGCACGAGTACAAAGAACGACAGCGAGGAAGCGACGGAGAGAGTAAGCCCAGATGAAGACAAGCTTGTCTACAAGTGTGACGTCTGCGACGGAACCTTTACGTCGGAACGGAAGTTGAAGAATCACCGGTGGTCCATCCACAAGCTGAAGCCTCATCACAAGGGCAACAAGGACCTTCTGTTCCGCTTCCACTGCGGAGTGTGCTCGGCTGCATTCCAGTCCGAGTACGGCCTCAAGAAGCACCTCAACGAAAACCACCAGAACAACACGGCCAGCAAGGTGCTCCTGGAAGGGATGAAAGACTCAATATCCGCTGCAACCTCCCCACAAGGGTCCATGTGCTTCATCTGCATGCAGATCGTGATGACCGAGGAGGAGTTCGTGCACCACTGCAAGGAACACAACCCCGACATCGCGAACGAAAGCGGCGGTTTCAGGTGCGTGATCTGCCTCCAGTTCGTGCCCAACATGGCGGAACTGAACCACCACGCCGCTGTGCATCTGCTCGCTGCAGGTCTAGGCTCCCCTAACTCCATGGCTGTGTACATCTGCAGCACCTGTAAACGGGAGTTCACCTCACGGGCTCATCTCGTGTCCACCTTGAAGTCGGGATCTCCGCCCAGCTACATGTGTACAGATTGTCTAAAGGAGGCTATCGAGGACAATTCGGACGAAAGTCTTGTGACAGACGTCTCACCCAACAGCCCCCGAGCTGTTGTTGTCCACTGCTCCAAATGTGAACTGAAATTCGAGACACAGAGGGAACTGGACCTACACCTTACGTCCTCACATCCAACGGATAAGTCCTATCAGTGTATTAAGTGTCAAAAGACCTTCGCAACGGAGGTGGAGATCCAGATCCACGTGACAACCCACATGATGGAAGAGGGGACCGTCCATGAATGTACCTTGTGCAGGGGAGTGTACGATTCCCCTGCAAAGTTGCAAGCTCACCTCATCGAACACACATTCCCGGATAAGAACTACCAATGCCTGATATGCGGAGGGAGATTCGCCACAGCACAGGACATCCAAAGTCACGCGATAGACCACGGCCCCGACGCGAGAAAGTACCACTGCCCCCACTGCACTTTGACGTTCTTTTTCGAAGCGGAGCTGCAGAACCATTTGCTCAGTCACAGCGAAGTCACCCCGGGTAATTTCCAATGCCTCGAGTGTGGGCAGATGTTTAACAATAATGTGAACCTTAGTAACCACCTGAAAATTCACGCTTCGAATGAAAAAACGCTGAAGTGCTCCCTGTGCCCGGAAGTGTTCAACTCCACGGGCGAGATGCAACATCACCACTTCTCCATCCATAGCGAGTCTGACCTTGGGACGGGGAAAAAGTCCTTCAAATGCAACCAGTGCGACAAGGTCTTCCCGTGCATGAGCAATCTGCAAGGGCACATGCGCATCCACACGCAGGGGAAGAAGTTCCCCTGCCCCGAATGTAGCAAAGTGTTCGCCCTGGCTCGAAACTTGACCATACACATGCGGTCGCACTCGGGCGAGAAGCCCTACCAGTGTCCTCTCTGCGAGAAAAGGTTCGCAAGGAAGGAGAATCGCAAGGTCCACCTGAAGTCGCACAGCGGGGTCAAGCCCTTCATGTGTCCGCACTGTGGCAAGATGTTCTCGCGGAAGTGCCACGTGAAGGACCACATGAGCACGCACTCGCTTCCCACGATGCATCAGTGCCCGGCCTGCAGCGAAGCGTTCACGATGGAGAAGAACCTGAAGAGGCACATGAAGAAGGTCCATAAATTAGACGTGTCGGAAGAAGAGGAGCAGGACTGAACTGTTAAATAGATTGGGTCTATGTTTAAGTTAAAACTTTTGTTCTGACACAAAGAATTGTTCTCACCTAGAGCTTTCGACCAGTCACTCTGGTCTTCTTCAATAGACTGACCCAGTGATTATGTCAGGTGGCTTCTGTGAAGTGTGATGTCAACACTGGGTCAGAGTGAAACCTTTGTGTTGGAACAAAAGTTATAACTTTAAACATGTACCGGTAACTACCAACTCGAATGAACTTTCACGACAGTAGATTTGGTCTAGCAATCCTAATTATATACAGATGACATACATGTACATGTCTGGTCCTGCAATCCAGTTCTTCTCACAGTTAGCCAGTATGTTGTTATTTACATTGCAAAAGCTTTCGAAATTAGGTGACAAAATGTTGTATCAAGCTCAGTGCACCTCCAATATAGATTGTATTTTCTTGTTAGCTTCTTGTCTGCTGGAATTTATCGTATATTGACATCATGCTCCCTGAAGAAGTTGTTTGGGATGTAAATTTTTGTACACAGTGTATGAATATTAATGTATTAATCAACACATACTATCAGCTAAGAACAAAGAGGGATCGTGCTTTACATGTTGTTGGGTGAGTCTTATCTTCAAAAGTGATATTTTATTACACACTATAATGATGAAGTCAATGATGTATTCTGATGTAGTAAAATGCTAATATCTCAATAATATAACCTGCATCAGTAATGCCCAGGGGTAAGAATTTTTAACTATTTGAAATTGAATTCTATTCCTCCAAAAGTACTGTGTCAAAATAGAGACTTGTTCTGCTACTTCTTGTATTCCAGTTATACACTTTGATGATCTGTAAGTCCATTTAAAGCACCTGGGTTTGGGTTTTTACTGGTAAGGCCACACCAATTTTATTTGTAGCTTCTCGGATTTTTTCAGAAAAAATATGAAGCGACAGGGCGAAAAAAAAAAAAAAATAAAAACAAGCCTGGGCATCCTGTTATAGCCCCAAATGTTAGAATAGGTGCCATGAAGTCAACACAAAAGACTGGGTTGAAATTTAAACAATGAATTTTGAACTTTTAATCAAACCACTGCATTGGTAGATGTAACAATTGCAACAAGTAGGAAGAAAAGGACTTTCTTCAACTGTTGGAGGCAAAATATGAGCATTTTTGAGTTGATTCAGAACCAGAATTTGTTTTTTTTTGCAAATCAGAAAAAAATGAAGAGGCGAATCCGAGAAGCAACAAATTAAATTGGGGTTGATTAAATCACAGTTTAAATCTAAGGTACATGCATCTACACTGTAGCTGAGCCCATACATAGGACATTATAGTTGCAGAGTTTTGTGGCAGAGTTAGTTCATAGATAGTATGGTTAAGACCTACTTATAGTTGTTTTGTCTACTGAACTGTAAAAAATTATGAAAGGTAACGGTGCTAAGCACCAATATTCTATTTTGGCCAGTACAGTTGTATTGATACAAATGTATAGTAGTTGACGGTATGTATGCCAAATGTGCAAAACATATTGAGACACTATGTGCGTTTTTGATCTATAATGTACATTGCATTTACTACTAGCTTCACATGGTCTGGTTATTTAGCCCTCAATGTATGATAGGTATTAATTGTACTTTGATTTAGAAGGCTTTAGGTATGCTAATATACTGCTGAATAAAAGTATTTGTATTATTTTTGTATTATATTACTATGAAAAGGGATGTTGTTAGATACTGCAAATGAATGTATTTACAATTGCTTGCAAGGTGCTGTAGCTCTTATGAGAACTTGAACTAAAGGACTTGATGTAGTGTTCAACAGTACAATCTTTCAAAAAGTGGGGTATGATGTGGATACACCACGCAAAGGACAAAAAAGAGGTAATACTGCTGTCACGGATTCGGCAAGTTATTCTTCCTCCTTCACTCACTCACTATCTGGTTTAACCATTGAACCTCCTTGGTTTAACGTCAGTTGTTCCCCATCTTCTTAGGGTTAGACGTGCTTGCACACTGATGCTGAGGCTTGAAGGCAGCCCACCATTTGCCTTTATCCTGTGGGTTCACCCTAGGTTCACCCTGTGTAAGTTGAGGTGGTGGAAATCCTCCTGTCCATCCCTATTTGGCAATTTTTTTTCAGTCAGCATAGTTAGTCTGATGGAGACTGAAGGACAAAGTTAAGACAACAAGGCACATTGTACCATGACATAGTATCCAGAAGTGTGATTAACTTACATTGTATGTAAGGTGTGCTGAATTGTGTGCTATATCAAGTGTATTCAGGATGCAAAAATATTGTCCGCTGAGAGTATGTGAATAAATCAGACTGACCATAAGTTGTAATGGCATCTATCAATGTTTATCAATGTGTTGGTCATCAATCAATCAATCAATCAAAAATGGTTTATTGGTCAATCATGAACATTGCAGCTGAAAGCTGAATTGCGTTCATAGATGTACATGAGGTATTTGTTAAAAACGTTCACAACTACACAGTGTAAAATAGAATAAAATTACGGCAGTTGAGTTGCTTATGACATTAAAAATTACTACTCGTTACAAAAAAGCATTTAAACGTCATAGCCGTATGTCACATATTCAATTTCAAATTCTACTTATTCATATTTGTAATTTACATATTAAAATTACATTAAATAATCCACATACAAAACGCACAATATAGCTCAGGAACACATAAATGTTAAGACCAATATATCATTTTGTTTTGTTCAATAGTCTTAATAGCGACGGTATAGGGCTGTTGTTAAATCTTGTTGTACGTGTGATTGGGAGAGTTCGTTTTGTAGAGTTTCGCAGTTTACGTTGGGTTGACTGTCCCCGGGTTGGAGGTAGCAGGTCAGCAATTCTCTCTGACTTCTCCATGTTGGTGTCCTTAAAATTTAGTCACTAAAGTATTAAAGTAGCTTTCATGCTTGCAGATGTATATTATCCCAATAAGTATTAATTTGCATAATTAATGAGATAGGAAAAAATATATCAACAAATTCTAACGGACTCTCCACTGAGGTATGAGATCTTAAAAAATCCATCAACGAGACTAATAAAAGATCTAAATTTCAACGTCGGAAAGCACCATGATCTTACACCCAACATCTGCTTGGAGATTACCCAGCATGCATCAGAATGTTGTGGCGGGTTCAAATGATTAGTACAGTTTCGTTGCGTTTCGTCTACAAATTTTCCTCCGTTCTTCGACTCTAAACAGTCAGTATGTCAACAATTCTGCGACCCAGACCGACATGGAACTAGCAGCAGAGCTTGATGAAGTTGTCTTTATACATCCTTAATAATAATAGACCCAGAGGGCTTCGCAAATAATTTTGTTTCGAGCGGACGCAAAAAAGATGTCTGCCTCGACTTCAGAAGTTTCGGACAGAACGCAAAGGTTTGACAAGAACGCCACTGCCGAGGAAGTCAGAGCCTGGATCTTGGAATATGCTTGTAAATACGGACACAATGAGGTGGTAAAAGGTTAGTTTTCTTGCATGGGATCGATGATAATGTACCACCAGTATATTTGGGTATAATAAATTTTTGAATGGCAAAGGGGGAGGGGGGCGTAAATTCATACAGGACTGGTCATTCATTCATATCTAGTCGCACCAACTCCAACGTTGGCCTCCTGAAGATACAGGAGAAGTGTGTGTGTGCCTGGAACGATCGCCCAGCTTAGTTGAATACGTTGAAAGACATTGTATATTGTATGTGCTCCTCAGATTCCAGATAAATAATTATTTATGGCCATTTATCTGTGAACCGCAGAATCTGAGGAGGTTTCAATCCTTGACATAAGCTGATTGACTGTTTGAAGTGCACATGTGTAGTGTGATACATAATTGCTGTATGATCATGATATGCGAAAGTTGAAGGCCCCTGGCAGTACAGTAGTAAAAAATGGCGACAGACTTCAACTTTGACATATTACCCACAATGCATCACACTGCACATGCGCACTTCAAACCTTGAAGTAGCTTATTATCATTCTGCTATGTTTCCAGGAATGTCGGCAGGTGATCCCAAGAAGCTACTGCAGTACGGGATCTTGGAAGGCCGACTGGTGGCATACCTGTTCTGGAACTGCGTAACGGAGAACGTCCTGGAAGGATACGACCTCTGTGTCCAACTCCTCAGGCACACCTACACTCACGCACCTCTGGTGAACTTCCGACACTACGCACGGATACTGTACGGGCTCAAAGTCAAGGTGGTTACATTCATATTTTCTTCCTGCTTTGATTCATACAAAATGTAATCACACATAGTCTGTTACAATTGAATTTCAAACTTGGATTCGTAACAGTTACAAATGTATGTTTGTCACACTCACAATAAATGTTGTACATGTACTAGTATGTTAGCTGTTTCTGTGACACTAGGCAGTTCAAGCATCTCTGACCAAAAGTTTGTGTCACACAAAGCAGAGTCTGGTGTGTTACGCTGAAGGGCGGCTATTCTGGCTAAGCATATACAGATACAGATACAGATACAGATACAGAGTCTAGTGTAGACCTATTCATATATGTGGCTACAGGTTTTCTTACTGTTAGCCTATACCAGCATTGTGAGACAACTTTATTCACTTACTTTATATATTTCTCAATCTTGGATACATATGGGTAGTCCCTTCAACCAAATAGGGCTAGCTGATTTCCAAGGGAGCCCATGACACCTGGTAAACAGAATACAAACTCAGGAGGTCATGGATAATAATAAATACAAGTGAAGTGAAAATCAGTTGTACTAACAAATGATAAAATGAATGTGACATGATGTGCCTTGTACAGGTCATGCTGCACATCCTGGCAGACAAGTTTGAGTTGTGCCTCGCTAGTTCCAAACTTAAGGAGTTGTTCCCGAAAGAGGGAGAAAAACTACCCCCAGTGCTAAAACTTGATTCCACAGTAAGTACAGTCACGGAATATGTCTTTAACCTTCTCCGTACTGCCTAACCCCTTAACCAATACAACTAATGTTCCAAAACTTACCCTCAGCATGAGGAAGGTTACATTGCACTTTTGTAAATGGATCAGCAGTTCAGCCTTCGGACTGCGAGTGATCAATATCTGAATAAACTTTGAAACTTGATTGTATATGTAACCACCTCAGTAGCCAAATTTTTTTCTTTAGCTTAGTTTAAGATTATCATGATATTCCAATGAAAAATGAAAGTGTTCCTATGGTTCTTTCTTCAGATATGGACTTGAGTATTTATAACTTTTTCATATTGACTACACTGGACAAATCTTTCTTCTGCTTTTTCTTATTTTTTCTGTTCAATTTTTTTCTGTTCAAGTTTTTACCTACTCCACGTTGTGTACCATCATTTCCTTACAGTTAGAGAAACAGCTGAGCCAGCTGAACCGCCAGTCCGCTCAGTTCCGCCAGCTTGTCCTCGACCTGATACTGGATCGTGAGAAGCGAGAGGCCTACCTTCAGGATGAGATGGAGGAGGAATTTGGAGCCGAGTTCTCCCTCGAGCTACACGACCTCGTGGCCAAGTTTGTTCAAACAGTTGAAGACTATCTCCCCGCACCTGTCATTGAAGAGGTAGGTGTTTGAACAAGTTCTTCATGTTTTTTTTCACTCTATTATTATCCAAACAAATTGGAGGAATTTTGTTTGTTTGAAGTCAATGTTGGGTTCTTTTATGTACAGAAGTTTGATGCTTGATGCGGAGCCACACCTTGAGCATGTTAAAGAACCCACCATACGTATCGAAAAGAGCAGGGGTCTTTCCCAGTGTGAGTGGTTCAAACCTTACAGTCTGGTCTCAGGGTTGACATCTTGAAGAGGTGATAGTCACCTGTTATGTGATTCCTTCCACAAATGTGGTAAATTTTCATAAATGTACATATCCTGTGTTTCAGATCAGTTCAAGTGAACTATACCTAAGCCCACCTGACGGATGTTCCCCTGCTGTGTCCAGCCTTCTGACAGTCCTAGAACTTACCAACGGCAACCCTAGCGCTGCCAGCCTCACCCAATTGGTGCATGAACTTGACAATGGAAGCACAACAAGGACCAGGAGACACAACTGTTTACCTGGTAGAAACGAGGTAAAAGCGCACTCAGGTTTCAAAAGCCCCAAAACGAAGGAGAAGAAAGCTGAACTTCTCAGAACTTCTTTCACGAAACTGCAATCTAAAGAAAGAGGCAGTGCCATACAGGAGTCAACTTCTACAGAAAGTTCTAGTAGTTCTACAGTAAGTTCTGGCTCACAAACAACAGTATGCTCTGGGGCAACCTACTTTACTTTGTCTGATTCAAGTGATGAGGAAATAGTGGAAGTGTCGAGTGAGTTACTAGTACGTTCTGACTGCTCCCCCAGAGGCAAAAAGGCAACAATACTTCCAAGAGAAACAAATACAGCAAGTGTTACAAGAGTGAAAACTTCACAGCATAACAAGTCACGTGTAGGCGCTGAAACGAAAGGATCGGAGACCAGGGATAGTACAACAGACATAGAGGTTTTAAACGAAGTAGAAGAAAAAGCCCGACCACTGATCAGGTCACGGAACTTGTGGGAAAACACCTTAAGAAAGGATCTCGTCGGTAGCAACTCAAGAGGAAGTAACGAGTGCGAAAGTTTCTTGGAAGACGAACAGGAGATGCAAGTATCCACTGAAGATACCGGTGAAGAAACACAGTTTAGCCAAGGAAGTTGTGGGGAGGAAAATCAAGGTTACCGTGATGATTCAGGCCACGATGACAAGACAGGATCAGAGAGAATCATGATCAGAAAGGAAGATGGCCCTGGAAGTGAGGAGGACCATGCTTCTTCTTTGGCCATTACATTAGACAGTAGCATTGACTCTGATACATGTATTAGTTCTCCCCTTCTTTTTGCAAGTTTACAGGAAGACTCCTGTTGGAAGAAGAAGAGGCAGAGAGAAGACGAGCAACTTTCAACGGAGCATTCCAGAAAGAGACAAAAGCTGGATTTGCAAGAAAACAGAAGTGAAAAATCATCAAGCAACATTCAAGTTCCAGAAGCTGACATGCAGAAGAAAACATTAAATGTTGAAAAGATTCAACTTACGTATCAGTGTCAAGAAGGGAAAAACACTGCAGAAGAAGTAGCCAAACAATCTAGTTGTTCCAATGAACTTGTAGATTTAACTGATGACAAAGCAAATAAGTCAGAAGATGAAGACACTTGTGCAGAGGGTGCTTCAACAAGCCAAGTCAGCATCTTTCCAAGTGCTGAGAGGTGAGTATGTGATCTACATGTATGGTCATTCTATTTCACAAAAAGAATTGTTAAAGTTTGCTTTCTATAATATGTTTTTTGTCTGTTGTCACCCCATCATTTTCAAGCCCTGTCAAAGGATTTCTACTCTTTATTTGCTTGTCCAATTTTTGGTTAGATGTGCATTGACAACCTACGATTTTTCAGGCACAGCGTGGAGGGAGTACAAGAGACGCCTATGGAATGTACAGATTCGTGCTCCGTGGTCGGCTCACTAGGTGACACTCAGCCATTCTCTCCTGACCTTCGAGAAGCTACACGGCACAAAGATGATAGCACTACCATCACTCAGCATGCAGATGCTAGTACAACGTCAGAACCAAAAGATGACAACCTCATCCGCAAAGGAGGTACCAAAGCTTTAACAGAAGAAACGAGACCATCTGAAGATGTTGATAGGTTAAGGCTCGCCAATGCTTCTTTCAGTGGAAGCGCAGCAACTAGTAGTACAGTGAAAAGACAAGATTTTCCACTGACTCCTATGGAAAGCACTCTCTGTGCAAGTGCTGAGGAGCATATTGATGCTAGCCCCTACCATGGAAAAGACAGGGAAGATAGGCCAGTGCAATGGGATAAAATGGTTCACTGTGCAATACAGAGCACCCCAACTGGTGTAGCATCTCTAGCAGACATTTGCCAGTATATCACCGAGAACTTTCCACATCACAGCAGTCTGGACATTGTAGCACAGTCAGTGTGCAGGGTTCTCTCCACTCACAAGTGTTTCCAGGTGGTCAGCAGTCCACGAGAAATAAAGTGGACGCTGAGTTCCGCTTGTGGTCATAAGTTCTTACCGGGCCCTTTGTTAGTGCCAACGGAGAGAGGATCCAGTCCAGTGAATTCAGATGTTACAAGCTCGACTCCTGATGGTATAGATTCAGCAAGTAAAACGCTAACGTCAAATCCAAGCGGGGACAACAGACAGACCTCGAATTCTGTGATGGAAGAAGAAGAGAAAACTCCACTGCCAGATTCTGAGTCTACATGTGCTACAAGAGAGGCAATCACATCTGTCCTCAGCAACAAGACACCTGAGAGCGGAGCGGATACTAGTGGTTGCAGTGATAACACTGTCAGCAGTTCTCAGGATGGGATGTCGACTGTTCAGCGTACAGTTAGTTCTAGCAGCAGCAGTAGCAACTGTCATACCTTTGACATGATTCTGGAGAAAACAGAACTGGAGGAAGAAAGGAATACAAGGCTTACATCACCGCCTTACTCTGAGAACCGAGAGCAAATCCACGATAAGTCAAGAATGACGCATACAGACAGTGAGAACTCTGGGACAGAGAAGGGATCTCATTCCCAGAGCTCTGATGAGTCCATCATTCCCCCATCCCCCCAGGAGGGGCAAAGGGCGAAGTTCGTGACCTTTGCCAGAACTCGGAGAGGATTAGCTGTCCCTCACACCTGTGGCAAAGGTATGACACTGTAAATTCACTTATTTTCACTGGAATTTTATTTGGCAGTAGAAATGGAAAGGAGGTTTTTTTCTGTGTTTTATAAGTTTGTAGTCGAAATAATACTGTAGCACAAAAGGACATATTCCAAGTGTCATAATTTCGTAAGTTTTCTGTCCTTTCTTAAATAGTTTAATCAAATATAACTTACTTCTACTGTAAGAAGAAGGTTTTTAAAGAGTTCACACATATCTTTAAGACGTTACTAATCTATTTTAGGGGTCAACCATATGCATGACAAACCTGACTGTCAGAGAAGCCCGTCAGTCAGAAAATGTTACAATCTTCCACCCAAACATCTGCTTGGAGATTGAAGTCACCAGTTCGTTTTCATTAATTTAACTGTTTCTTTTCAGGTGAACAAGAAGCAGGCTCCATGTTGGCGGGAGGAGAAGACGCAATCGTGAGCGACTCTGACAGTGACAGTGAGAGTACAGTTCTCTATTATGAGGAGAATGAAGGGGATTCAGATGCAGAGTCTTATGTCATCCCAAACTCACACGAGCAAGATGACTCCTTCAACAGTGTAACTGGGCCCAAGGTGTGTCAAAGTCTCCTTATATCACTCACTCACTCACTATCCGTTTAACGTCTCGTGTTCCTCGTCACTCGAGGGTTGGACGTGGAATGTCGCCCTGGCCTGATTGCTGCTCTCCAGCTGGTTCTGTCCTGTGGGTCGGCCTTTTGAAGGTTCAATTTGCAAATGTCTTCCCTAACAGTGTCCACCCATCTCTTCCTTGGGCGGCCACGTGGGTTCTGGCCCTCAACAGACAAGGACATGATTTTTCTCGGCCAGTTCTCTGTGTTCATTCTCTCCAGGTGACCATACCATCGCAGCCTGTTGTAGCGCATGACCTATATCTAATAAATATATCTCTGCCATAGACAGCAGCTGGTTTTACTACACTGAACGACCTGTCACACCTAACTTTTGCACATTACCCCCGGGATTTTACAATGATTACGTGTACCTGAAATGTTCAGAGACAAACGCTGTCATCACTCTATTTTCACCATCGAAGACCTTAGTTAATTTAAAATCTGTCCCACATCTTTTTTGCAGTTTCTACACACAGGCCAGTACAGCAGTGGGCTAGTCCACTGGTAGTGGTGTGTGTTCAACTCTAATTCTCTTTTCTGTAGTTGCTAAGCAGAGAAAGCAGTATTTGGTATGAATGATCCTCCTGGGGTTTGAACCCCCAACCTCTGGAATGCACGGTGAACATCCAACCCCCTAGGCCATTCTGTATCTGTATCTGTATAGCCGGTATAACCGCCCTTCGGCGTAACACACCAGCTTCGCAGGCACGCGGCGCGGCGGCAGCTGGCTACGTTACACCGAACGACCTGTTACACCTAACCTTTGAACGTCTAACTCTAGACATTGTTTAAAACTATCTAGTGACGATGCCCCTACTGTACTTGGTGGCAGCGAGTTCCACTCTACGATTGTTCTAGGGAAAAATGAGTTTTTGAACACCTCAATCCTTGGTTGATAGCTCTGGTACTTGAGCTATTGCATTGCACCAGTGATATTGAAGACTCTTTGAAATCTGTGGGGATGTTGTGACTAATGTTCATGACACTGTGTGTTCCAGACTCCTGTACTTGGAGCGTCCACCCGGTCTGCCCTCTGGACTAAGGACAACACCCTGGTGCCCTCCCTGTCCCAGCATCTCAGCCCCTGCCCAGTCAGGCCTTGTGTTGTACTGCTCCAGAGACTCAGGGTAAGGACTAGGGTTTTCTGATTTAGATTCACACAGATTAAAGTTATTTAAAAAAAAAAAGGTCCTTATGTCAGTCTTCACATTTGAATCTTTCCTCTTGCACTTGTATGACTACAAGAGAACAGTGTATACAAGTTTATGTCTTAGTTAAGGGTATTTGGAAGAAGACACTGACTGAATGATATTAAGTAAATCTTGACAGTGCCATATATACATGTTGTCAAGTTATGAATTCATCATATTTTTTTCCTTGCAGCCAGATGACTTGAGACTTCCTCCCAAGAAGTCTTGAAAAGGATCAAACCTGCTGAAGCTTTGGATATCCTGCCATGTACAGCTGATTCATAATAGTATGGTTCATACAGAGGAATTTGACCACTACAGTCAAGCGAAATACCAAACCCGATTTCTAGACAATCAGCATTGCTGGCTTTACAAGACATGAAGAAGAAATGTGCGTTTTATGATTAGCACAAAATATGATGTTATCCCAGTCAATGATGGCGGCACTGAATTTCTGTAGGTAGATATATAGTTTATCACCAGCACACGTTACAAATAGATCCAACTAGTATTGTAGCCAACAAATGTAATCCAAGTGAACTGTTTAACTGTCTCAAACTGGTGAATGAGAAAAGTGTTCAAACAGCCCCAGAACAAGTTTGGAATTCGATGTAATTCTAGACTGCTATATCGTTCATTTTCTAGAATGATAAATGTTGCGAGATCTATATTACTCAGTAGCCATTACCACCTTATTACAGGTTACATGTCAATACAGAGTCACATATGCTTAAAACCATAAATCAAGCTTCCTTTGTTGTTCTCTGTTATGCATAAATACTGTTATTATAATGCATAAACATAAACACAGGCCTGCATAAACAGGATCTCTAAACATTATGTGTGGTTACGCCAAAACATGTCTAACCTTCACCGACGTATTGTGTTGTTATTGTAATCACATTAGATTTATTGAAAATCATTCAATAGTAAAAGGTTGAACTTTATTCCAACACACAATTATACAGGGATCAAATTTTCAGCGACCACTGTCGCCTTCATCAGGATAACCGTAATTCTCGCGAGATCATGCTGTGAAGTGATTGTTCATTAATTATCCTGATGAAGGCGACAGTGGTCGCTGAAAATTTGATCCCTGTATAATTGTGTGTTGGAATAAAGTTCAACCTTTTACTATGATTACTACCAACACAGATGAACTTTCATGAAAATCATTCAATATTTAGGAACCGTCATGTTTTGGAACTATAATGTTTTTTGACTGTCATGTTTTGGGACCGTCATGTTTTGATGTTCTTATGTAGTTGTTCATGGATTAAGATATTCCTTCAATGATATTCAATCAATATAGTAGATATATGAACCAAAGAATAATGGTCTATAAATTATAAAACTGTTACAACATGTATCATGTTACCATTGCTGATTACAGGGAGAAGAAAGTCATAGGAATAAACAACATAACTTCATCTCATCTGGCTCATGTAGTAAGTGTATATAAGTGTTTGTAATTATTCAAAACTATATTTATGTATCAGTAGACTAATTCCCAAAGTTGTTGCTTTATGCAAAATCTTGTTTACTTATAAACCTAAATGATGTGAAAAATAATCCTTAAACCTCATTTTTCTGCAAAATTTTGAGAACAAATGAATTGACTTGATTTGGCCTAAATACGATTCTGTACATCAGTCAGTCCCAGTACATCAGTGTTTGTGCTTTGCGCCCGGGATCTGTTGGAAGATACTATTTTTGCTTCGCACGTGTGTAATTCCCAAGTAACCCAAGTAACACACAGGACGTGTGACGTAACCCACAGCGATATTGGACCATTCCATTATCGAATGGAGGAGGCTGTTGATATTTGGAAATACCACTATATTTCACGCCCTAAAAACGCTGAAAAGCCAGTTTATAGCATTTGTACCTTGCAATAAGATATTTTAACTCATTTGAATAAAGAAAATGTGCCCAAAAAAGGCGTTCTATCGAGGAGAAGGATCATCCTGCTTTACATCCACCCTAATCTTGAATGGTTGGATCCATATAAGGTCAACGTTCGTAAGGTGATGCAATGCGGTGAACGGGCATGGCGTGATTTTACCGGTGGGCAAAATTATTTCGTCATGGCCTGTGATCCTTTGTACGAAAATCCCTAAGGCGTAAATTGTCTCCACATCCAAGACAAGCTTGACGCAGTGCAATCGGACCTTCGACCAATGTAGGTATGTTGTCGTTACTTTCACAACTCTTGAACGTTTGTGAAAATTTGAAAATTTCTTTGGTTTGCAAGAGTGGGGAGGGGGGCGCAGGGGCGGGGCATAGGTGGTGGTTTTGATAATTTATGAATCCTTGGTAATGGTTATGATATCGAAAGTTAGACAAGACCGTTGTAGATTGTAGATGAAGGTAACTAACTACTGACAAGGTCCGTTCTGTACCGCTGTGTCTTGTTCACAAATCAAATGATAGTCTTTTTTCCCTTCCGGTTTCATCCCTAAACCCTAGCCATCGGCTACCCAGGAAGCGGCTTTTACGAATTCTATGTATATCGGAAGCCAGTAAATACATAGAAATTCGTAAAGGCGGCTTCCTGGGTCGCCACAGCTACCCTAACCCTAGTGTAATATGAAGTGTGTGTGTACTCTGTATGTGTGTGTGTGTGTGTGTATGTGTGTGTGTGTGTGTGTGTGCGCGTGTGTGTGTGTGCGTGTCTGTGTGCGTGTGTGTGTTTGTGCGTGTCTGTGTGCGTGTGTGTGTGTGTGTGTGTGTGAGAGTGCGTGTCTGTGTGTGCGTGTGTGTGTGTGTGTGTGTGAGAGTGCGTGTCTGTGTGCGTGTGTGTGTGTGTGTGTGAGAGTGCGTGTCTGTGTGCGTGTGTGTGTGTATGTGCGTGCAGTATCAGAAAGGGGGTAAGCTGATGGGGGTTCCCTTCTCATTTATTTAATTTACTAGGACCCATCCTTCAGCAAAAAGAGGAAGAGAAGTGAACAAAAAAAAGACACATTTGCCCTTTCAATATACAAAGGATAGATAGGGAAATTTGTCAGTGAGTTGAGGGCGGTTGAGGTATTTAGGCATACCCATCCAGGCGGATATTTTGCGGGGTGTATCACTCCCTAAAGACGGTAACTCCA
Source organism: Branchiostoma floridae x Branchiostoma japonicum (assembly GCA_013266295.2). Taxonomy (NCBI): domain Eukaryota; kingdom Metazoa; phylum Chordata; class Leptocardii; order Amphioxiformes; family Branchiostomatidae; genus Branchiostoma; species Branchiostoma floridae x Branchiostoma japonicum. Next base: position 2,895,626 of record CM023829.1, on the reverse strand, counting down.
CTTATGATATATTAAAAGTTATAACTTGAAAAAACTCGCAAATACTTAGACGTTACTATGTGATGTTTATTTATAATCGTATAGAAAATGTATACAGAGTGTAAACAAGGGTTCTTAGCACATGTACACTGCATATTAGCCCAGGAAGTGGGGGGTTGAGGGCGGTTGAGGGGAGTTGAGGGCGGTTGAGGTATTTAGGCATACCCGTGTATCCATAGCTGCAAAAAAATTGCATTATCCTCAGACCACTCCAGTCTAATCTCCAAGCAGATCTTTTGGTGGCTGCAAGACAAATTGGCAAGAAAGTATCAAATTGGCAGGGCAGGATCCAATATGCCACCTGAAAAAAAAGATATCAGTACAAAAAAGAAAGCCTGATAAAAACGGCTAAAAACATGTCAAAAAATTATACTTGGCGAAGCCTAAACCTCTGCTTGGAGAGTAACTTGAGACCAATTTGTAAGTAGTGTTTGGTACCCAGAATATAATACTGTAAAGTGTGAAACTTTCCATGAGGTTTTATTTTCTCGTTTAGGCCACACCAATTTTATTTGTTGCTTCTCGGATTTTTCAGAAAAAATATGAAGCCACAGGGTTAAAAAAAAAAATAAAAACAGGCCTGAGCATCCTATTATAGCCCCAAATACTAGCATAGGTGCCATGAAGTCAACACAAGACTGGGTTAAAATTTAAACAATGAATTTTGAACTTTTAATCAAACCACTGCATTGGTAGATGTAACAACTGTAACCACTAGGAAGAAAAGGACTTTCTTCAACTGTTGGAGGCAAAATATGTGCATTTTTGAGTTGATTTAGAACCAAATTTTTTTTTTTTTTCAAATCAGAAAAAGTGATGTACATGTTTTTTTTCTACTCAAAAGCCGTGATTTAGGAAAATGATGCGTTTTTTTCAGCTAAAAACGGTGATTTAGACATTCTTTTCAAACCCTGCTTCCCACCCAACATCTGCTTGGATATTACATCATCAGACATATGATATAGCCATTGGTTGTTGACCTACATCATGCCCGTAGCCAGGGGGGGTTCGGGGGGTTCTTCCAAACCCCCCCACACAAGCAAAAGGGTCCACTTTTTATCTATTAGGTCCCAGATTTTTCTTTAATAGGTGGACTCAGATTTGTATCACCAGCGTGACTGGAATCCTATTTGTCTCTGATTTTCCCTTTGAAATCCTCTCAAAAACGCAGGAAATGCCATAATTTTTTTTTTCAGAAGGTTCAATTTTCAAAACTTTTCGGGGGAGCATGCCCCCGGACCCCCTATTAAAAAGGGAACCTCGCGCCTTCGGCACTCGCCTCCCGCCTACGGTGCTCGTTGGTCCCTTGGACGGTAGAAAGAACCCCCCCAAGCAAAATCCTGGCTACGGGCATGTACATAGTTCTTTAGTGTGTCCAGACGCCAGACCACTGCAGCAGCAGAATGCAGTGTCCTTTGGTTGGAATGCAGACAGTCTGAGTTACATCACATGTACAGATGTTGCTCCTAGTATCTGCTTGGAGATTACATGACATGCCCCTAACGCATGACGCAGACAACAACCAGTAGGTCGTTCGGAATATGATCCTATCATGCTCTCAATGAAGGAGGCACATGGTGAGGTCATCCGATACCCTTCGTTGGTTGGTTGCCAATGGTTAGGTGGGCGGGGCTTGCTGTTGGAACAGTTCAGTCTGGCATGACTAGGCAAATTGTTGGTAGCTTCCAAAATGGGTGTGGTATGATTTTAGATTAGCAAAAAAAAACAAATTGAACCATGGGGTTGATTGATGACTGTTACAATAGCTTCTGTTCAGAATATTTACTGTAAGAAAAAGCTTGCTTGATGTAGAAAAAGACCCATATGAGATGGTTGAAAAGCTATTTTTGTGCTTAGCTTAACTTGACCCACCCGTACGCAAAGTGGTACCTCCAACTTCAAACCTTTGCGCTTCAGTGAAGGGACCTGACATCTCAAGCTTTGTCATATTGACATTCCTCTGGGGCAAATTCTGACCACTGTCCGCTGCTTCTGAAAATGTGAGGTATTGCCTTTCTTTTTATCCTTTTTAGGTGCAGAATTTGGGTCAGACAGCTTTCTTAAATCTGGGTTTTACATGTAGGTACTAGTTTTTGAGGCAGTTCTGGCTTGAATACTTTGAGTCGAGCTCACAAACCTACGGTAGGTATGTGTTTCTTCTTGACTTCAAACGGTATCTTAAACTATTTCAAAGTTAAAACAACCTACCGGCAAACAAGAAGACTCTACTAGAAAAGTTGTTCCTTTTTTCTATAAACTAAATCTGTGGACTTTTTCTTCCTGCGCTTTGGCGCTATATCTAATTGTGTACTTGGTTTTAGTTGGCAGAAATGTTTTAACAGAACATTTAACATTAATTTTTTAGTCTTGCCAAGTCTTGGTTGATTTAGTCAGGTGCACCGGTTACCAAAGATTTAGGCCAGAACCCAAGCAAGAAAAAGCAGCAAAAGTAAAAATAATGGCAATGAAATATGTTTACGATATCTGGAAGAAGCATTTACAAGTCCTGTTCAGGTGTAGGCGAAATAAAAAAAAAGAAACAAGGTAAAGCGGATAGACCTTGATATGAATAATTGATGTGAAACAGCCCCCGTAGCTGGTTAAGTAGATCACGCAGGAATTATCGGGTATTCTTGTTTTGGGTCAACTTTTGCAGATGTGGAAAATATTATGTACATTAGCAGGATGTACTTAACCCTGTCCTGCTAAGGTACCCTTTTTGGCACTAAATTTGTAATTGACTAAAGATTCAGGCAGCAGGGAGAAGGTTAAGAATAATGATTCTGTCCTTGGACTGCTGTTGGTTGACTGTTTTGGGTCATAAATTTGTTTTAGTGTTTTGGGTCACACAGTTGTATAAATTCAATTTCTTTATACTTTAATGTATAAAAAAATCAATGCTGAACTACAAGACCAAGGAACTTTAACTTGAGGAGGTGGCAAGATGGTCTTGTGGCTAGGGAATTGGAAGGTTCTGGGTTCGAATCCCTGGCAGGCCCCAGTGTTGTGCCCTTGGGACTTGACTCAGGTAAAAATGAGTACGTACCTAGGTACAGTTTCATTTAGTTATGAAGGAAACTTTCACATTTGTGTCTACAAGGTGTAGGGATGCCCTTCATAAGGCAGGGGGAGGGACGTTTTGTTTCTTCCTTTCACAACCGAGCCTCAAGTTTTTCTTTGGCATTGACGGGTGAATGACTGCAAGGACAAACACGAGAGGTGTAATTTTCAAATGCCTTTGAGATCACCGAAGCCCTACCGTGGGCCATGCCTTTTGTTGGGTAGAGATATCGCTGATTCGAACTATTGATCCAAGACCAGTTGTTCTACCTGTGCTACTGAGGTGTGACAACTGTTGTCTAACCACATAAAAGGTATGCAAATTGCGAGGGGCGGTACAAAAGAAAGCTATAATTGGAACTTTTTTTTCAAGGAGACCCACACTGTGTTGTGGGCTGTGGCTGTACTGATTTAAAGGTAGGTTAATCTTGTGAAATTTTGTACTAAGCGTCAATGTCTGGTTCAGTGCTTTCTTGCTGTTAGAAGCAGGTCAGGTGTATTTGTGAGAACAGGTTGTTGTGTGCAGGTGAAATGCCAGACCCACCGAGCGAGACGATACTAGAAACAGTTGTCTGCGGTACGAGAGATAATTTGAGGTAGGGTGCCAACTCTGCAGACATGTTGCTCCCTCGGCCAAAGAGATCAGTATGGTCTTTTGCCCTTGGTCTTTTTGGCATCCAAGCTAGGTTGATGTCAGAGTTGTCTGCTATATGTAGTGGCTAATCAGTTTAATGGAGTGTGATCATAACCAATGCAAGGACATGTCCTTGATATGACTCAGGTCACAAATGCTTTCCCACGATTTGTCCTCGCTTGTTTGTGCAAGTGTTTTCCAGGATTTAGACTTTTTCTAGAGGTACCCGGTAGTATTATGAGAATACAGTATGATTGACTATGTATGAGAGTTGATTTTAGCAGTGTACTGTTGGTGTTTTGATACTGATAGTGTTGTGAGTAGAGTCCTGCACTGGTGTAACATTCGTGACACATGTAGTCTGTCACTTGAGTTGCTGGGTGAATCACGAGTGCCCGTAGGGCATGATCATTGTGAGACCACTTTGCAGACTGACAGTGCACAGCTCTAGCCTGAGCTGTCACTAGCTAGTAGCCTGGGTGCCATCCTCCGTAGTTACTGCCAGCTCCCTGCTGTTGCTGACTACCACGAACAGTAGGGAGCCTGCAGTAAACTTCAGAGGATGGCACCCAGGCTAGCACAGCTCCAATTTTGGATGCACAAAAGATGCACCCGGCCCCATCCTGTCATAGTCATACAGGTGCAAGGAGAAAGATTCAAATGTCGAGACTGATCATGATATGTGGTCCTGTGTCATGTCAACCAAGTGTTGTTGTGGAAACAAAGTTGATTAGGATAACGTAGTGCCAGATTGGTCATAGCAACATCCAGAGTTAAGCTTTTGTCTTATGTGCTAAGTATGCATTATGTCTTTCAACTTAATACAGAACAAAGTTCGAATTGAATGCAAATCATTCATCACCAATTGGGTTCTGTTAGTCAAACACATTTTTGAAATGTACCGCATCTCCAAGATTGTATGCAACCTTCAAATGAAATTGTTTAGACAAGAATCTGTCGTGACAAACAGAGACGTTTGAATGTAGTCAATTATTTACAGCTTTGTCCTTTGTTACCCCCAGATGAAACTGCGATAACCTACAAAGCTAATGGTCCGTGCTTTTATTTGTTGTCTTCTTGCACAGATGTCCTGTGATTGGTCCTTGTGTGACCAGTTGCATCGCACCTTAGGAATGTGAGAGGTGACAGAGGCAAAGCCAGTCCTACAGTCTTCCTTCTCACCTTGCGACCACAGTTTTCTTCAAACATGAAAGACAGAGTGGAGGAGGCGCAGGATGTGTCGGGGAGACAGGGGACGTGTACCGGAGTTCTGCACACGGACGTCGTCATCATAGGTAGGGTTATCTCTTATATATATAGATATACAGTCAAACCTGTCCAACTACAAGTGACCACGTCTATGTAAGGACCACCTGGCCATTGATATACAGTCAAACCTGTACAAGTGACCACCTGTACATGATAAGGACTACCTGGCCAATATAACCACTTTTTGGTGGTCTCTTACTAGTTTTTCTCATTGACACAAGCATTAAGATTCCTGTCTATAGTGACCACTTGTCTGTATCAACTATCAACCAGTTTTTATTGGTCCCATGAGTGGTCTTTTCCGGCAGTTTGGACTGTATCTAGATACTGTAATTGACATTTTCTTGGTGTTCTTAAGTACACGGTTTTTGCTGTGAAAGCTCACCTTTTCAGGGCTACAGTCCATAACTGTCAATGTTGGATTTGCAGCCACCTGGCCACTACGGTCACACTTTCTTTGGTCCCTTTAATTCTCCCCCAATAGACACAAGCATTAAGAATGTTGCCTAGAGCGGTCAGGCGTCCAGTGCACCCGCACAATGTGGGTCACGCCCCCCATGCCAGGTGTCTGAGTTGTCTGCATTCAGCTTCATACCTTCTTCACCACAGCAAAAATATCCATTTTAGATAATTTTTTTTTATCTATGCATTGCCAGTCTCAGCTTAGCAGCTGTCACAAGGGCACTGTCCGATACCACTGAGATGGCGGTTGACACTGCTCTTGAATTGATGTCTGTCCTAATTTGTGCCTCTATAGAACATAGAGAGCACAAATGTGTCATTAGAAGTTCACAACTTTTTAAAATACGTTTATACTGTCTTGAATCCTGTAAAAAATCCTGCTTCAAAAAAAAAAAGACTTGCACTTGATGCAAGTACATCTAACCCCCGTTTCGGGGAAAAAAGACGTTAAAACCGGATAAGAAGAAGAAGAATCATCACATTTTTGTGGAATTTTTCATTCCTTAAAAGATGGGAAAATACTAGTACATGATCTTGTACCAGTGACATTTTATTTAACTGTTTTGCGGGAAATGTTCTTCAGGGACATGTATCTGTCATACCTGTTGTCGGGGAGCTGGCCATATGTCAATAAACTTTCCTCATTAATTATGCAAATTAGCTCTTAATTTGGTTAATTAGCATCTCATTGTGTGGGTTTCTTTAATTGTTTTGCAGGAAATGGTCCATCAGGTATCTGTCTGTCATACCTATTGTCGGGGAATTGGCCGTACGTGAATAACCACCCCCATCCCAACCCCATCCTGGAGCACAAGCTCCGAGAGAACCCGGAAACCTCCATTCTACAGCAGGTAAGTGTGCACTTTCTACTCTTCCAATGTTTTAAACTTCAGCACAAATTTCCAGTATATCTTTAACTTAATATGTTGGCAAAGGTTCTCCAGTGTCACTGATGAAAGGTAGTGGATGCTACCTGAAACGTCTGACCATTTCCAATATCATATCCAGTTGCTCGAGTAACTGTTTTTTTGGCATATCTTTAACTTGTTTTGATGCTTCAGAACAACAATTAATAAAAGTCGGGATTCAAAACTCACGACCTCTTGGTCCAGAGGCAGGATCACTAACCACTAGACTACACACAAAGGTACACAAGAACACAGTTTACTCATAGCTATCAAGAAACTGGACAGATGCTACTTGAAACATCTGACAGTTTTCAAAATCTACTAGTACCTCTTCCCTCATGACCTCAATGAAAAGCGGCCTGCAGGCTGATTTGAGCTTTCATTCATAAAGAATGGTTCAAACAATCTATCCAGTTGCTTGAGTAACTGTGGTCTTGTGTATCTCTTTACCTGGATGTCTAACCTTCATCGACACTGACGACACACTAAGGTAGTTTCAACCATGAGAGGCCCAATGATGTTAATATGTTGGTAAATGTTGTTGACATCAGGACCTGCAGTACCTGTCAGAAGGGCTAGAGGGCAGATCTAACAACCCGGTTGCTCTCCTGATGGACACCCTGTGCCACCCCAACGCAGACCTGGGAATGGATGAGCCCTCCTGTCTGCAATGGACCCACCATCCCGCCCGGAACATTCCACACGTCGTCCTGGGGAAGGGACTGCCCGGAGGGGCTTGGCAGGTGAGTGTTGTACAGCATGTTCAACAGAATTTAGCTTCAGTAGTGTGCACAACCTTCATCGACAACCTGAAGCGGGATGCTGGGCTTAGAAACATCTCCACAGCAGAACTCCGCTCCCTGATGGAGGACAGGGATGAGTGGAGAAGAAGATCCCATTGTCTTCCGTGTTGACATCCCAGATGTCCCCGTTCAAGGTTCAAGGTGTGCATAGTAGAATGTAGAATGTGTTCACATGTTTTTATATATATGGCCTCCTTCAGTCAATATTGACCATGGTAAAATCCTAATTGATATCAGCCCTACAGCTTCGGCTATGGCTGAACAGTCCTATACGAGAATGACAGTCTCTGCCTCATTTGGCACATTTGTTAGCTGACTTGTGTTTTCACATGTATAAGACAGCATATCCCGCAACTAGTTTCCATGCATATAGTGTGGAATTACAACTTAGATTTGTGCACCTCCAGCCTCTCTGTCTGCAAGGTTTCTGTCCCAGGCCTGTAATAGTTTGTCAGATCATAGATATATAAATTCACAAAAACTCAAAGTACTTTAGACATTAGACTGTGCGGACTGTCCAACATTGACCCACAGGACAGGGTCGCATGGAGAAATGGAGTCCAGTCTAGCCGACTGCTGCCCACCCCTGAGTCAGGGAAGCCGACAGCAGAATAATCAAAGCTCGGATATGTATGTATGTATGTATGTACTTCCCAGAGGTTTGAAATCTCTGATTTCTTGTTTTGTTTGAACAGAATATGGATGGATCCATGCTGACCCTCAGCCTGGGAAACTGGATGGAACTTCCCCAGATGGACTTCAGACAATGGGTGCAGCACCACAGAAGGTTAGCGCTCTCACTCTCACTCTCATAAAGATGTACCAAAAACTGATTACAACAAATGATATAGGTTAGATATCAAGGTAGAACATAACATACAATACAAAGTAAATCATTAAGAGTGAGACATTTCAGATAGCATTTGCTATCTTTTATCAGTGACTGAAAATGAGATTGACTGAGACTAGATGTTCTCTGCCGGCGTGATGTTTAACTGTAAACATGTAACTAGTAGTATATGATAGTATACAATGTAATTAGTGTGTTTAACTCGTCTTAGCAAGTTTGAATGACACTTTTTGCTACCACAGTGAGAGGCAGAAGAGGACTTGCATGCGATGTGGGCAAACTCACTGCATTAGCTTGCCAAGGTAACCAGCCAAATTCTGGTTACGACGGTTGTCTGGTTGTCCTCAGATCTGTCTGCTTCCTCCAGGCTCTCACTGACTCACTGTTGGGCCCCATTTTCTCTTCTACTGACCCCCTACATGCCCCCCTCCCCATTACAATCTTCATGTCCCATGGGTACCCTGCTTCTCTACTCTGTTAATCTTACTTAGATTTGTAAAATTAATGGTCATGCAGGGCTCGAAATACTTGGAGCCGTGCAGGTATTTCTGATGCACTGGTCCATGTATTGGCTTTATATACAAATGTAGGTGTATATGGCTTTTCATTAGCTGTATTGACTGTCATTACATATGAAGTGTAAAAGTGAGTGGAGCAGGTAAAATTTGTCTGGTGCAGGTAATTTTCAATGTTACCTGCACCAGTGCAGGTATGCTGGCCTGAGAAAATAGCATTTCGAGCCCTGTAATGTTAACATTGCTAGCCTCCTTGTGGTAGGTCTGTCACTTACAACGTATACTCATCAAAATCTCTGCAATTTAACGTCATCAACTTTATTGGGAATACCACCTTGCGATTAGATAGATTCATATAATCAAGCTTTTACCAATGGTCAGGTGTACCAGAAATGAATGGATACATTCCTTTAACTGTTGACCACTATTCCCTTATTTTTTCTCGAGCAATCATTGCTTTAACTATCTGACCTTCTGATTATACAAAGTATCATGAGAAGAATGGGATATCTGTCTTGAATTACTGGCATAAAGACTTTAAAATTTGTTTTCTTCCTTCAACTGCTTGGATATTTGGCTCTGTCAATATCCAAGCACATTCAGACACTAATAAAATCATTGATCCCTCCTTTGTCACAAAAAAGACTTGGTAGTTGTTATCAATGTTTAGAAACTTGTAATCCCTGCATCAGATCAGACTCTATGTGGCTTATAACAAACAGGGGTAAACCCATAATTTTTGTAACTACCATGCAGATTTACTACTGTAATTTTTGAGAGAACAGTCAGCCTCGTTTGCATACTCCTGCGGTGTTTTTTAAATTTTTTTCTCAATTTTTAAAATTCAGTTTCTTTAATACCTATCCAAAAAATTACCAATGAGCTTGTTTGAAAAAGCTGGTGTGTTATAGTGGCTATACAGATACAGATTCACAACAAAATGTAATGAGAAAACAGTAACTAACTTTCCAGAAAACAGCACGTAATTGAAAACAATAAATAAAATCAAAACATGTCCTTTAGGTGAGAGTCTGTCACATTTTTATGGCAGCGAAGTAAAGAACGAATAAAGAGACTCTTTCTACACAACCAAGAGTTTGATTCAGCCAACGTTTTGGTGACCGTCTGTCACCTTCCTCAGGGCAATTCTGACTGGTTCACATTGCACTGCAGCATAGGTGTCGCTGCTGTAGATGCGTTCCCAAACGTATTTACATATCTACAAGTACACATGCACAGTACACAGTCAGAATTGCCCTGAGGAAGGTGACAGACGGTCACCGAAACGTCGGCTGAATAAAACACTTGGTTGTGTAGAAAGAGTCTCTTTATTCAGTGACTTACCAACCTGATGAAACTATTCACCGAAGTAAAGAACGTCTGACTCATTTCCCCCCGTCTCTCCCCTGCAGATCTCAGCACGGCGGCGTAAACTGCGTCCGCCAGGACCGGGCGTACATCTCGGACGTGGCGCAGTACTACAGCGACTACGTCCAACACATGGGCCTGGAGAAGAACTTCCTGGTGGGCTCCACGGTGACCTCGGTGCGGCGCCTGGTGGTGGACTGTGCCTTCATCAACCAGGAGAGCGGGGAACAGGAGGCATCGTGTCAGGTGATCACTGGTTTCCATAGTGACAGAGAATCCTGAGCTCCTATTGGACTGATTTTCATAGTGATAAAGAACCCTGAGCTCCTATTGGACTGATTTTCATAGTGATAAAGAATCCTGAGCTCCTATTGGACTGATTTTCATAGTGATAAAGAATCCTGAGCTCCTATTGGACTGATTTTCATAGTGATAAAGAATCCTGAGCTCCTATTGGACTGATTTTCATAGTGATAAAGAATCCTGAGCTCCTATTGGACTGATTTTCATAGTGATAAAGAATCCTGAGCTCCTATTGGTAGTTCTGGTAAGAGTTAGAGGTGTATGGCCAGAAGCTCTCAGGGAATAGGCCCAATCAGCCCCTGGCAGCAAATGATTGTGTAAATGCAGGCTAGTCACCACAAGCTTCCTGTATGTATGCCAAATATCAGGTTTACTGTGACACAGCAAATTGTCTTATGACTGTGACTGTGCTGGGTGGGTTGTACAAAATTTAGCTGTTTTGTTGTGGTAGGTTCTGGTCAATGGTCAGTTCTTTTATAGCCACCCTACAAATTGTGCTAAGGAAATTGCTTGAGTACATGTATTGCCTTAATGCTCAGACATACATGAGTACTATCATGTAGCTCGTCGGCAGAACGTACTGCGCCTGCGCACAACCCTGATTTTTCACGTTTTTCGTTGGATGTTTGGTCAACGTTGCATCAAAATTTTGCCTGTTGCAGACGATATCTTTTCCTATACAACATCTGAAAACTACAGACAAGCTGTCAACCTTATATGCTCTAATACAACCTTACATGAGACGTTCTGCTAAAGTGCTATGCACAATACATTACGGGTTTCGCGCAGGCGCAGTACGTTCTGCCGACATGCTCTATCATGTTTACATTCATCAGCTTCTAAAGCTGCCCGACCTGACATTCAGTGTTCTCTCCAACGTTGCAGCTCCATCGGCCGGAGTGCTGTCGGACGAACATGTGGGAAGTCCAGGGCGTCCTGCAAGTCGGTGACGTCGAGCAGCCGTTCTGTTACCACGCACCCCACGTCGTCATGGCGACGGGAACCACCGACATCCCCAACACGCTCGACGTGAAGGGGGGCGACAGCGACAACCAAGTCGTCGCGCACGACCTCAGGGAAATCGAAAAAGCTATCGCAAACAAAGAACTCGATGAACACTCGGACCCGGTGATGGTCGTCGGCGCGGGGCTGACCGCCGCGGACGCCATCTTGTGCCTGAGGTCGTGCAAGGTCCCCGTGGTCCACGTCTTCCGAAGGGACGTGAAAGACCAGGGCCTGATCTTCAGGACTCTCCCCGACGGCTTGTACCCGGAGTACCACAAGGTGTACCAGATGATGAAGAGCAAGGATGGCTACCCTGGGTACAAGAGCTACCCCCGACACGAGGTCGTAGAGATGAGAGCGGGCAGAAAATGCGTTCTCAAGGGTCCGGTCAGGAGATGCCTGATCGGAAGGATCATGGAACATTCTGAGAAGGTGGTCCAAGTCTCCAAAGTCCTTGTCCTCATCGGTGCGAGGCCGAATCTATCTTTCGTAGGCAACAATGGGATGGAGTTGGCTGTAGATAGCACCAAACCGGTCTCGTGTAAAAAGAACCCTGTTGACGTGGATCCCTACACGTTCGAGAGCGCTAAGGCGCGGGGTCTGTATGCCGTAGGGCCTTTAGTGGGAGACAACTTTGTCAGGTTTGTGAAGGGAGGACCTTTGGGCGTTGCAAGTCATTTGGTGAAAACAATGATGGACACTAATAACTTTACCAATAGGCTGTAATATGGCAGCATCCCTATATGGATGTGCCCCCAGAAATTTTGTAGCTCCTTTGGGAAGGTTCCACATATTTGCTTTCCTCAATTAGACAATTTCAGATTCATTTCAAAAGCTAGGACCTCTCCACTGTTTGCAATAATTACTGAATTTACTCAACGTATACTCGGTATCTCTCAGCATCAGGTAATGCTAAGAAATGGTAGTAAAAAGTGCAAGCTGAGACTTAAGTCTTAACTTGGTCCTTTGAGTCAACGGTTAAGCACTGATATCTTAACCACGAAATCCAAACTGTCCATAGATGCTTTCCGCTATAACCTGTGTCCAGAAAGGAAACTGCCCTCACCATGAATGTTGTATATATTTTGCGTGGTTAAACGTTGGGTTTTTGTCTTTAAGTTTGTTTCTGTTGTCAAGATTCCCCTGAGTTTGCATCAGACCAGGTTGGGAAGACCAGGTTGCTTGATAAACTATTAAGATGTTGTGTTTGTGGATATTTGACCCTCAGGATTGTAAAGGACAGCCAGTCAGTACTATAAACTTGAAACTTTCGTGGTGGCTTTGTTTTCATAGTGACCACTGTGAATGTACGACTTTTGTACTACAGAATTGTTTGAACTGCGAATCTCAAAACACAGCGAAAATTTCCTTTTCCTTCCTACTGCAAAGGTACATGAATTTACAGAAATTAAGACTATCACTCACTCTCACAAGGTGCGCCTTGACAATTATTGTTAATGACTATAATTATAGATTATTAATGATATAAATTATTACATACTTGGTGGACTTTGTGGCATATTTGATCATATCATTTAGTCCTACAAATTATATCCATGTGTATTACTAAGGTTTAGGTAAGAATGGCTTCTCTATTTTTCCTTTTCCTTTTTTTGGGTTGACATTTTAATTTGCCAGTGTTCATATTTAGGACCATATATGTACAATGTACATGTATAAGATGGAGAAAAGTGTATTGGTGTATGAATTGTCAAATTCTTAATGAAATACATGCTTCAAAATTAATAAAAAATAGATCTAATTGGATGCAAGATGTCTTAGTATAAAGATACTGTGTAAATATTAAAATCCTTTCTTGTCCAGTCGAGACAATCTAAATTAAGGTATGATCAATCATGGAAGTGATTTGTTGGAAAGAGCATGAATGAAATTTTGACCAGTTGAATGTATAGTTAGTACCCTAGTACGGATGCATTTTTGTACACAAAAATTTCTACATATGATCACTGAAATGGAGGTACACAGTATGTGTTACTTGATGTGAATGTCAGAATAAAATTTTCCTACACAATTTTGTATCAAAAACATTGTCTGATGTCATCTTTTTCTTGTACAGCAAAACTTCTAACAAATCTCTCAAACTTGTTTCATATTCTAATCTCTGCCAGGATTATAGTCCTCCATATTTCAAGAAGTACTCAGAAACCTGTTGTTGATATATGTCAAATTTATGTTAGGATGCTACATGTCTCAATAGAATTACACAATCATGTACATCTTTTGTGAAGTTTTTCTTCACTGGCGTATAAAATTCTTTGGTCACAGACCAAATAGATTCAACATAATACATACATTGTACAACTGCTTTCAATATACATGTACTCTGAGCATGGTTTTTGCTATGTCTGTGCTCTTTTCCCTGGAAAAGTTTTGCGACATGAAAAATACACAAATTTTCAACAAGTGACTGCACAGGGTGAATGGTCTGTAGTATAGTTTTACTTTCTGTACAGTTTGGGAAAGTAAAAAAAAAGCCTTCACATAACAAAATGAGTTACAAACGAAAATGATGTACTAAAAATCTGCCATACACTACGGAGGCCATTAACATTGTCACCTCCTAAAATAGGATCAACGAACTGAATTGTAACAAACATTGAAGTTCTGTCACTGATTGTAACTCAACAAACAACAGTCTGAATAGTTCCATCCGGCTGATAACTCAATGGTTAACAAAATTATCTGCACACAACCAAGAGGGTCACCTGCCAACATTTCGGTGGTCCTTTTGCTATTTATACCTTCCTCATGATCCAAATGATTCATATACCATCAGTGATGGTGGTCATATGAAAGCGGGTCAGAATTTTTTGAAATTATTGAAAATCACCCTTTCTTCCTCAATACTCCATCACTCAAGAGAAAATTCCATGCCGACAGTTTCTTCCCCAGAACCACTTTACTGTGGAACAAGCTTCCCCGTGAATGTTTCCCCACCCCAGGTACGACCTCCAACGGTTTAAATCTAGGGTGAACAAACATCTGACCACGCAGTCCTCACAGTAACCCAAAACATGCAAGTGGCTCTCACGAGCCTTGTTTTGAGGTGAAAACTGAAGTAAATAAAAAAATTTTTTAAAAATTGGCCGATGGCCATCATGGCGCAGTACTACCGCTGTACTGTACTGTATAGCATCATAGATGATCACCGATAACACCACATGATTATATAAATCGGGTGGACGGACAACCCAGGACCCTGATTTACTAAATTAGCTACATTTCTCTTTATCTGTTCGATTTTCTCAATGTTATCTGCTCAAACGAATCATTTTAGGGATAAAGGTAGACTTAGGGTTTAGTTTAGCCTGACTAAACCTCGCTTTTTGCTGGCTTCCCGATAGTCCGCCCCCCTTGGGGTTGGCAGCCCTCTGAGCGCCGGACAAAGAGCTTGTGTACACAGGCTACGTAGGGTTTAGTTTAAGCTGTTTTGTTTTGGATGATTATCTTGTGAGTGAAACATTGCAATCATGTGGTGCTATTGGTGATCATTGATGACACTATACCGTACAGTACCATGATGGCCATTGGCCAGTTTGACCCACTTACATATGATCACCTTAGCTGATATTAGCATGAAAGCTCATCTGTGTTGGTCCAATCCATGATGAAGTTTGTACATTAGTTCAACACAATACACTGTTGCTCACCTCAAATTTTCAGTCGAACATCCGTCGACCTTCTTCATTGTTTGTTTGTTTTGTTTGTTTATTTGTTCGCACTTTGAAATACAAATAATAAAAAAAAGGTTAAACTTACTTATGACAAACATTGTGCAGGAGGGGGCGGGAAACCCTAATGGCTTATGCATGGCCCTCCTCCTTACTATTTCTAAATAAATTAACATATTTTAAAGAAGAAGAAATTTACGGTATTGAGAAATGTAACTAAGATAACTTAAACATATAAATGAAAATCATAAAGCTAACATACTATAAGATAATTAATTAACAGAAACAAATCAATCGCAAAGAAAACTAATACAATTTGATTGTTTGACAACGGTGGTCGCTAATTACAAACTTTAAGATAATTCAGAAGAAACGGAAACTATATACTGAAAAATAAATTAACTGAATTTTACACAAATAATAAGAAAAGAACATAGGTATAAACAAAATACAGGTCTTAAGATGAAAGTACACAACCAATAATAGATTATAATGACCAAAAGACAAAATGCTTTTAAATAACAATACTGATCATTTTAAGTCGCCACGTAACTTAGTAAGAATGTATATGGAGGAGAATTTAAAAGTCTTGAGGATTCAATAATAGATAATGTTTTAGATTAAGTTTGAAAGTTTGAAGGGAGGTAAGATTTTTGAGGGAGAGGGGAAGATCATTCCATACTAGTGTACATTTAAATTTTACATTCATCTGGGCTTGGGAGGTTCTGTATAGGGGTATTTGTAAACGAGAGCTATGACGGGTTTGGTAATGGTGGTATTGTGAACGAAAATTGAGAAAGTTTTCAAATGTGTCCGGTAAACTATCGTTTATAAACTGAGCAGTGAAAAAGGCCAATTGAAATCTATTAATGTCCAAAATATTCAAAATTCTAAGTTTTTCAAACAGTGGTGAGGAGCGGGTGTAGAAATTAGAATGTGTGGCGATGCGTAGGAATTTTTTCTGCAAAATGAAAATTCATTACTTGAGTCACGTGTCTCTCAGGTCACGTGCTCAGAGTAATTGAATCACTTCACTACTGAAGAAGGTCGACGGATGTGCACCTGAAAATTCAAGGTGAGCAACAGTCCATTGTGTTGAACTAGAGTACAAACTTCATTACCGTTGCTGATATTATATGACTCGCAGGATGAAACTGGCCGCACATTGCGTCAGACATCCTGATACTATAGCTTCCAAATGGGTCCTTTGGGAGCCTACAAGAGGCCAAAGAAACCGTGGAAGACCCAAGATAACCTACATTGACAACCTCAAATCAGATGCAGGCCTTACTGAGGTGGGGGAGCTCCGGTCCCTGATGATAGACAGAGAGGGATGACGTGTGCTTTCTGGATTGGTTTGAGCGGGAGCTCGACCAAAGTAAAGTAAAGTAAAGTAAGATATTATATGAATCGGTTGCATCATCAGGGCAATATAGACAGGTCAGAAGTCCACGTCCAGCACCATGGCACTCACGGCGTTCAGGTCGGCCATCTCGGGGTGCATCTGCAGCACACGCTGTATCTTCTCCTCCTGACCCGGGAACACCTGAAGACGAAAGTTAGAAGTTATAAAATCCTTCCAACACCTTTTGGGGGTTTAGGGGCAGCACCAATCTCTGTTTCTGTAGCCCTTGGCCCACACAGGACACTACAGCAGGGGACTGGCAGTGGTGTGTGTTCAACTCCCAGATTTTATTGGGATAAAATCAACCTCAGAGTAAAATGTAAACAACGGTTAGCGTACTTGGCAGGCTTATTACGTGTCCTTTTCTGATTGTTCTTGATTTCTTATACTTTAACTGCTAAGGAGGCAACAATTTAAAATTTTTACATTACATTTTGATTGTGATTAGGATCAGGAGAGGTATGACCACAGATACATGTACAGTCAAACCTCTTCAAGCTGGCCACCTGTCCAAAACAACCACCTTTCCCGAAATTTTTTTCCATAGGTACAAGCATTAAGTGACCTGCCCAAGAAGGCTACCTGTCCAATAAGACCTTTACCTTGGTCCTCTGGGTGACCTTCTTGGGCAGGTTTGACTGTAGTTATAATCCAACATGATTCAAGCTGGAATCAAAGTCTGACACGAGTCTGACTGCTTTTTATTGAATATATTAATTTTTTGAAAATGTTAATAAAAAGAAAGAGTTGAAAAAAAAGTTTGGCAAGAGTCGGATTTACATCACCTGCATCAGCTGCTGAAACAGCTGCACTTGGGCCTGACTGATGGGGGCAGCTGCAGCTGCAGCACCTGGCAGCACCAGGTTGTTCCCGACACCTGGATGAGTGACCTTGGGCCTCTGTGGTGGGATGTTGTGGCCTCTAGATAGACAATTTGCAGTAAAACGAATTGCTATGTCATCAGTGATCCCACTATAATGGTATATTGCATGAATAGTTTCTTTAGGTTGGAACATAAATGGATAATAAAGTTTTTTGTTGCACAACTAAAAGAACTTTACGTTAAAAGTCTTTCTGCTACCTTTCTTAGGTCAAAACTGACTCGTTTTACTTAGCAACATCTAGCTGCTGTGGGAGCTTTTTTTAAAACAACCTAGCTCTAAGTCTAACCTTCTTGCTCAGTGCAAGGACAAGAAACAACTTCTAGGCACTGAACTAAGTTCAGGATACTGGAATACTAGTAGCATTGCCCCTAAGCATTCCCCCTAAGCCAGAAACATTGACGGTCAAGACAAGCTTGACGCAATGAGAGTGAGGACTAACTGACTCAATAGGAGAAGCAGGGGTTACAAAGGTTGCAGTGAGTTGCTGCATTACCTTTTCTGTGACGGTTTTCTTAGCAGGTCGTCCAGACTTGGTCCATTTCTGCCAAAGGGGTCGTCAGGTGGCATAAAACGGTCACCAACAAACGTAAACAACAACAACCTGTGAAAACAGAGGGGTGAAAACAGTTAGCATTTCTTGGTAATCTTGTAACATTAGTCACGGTTTTAAGTTGAAAAAGAAAAGAACTGAGGAATTGAGTACACGTTTGCCCTATTTTTTCAGTGTATATTGCTAACGTGTCATTCTGCACAAGAAAAACCTGTGATCTTGGTTGCTCACCATGCATGCTGTTTGAAAGTGGTTTGAGCACATGCCTTTTATGCTCAACAGAATGACTAGACTAGCTGCATTCATTACGAAACCATTTGTCGTCATTCTGGAAAATGCATTACTACATGTAACATATTTCTTTGAGTCCTAAAGTCTTTTTCTAAAACTAGAAACATTACAGTACAGACGCCACACTGTGCCTTTTGGCATGTTGTAAAAGTAAAAGACTTGTACGAGTTTCACCTGTTCTCAATGACATCCCTCCAAGCCTCAGACTCGTCCAGTAAGTCCCTGTAGTTGTCGTTGGACACGATCACCCCTCCCTTCTCTGCCGCCAACCGTACGATGTACCTGGGGAGAAAAACAACCAACTCTGGTTCACACCTCCCATTGCTCCATTGTATCCGGATCCAGTCTTAGCTCACTGAAGAGCTAATCTCCCACTGGTGATAACAAAGAAGACAGACGCTATGTACAGTATTTACAGGTTCATTGTACCAGGGAAATTCCCCTAGCTCTTTTCGACAAGCACAATAAACAGTGGACTGTGGCTTAACGTCCCGTCCTAAGGACTACGACCTTTTACAGTAGCGTGCATGTCGGGTGAGCGACAACAGCCAGCACTCGAACTCCCAACCTCTTAGTCCAGAGGCAGGGTCGCATGCTACCAGGGCGCCTCCACAGAGAGAAGGCTAAACAAGCACGTCGGCAGAACGTACTGCACCTGCGCGAAACCCGTAATGTATTGTGCATAGCACTTTGGCAGAACGTCTCATATAAGGTCGCATTAGAGCATATAAGGTTGACAGCCTGTCTGTAGTTTTCAGATGTTGTGTAGAAAAAAAAATGGCCTGCAACAGGCAAAATTCTGATGCAACGTTGACCAAAAATCCAGCGAAAATCCAGGTTTTGCGCAGGCGCAGTACGTTCTGCCGACGTGCTGGCTAAACATCACGTACCTGTCATCATAGGAGGCGACAGTCCTCCCCTTTATCCTCCTGGAGGGTGTGAAGGACAGCAGGCCTTTCTCTTCCAGCTCGATCAGCAGGTAGGACTCCGTGGAGGCGCCCTTCCGGAAGTTGGGCACGAAAGCTGTGATGTCCCGGTGGCCTCGTTTCCAGAAGTACTCCACGCAGAGGGCAATGCCACGGCTGGAGAAATTCTTTTTACCATGGCTACAAAAAAATAGGATAAAATGTAGCATTTTCGCATCAAGATATACGGTAAAATAGTAACAATTAGTAACACAAGTAAGTTAGACTCACTAACAGAATTGTGACAAAAAAGAGTAACTGTAATGACTACCCACCTCATAGCAACATTACTGCCATCGATGACCACAGGTCGAAGGTTATCGTCCCCTGGTCCATCAGGCAGGTCCAGCTTATAGTCGCCCACCTTCGGCGACTTCTCCCCAAGGTTTGGTTTAACCATCTTCTCCTGACCCACAGGCTGGTCCTGGAACTTTTTACCTTGCTTCTTAGGGCTCCCAACTTTAGTATTCCCAGTTCCCGGCGCAGTGCTCTGACTGGCACTCGGAGGAGTTCTGTTCCTGCCGCCGGTGAGAAATTGCCGGTTTTGGGCGGCTTGTACTTCAGCAGCCAGGCTGTGGTACGGTCGAACCATGGCGCGCTGGGGCGTCGGCAGGAGAACAACTGGCCTGACGACTGCCTGGTTCATGTAAGGGTTACGTCCTAACGGAGGAATGTAGCCGACAGTAGGTTTAATAACGGTCTGGGGAGTATGCGGTCTCAACGTCCTGCTAGCAGCATTGCCGGGAAAGACGGTTCTTGTCGGCGGCAAAACAACAGTTCCTCCTGCTTTACTACCTGATGCCTCAGGTTTTGTTCCCTCCTTCATCTTGTCTTGTCTCTCCTTATTGATGTTTCTGACCTCTTGCAGTAGAGCAGGCAAACTTGCTTCTTCTCCAACTCTACTCACCGCCATCGCGATTTCCTCATCATCGTAACCAAGGTCTCTACATATTTTACAAGAGGAAACGAGACCCTCACTATTTTGTCCACTTTCTTCCATGGTACTTCCGCTGTTTCCTACCTCGGTTACATCATCATCATCATCACTGACTGTGTTTTGCTCTTTGTCGTCCCCTGTTTCCATGACAACAACTTCTTCTCCAGAATTTATCGTGGCTATGTGGTCCAACATGGTGTTGACGTCCACCTCGGATCCTAAGTCTGCGACAGCGCGATCCACAAGGTGCTCGGGTATCTCGAAATCCTTAGCGAAGTTTTTCAGCAATCTGATGTTTTCTTGGTTGTGAGGTTTGTGACGGAGACCTTTGTTGATGGAGACATCTGCTGCGTTTTCTGTTCTGTTCACTTTAGGTGTGCTTTGCAAAGTACCGGAAGTTAGAGGGATTCTAGTCACAGGTCTGTTGCTGCTACCAACTGGTATCTCAACAATGTCATCATCACTGCTTGCCTGTCTCTTTTGTTGCTTCTCGTCTGCTAGTTCCATTGAGTCATCATCATCATCATCATCATCGTCTTTATCTGGCTTACTGCACTGAAGTTTCTCTATGTAATCTAGTAGGGTGTTCACGTCCATCCCCGTGCCTAGGTGTGAAATGGCGCGATCCACCAGGTCTTCAGAGATCTGCAGGCGCGCAGCAAAGTTCTTCAGGAATCTGATATTTTCTATATTTTCGTGGTCGTGGTGGGACACAGTCCTGAGATGGCTGGAACTGGCTGCAGCTTCAGCTCTAGAACCAGACAATCTGGATGTGTCACCAGGTGGGAAAGAACCAGTTTCTGAGGGAATGTGACTTGTCTGATCATCTCTTGTGTCCGACGTTGCGCCACTGTTGAAAGAAGCGACACCCATGTGGACCGTGTCTTCTTTGTCAGCAATATCTGTCTCTGGCCGATCCTTCAAACTGCTTTTTATCGGTACTACATTGTCCACAAGTTCAAGGGAACTGTCTGAAGACTCGTCGTCATCCAAGTCTGGATCTCTCGACATCGGCGCGTCTCCCGTTCCCTCCTCGATCCACTCCATCAGCAGCCGTTTCACCGCTGACGGCAGGTCCTGCAGCTGTTCATCACAGGCGGATCCGTCCCCGACGGTCTGCAGCAGTCGTCTGAACCTGCGGTCCTGGTCCAGGCTCTCCCTGGTGGCCGCTACCTTCTCACTGCCCTTGTAGACGGACTGAAGGTTCTCTAGTGTGGAGACGGCCATCATTACCTGGGAACAATGCACCAAATGTCCATGTTAAATACATTTCTCACCATTTTGTAAGTCAGGTACATCATTCACAGGTGATGGTATCTTACTCTCCAAGCAGAGGTTTAGGCTTTGGCTTATTTTTGACGTGTTATAAGCATTTTTATCAAGCTTTCTTTTTTGTACTGGTATCGTTTTTTTTCTTTGGCACCAATGCCATATCTTAATACTGACAGCTGTCTTGTAGACACCAAAAGATATGCTTGGAGATTTTCGCAGTTTTTTTTTGCCGTGGAAAAATCATGACATGTTTGTAGCTTTAGTATTAGTGCTCTATAATACGAAGTTATCAGTAGTGCACTTAGCCACCCTTACAAAAGTCGTGTGGATCTAATGTAAGGACAACTACACTTCCAATTAACCTTCAGCCTGCTAAGGTAGCCATTTTTGGCATCATATTTGGGGTTAGGCAGCAGGGCTAGGGGGAAGGTTAAGGTTAACCCTCTCACCTGCAGATCTGTCCCGCTGACATGCAGCGTCCCGACCTCCGTCACCATGACAGCGGCGCCGGACAGGTTCTCCACGGCGCGGTGCCAAGCGCCCCCTGCCCCAGCCCAGATGCAGTGCAGCGGCCGGGAGTAGCTGACGTCCATCTCCACTTCAGGACTGCACAAGGCCTTGATGTAATCCTGTGGGAAACAAGTTCATGTTGGATTACACAAGAAACGACTCTAGATGAATATCATTAAATATATTTTTTCTGCTCAGTAGAATATCAACAATAGGGAGGGTTTGTCAATGCACGTGCGGCACAACATTCTAAATAACAGGCCAGCCGAGGATAATTTCATCTTTCGTTTCCTTGTCAGAGGAATTTGAGGGTTTAGGAGAGCAAAAATTGACAATGACATTCATCAAATGTCTTTGTCAATTTGCTCTTTGCCACATACGCATACATGCACGCAGGCATGCATACACACACACAAACACGTACACAAACACACACACAGACACACACACACATACATAGCCTCTACCAGGCTTCGGAAAGCGGCTGGAAAGAGTAGAAATTGGCCAAATAGACAGATATACACGCCAGGGGATTGGTCCGAGAGAGAGTACAGTTTGCCGCGTCCAACCAATCCCCTGGCGTGTATATCTGTCTATTTGGCCAATTTCTACTCTTTCCAGCCGCTTTCCGAAGCCTGGTAGAGGCTAACACATACACACATAATAAACAATATTGAAAGTAAGACCACACCATTAAACAATATTGAAAGTAAGACCACACCATGCCACGTAGCTAACTGTGAGAGACAGCCTGTACCAAGTTACTAGTAGTCAGAGCTGTGTACCTTGGCCTTGGTCCGTCCAGTGCCCGGCCCCTCCAACCTCACCCACTGCTGGAAAAGTTCCGGTGTGGTGGGCAACAGGCTGACGGTCACTCCGTGTGTCTGCTGGATTCTGGGCAGGGCTCGCACCAACAACTGCAGGCTGTCCTTCGGGACGGTCAGCTCATCGGCTTGGCGGCTCTTCGAAGACGCCATCTGTCCTGGTTAGACCACTAGTGATCGTCTTAGAGACGCGATAGCAACATGTAAAGAAGTCTGGACAGAGCAAGAAAACAAGGAAGTTTCGGTACGTTTTTTCAGAGTGGCGCTACAAACTGCATAGGTGGGAATCGAAACGACGCTCCCAGCAAGACAAACATCGCAACATTGTGACGTGCCACAGGTCCCCAAGGTTTCACGTCTCTGTTCCGTGGGCCGTTATTGAGTAAGGTTTGGATTATGAGTCATAAAAACCACCTGGAACTCGTGACTTCCTCCCCCAGGCGAGAATCGAAGGTGTGTGTTTGGCTTTGAGCCTTCCCATGACCCTTAGCGCGGGTGGGTAGTTCACTTCCGGGTTCCCAGAACCACAACAAACACATGTGACTTTTTGTGTGTCAATATTCTGGTGTCAGAAAGTCTAACAAAAACGGTCACATTCGGTTTTAAACCTCATTGGGGCTAGGGATAAAATGCTGTGTTTCAGGGTTCTATACCGATCCTAGCAAAAATTCGACAAACTTTAATAGCCTTTTTTTGTCGACCGCTGTCATTAGGCCCATCCAATTTTCGATCTGACATCTGAATTTCAAACCCTCTGAAACGCTATTTCACACAGTTTCAGAGAATCCCTAACTATCGACCTTAGTTTTTTTTTTAGGACAGAAATCGACACGACATCAAATTTCCTAGGCCTATTAAACCAGGTCATGACCTGTGCAGGAATGCGGAAGTGGTCTCAGACAAACTCAGCTGGAGTTTTGTTGCTGCTCTCCTCAAGTTAGAAACACAACGATTCAACAGAGTAGACGTTTTGCGGGTTTATAGTATCATTAGCAAAGTTTGAAATGGCCTCGCATAAAGATGAGGTGTACAGGAAAGTCTGGAGTGTGCAGCACCCGGGCATCACCACAGAGGAGTCACAGAGCTTCTACTCCACATGGGCACCTGAATACGACAAGGTGTGGGGTCTTACTCCCTGGGAAGCCAAATGTACTACTACTAGTCCTATCTAAAAGACTATAACAGTTATGCCTAACATTTTTCATTCATTTACCGATCAGGATCTGACAACAGAGGTGTACAACGGCCCACGGCAGGTAGCAGAGGCTCTGGCGGGGGTTTTGGGAGACAGAAAAGATGCCCGTGTTCTGGATGCAGCGGCGGGTACTGGACTAGTTGGGGAGGAGGTGAGATTTTACTGTTCTGGCAGCGCAGATGACTACATGAAGTAAGGGTATTGAGTAAGGTTTGGATTATGAGTCATAAAAACCACCTGGAACTCGTGACTTCCTCCCCCAGGCGAGAATCGAAGGTGTGTGTTTGGCTTTGAGCCTTCCCATGACCCTTAGCGCGGGTGGGTAGTTCACTTCCGGGTTCCCAGAACCACAACAAACACATGTGACTTTTTGTGTGTCAATATTCTGGTGTCAGAAAGTCTAACAAAAACGGTCACATTCGGTTTTAAACCTCATTGGGGCTAGGGATAAAATGCTGTGTTTCAGGGTTCTATACCGATCCTAGCAAAAATTCGACAAACTTTAATAGCCTTTTTTTGTCGACCGCTGTCATTAGGCCCATCCAATTTTCGATCTGACATCTGAATTTCAAACCCTCTGAAACGCTATTTCACACAGTTTCAGAGAATCCCTAACTATCGACCTTAGTTTTTTTTTTAGGACAGAAATCGACACGACATCAAATTTCCTAGGCCTATTAAACCAGGTCATGACCTGTGCAGGAATGCGGAAGTGGTCTCAGACAAACTCAGCTGGAGTTTTGTTGCTGCTCTCCTCAAGTTAGAAACACAACGATTCAACAGAGTAGACGTTTTGCGGGTTTATAGTATCATTAGCAAAGTTTGAAATGGCCTCGCATAAAGATGAGGTGTACAGGAAAGTCTGGAGTGTGCAGCACCCGGGCATCACCACAGAGGAGTCACAGAGCTTCTACTCCACATGGGCACCTGAATACGACAAGGTGTGGGGTCTTACTCCCTGGGAAGCCAAATGTACTACTACTAGTCCTATCTAAAAGACTATAACAGTTATGCCTAACATTTTTCATTCATTTACCGATCAGGATCTGACAACAGAGGTGTACAACGGCCCACGGCAGGTAGCAGAGGCTCTGGCGGGGGTTTTGGGAGACAGAAAAGATGCCCGTGTTCTGGATGCAGCGGCGGGTACTGGACTAGTTGGGGAGGAGGTGAGATTTTACTGTTCTGGCAGCGCAGATGACTACATGAAGTACAGGACTTTTTAAAAGCAAACTAATCTGTAAACACTTAGCCTGTAGCTGAAGTATAACCATAAGACACAAAGTATTGGAAAGCAAATAGAAATATGCCTGCATAATATGCCTGCATTTTATGATCATAGCATATTTCCTTTCCATGAATTTTTGGAACAGTATTTTTTGCTCTTTTTGTAGCTCCGGAAACTCGGATTCAGCAACCTGGACGCGTTGGACGCCAACAAAGAAATGCTGGAAATTGCAGAAACCAAGAACGTGTACAGAAACTTGATCCAGGATCTTTTGGGGCCTAAACAACTGCAGATAGTGGATGGTGAGGGTCTTTTATGCTGTGCCTTTTGATTAACATTCTGCCAAGGTATGGCTATGCGTTTATGGGGCAATGATTAATATACTAGTACCTGTCTTATGTGGACACTCAAGGGACTGAGCAAAATTGTCCTTTATGAACAGGTGTCCTTCCCAGACAGGGTTGGTCATCCGAAGGATTGGCAGGTGTACATGTATATCGTGTATCCAGTAATAGGCCTAGCCTATGCAAGTACAAATGTATGTGTAGCACATTTATACTAATGTTAAGTTAGAATCACAGAATAATGTAGGCTTCAATATCTTCAAGGAGGTTTATTATATTTAACCTCCTTGCTATCTGTTCCTGCCAGATAAAAAAGATCTAGTTGTTACAGTTCAATTTTTGAGCGTTAGCAAATCTGCATAGAGCCTATTGTTATTCATTCATTATCAGGTTTGACTGTAGTCAATGATCCCCAATCCAAGATGTTGAGAGGCAAGATCGTATCGTTTTCGATTTTCCGTTTTTTTTGTAATCTATCTGTTACTTAAATCATGTAACCCGTATCTTGTCACGATCTTCCCTTGATTCCGACATCTGCTTGGAGACTGAACCTAGCTTCAAAAGAAGGTTTGCAATCGGTTCGCCTTTCACTCATGATATTATCCTTGCAGACACCTATGACGCCCTATGTTGTTCCGGCTCCTTCTCCGACGGCCACCTGAAGTGCAACTGTCTCGAGGAAATGATAAGGGTCGTAAAGCCAGGTTAGTGAGAGCGCAATCATTTTTTCTAATATTCATGGAAGAACTGAGTTGTGCACTGTAAATTAGTACACATCACAATTGATATTGTCTATGGCTTTACAATGCCATCTTCTATCATCATGCAAAGTTTGAGCTGTGTGCGACATTTCCTTCTTGGGTAACAGGTGCTTAAAAGTTACCATGTCCCAAGTCTCTTTTTGCGATTTCAATGACGGTTTAGTTTAGGTCCTTTGCCCCAGTCATAATATTGGCCAGCCAGCCACCAATGATATTCCTCCATTGGACTAGGTCTTACCAATTGTTGCTGATACTCATCTCCATCCACACAAAAACATACCTGTCCTTGGTGCTGAACGCCATCCACACACAAACATACTTGTCCTGGGGCTGAACACCATCCACACACACACACACAAACATACCTGTCCTTGGTGCTGAACACCATCCACACACAAACATACCTGTCCTTGGTGCTGAACACCATCCATACACAAACATACCTATCCTTGGTGCTGAACACCATCCACACACAAACACCTCTTCTGTGTCCCTTCTCTAGCTGTTTTTATGCCTTCCTTTCTTTGGTTTGCCCCCTGGATTCCAGCTTAGTGCCTGGTGTGTAATACTAATACTATAGATACTGCTGGAGCGCGAGTACACGACTGTTGACACATTGCCATGTTGTTTCTTCCAGGCGGCATCATTTGTCTGATTGTAAAGGAAGCATTCCTTGAGACAGTGGAAGAGTACAGGAAGCTGGAACCTCGCATGTCCGAGCTTCAGGACAAGGGCCTCTGGGATAAAATATCCCGGATTGTTGCCGAGGAGTACGTGGAAAACGGCAACGGAATCATCTTCACCTACAAAGTTTTGTGATCTCCATGTAATACAAGATTTTGTTGTCAGATATGGCCACACCAATTTAATTGGTTGCTTCTCGGATTCGCCTCTTCAATTTTTTCTGATTTGCAAAAAAAAAAAAAAATTCTGGTTCTGAATCAACTCAAAAATGCTCATATTTTGCCTCCAACAGTTCAAGAAAGACCTGTTACTCCTAGTTGTTACAGTTATTACATCTACCAATGCACTGGTTTGATTAAAAGTTCAAAATTCATTATTCAAATTTTAACCCAGTCTTTTGTGTTGACTTCATGGCACCAATTCTAGCATTTGGGGCTATAATAGGATGCCCAGGCCTGTTTTTATTTTTATTTTTTTTCGCCCTGTCGCTTCATATTTTTTCTGAAAAAATCCGAGAACCAACAAATTAAATTGGTGTGGCCTATAGTACTTTTTTAAATGTCTACATTCCGAAACTTTGACTTTGTGAAGTATTTTGCTTTAAATCCGACGCCGTCCTTTTGATATTCAACTGTTTGATATCTATAATTAGATTTTATTCACTGGTACAAATGAAATTCAGCTGCAAACGCTGTTCTGATTATTCAGTTTCTTATACAGATAACGTTATATAACAATATCTCCATAACTACCTTCTCTGTTCTATTTGAAAAGTTATAGCCGCACGGTATTGAAAGTATGCATATGTAACTCTTCAATTGTTCAAGATATCTTGTAGCAACCTACTGCATATATTTACAACATATGTTATCAACACATATGTAAGAGTTTACACCAGGAAAAGGCCTCTTCAGTAGAAAAGTAGTTGATGATATGACTAGCCCCCTGCTGTAGTGCTTGCAAGGGCTACAGAAACAGAGATGGGCACCGCTATATACACTGAAAGGTGTGCGAAAGACTTTAACTTCTGAGTGAGGGCAACCGTTAGCTCCTGACCACTGAGACGATAGTCTTCATGTTGTACAGACACTGCTGAACCAACTTCTGGTCCTTGCTGCTGGTTGGTGGGTCTGTAAAGGTACAAAACAACTGGATTAACATTAACGATATGGCAGTCATTGATATTCAACTGTGTACTAACAAAGAAAACCTGACACACATGCTGGAACTGCAAAGGGTCATGGTCTTACTCTGGAACTACCAGAGCTGAAAGATAAGAGGAGCCACTTTCAATCTGTGCTGGGTCTTCTTCCAGCAATGGTGATTACTAGTAAGGACAAGTACTTACTGGGGACACGATGTGGACTCACTTTCTTAATTGGTGTGAAGGACTTACTGTGAAGCAAGCTCCACCAAATTAAATGCTTACTAGGGACAAAATGTGGACTCACTGTCTTAACTGCTGTGGGGGACTAACTGTGCACCATGTTTCCACCAAATTAAATGCCAACAGCCCTCAGACACGGCAAAAAGCAGTGGACTTGCTGCAGGAGTAGACCTCAAAGTAAGTCCACTTACAGTCGTCCACCATGCTTCCCCTCTAAGACCAAGGTAATGTTACCTCTGCGTATGGCCTGCCAGGACTCCTCCAGCCTGTGGACGACCGCAGCGTTCTTCAGTCCCACCTTCCCCTTCTGACAGTTGGTGACGAGCGCCCACAGGGCTGAGGAGGCCACGGCTTTGGAGTGCAGGCTGCCGCTCTCCATACACCGCAGCAGGGTCTCCACCACTTTTTCTGTGGAGAGGAGAGAAACATCAGTCATCATCATCAATCGTCCAGATTTAAATCCGGTAGATAAAGTCATTCCAGAACTTTTTGTCCTTCATGGCGGACACCAGGGCAGACCCTGTGAGACCGATGTCTCTTTCAATCATTGACAGTTAAGTAGTATGTACGTATGAAACATGTATGAAACATCAGCACCATATGTAATACAATATGAACCAAGCAATAGAAAGTCACTGGCGAAAAATAGTGGATGCTATCTGAAAAGTCACTGGCGAAAAATAGTGGATGCTATCTGAAAAGTTACTGATGGAAGATAGTGCTATCTGAATCCTGAAATGTTTGACTCGTCAGAGAATTCATCTAGTTGCTTGGTGTATTTTGTATTACAGAATGTTCTACCCTGAAGCCTTTGTAACCCCTGCTTCTCCCATGGGATCAGTTAGTCCGCACCCTCAGTGAATCCAGCTTGTCTCCAGCATTGATGTTTCCGACTTAAGGAGAAGTGATGCTATTCCAGTAATTTGAATTTAGTTCAAGGCCTAGAAGTGCTCTGTTGGCCTTGCACTGAGCAAATTTGTAGAAGAAAAGCAACAATCCCTACAAAGCAGTGCAGCAGGAGAAGTGTTACCCACCGTGTGCCACCATCCTGGGTTTGTTGGCTGGGTGGAAGCACATGTTCCTGAGGACCAGCAGGGCCAGGGTCTGACAGGGGCGGGGGGAACTCTGCACATGTTCCACCAGCAAACCTAGCATGTCTGGGGAAACATGTAAACTAGAAAAGTAACATTTGCAAAGGAAATTCACAATGTTTACCTTCATATGGTCTAGCCTAACAAATTACTGCTCTGTTTATTCATGCTGAAACACATTCATATACTTGGTGACTAGTCCCTCCAAGCAATTCTGTCCTGCCATTGCTAGGGGTAATGTAACTCAACACCACAGGGTGTCTGCTACAGCACCAGTTACCATGGTGACAGATGTCTGGTCCAGGTCATTGACCTTATATTTTTGGAGAAGAAGAAGAAACAGCAAAAACACATGTTTTCCTTTTGCAAAGGTAAACATAGAAACAGTGTACAGAGTACAGGGCTTCAAATTCATTTTTGGGAATAGGTGCACTGGAGCACCCAGCCTAAAATTTAGGTGCACAAAAAAGTTTTGGGTGTTCAATTGCACCACATGATATAAACAAGGATGTCAGCAAAACAGACTGAAAACCTACCTGGTATCTTGATAAGCATTTGTTGACCATCAAGGGAGAATGACACATTAACAAGAACAGCCAACCACCTGGCTGCCAGGCTGTTCTGTTTTTTGTCCTTCCCCCCTTTCCCTGGCACTACACTGGAGAAGCCCTGCAGGAAATTACTCTGAAAGAAAAATGTAAGATATTCATATTCTTGCAGGCCGAAATTTGGCCAAGTTGATGTTTTGCTAGCCCAAGAAGACCACTGGGGACTGATAAAATCTGGTCTATGTGGACAGGTGGTCACTATAGACAGGATTCTTAATGCTTGTGTCAATGCGAAAAAAGTGGTCAAATTGGCCAGGTGGTAGTTATGTAGAGGTGGTCACTTGTACAGGTTTGACGGTATTTCTGTAAAAGCAGCAGAACCCCCACCCTCCCTCACCTTCCACAGTATGCCTCTGCAGACGTTGGACAGCGCCAGGTTGGCCAGGACAGCAAAGACGGTCTTCAGATGGGCCCTTCCGCCCTGCGTGGCCTGTTTGGTGGCCATCTTGACCAGGCTGTGCACCACTGAACTTCCTGCCGACCCCTCGTGAGACGTCTTCACAGCTGGCCTGCTGCTGGATGCCAGGGTACTGCAGGCTGGAGAGGAAATAGGAGGACCATCAACAAACCCTTAAATAGTGCCCATCCTATGCTAGCTCTGGTTGGCTGCTCGTTGTGTAAATCAAAGGTGGCAAGGCTGTCTTCTGGTCAGGGTTGTTGACTTGGAATCTAAAGGTTCTGGTTTCAGATCCCTAGCAGACCCCAATGTTGTGTATACGGGAAAGGCACTTTACACCTATTTCCTCATTTGACTCAAATGAAAATGAAAACCTAGCTTTGATTAGGGGCATCGTCTCAGATGGGATGTTAAAAGGAGGTCCCATGTTTGAGGACAGCCACACCTCAAGCATGCTAAAGAACCCACCACACTTACTGCACCCAGTATTTTGAGCCCTCATAAGTACTAGTATATTGCGACATCTAAATCATGGACTGTACAATATATCGCAGATATCGTAGAACAGACCTTTCGGACACTGTGCAGTGTACGTGGCCAGCAGTCCCAGCATGGCGGCCATCAGTGAGTTGCCGGCCATCCCCCAGGACCACAGCTTGTGAACCACCTGGCTCAGACCAGCCTCCACAGCAGCAGCCTGGAGAGGGGGGGAGACATTACGGGTCTTCTAAATATATACAGTCAAAACTGCCCAAGACCCCTCAGTGGACTGGTAAAATCTGGACAGGTGGTCACTATAGACAGGATTCTTAATGCTTGTGTCAATGGGAAAAACTATCAGGGGAAACCCCAAAAAGTGGTCACATTGCCTAGGTGGTCTTTCTGTAGACTGAGGTGGTCACCTGTACAGGTTTGACTGTACAGATCATTCACTTTGCTTAACCTTCTCCCTGCTGCCTAACACCATAACCAATACACAATTTGTGTCAAGGGGGTAACCAAAGCAAGTAGAACTAGAGGGTTGACATTATAGCTCTTGACATTTGGGCTTATTATTCAATCTATTATCTGAAACAATCTCTATGAAACAATTCTGTAGTAACAAAGTGAAAACGTATATTTGTGTGTCATAAATTCACAGCGGAGAAAACCACGAAAATGAAACCGCTGCGTAAGTTTCAGAATTTACAGCACCTTCCCATCCTGATATTTCAGCATGAAGTTCCTGAGGAGGTGCAGCGACAGTAGAAGGTCTGTGACTGCCGGGTCGTCCTTCCTGCAAGCGGCTGGCTTGCCGGTGTTGAGAGAGTCCAGGTTCATCTGGGCATGCAGATCCTTCATGTGCTCCACTGTGCTGTTCACAAAGCCGGCTGGAAACACAGCAAGTGTGTAGGAATCAGACGGTTTTTTAAAATACAAGTCTGGGGAGCATTGAGATTAATAGTTCATCTTCTCTAGTACATCTTGACTAAAAGGCTAACCCTTTGTAGCTGCGTTGGTGAAGGTTAGACATCCAGGTGCATGTAATAAGATATGGCAAAAAACAGTTACTCAAGCAACTGGATATATGAGTTTGGAAACGGTCAGACGTTTCACGTAGCATCCACTACCTTTCGTCAGTGACACTAGAAGATTTGGATTTTTATCCAGTGTCACTGAAGAAAGGTAGTCGATGCTATCTGAAATGTCTGACCGTTTCCAAAATCATATCCAGTTGCTTGAGTAACTGTTTTTTAGCGTACCTTTGTAGTTGCCATCATCTAGCTGTTAAGACCTGGCTGTATATCTTTTATAGCCAAACCAATTAATAAATCAACAAGTAGAACAGCACGGGACAGCACGGGACAGCACGGGAGAACTGTTCCTACTTATAGCCACTGTAAATGTGCATCTACCATGTTATCTTGTGTGTTATGATATCATGATACAAAGTTCTCCAGAAGTGCAAGCCTCCACCAAAGCACCATATGTCCTTAAAAAGTACTTACATGATATTTAAATACAACATGTACAATTTACAGAATCTGATGTTTGTTAATGAGTAAATATCACAGACATACACTGCAGAGCTGTGTGCTTGGCTGTCCTGCTGTGAGCAAGCAGCAGAGCGAGGCTGTTCCCCACGGCTGTCCTGCTGTCCATGTCGGACACGTTGCTGTCCATGCTATCCAGACTATCATACAGCTGCACGAGACACTGACACAGCCCTGACCCACAGGATACAGGCTCTGTCTTCTCACTTTCATCGTCTGGATGGGGAAAGAATGACATAAGTTTACAACAGGTTTCACTTGATGTTGACTGATACATACGTGGGGTCGTGTGGCGCAGCGGTAGTGCGTTCGGCTCAGGGCCAAGAGGTCCCGGGTTCGATCCCCACCCATGTCACCGATCTTGTGCCCTTGGGAAAGGCACTTTACATGACTTTCCTCACTTCACTCAGGTGTAAATGAGTACCTCACTAGGACTCCAGGAAGAATAGTGTGAATTGACACACTAATGGAGATCCTTACAAAAACCAAACCTAAACCAAACATATAACAAGCTACAGTGAGGTTAAAACATCATTATAATTTATGGCAAATTTAATTAGTCAGCGGAAGAAGTGACTGCTACTGACTGAGTAATTAAGTACACAAGTTCATAGCAGGTCAGCATCTCTCCTTTCTTGGAGGAACCCCTCCCATGACTTCATCCAGACCTGTCTGTCCATGCCATTGTTGGCCATGTATTTTCAAATCATATTTAGGCCACACCAATTTAATTTGTTGGTTCTCGGATTTCTTCAGAAAAAATATGAAGCGACAGGGCGAAAGAAAAATAAAATAAAAACAGGCCTGGGCATCCTATTATGGCCCCAAATGCCAAGATAGGAGCCATGAAGTCAACATAAAAGGCTGGGTTAAAATTTAAACAATGAATTTTGAATTTTTGATCAAACCTCTGCATTGAGAGATGGAAAAACTGTAACAACTGGGAAGAAAAGGACTTTCTTTAACTGTTGGGGACAAAATGTGAGCATTTTTGAGCTGATTCAGAGCCAGAATCTTTTTTTTTTTTTTTTTGCAAATCAGAAAAAAATGAAGAGGCGAATCCGAGAACCAACAAATTAAATTGGTGTGGCCTTACCCTTGACAGCACGCTGGCAGAACGTACTGCGCCTGCGCAAAACCCGTAATGTATTGTGCATAGCACTTCAGCAGAACGTCTCATATAAGGTCGAATTCGCGTATATAAGGGTGACATCCCGTCTGTAGTTTTCAAATGTTGTGTAGAAAAAGATATGGTCTGCAACAGGCAAAATTCTGATGCAACGTTGACCAAAAATCCAGGATTTGCGCAGGCGCCGCGCAGTACGTTCTGCTGACGTGCTACCCTTGACAACCTACATATATGCTCTGAATATAGGTCTATTTTCTATCCAAAACTGGTCAATATACATGCTAAACATTTTCAACTCGTATTTATCCTACATGTATGCTCTTATGAATGAATGAATGACTGGTTTATTTGATCAACATGATCCTTAAAAAGTACATCGCAGCCAGGTAAAGTGGCTGAATTGCATACTTTTCACATCAATAGATAAGGCTATTTACAAATTGACATTTGGTACTAACATTATTATTTACATCATATAATGTTCTTAATACGGAGAAGTCACTGTTCGTTCAGTAGTTTTATCATGTACGGAATAAGACTGTTCTTATATCTGTTTGTTCGTGCTCTAAATGTGGACAGAAGGTGTTTATTTCTAGTGTCTCTGGAGCTGACATCGCCACGGGAAGGAGGAAACCAGTCTCTTAGTCGGTATAAACGTTTATTTCTTTATCCAAAACAGTCGCACAGACCTGTATCTTTGATCCGCGCCCTGTCCAGCAGTAGACTTAACGATGGCGCTGGGTCTGTGCCTGCAGAAGGTTTTCCCTGAAGCTGTCCGTCCTCTGCCAGCAGCAGGGACAGCAGCTGTACTGTGGACAGCTGAAGCTGGTCAGGAGAGGACACAGACAGACAGGACTGCACAGATTCTGGAAGGATGAGAAAATGAACTCAGAACAGTCAAAACTGCCCAAGAAGACTGACCACTTAGGGGACCGATAAAATCTGGTCTATGTGGACAGGTGGTCACTATTGACAGGATTGTGTCAATGGGAGAAATTATCTAAGGAACCACCAAAGAATGGTCACAACGGCCAGGTGGTCCTTATGTAGAGGTGGTCACTTGTACAGGTTTGACAAGTACTAGATTTTTCCTAATTCATCTGCATTTGTAATTGGTTTTGCTTGCCCACAAAGTGATCCAGGATCATAATCTATAGCCAGACACAGTCAGACTGGTATCCATCCTATTCTAAACCTCTATACATGGAAAGAACAACCATAATATTTCTGCTCCCTACCAAAGAATGTGTCCCAGTTGTTGGCGATGGAGACGGTGATGTCTGCCGCGGCGTCCCTGCCGTCAGTCTGCACCACGCTGCTGAGGAAACTGTACACACTCCGCCACAGGGCACTGCAGGAGGGGGACATCGTGTCTCCTGTGGGGAAACGGTTTAGGTTAGCTACTACATTTCATCTTTCATCAGTGACTGTTACTCATTCTCTGTCACGGATGAAAGGAAACTGTACACACACTGCCACAGGGCACTGCACAATGAGGACATGGCATCTTCTGTGGGGAAAAGAGTATCTTAAACAGTGTACGAAATCCTTTTTTGAGCCAGGTTGCCCAGTGGCAACATAGGATGAAAGCTAGGTTGCCCATCAAAATTCCAGGTTGCCCCGAACTCTTCTACAATATGATTGACTTCGTTTGTTAGAATGCAATGTGAATTTACACATTTCTGACACAGAGTTGTTTCACCTTACCTCAAGTGATGAGCTATTCCATGGGAACTTCTCAATAAACAGTTTCCAATGGAAAAAAGGGGCATCCTTACCACAAAATTTAGGTAGTGCACTGAGCTACCTGGGTGTAGAAATAGGTTGCACCAAGCAAAATACAGTTGCACAGTGCAACTGGGCAACCTAGTATTTCGTACGCTGCTTAAAACTTAAGAGTAGGAGTCTATCCCAGTGTGAGTGGGCTTACTGTTTACTGGGAAACAAACAAACAAAACAAAAAAGGGGGAAATGGTTTAGGCTAAAAAGAACTAATCAAGGATGAGGTTAAAACTTTTCCTTGTCATGACTTCTTTCTGACTAGCTGCATTTTTGCTTACAATCACTCTTTCACTTTACACTGCCATCACATTAAGAAGCACATAGTACATTACAAAATAATCTGCCCCAAAACATGAGTCCTTAGATTTGGTATCTTTGGGGCTGCAAAACTTTGTCATTCTCGATAGGAACTTACCAACAGTACTTACCTTTATCGAGTGTTCTTCCGACAAGCAGGAGTTGCAGGACAGTTTTGACGTTGTTCCTCCCTTGTGCGAATGTCTTCCCCAGGCCAGGTTTGTTCAATACGCAGGTTTGCATCAGGCTAAGGATGGAGCAGTGCATGTGCAGCAGCTCCCCCAAGAGGAGTCTTACAGTACTGCACTTTGCTGCCGCTGACTCTTTCTGCTCTTTTAACTGAATTCGGAGGATGTCGGCATCTAGAAATCTAAGAAAAAATACCAGTGGTCATTTCATAACTTACTGACTGGCTCTCAAGGATACACGATAAAGTATTTTATATCATATGTCTTTGAAGATAAGAGATGTCCTTTATTTGTAGTTATTTGACCATCTTCAGTTGAATCAACACTAAGATCGTCATCCAAATAGAGGGCTAATTCAGGTTTAAAGGAATAAAGCTATTATAATAATTGAAATGTTTCAAAAAAGACAATACTATATTTCAAACTTTCTCAAAATAAACAGCATGAATGAATAGCATCGTATCACCTGAGTAAGCTATTGAAAATGTTGTGCTGAGAGATCGACTGCAGTGCATCCTGGGAAGCCATGACCACCATGTTGGAAACAAGGCGTGTCAGAGCAGCCAAAAGGTCAGGGGTTACCACACTGGGGTAGTCCACCCCGACTAGTTCACTGTAGGTGGAACCTGGGGGAGGTAACATTAAGAGAAGAGGTCATTATGAAATTCTTCGAAAATTGCAGTGAAACACAGTGACCAACAAAGATTTGGTTCCAAAATGCTACCTGGGCAGGAAGAGGTTACACAAGACTTTGACAACTTAGTTGCCACATTTCTGTATACGGTAAATCTTGAAATGTTTGAGGTGGTTTCGTTTTTCATGGTTTTTGTGGTGAGCTCTCCACTGCAAATTTGTGACACCATCTGTATCTGTATATGTATAGCCGGTATAACCGCCCTTCGGCGTAACACACCAGCTTAAATATGAATGGCAAAGCACACCACGAATATGCGTTTCCAACGTATTGCACTACAGAATTTCAAATGCAAACTTAAGACACCACGAAAACCTTCTTTCCAATCCTACCGCAAAATAAAACCACCGCAGTGGGGTCGGTGGCGCAGCGGTAGCGCTTTCGGCTCCCGGGTTCGATCCCCACCCATGTCACCGATCTTGTGCCCTTGGGAAAGGCACTTAACACGACTTTCCTCACTTCACTCAGGTGTAAATGAGTACCTAGCTTCGGTTAGGGACGTCCCTCGATAGGACGTAAAATGGAGGTCCCGTGTTTGGGAGAGCCACACCTCGAGCACGTAAAAGAACCCACCACACCTTTCGAAAAAGAGTAGGGGCATGCCCCGGTGTGCGATGGTACAAACTCTACTGTCTGGGAGTTGGTGATTCACTACAAATCACCCGGACGGAGGCCTGGCGAACCCCCGTCTTGTATTAGCCACGCGGTGATTAACATCATCACCCCCTATATGCGCGAGCCGTAGCGAAGCCGCATTGCACAAGCATAGCTACTAGAAAAAGCATGATATCATGCTTCACCTCTGATGAGGATGCCCAATGATGATGATGATGAAAACCACCGCAAAAGTAAAGGAATTTACAGTATTAGTTAGGTTGAGCAGAACAAGACTGCAAAATTTTCAGCATTAGGAATCGAGTCTGTCTAACTGTCTCACCTTCAGTGGAGTCTGTAGACTGTCTGGATGGAGCCCTGGCTCCCACAGGACCCTGTAGTACAGCAGGCTGGGGCACAGGGGTGGCCGACATCTGAAAATTAAATAACTCGTTAGTCACAATTAAAACAAGACTGGCAATGAAAACATACATTGCCATGGTGACGGTGGTTGCTGTTTGGATTATTGTTTGCATGGCACTGCAGCCCTGCCATCATTTCATGATTTTGAGGAAGACTTGGTACCTATACAGATACAGTGCATACCTCCCCTAAGTGTATAGTGAACGAGCCCCGGGGTCACAGAAAGTAGGGCATTCCCGGCAGGGAGCTGAGGTCTTCCCAAAGGTTTAATTTCCAGGAATGTGGGCATAGATGTAGGTCACATGCCTGTAGACATTCCATTCCTGTGGACAAAATGCCTGTACGATTCCTAGAATTCTTGCAAATCACACACAATACTGTACCATTTGGCTCGCCCATGAGGCGTCGCCAAAAAAGCACAGGACCCTGTACTACTGTGGGCTGGGGGACAGGGGTGGCAGACATCTGAAAATCAAACAACTCGTTAAGGTCTAAAGTGATTAGAGTTTACTTCATCTAAAGTGAATACTATGACGTTAAGAATTAAGTTGGCCATGAATTTCAGTAGACAACTGAACCATGTGGCTGAATGGTTAGAGTGTTCACCCACGAACCAAGAGGTTCTGGGTTCGAACCCCAAGCAAATTCGTTTAAAATAATTGGTTGGTGTACCTGAGTGGTGAGTGTAGCTGTGGATGTGAAGTACTGTTCTCCTGAAGTCAGACTACTGCGGGAAGAGGCCACGTCACCTGTAGGGGTGCTGTGATCTGGGGTGGAAAAACAAACAAACAAACAAACAAATACAGTAATTCAGCAACAGCAGAAAGTAAATTGCTTCATGGGCGAAATGCGCAACCATAGGGTGATTCCAATTACAATATTAAGCAAAACATGTATGAGGTTTGGTACGCCTGAACTTGACTTACCGGTAGTGACCCCAACATGTGTGTGTGTGTGCGTGTGAGTGTGTGTCTGTGTGAGTTATGACATGTTAACCCACCTGAGGTTGACGTAGTGCCCCCAGTATCGCTCTGTGACTCTGTAGCCTGCCTGAAGGCCACACTAACAGGCTGGATGATACTATGACGGTAGTAGTTCCCAGCATGAAGCTAACGTGTGTGTGTGTGTGTGTGAGTTAGGATGTGTTTACCCACCTGAGGTTGACGTAGTGCCCCCAGTATCGCTCTGTGACTCTGTAGCCTGCCTGAAGGCCACACTAACAGGCTGGATGATACTATGACGGTAGTAGTTCCCAGCATGAAGCTAACGTGTGTGTGTGTGTGTGTGAGTTAGGATGTGTTTACCCACCTGAGGTTGACGTAGTGCCCCCTGTATCGCTCTGTGACTCTGTAGCCTGCCTGAAGGCCACACTAACCGGCTGGATGATACTATGAGGGTAGTAGTTCCCCAGCATGAAGCTGACATGTGTGTATGTGTGTGCGTGTGTATCTGTGAGTTATGACGTGTTAACCCACCTGAGGTTGAGGTAGTGCCCCCAGTATCGCTCTGTGACTCCGTAGCCTGCCTGAAGGCCACACTAACTGGCTGGATGATGCTGTGAGGGTAGTAGTTCCCCAGCATGAAGCTAACATGTGTGTATGTGTGTGCGTGTGTCTGTGTGTGTAGTTGTGTTAACCCACCTGAGGTTGACGTAGTGCCCCCAGTATCGCTCTGTGACTCCGTAGCCTGCCTGAAGGCCACACTAACCGGCTGGATGATGCTGTGAGGGTAGTAGTTCCCCAGCATGAAGCTAACATGTGTGTATGTGTGTGCGTGTGTATCTGTGTGTGTAGTTGTGTTAACCCACCTGAGGTTGACGTAGTGCCCCCTGTATCGCTCTGTGACTCCGTAGCCTGCCTGAAAGCCACACTAACAGGCTGGATGATACTGTGCGGGTAGTAGTTCCCCAGCATGAAGCTGACGTGTGTGTAGAACTGGCAGTGGTGAAACAGAGCCAGCAGGGCGGGCAGACCCACCAGGGTGAACCCCGTGTCCTCGTCCGTCACGCTCGGGCCCTGCCAGGCGCTGTCGTCTGCCTGCGCTGGGGTGGTGGGCAGCGGCTGGGAGGTCAGGTTCACAAGCACGGCCGCGGCCTGGGAAGTGGCAATGTGGAGATTTTGAACAATCAGACAATATCATCCCTATTAATTACTGTAACAGTCAATGCTGTCTATAGGGACCACTCAAGGGACTTGAAGACAATCGTAGCCAGTAGATTACTTTAGACAGGGTTCTCAGTGCTTGGGTCAGTGGGAAAATAATGTAGGGGACCATCTTTAGCTTTGATGAAGGCAAGAATGACAGTCCAGTGCTGCACCAAAAGATTAGATTCCCATTACGTAATGTTGTAGCAGATGATCTCGTATCTAATGCCTGTTTATTTTTATTTATTTATTTATCTGGAGGGTCGCCCCTTCAGTTGATAAACAACTGATTTCCAAGGGGGCCCTGGCTCCATATTCAACAAATGAATCAACAAAAACGTTACAATTGTACAACATAAAACACAAAAAATCGAACATAGGGGTAATACTTAATCTTAACTCAAAATATGTTGAACAATATCAACTCAAAATCATAATTACAGAGCCTATCACATATGTAAATCAAATAAATAGAACAAAACAAACAACAAAATCAATTCGTTTACAAAATAAAATACTAGGTCATATTGCTAGTTTTGGTCAGAGGGGTCAGAGGTCAGATTTTAAGGCTTGTTTGAATGAATTCAGAGTGGTTTCTAATTTTGTCGCTGGTTTGAGAGAGTTACCTGTTGTCTGACCAGGCTACACTCGGTGTGGTCCAGTAGCACGCTGATGCTAGTGCCCCAGATGCCTCCCGTCACCTGCTGACAGCCGGTCGTCAGGGCGATGCGACCCTCCTCGCTCCCCGACAGCAGCACCGCAATGCCCAGCCCGGCTGCACGCACCTACAGGGGGCATAACAGAAGATTAAGGTGCAGCAATTTCAGCTGACGCACTAATTCACTTGTCTCGTCCTTTGCACACACAAAATCAGTTAGTTATGTTCCCTTCTTTATTATCCGTTCCTTTCCTTACGTTTATATGTACCAGGTCACTTGTAACTAACCCATGCCCAACCTGCTGTTCATCCCAGCAATGGGACTAAGCAGTAATGAAGAAGAGGCTGGCGAAATTGCATGGTAACATTACTGGTAAGTGGGTAGCCTTACATTGTTAAAACCATGGTTGAAATCATCCTTGTGCTTGTCAAACGCCAAATGCTTCATTGTTGTTAGGACTGATTTGTTTATTGAGATTTACCACATTTGTGGAAGAATTGACATAACAGGTATCTATCATCTTTTGAAGACGTCAACAATGACAGAAGACTGTAAGGTTTGATCCACTCACACCAAGAGAAGTGTGGTGGGTGGGTGGGTTCTTTAACGTGCTCAAGGTTTGGCTGTCTTCAAACATGAACCCCCAGCTTTGCATGTACATCCCATCCAAGAGAACATTCCTATTCCCTAACCACAAGACCACCTTAAGATAGCCTTAGGATAGCAGATATTTTCAGAAGATGACATGATCACCTCTGGATCTCTGTAAGCCCAGAGGGGAACCAGCCAGTCCAGCCCTGCACTTTCCTCAGACTTGGTGTTCAACCATAATGA
Source organism: Branchiostoma floridae x Branchiostoma japonicum (assembly GCA_013266295.2). Classification (NCBI taxonomy): domain Eukaryota; kingdom Metazoa; phylum Chordata; class Leptocardii; order Amphioxiformes; family Branchiostomatidae; genus Branchiostoma; species Branchiostoma floridae x Branchiostoma japonicum. The sequence goes on along the minus strand of CM023829.1, from coordinate 2,854,608 downwards.
TGGCCAGTCCTGCAACACACGAGGCAAAAGGGCATGAGAACCTCAAGAGAACGGATCACAACATTTTCTTCTGAGTTATGTGTATCTTTGTCAGTACCTGTGAACTCATTGACTAAGAGGCCTACTGCTTAGGAAAGCCATCATAAACATTCTGGAGGCAGCAGAGAAGGCCTCACCCACTCACTCACTCAAGCACTACATGGAATATTGAAATAAAACAAAGAAAGAAACCAACCGACCTTGTTTGTGCTGACCTGCGCCATCTCCAGTGCCAGGTGTTTGAGACTGATGGAGGCGTTTTTGATGACTCCCTTCCCCATGTAGGACCTGGTGGTGCTGCCTCGCCCCACATGGAAGGACAATACCACCTGTGAAGGGGGAAAAAAAGGTACAATGTACCTATAAAGGTCTGATAGCCTTTTTCTGTATCTGTATCTGTATAGCTGGTATAACCGCCCTAGCTTCGGCGTAACACACCAGCTTCTGTATCTGTATCTGTATAGCTGATATACCCGCCCTTCGATGTAACACACCAGCTTCACAGGCACGCGGCGCAGTGGCAGCGGGCTACATTACATCGAACGACTTGTTCCACCTAACCTGTTTTGAGGCCGTAGGGGAATTGGGTTGTTAAACCACTGTGTCCAGGGCATGGTGTTGGAAGACAGAGCCCATCCCTCTCCTTCCTTTGCCTTCCCTAAAATGCTAGGCATGCATTTATGCCTGGGTGGGGTTGTGGAAAGTCCCCCGTCTGCTTGCCTGACCATTTGGCTATGGACCCCACACAAAGGTAAACACAAAAGCAATACAGAGTTAACTCTCTCAAGCAAAAGGAGGACCTGTCCTTGGTTAAATAACTGGCTGATCTAGACAAGTACAGCAATGATTACAGCCTTTTATGGGCTGTTATAGTTAAGATTACAAAAACTAAAACTGTCATGAGAAAATTGCTGTGGAAAAGCGATGAGTACAGACCTCTCTGAGTGTCTCTAGCAGCTCGTGACACAGTGTTTCCCTGTTATTGGTGCTGCTACCAGTACTCCAGGCTGGTCTGTACAGGAAAAAAATACTGTGAATCTCCTAGATACGCTTATCCATGAGGATCTTTGTACTACGGCTTTGGAAGACAAAAATCTGGTACTACAGTTACATCTTTACATTGATTATTGTTCTTGCTCTAAGGCTGTCTTCCTCTTCTTCTTTATTGCATTTTAGCTGGTGCCAATGCAGGCCACCGCAGCCTGCTGCTCTCTTCTATCCAGTGCTTGCTTCTTCGCGCCCGCCTAGGTGTAACCCAACTCCTCTAAGTCCCGCATGACTGTTTTCTCTGTCGTTTGTTGACCTCCCATTTTTTAGAGAACTAATACAGCAGTAAACGTTTAAAACCATTCTCACCGTGCAGTGACGTGAACGAGGCAGTGCAGGGTGCTCTCCAGTGAGGCCAGGTCGTAGAAGTGGGAGGGGTCAGCTAGGTGTAACCTCTGTAGGAACCCTTGTGCCAGGTCCCCCAACATCGGCTGGTGGGCCCTGCTTTCACACAACGTCAACAAGCGTGACGTTTTAGTTTTAAGCCTTGTTTTCTCATTACAAAGATTAACAACACAAAGGTTGCTGAGCAGGTTGAAACATCCTCAAAACCGCCACCAAAGTCCACTCAGGGGACCGATAAAATCTGGTCTATGTGGACGATAGACAGAATTCTAAATGCTGGTGTCAATGGGAAAAATTATCTAAGGGACCACCAAAAAGTCCTAAAAAGTTATATAGAGGTGGTCACTTTTACAGGTTTGACTGAACTGATACAAACTGGGTGAATTTTTGGTTAGTTTGCTGGTTGCTATCCTCATCTAATATGTCTATAGAAACATTTTCAATGCTGACAGAAAGTCTGCCTCACCCCGGTTCCCCGAGCACCAGATGACTACACAGTGCAGACAGCAGGGCCATGAGTTGTTTCTGCAGCGTGCGATGCGCCGTCAGGACCTGGACCTTCGGCCCCATCATGTTCTCCTGCTCCTTGTTGTCTCCCTGACTCAGTAGCCACAGCAGAGGACTGCCTCTGGTCAGCACCAGATCCAGCAGCCAGCGGCTGATGGAGTCTAGGCAGAGAGAGAATCATTCTTTATTCGAAAATAAGAAAGTAACATAGAGCCCAGGTCACTTCGGTCATTGCTGGCCGAACGTGCAGGGAAACAAACATTCACAAACATGTACATGTACAGTAAAATATACATAACACTCCACATAATATTGCACATTACGTTTCACTTTACAATCGTTAAAAGAATTTGAAAGGCTTGAAAAAGTTGTCATCTTTTACGATTCCATTCATTTACATGCGTTTTTTACGCGTTAAGTCTGAATGAGACGGCAGTTCATCAGTTAGTAGAGTCCGGTGTTTCCCAATTCGGCTCATGACGTGCATTCCATATAACGTAAGATGATAGAACAGCTATACGGCTAATGTCTCTGGAAAAGTTCTTGGGTGGTTTTGCTTTAACTGTCTTAAACATTGTCTTAAGTCTGCTTTTGTTGTCGGGTGTGATAAGTCCCCTGGACCCAATCTCGAAGCAGAAGAATGGGCAATATTTAAAAGAACATATCTGAGAAGAGCCAGTAATAGAAACAAAGTACAAAATGTAGTTCCTCTTCAAGGGCAGCTCCTCAAATAATGGCATAACAATAAAAAATTGAAAGAAACACAGAAAACCAAAAAAACAAACCGATACTAACATTAGATACATGAAATGAGAATCTTAATTTCATGATTCAGACAGGACATTGGTGTAAGTGTGTGCAATGTGTTGTCCAAAACATGCACTATAAACTTGCAGCTATGACAGAAACAGAAGGTCAACAAATTTATCCCATTCGTCTAGTCCAAGAGTGTTAAGCCTGTAACAGTGTACGAAATACTTTTTTGAGCCAGGTTGCCCAGTGGCAACCTAGGATGAAAGCTAGGTTGCCCATCAAAATTCCAGGTTGCCCCAAATTTCAACTCTTCTACATTGTGATTAACTTTGTTAGAATGCAATGTGCATTTATACATTTCTGACACAGAGTTGTTTCCCCTTGCCTGAAGTGATGAGCTCTTCCATGGGAACTTCTCAATAAACAGTTCCCAATGGAAGAAAGGGGCATCCTTACCACAAAATTTAGGTAGTGCACTGAGCTACCTGGGTGTAGAAATAGGTTGCACCAAGCAAAATATGGTTGCACGGTGCAACTGGGCAACCTAGTATTTCGCACGCTGTGTAAAATGAAGAAAGTTTTAGGAAACATTCCACACAGATAGACTACACAGCTCTAGAAGCTTGTTTACTGTGTTTGACATCTCTAGAAGAAGAAGGTCCCGTGCTCTTGACAGAGTCATAGGGGTGGTGCCCATATCCATTTCTGTAGCCCTTGGGCGACACACAGTTGTGCAATCACTACAGCAGGGGGCTGGTCCGCTGGTAGCGCTGTGTGTTTGACCTTCCCACACTCTTTCTCATATGTGCTGAGTGCTAAGCAGAGAAAGAAATGTGTACCATTTTTAAAGTCTTTGGTATGACCCGGCCGGGGTTTGAACTCACGACCTCCCGGTTACAAAGCGAGCACTCTACCAATTGAGCTATTGCACCGGTTCCCACTCTCTACATGTTATTTATTTGTCGAAAACCACTTCTCTAGTCTACTGTGCAGGAGGAACCAAATAGAGGGAAGCAAGGAGCTGGCTCCTGTCCTAGGCACTTAGGCAGGCATTTCTCGAGTCAAGAAAATGGAAAAATCATAATGGTTGGCTGGGTTGCTTGAAACCTGACCTCTGATGTTTCTCCTGCTCTTGAAGAATAACAGCAGCACTTTCAGTACTTCGGACAGTAACAAGTCGTCTTCTCCGTTGGCCGGCATCACCTCAAGAAACCTGTAAGAAACACAGGACAAGCAGGGTTCGAAATCCTTTTTTTTACAACCTGCACAGATGCAGCTAACACTGAAAATTACCTGCACCAGACAAGTTTTACCCTGCACCACTGAGAATGTAGGAAGTATGTATCACATTAAAAACTGTTCAGAAACCATTGCTGTTATTTCTTTTATGCTTCATAGCTGGTGACAGTCAATGCAGCGATTGACAGAATCAGCAAAAAATTCACAAAACAAATAAAACAAAAAATCCTAATGCTTCACAGAGGTGGGAAATATTCAATTTCTTGTTCTTTACAAAATACAGGAAGATCACCTTTTGAAGACAGGTTTCCAATCCAGATTGAACAGGACTTTAGCTACAGAGCCGCTAGAAGCATTTCCATTCCCGCTCGCCACCGCATCGCTGGTCAGCAGGAGGGCTAGTCTCACCAGGGCCAGCTTGGCAACGTAGTGGGAAGGAGCGCCCTCTATCTCCTGGATGTTGAACTGCAGAGCTGTTTTGATGTGAGTTGCCCTCAGCAACAGCTTGTCACGGGAGGTGAGGACAAGGGAAGGTGGGATTCTGAAAATTGCATAACAGAACCATAGCCTGTGTTACACAGAATAAAGAGACTCTTTCTACACAACCAAGTGTTTTATTCAGCCGACGTTAAGAAGTAGGAAGTAAATAACTCGTATACAAAACACTTTTTCTATATGTTTGTTATCAGTACCTGTACTTTGTATATATCCAACTTCTGTACGTTTGGGACCGCATTTTAAATACAGTTCCCTAAACAGTGCATGTGTATTTGTAGATATGTAAATACGTTTGGGAATGCATCTACAGCAGCGACACCTATGCTGCAGTGCAATGTGAACCAGTCAGAATTGCCCTGAGGAAGGTGACAGACGGTCACCGAAACGTCGGCTGAATAAAACACTTGGTTGTGTAGAAAGAGTCTCTTTATTCAGTGACTTACAAACCTAATGAAACTATTCACGGGCCTGTGTTACACAGTCTCTTAATCTTGCTATCAGGCTGCTTGGGCCTCCTCTCTGAGAGCTTGTGTCCATACACCTCCAACTCAGCTCAGGATTCTTTATCACTATGAAAATCAGTCCAATAGGAGCTCAGGATTCTGTCACTATGGAAACCAGTCATCACTTCCTCCAACAGTGGCCAACACTATGGTAATAGACTGTTCTCAATCTGACAATGATTGGTCCATGTTAGCTAATAATCAGAAATATATTATACATATATATGGCCTCCTTCAGTCAATATTGACCATGGTAAAATCCTAATTGATAACAGCCCTACAGCTTCAGCTATGGCTGAACAGTCCTATACGAGAATGACAGTCTCTGCCACATAGGGCACATTTGTAAGCTGACTCAGGTCTGTGGCAGAATTCAGAAATACAAACTTTGTGAACAATCTATACAGTATTTACCCGTCTTCCGTTTCTTGATCACCAGCCTCAGCTGCCAGTTGGTCCATGCCGCCCGCCCATGGCACGTTCCAGGCCATACGCAGCATCTCTGCAGGGGGTCCCTCCTGCAGCTGGCCTGTGTCAGTGTCACACTCGGGCTGGTGGGGGCTGGTGTGGTGGTGGGTGGGGGGCTGGAAGGGCAGTCTGTACCTGCAAGTACAGAGTATAATCATAGCAAATAAGGTATCATTTTAAAGGGTAATAAACAATCTTTTCAATGATATATAAGACCATGTAATTGATGAAGTGTCAATGGAGATATGATCAACCAAAGTTCAGCTTCCATAATTTTTTTCGTAGACATGAAATGAGAACTTTTGGGCCCTTTGACCTAACTTCCTGTCAGTGTCCCTGAAGTGCCTAGCATGTGGAAAGGACTACGGACACACAAGCAAACACACAAACAGACACACTGAAACAAAACATCCACACACAGGTAACAAATACAGAGCAGTACAAGAGAATAGGCAGTCGTTACCTTGTCACAACATTGAGTGGCAGGCAGACTACGGACACACAAGCAAACAAACAAACACACATACTGAAAACAAAACCTCCATACACCGAGGTAACAAATACAGAGCTGTAGAAGGGAATAAGCAGTTGTTACCTTGTCACAACATTGAGTGGCAAGTTGAAATGTTCAGTAGGAGGCTGTTCACTGTCTTTGCTCCTGCAGGTAACAGTTAAGAGGAAGCAGTCAGTAACAAACTCAGTGTACGAAATACTTTTTTGAGCCAGGTTGCCCAGTGGCAACCTAGGATGAAAGCCAGGTTGCCCAGTGGCAACCTAGGATGAAAGCTAGGTTGCCCATCAAAATTCATGGTTGCCCCGAACTTAAACTCTTCTACATTATGATTAACTTTGTTAGAATGCAATGTGTACTTATACATTTCTGACACAGAGTTGTTTCCCCTTACCTGAAATGACAAGCTCTTCCATGGGAACTTCTCAATAAACAGTTAACAATGGAAGAAAGGGGCATCCTTACCACACAATTTAGGTAGTGCACTGAGCTACTCGGGTGTAGAAATAGGTTGCACCAAGCAAAATATGGTTGCACGGGGCAACTGGGCAACCTAGTATTTCGCACGCTGAAACTGCACCTTTGGTCAATTTTATGGCTGGATGTTATATATTACATTACCAGAAATATTTTTGACTCCATACTTGTGTCAAGCACCATGGTTCACAAGGACACAACAGGATTAAAAGTACTAGTATTTTTGGCACTGCATTGCATAATGAGATGGTCTTAGTTTTGAAAATATAAGGCAGAAAAATGATTTGAAGAACATAAGAGGTGGAAATTTCTCCCCGAAGTGAGATCAACCTACCATATTTGAATGGAGGCGACTTCATCGAACAGCAGTAAAGTGAGAAGACTGGCCGCCTCTGTGCAGGTCCTGTCATCGTACGAACTCTGCAGGGCACCTGCAGGGAGACATAGTTACAATTTGAACAAGACATAAACAAGAAATACTCATACCTTCAAGTATCAGAGTTATCGACCAAGGATTCAGGTGTTCAAAAACTCGTATTTTCCAAGAACTACGCTACCATCAAGTACAGTTGGGGCATCATCACTAGATAGCTTTAAACAACGCCTGCAGTTATATGTGCAAAGATTGGGTGTAACAGGTCGTTCGGTGTAATATAGCTAGCTGCTGCCTTGCTGTGTGCCTGCAAAGCTGGTGTGTTATGCCGAAGGGCGGTTAAACCGGCTATACAGATACAGATACACTGTACTTACATCTGAGTACAGTGAGGTAGAGAGGCATCTCCTGTCTGAGGGCATGTCTGAGGGAAGGGTCCTCCTGCACCAGCAGTCTCAGGATACACAGGCACGGGGGGACCAAGGCTCGCTTCTCAAGCTGGAAAAAAGGAATGTGATTTGGAACCAGTTTAGCTCAAGTGAACTCAATGAATAGTTGAGTTACTTTTCCACTGGTCGTGACAGAGAAGACAGACGCTATGTACAGTATTTACAGGATCATCATATCAGGGAAATTCCCCTAGCTCTTTTTGACAAGTACAGTGAATAGCCTACCAGGGCTTAAAGTCTCATCCTAAGGACTGCGACCCTTTTCAGTAGCATGCATGTCAGGTGAGCAACACAGCCGAGATTCAAACTCATGACTTCCTTGGTCCAGAGGCAGGGTCACTAAGCACTGGACTATTATTGCTGATTGAGGTGGACTTTATAACTGAGACAAACCTAGGTTTGGCTACACAGGTGCAAAGAAGCAGCCCTTTTAGTGAACTAAAAATATCATTATCCTCATTCAAAAAGGTTGCTTTCTCATCAAACCCACCTCATGGTTCTCCCCTTGAATGGCTTGTTTCAGGTAGTTGACAGTCACATCCACTCCGCCTTGTCTTCGGAACGTCTCGTGCATGAGCTGGTCTGAAAGTCAGTGTCATGTACTGTGTAATATTTGCCAATAAATAAACAAAATGACAGAGCCAGGTGATTACAAAGACAAGCATGTAAGAGACCACAAGCATGTCCAGACAGACATAGCCATGATGTTATTCTTTCTTAAACAGATTATTCTCCTCCAATAACTGCATCATCATATGCTTTTTGAAATCGGACACCTCTTACAGAAACTTGTTTTTCCGCAATGCCTATGGTTTACTGTGGAGCTAATTATCTTTTTTGGTTGTTTGTATGTCCCTCTGTATATATTCATTTAGCCTGTATTTTTTAAATGTGTTTTTTATGGGTCATACATACCTGAAATAAAGAGTAAATGAATGAAATGAATGAATGACTTACCAGCCAGTATAGTAGTGAACTGCTGTGCAGCCGAACTCCTGACCACCCCTTCCACAGTAGGAGAAGTGTACAGGTCCCACAGCTTCAGTACATCCTCTGGCTGAAAAACACAAATATAAGTACCTCTACCAACTCAACCGTGTAATGTTCAAGTGAGTAGAGTGTTCACCTTGCATTTGGTTGGTCATGATTTCAATCTCTGCCCGAGTCATAGCAAAGACTTAAAAAATGGTACATGTACATACATAATGAAGTATACCAACACAGATGAACTTTCATGCTATGGTATATACTGCTTTCTCTGCTTATCACTCAGCATTTGGGAAAGAGTATGGGAGTTGAACACACGTAACATTACCAGTGGACTAGCCCCCTGCTGTAGTGATTGCACAAAGTTGTGTGGCCCAAGGGCTATTGATGGGCTCTGCCCTATGCACCATCTGGTGTGGGAAAAACTTTGAATACCAGCCCAGAAAAGAAGAAATGTGTTCAAGTACCAGGGTTACCAACCAAGGATTGAGGTGTTCAAAAATTTGTTTTTCCTTACGACTATTGTAGAGTGGAACTTGCTGCCACCAAGTACAATAGAGGCATCCTCACTAGCTAGCTTTAAACAAACTTGGCTCACCTGGAATATGGAAGACTGCTTCTCCCCACTCGGTTGTTGCTGCTGTTGCCTGACAATAAGAATGTCTTGAGCCTTAAGGATGGCCTGCTCTGCATCCTGAGGTAAGAGCTGTGAAGATCCATTCTCCAGGGCCAGGTGCTGACTTACCATGGCTGCTGCCTCTTCCCTCATACTGTATTATACACAGGACATCAATTACAAGACAGTAACTTTCATATGATGCACTACCAGGGCTCGAAATACTTTTTTCTGCACTGGTGCAGGTAACACTGAAAATTAGCTGCACCAGACAAATTTTACCTGCACCACTTTGTATCCAGAAAGTATGGATCATACAAAAAACTGTTCCGAAACCATAATGCCATTATTTCTTTTATAGTTAATACCCGGTATGTAAAGTTAGTCTAAGAGTGTTTAAGAAGAAGAAGAAGAACAAATATGCTGCCTACCTGGAGTCTCTGGACAGAAGAAGCCTCAGCCCTCCCCTTAAGCGTTCCAGTTTGGGCAGATACCCTGCCTCCCCCTCTGAAGACGGGTGTAACAGTCCGACTACACATCGACCCAGTTTGGACTCCACACTGGCATAGCCCTGACAAGGAAGGCGGTGACGTGGTTAGGGTTGTCGACCTAAAGAATCTAAAGCTAAAGGTTCTGCGTTCGAATCCGAGGCAGGTCCCTCTGTTGTGCCCTTGGGAAAGGCACTTTACACCTATTTCCTCACTCGACATGAAAATGAGAACCTAGCTTCGATTAGGGACGTCCTCTTGGATAGGACGTGAAGCCAGAGGCCCCGTGTTTGAGGAGAGCCAAACCTCAAGTACGTTAAAGATCCCGTCACCACCCTTATTGATAGTGGTCCTTCAATTTTCATAGCTTGTATGAAAAATAAACCACATCCTTTCTTCCAGCAATGTTGTACCAAGTAATGTTACAGATCAATATCATTTAAATACTGTATATACTTACTGATTGTTGGTAAACTTACATAATACAAAATAGACATAAAGGAACTCCCTATTCTAGCATGGTGTGTCAGCATCATTACCTGCAGTACTGGAAGCACAGGCAAGAGGGCGTCCATGAGCTTGTTCCATACAGCAGTAGTCATGATCAGCCTGCCCTGCAGGAGGTACAACAGCAGCTCTGCTGCCATCTCACCAACCTGGGAACAAGAGCAGAGGTCAAATATAAGGTTATACAATACTACTAATAACACTCAGTCCACAGGCAAGCTTACATAACAAAGAAGCTTTCCATGTACCTTAGTTTTGCTTTCGGCCAGTCCGAAGCAGCAGATCTGGTACAGCACATGGGGGTCGACCAGGAACAGCACCGAGCGACAGGACAGCGATGCTGTCTCGGCAGCACGGCTGATCCCCAGGACTTCCTGTCAACAAGCAGTGCAGAAGGACAAAAGAAATTGAGGATTGCAGATCTAGACTTCTGTGAGGTACCTAGAATTGTTGTGAATCTCTTGTTTTATTCATTTATGTTAGACCTTCCTGTCAGTCTGTGGTTATACCATTCCCCCCTCACTTCCTGTGACCCTACCATATTCAAATATATCTTTATTTGCATATCAATTAATTGTTGGCGGTTATAAACCTGGAAACATCATCCGACTAAAGCAGAACTGTATGGGACTTTACCATCTGTGTCAGCTACCATACGGGAGAGGAGGGCCAGGTTTGCTGGACATTGCTACAGAAACAAAGACGAGCTTGTCAGTGAGCTGTTGCTCTGGGCACCAACCCATGGACACTCCAGCGTAGGGTGACCCCATCGTACCTTCATTGACCAACTCGCTGAAGACGCTGGGATGAGGGCCGAACATTTGGGGCAGTTAATGGCGGACAGAGCGGCATGGAGAGAAAGAGTGGACTCGGTTCGGGCAACTCGCCCGACCTGATGATGATAAACCTGTGGTTCCTAAGAATTCTCCAGTGTTACTGACGAAAGGTAGTGGATGCTACCTGAAATGTCTGACCGTTTCCAAAATCATATCCAGTTGCTTGAGTAACTGTTTTTTGGCACATATTCAAATATCTATGGACGCGTAGGCAACAAATAAACACACCGAAAACAAAACCTCCTTACCTGGAGGTAACAAACTGTACAGAGAAGTGTTGCCCGTACCTTGACAGTGTTGAGACATGTCTGGTAGGCCGTGTGCCGTACTTTCTCGTCTGGGTGAGCCAGGAACTTCAGCAGAACCCTGGTGCAGTCTTGGACCAGCTGAGGATTGGCATGGACCGGTTTACACCTAAAGGACAAATCATTAACATTGCATACTTCTATGCATTATCTGTATCTGTATCTGTATAGTATAGCCGGTATAACTGCCCTTCGGCCGATATAACCGCCCTTATCTGGTGTTAGTCAACTTATCACTTGCAGGTTGGTAAATCAATGCATATTCATAGTTTTCTTCTATATAGGTAGATAATTTTTTTCTCTCCCAACATTTCAGCAGCTGCTCTGCTGCCTTCATTAGGGCAATGTGAACTTTCTCCTTGTCGTATTGTTATGTTTTCCAACGTGACTTTATTTGAGAATGCATCCTTGTTGTGATAATGACATCACAATATGTCTGTCCTTAACTAACTAAAGTAAAGGCAATTACATACCTTATGTAATTTTGATTTTCATTAAAATGAAAAAAGTTGTGTAAAAATCAGTGATAATGTCTATCTGCATCTACTCTATAAATAGAAAAATACATACATGTCTGAGCAAAGCCGGACAAACTGTGAAACAAGGGCCAAGTGTTGGTGGTACGACAGACTGCTTAAAGCACCCTCTGCCAGCTCAACCATGTCCTGCAAGGAGCGGCCACCCTGGAAAAACATGTGTACTTAGTTTGACCGTTACTTGTGACAGGCTGAATAAAAGTTCTAAACGACTGCGGTGTAAAAGATGTTGGTTAGCTTGAGGAATGAATCCACTCTGCTTTGTAAAACAAACATCCGTGAATAGTTTCATCAGGTTGGTAAGTCACTGAATAAAGAGACTCTTTCTACACAACCAAGTGTTTTATTCAGCCGACGTTTCGGTGACCGTCTGTCACCTTCCTCAGGGCAATTCTGACTGGTGACAGACGGTCACCGAAACGTCGGCTGAATAAAACACTTGGTTGTGTAGAAAGAGTCTCTTTATTCTATAAAACAAACAGTTACTTCAAAGCCCTTCTCCTTGACAAACTGCACACTGCAGTCCATGGAGGTACAGATGTGCTGAGTGTGGCCGTACAGCTGGTAGTCGTCCTCGCTGGTCTGCTCCACGTACGCCACCACGACCTCGTGCGCTGCGGGATGCGTCGTCTGGAAGCCGGGGTCCATGGCCAACAGGGCTAGGGCGGAGGCCAGGCTCTCAGGGAGAATGTCGGCAGCCTGGACAGGTAGGCAAGATAAAAAACAAGTAATTGTAAGTAATTCCAAACCTCTGGGAAGATATGCACTGGAAAGGTATAAAAGTGAGAGCTTTTACTACTACAATGTACTATCATCACTACTACTACGTGTTGTACTACTTTTATCACTTACTAACTGCTGCTATTATCACTACTACTAATACTACTGTACAACTACTACTAGTACTACTACCACTATTACTACTATCACTACTATTACTATCACTGCTCATACTACTAGGTTGGGTTGATGCTAACCTTTTCCAGTGGCACGAACGCCTGCAGTAGGTAAGTGCTGAGGATAGCCAGTGCCATGTACACCATCCTGTGGTGGGTGACCTCGTTCTCTGGGGTTCTGGGTCCTCTGCTCTGCATGTTGTGGAAGTGTAACACCTCCCCGGTGTTGTCTAGAGCTTCTATCAACTCTTCAACCTGGAGTGCATTGTTATACAGATTGTTTGACTCGTTGACAGTATGAAATGACTGAGTCAAAATAATGCACCACAATTTGTATCTAAAGGTGTCTGAAACAAAATAATTTGTATGTTATTAACTCCTACATGTACATGTGAGTTAACATTATGATATTATTGCTTTGCTGAAGGGGAAATATAATCAGCAAGAAAAGATTTCAGACTTCTCAGTATTTGGTTTTTGTGACCTTCAAGTTCATAACCCTGGGGAAGTGTTTGGTCATGAATGTACTGGAACTGTGGCGAGGTTGTACGATGTAATCTATTGAGTATTAGTACCACCGATCATCTCCTCTCCTGCTATGCGCAGTTCTTGAGTAGTCTGCAGCACTGGGTGACAAACTGTAGAATGACGTGAGTCTATACATGTCCCGACACGCTCTCGTCCGTGTCACATGTTGAAGACTCGGCGGTCTCGCGAGAGTTCTCGTGGCCAATTCTTTCATATGGTAACAACCATCTGAACATGAATTCCTCCACATACTGCCCACTTGCTCCCAGCACCTGCTGGGTCACCTTCAGGGATGACCTCCCTATCAACTGTCAAAATCACCTCCCACCCACCATGCAACCGACAAGCAGAGACATAAACCAACAACTCAGCCACTCAAAATAAGTCACCTTAATTCCAACGCCTACAAGCCATTAACATTCAACAAGGATTGTTACAGATACTCGTTCTTTCCGCAAACTGTGAGAGACTAGAATAGTCTACCACAAGCCACCACAGATACAGCAGAACCTAAAAAGTTCAAGGAGGCTGTACTACAACAACTTAGACAGCAATAGCGCAGCGCACTCCCCCTGTACGTGTGGCCCCAACTGAGGGGCGTTGTGCAGTAACCTATCAAGATCAAGAAGAAGAAGTCTTTCTGACCAGTTCTGCTGCGACAGTGCTCTGGTCGTCCCACACCTCCGGAGTGAGCGCCTCCTCCATCAGCCCTGCAGACTTCTGCAGCAGCTCCAGCACCTGCGTCACCGCCGCAGGGTCATGTGACTTCAGCAGGGCCAGCCCATTGGCCAGCAGAGTGGTGCAGAACTGCGGCAGGCTCAGCTGGCTGAACTGCAGGGCCAGCATGTCCTCGGGTTCCAGGTCCTCCATGGGATCTGTCACACCCGACCTCACGCTGCTGGCTGTGATCGATCGGGAGGTGGAGGATCTAATAATAGTGGAAAAACAAGTCAGGAAGCTATCTGTATCTGTATTGTATAGCCGGTATAACTGCCCTTTGGTATAACACACCAGCTTCTGTATCTGTATAGCTGGTATAACTACCCTTCGGCACAACAGACCAGCTTCTGTATCTGTATAGTCAGTATAACTGCCCTTCGGCACAACACACCAGCTTCTTTATTTGTATAGTCAGTATAACTGCCCTTCGGCACAACACACCAGCTTCTGTATCTGTATAGCCGGGAAAACTGTTTTCGGTATAACACACCAGCTTCTATATCTGTACACCCAGACAGTATACCTGCCCTTCAACTTCGATGGCATGCGGCACAGCAGCAGCTGGTTATATTAAACTTACATGAAGGTGGGTGTACCTGTTTCTCTTAATGTACAAAAGTAGGTTGTAACACCTTAAACTTGTAGCAGTTTACCAGTTTAGGCAAACAAAGAAAGCAAAGAAACTCGACAGCCTTACGCAGAGGAAGGTGTGTTTCTGTCCCTGCCGTCTCCCCTGGGTCTGTCGGGAGTCTCCTCCAGCGCAGACAGCTGAGAGTCAGACTGGGGGGTGGGGGTGCTCATCTCCGTGGACGCTGTGGAGCTGGCCTGGGACAGGTAGTCTGGAATACAGAACAGGAAATAAATGTTTCAACATTTGTTTATTTGTTTATTTGTTCTTTGCACATGAAGAAAAAAACAATACAATAATGACAATAACAAACATGCAGGGGAGGCCTGAAACCTAAAAGGCTTATCTAGGTCCTACCCTAAACAAAATATAAATATAATGCTGTTACAAAATAACGCTGAATTAAACAAAATATAAATATAATGCTGTTACAAAATAACGCTAAATTAAACATACATGCACAAGCACAAGTTTGCTTGCTCATTACCACAAGGAGGTTGCACCTCTTTGATGATTATGGTATCTGTAAATGTAATATGATTAACAGCGTGCGAAATACTAGGTTGCCCAGTTGCACCGTGCAACCATATTTTGCTTGGTGCAACCTATTTCTACACCCAGGTAGCTCAGTGCGCTACTTAAATTTTGTGGCAAGGATGCCCCTTTCTTCCATTGGGAACTGTTTATTGAGAAGTTCCCATGGAAGAGCTCATCACTTCAGGTAGGGGGAAACAACTCTGTGTCAGAAATGTATAAATGCACATTGCATTCTCACTATAGTAAGTTAATCATAACGTAGAAGAGTTTAAATTTGGGGCAACCTGGAATTTTGATGGACAACCTAACTTTCATCCTTGGTTGCCACTGGGCAACCTGGCTCAAAAAAGTATTTCGTACACTGTGATTTTACAAAGTTATGTAATGTCCAAGAAGAAAATGCACTGTTCTTCAGAAAAAAGATCTTCCTGGCTTGAAAGGGTTTGAAGCTAGGTACTCATTTTCACCTGAGTGGAGTAAGGAAATAGCTGTAAAGTGCCTTTCCCAGTGTACGAAATACTTTTTTGAGCCAGGTTGCCCAGTGGCAACCTAGGATGAAAGCTAGGTTGCCCATCAAAATTCCAGGTTGCCTCAAACTCTTCTACATGATGTTTCCCCTTACCTTAAGTGATAAGCTCTTCCATGGGAACTTCTCAATAAACAGTTACCAATGGAAGAAAGGGGCATCCTTACTGCAAAATGTAGGTAGTGCACTGAGCTACCTGGGTGTAAAAATAGGTTGCACCAAGCAAAATATGGTTGCATGGTGCAACTGGGCAACCTAGTATTTCGCACGCTGCTTTCCTGAGAGCACAACACCCAGAACCTTCAGATTCTGAAGTCAATAACCCTCGAACCACCAAGCCATCTTGCCACTTTTTGATGAGGATAGGCAGAGAAACAAGAAAGCTTTTTAAAAAAGCTGGCCATAGGCCGCAAAATGGGAATAGCTGGTTGGGTGGCATGGGTGTGCACTATTAATGACTTGCTCACCTTGCTCGAATTGTAGCAATGCTAAAAAGAGTGAATTGAAAGACCTCAAAAATAGACAGTGTTGCTTCCCTTTGCTTCCCACGGAGGGATCGCGTTCCTAAATGACGTAGACGTCAGAATTGTCCAATTGCTTTGAAATTGCCGAAACGTAATTTGAATTGTCTCGAGCTGAAATTTAGCGTCATTTTGACATCGGCACAATGTAATTTCAAGGCCTGGCTTAGCATTGCGTAACGCGTGCGATTAGACATTGCGCAACTTCTTGCGACACATCCTGCATTCACATGTTAATTTCGAGGCCTGGCTTCGCATTGCGTAAGGTGCGGTTAGACATTGCACAACTTCCGGTGCGCAACTTCCGGATTCCTGCAAACCATGCTACCAACTACCAAACGGATTCCGGTCTATGGTAAAAATTAAGAGGAGAAGATTTGTGGTACCTTGTCTGGGGCAGTAGAGTATGTGTTTGAGGGTACCTTGTCTGGGGCAGTAGAGCGCAGGGTCCTGGTAGAACGCCAGCCTGGCCTGGAGATGGACGCACAGGTTCCGTAGGCACAGAACTGCACCCTGGGAAGGGTCATGACCTCCATCAGCTGGTACCTTCAGCAAGGACACCAGGGTCTGTGCAGGCAATGATGATAATAAGTTTATTGCAAAATGCTGAAGGCTAATTGCAAGTAGCGTGAAAAAGAAAAACACACAAAGCATGGGCTGTGCTACCTTGACGATGGCAGGCCTCTGGAGGAAGGTTTCTGCCGGGAAGTCGTAGAACACGACGTTACTGAGGAACTCACAGGAGCTGGTCACAAGCTGGGGGTTCCCGCTGTTCAGGGACCTGCAGGTCGTACGGAAAAAAAACACGTCTCAAGCTTGTCTAAATGTTACTATAAGTCTTGAAACTTTTGCAGTAATTTTATTTTTTGGGTATTCAGTGACCGCTCCAGCGCAAATTCATCACAAATAGTAAATATGTTTATAGAATTGCTTCAACCACAAATTTAAAACATCATGAAAACCTCCCATCCAGGATAGAGGTTTCAGATTATCCAGTTGCCTCTTGTATTTTATATTGGATCATAAATACAATGCAGGTGAACTTGCACTTTGATAATGCAAGTTTTTTGAACTACACAATCATATAAGACATAAGACCAGAAAAGACAGTCAGGTGTAAGAGGTTTCATGTATACAAGTTTCTCACATACTATATACGGTAGTATACAGTTGGCATCCATACCTGTATATGTTGAAGAAATTTACCTGTTAGTAGCAGCTAACACGTGCCTGTCCGTGGGGGTGAGAGACAGCCAGGGGAAGGTGGAGAACCTCAGACAGGTGGGGGAGGGCAGGGTTCCCTGCTCCTGCTGCTCCTGTTGGTAGTTTGCCATGAGGGTAGCCGTGCTGCCACTGTCTCTACGGAAGTAGCCGACTCTGGGCTCCATGTAGGGCAGCGGGCCGTGGGGACCTGGCTGGCTGGCCAGGCTGCTGTTCTGCTGGCTCATCAGGGAGTCTGATGCCTCCGTCAGTTGTTTGGGCTGTGTGTCTTCTTGCATAGGTGGAATAGTTGATTCTGTAGAACACAAAGATGTATCAATTCTTAGACTGACTTATGGTGGAAAACACATTTGTGGAAGGACTGATATAAGCCTAGAGACCAGACTGAAAAGTGTGATCTGGCTCACACTGTGAAGGACCCCTACTCTTTTTGATAAGTGTGGTGGGATCTTTTAAAGTGCTTGAGGTGTGGCTCTCCTCGAACACAGGACATCCAGCTTTATGTACCATCCGAGACAACATCCCTAGTAACCAAAGCTAGTCACTCTTTTTCACCTGAGTTGATTGAGGAAAAAGGTGCAAGGGCACAACAATGAGGCCAGAGGCCTGCTAGGGATTCAAACCCAGAACCTTCAGATTCTGAGTCAACCACAAGACCACCTTGCCACTGATACTGATAGTCAATCATTGTTTATTTCAGACACAACGGTCCATATAAAACAGAAATGTGACATAACACAAAGACATCTAAAAAACTAGAGACATTGAACTATGTACAGATAAATATATAAAGAAAGACTGCCGCACAGTCCTGCCACAAAAAGACCCCCTTACGGTGGGTGGGCCAATCTACAATAGTATCTCCAGAACGGGCTACACGAGAATGCCTCCGAGCGGAGCAGTAGTTTTATAATAACATTCTCAGATCCTAACAGCCGGGAGCTAAATGAATACAACAGCTTCCGGTGCCTGGCGTCGAATGTATCCACACACGACTTCACAAATAGGTCGCTGTTACTCGTACTTCTCGGCTGAGACAGTAGGATGTTCCTACTGTAGTATAGTGATCATGATACTAACCTGTTAAGAGCGGAGAAGTAAACTTCACAGCCCTGTGCTGGTAGATGCACTCTCTGCTGTGCTCCTCAGGCCCGGGGCGGGGCAGCATCATCAGCTGGTTCAGGATCTGGTCCGTGATTGGCTGAAGCTCCGCAGGAACATCCTTCCTTAGCTGGGACAAGAACGCAACGGCGCCGAGCGAGACCAAGATTTCTACTGCTGAGGCGTGCTGAGAGGAGAGATTGGACAATGGGTATTAAGGTTGATGGTTGAACTGTTCCTTGTACACAACCAATAACAATTACCTGCCAATGTTTTGATGGTCTTGCTACTTTCCTCAAGGCAATGGTGACTGGTCCTACTTCCCACTGTAGCTAGGTGGGGCTGCAGTGGGAAGAATGTGGTCCCAACTGCGACATGAGCTTATCACTAGTACTGTTCATGTTTTGATTTTTATCATTGGTTGGCCACCCATGAGTGCACTTATCTGGCAAAACATCAAATCTATTTTGGATAATTTGTACCATTTTCAACCTACAGAGAAGTACTAGTAGGCCACTCTATGATAGTTCTAGGAAAAACTAATTTTTGCACTGTGGTACTTATAAGTTATAGGCATCGCTATTTCTGGTTCTTTTCTGAGCTGGTATTGGATACTTCAGGGGTCAAAATACCCCTCTGTGTGCAACTTGGTGCAAGTAAATTTGGTGTCCTGCAACAAATTTTTTGCCGGTATGCACCGCGGTGCAAGTTTGCTTTATCTGCTGTTACTACCAGGTACCTGTAGAAATACCCAATAAAGAACTGGAAAGGGAACAAAACCAGAATCCATGAAGTTTTTATTAAAGTTACTACATGTACTTTTGGTTGTGTTTGTTTTATTTTTGGTGGGTGCAACTATTTTTTTTCTGGTGCAAGTATTTTCATCTGCACCAGTGCAAGTTGGCCACAAAATCTATTTCGACCTCTGCATACTGACCTGTGCTAGCCTGTGCAGCAGCCCCAGCACTTCCTCCTGCAGTGGGCAGGAGTGGAAGTTGAACCACTCCAGCAGCCGGATCAGCAGGGGTCGGTGCTGCACCAGGTCAGCCTCACACACCAGCCCATGCTCCAGTTTACTCAGGATGTTCAGCAGCGCGCGCACACGGATCTCCTCCAGATCATGGCCTGGGGAACCAATCAATCAATCAATCAATCAATCAATCAATCAATTAATCATCCACAGGCATTAGGAGCTGATATATGCTGGCTGTAGACATCTCTTTCCAGGATGTCCTCTAGATCATGCCCTGTGGGAAAGGGGTAAATCTTCATGCAAATCAAAGTTGAACTGTAGAGTAGAGTAGAATCTATGGCCAGGTAGGACGTCAGTCCAGTTGAGGCAACTTTGTACAATTTTTGATTCCTATTGCCTGAGTATTGGGACAGAATACTGGTATTAGAAGTAAAAGTTCAGCCTGTTTCAAAACTTTGGGACTCTAGCTTGAAAGTTCTCTAGTTTTGAAGCAGTCAAAAGAAAGTTCTGAAACAAAGTTGTACTGTAATTTCCAACGCAAATATTTTTTTTTGCGGGAAAAATTATTGTTTACTGTAATTTCCAACGTGAAGTGTGGGGAAATTGGACAGTTCAACCAATACTGTTTTTCAGAACCAGGTACCTTTAATTTACGTGTACAAATTTGACCTGGACGAGATATACGGAATATACTAATAATTTATACACATAATGACATATAGAACGTAATTAAGGGGGAGGGGGGCTAAACATACGAAAACAACATAATTTTGGCCACTTACCGAGCTTATTCAGCAGTGGTGTTAGATTAATATCCTCTGTATTGGATCCCATGTCTGCCAGGAACCACGCTATCCAGTGATAACCTTAAGCATAGTCATAATAAAACAAATATCATGCACTGATCGACGAAAGGTCTTCTCCAGTTCTTCGTTTTTCAAAGATTCCGCCATTTTGGTACTACGTTTCGATCTCGTTCCCAGACCAACATGACTTATGCGGTTGTCCGATCTTCATTGGTCAGTTTACGCAAATATTTCCATGAACGGACGTACATAGATAGACTAAACTTGTGTATACAGATTATATTTTAAATGGGTAACGTGGCATAGTGAGCTCTTTCCACCGAAAGCATATACATTTTACTGGGTTCGAGAGCAACGATGACGTAGTTGGAAGCTTCCACTACTTTACAGGGGTGGCCACACCCATCGGACTCTCTCTCCTACTTTGACAGCTCAGCGTTTCTCCCTACAAAACAAGAAGACCCTGCCCGATCGTGAAATATTTCTCAAATCTCACTTACAACTGAAACCACCTGTGTATCCACAGAATGTCTTGAACCACTACGGTCTCATATAACGTTTCGCAAAATACCAGATCTATGAGTCATCATGCCCCCCCTCCCCCTTCCGCCTTCTTACAACACTATGCCGTCATAGTGTACTTTAGACCGATGACATAACGGCTAAGACTAGTCTTTAGTCAAAGGTCGAAGACGTTGGTACTGGTCGTGAACAGTAGTGGTAAGGCTATTTATTTTCCTTCCATGATCCAATGTGTTATAAGACTTTATCGATCGATCGTTGTATGCAACAACTTGTTGTGTTGTAACGTTATACCATGGAGTTAAAATATAATCTTATTTTAACTCCATGGTTATACACTAGTGGTTGACCCAGTTACCGCCCTTAAGGTAGCAGAACACACTTATCTCCCAATGGGCATTCGTATGGTTAAGGACCCCAAGGTGACTCACTTCGACTAGATGAAAATTATAGTAGGGTGCACTAGAGAAGCACAACAAACTTATTCATTCAAAATTACGGTATAATCTACAAAATTCATGGGAAAACAAAAAAAGTTATGGTTTTTTAACAATTTGACGACCACTTTGATATACCCCTCTGCGCAGGTCAACAGAACTGCAGCCGTCTCACCCAGGCGGTCAGCTGCATGCATCGCGCGCATTTATACACTGAACGGGCAGACTTCACAATTCTAATCATACGATTTAAAAGCCGACTTATCATACTACAATATTGTTGAGTTCATGCCTCCCTGCCTTTCACGTTAACGCCTTTAGAAACACTTCAAGATTGCGTCCGCACTACGTTTTTACCTCTACGTCACAGAGGACGGGGGTCGCGGAAGAATACTGTGTTCTGCTACCTTAAATTGATGATGAATAGTCTTTCAAGTTGATTTGTTTATCCAGTGTTATACGTATCTCAGCACTTAACTATAACTGAAAGGAAGCTATAGTGGTTGTGTAATGTTAATTATGTTTTTATTTATGAACCCTAAAAGTATACCCTTGTATACACTTGTGCCACAAGGGTAAGTTGTGCCCTTATGTTGACTTGTATGGCTGCTTAATGATTATAAAATACACATTTCTGACTCTTGTTTCTTTTCCCAAACCTTTGTAGATCCTGGTGCTTAGTTTAAGGGACTCACTAGAACCAAATCATGGAGGACAAGTTGTGGGAAAACATCACGGACCACATCATCATCCACATCCTGTCCTACCTGCCTGTCCACCACCGGCACCACGCCGGTGCGACCTGCAGGTCATGGAACCGCGCCTTCAACTCTCCGCTGCTCTGGCGCCACCTCAGGGTCACCTTCCACTCGGAGAAGGACGTGCGCTGGCTGGGGTGTCTGAAACGTTACGGGACCCACTTCAGAACCGTGCACATCGACTGCAACCAGGAGAACATTGTCAACAGGAAGATCACCTGCGATTTCATCAACGAGCTGGCGCGGCTTCCTGAAAGGCGGCTTAAGCGGTTCATCGTCATCTTCTCTGGGATGAATCCCTACTTCTACGCTGGTCAGGAGATGCATGAAGCTATCGAGGATCTATTTGGCCCCCCTCCCACCCAATGTAACGTCATATCTACCCTGGAACACGTGGATCTGGGGAAGCTGTCTATTGCTTACTCAGACAAACTGTTTCTGCCACTCGCTGAGAACAACCCCAACCTGAGGTTCCTCAACATTCAGAACGCTTCTCTGGTCTGTAAGGTGTCGTCGGACTGCCTTCTGAAGATCATCACCACCTGCACCAAGCTTGTTGACCTGAGAGTCCACTACTACAGCCTGTCTGAGGAGGTCCTGACAGCTTTAGCAGACAAGGAGCGGACTCCTCTCCAGCACCTCTCTGTGTGCTGCCAAAAGGACGACAAAATGGGTTTCGCTAAGGTGTGGGAGTCCGAGTTTTGGACGGCCCTGACGGAGCACAACCGGGCGCTCCGCGTGTCGCTGATCTTCGGCGACTACTGCCCGACGTCGCGGATACCCATCCTCCTGAAGCCGGAGATCCCGGTGTCGGTGCTACGCGTGGAGAACTGGCACCCTCTGCTGTACCTGGTGCGGTTCTGCTGCGAGCACTACTACAGAACGATAGAGGTCCTGGTGCTGCACACGCACCCCAGTCCGCAGCTGGACCAGGAGCTGCTGCAACTGGTCACCAAGAGTCCCAGGCTGAGGGAACTCCACGTCTACTGTGTGCTCGCTAAGGACACGGTCGCTGCCATCCTGAAAACGCGCCCAGGTCTGCAGCGGATCACTCTGAAGTCAGAGAAAGAACCTTTCCCTTGGGAGCCTGAAGTGTTGTAGATGTGGTAGCTTGTGTTACTTCTTCTTCTTCTTCCGTAGTACGTGCTTAACCTCAATAGGCTGAGGGCTCCAAGCACGGTACGTATGAAGACGTACGAGACCACTCACACCGGGAAGGACCCCTACTCTTTTCGATAAGTGTGGTGGGTTCTTTTACGTGCTCGAGGTGTGACTCTCCTCAAACACCGGACCTCCATTTAACGTCCTATCTGAGGGACGTCCCTAACCGAAGCTAGGTACTCATTTTCACCTGAGTGAAGTGAGGAAAGTTGTGTAAAGTACCTTTCCCAAGGGCACAACGTCGGGGCAGGTGGGAATCGAACCCAGGACCCATGGGTTCCGGGCCGAACGCCCTACCATTGCGCTACACGACGCCACGATGTTACAAGAAGTATTTTATACTGTAATCATTTTAAGTGCAGGATTACATAGGATGTGGATCATTGTGTAATTCACTAATTGTGATACATTTTATATAAACTATCATATTATAAATGTGTACTATTCAAAAGAATATCCATTCACATTTTAAGATGATGAGAAACCAAATACAAAGTCTAATTTGTGCAGTAGATCTGCTACAAAGCAGTTTTAAAGAAAAGGAAGCAAATGATGTGCCACAGGATTGGTTTCATTGAGATTTGTGATTTTTATGAATGTATTGACTGCTAAGGCCACACCAATTTAATATGTTGCTTCTCGGATTCGCCTCTTCATTTTTTTCTGATTTGCAAAAAAAAAAGAAAAAGTCTGGTTCTGAATCAACTAAAAAATGCTCAAAGACATATTTTGTCTCCAACAGTTAAAGAAAGTCCTTTTCTTCCTAATTGTTACAGTTGTTACATCTACCAATGCAGTGGTTTGATTAAAAGTTCAAAATTCATTGTTTAAATTTCAACCCAGTCTTTTGTGTTGACTTCATGGCACCTATTCTAACATTTGGGGCTATAATAGGATGCCCAGGCCTGTTTTTTTTTTTTTTTTTCGCCCTGTCGCTTCATATTTTTTCTGAAAAAATCCGAGAAGCAACAAATAAAATTGGTGTGGCCTAAAGATATGATAGAAGAGAGCTTACGAAAGGTTGTTTTAGGAAAACCCAAAAAGGTTTTTTTACTCCTTGTTGAGTGCTCATAGTTTTAAGACTATTAAAGTATTTGCTATGTATATAGATGAATATATAAGTATAATTCATTGTGATATTATTTGTAAACACAATGAATGCAGTCATTTTAGAAAGTAAGTGTATAAATAAATTCACTGCATCTCTGGTATTAGAAACATTTCATACGCATTATTGTATATTTTTATGTGATTCATGTAATATGACAATAAACATGCTCACATTAGGTCAGGACATGGTACCTAAACCTCTATACTGGTACAAATGTACCTGTATTGATAAATTGATAAATTATGTTTAGGTGCTTAGCCCAATATGTTGTGGAAACAGTGCGTGTGTACGGCCTTCACATAAAAACAACATTGCTCGGGTGTCTTGATATGTCTACCTTTATTTTTAGCGATTAAAAAAGCTTGTACACCAGGACAGCTAAGTACGCTGCGACAGCCACAGTACAAAGCCTTAGAAGTTTAAGCACAGACACAGCTTCCTATTGGCAGAATCATTGGGGCAGCATCACAGACACGGGACTCCAGGTATCTCACAGTCGTTCTGTCATTGGTCCAGGACAGACAAGCAATCTCATCATGGCATTGCTACTGCAGTAAAGGCATTGTGTTACCTCCGTCGCAGATCCCACTGGAAGGTTTTTTTCAACCACGCAATTTTCTGATGGCTACCGGGTTTGGTGGCTTGCCTGCCCAGATCTTATTGTAGTCTGGGCAGGCTAAACTATACTCCGTATACAATCAGAAATTTGCGCATATGGTTAAAGAAAAATGGCTTAGCAGGGTCTGTAACTGAGACGGCTAGGCATTGTGTGTTTGACTTTGACTCACACACAGAAGATTGTATAGTGTTGGTTGAATTTGTTATTTTATGAATACTGGGTCCCATGTCCTAAACACATATTAAGATTCGATCATTTTACATGAACTGTACTTCAGCTTGTAGCTGGGCACAGATGTTGTTAGCACATGCCCTATTTCCAATTTCAAAAAAAAGTCATAGAATCTGCAAATTTTGCCCCTTCCTCTGCATACATAGTGCTTCTTGATAGTAAAGCCAACACTGCCATCACATCACATCACTAATTATTCAACATTAAAAGCACTCTAGCATACCCTAAGTTCATCAGATTGACCACTTTGCACTGCCATCATGTAATATATATATAACATTTCACCACCTGTATCAAAACAACTGTTACAGTCAAAATAAATCATGCACAGATGGCCACACACTTCTTTGGCTGCATGAGACGTCACAAACATTTTGGCCTATCTACACATTTCAGCTGCTAGCTTTGAGAATATAGCATGAAACTATTAGCCTCCACCAGGTCTTCATATGGGGCAATGGATAGTAGAATTCAGCAGAAATAGAGTAAAATTGGCCAGGGGAGTGAGCCCACGGTATGGGCAACATTGGCCCTAACTGCACGGGCAAATGAACTAGCCTGGTTACCAAACCTATTTTAGATGACGAGTCTGTTTCAGTTTGCGGAGAGGACAAAAGAGACTCGGCAGCTAAAACAGGTTTGTAACCAGTCTACAAATGAACCCTTTGGTGGCCAAACTTCCCTGGCAAATTATCCTCCTCATTCAGCAATGAATTCTACACATTTTTTGAGCCAGCATAGTTAGTCTGGTGGAGACTATGACATGGTGGAGACTAACAGATGAGTTGTCTTGCCACTAGTGCTGTGTACCTAAACCCACGTTTAGGTTCAAGTTCGGATTCAAGTCCAGAGGTTTAGGTTCAGTTCCGGACTTAAGTCCGGGCCTAAACCCACTGTATATACAAAATTGCATGTTGGCAACCTTGCAATGTTGTCTGGGCGAAACTGTGGCCACATAACATGGAGGCCGACACTTGACAATGCCAGATGGCAATGTTTTCTTCATTTTGCAGCACAGTTTTTGCGATCTATGGAAGGTTTTATGTGGTTCACAACGAAAAGGGGTATGTGACATGTTTTTTTCTCTAACCAAGTCCGGAACTGGTTCCCGCAATTTAGTTTTTTTGGACTTGAACCTAAACGTTCTTACAAGTCCGGAACTGAGTCCAGCGAACCGGTACACAGCACTACTTGCCACAATAGTTCTTGAATAAGTCTCACAGGGCTACAGCGGGTGGTATGTCATTCCCAAGTACATGACTCTACAAAAAGATATACATTTCCACCTTCATAAGCTTACCACACCAATGTACAATAAGTATCCCATGCACTGAGCAGCTATGCAAGTGTTCTAGTCTCAGCACCATCTAAGAACTTGCTTGAACATTGCTACTTCAAGATCTAAGGATGGCCCACTACAGCAAGTCAGCAACGCCTCGCATTTTGAATATTGATTAAGTCTCTAATTAAGTCTAAGTTGGTCGTTAATTGCATGATTTGACTGCAGTATCATGTTACAGTTGTAAGCAAGTTCATTACAAGTGTAATTTCAAGCATTTCTGTAAATTGTCAAAGTGCAGTTAAGCATGTCATGATTATAGTGCAAGTCTGTATCGAACCACTACGTCTATCTATTTGCTGATTGTGTGCTGTATGGTCAAAATACAAAACTTGTAAAAGCATTGTAGTCATTAAAATGTACCGACTGGAAAAGAGAACTATCTTTGGCTCTGCCTACAAAAGTACAGTGTTGCTCCGAAATATTCTTATTAATTTACGATCAATGGTTGGTAACATGATACGTGTGTTGAAGTGGAGATACAGGTTAGTTAAACAGCTAAACGAGACAAATTAGCAACAAGTAAAACATCAGCCACAACTTCATTCTAACAGGCAAGCTGTAAAGACTGGCCAGGGAAGTTAGTACACACAAAAAAGCACCATCAGAAAATAATACTAGCCTTTGAGGCTGCAAAAACAACTTCAAGACAGATCTCAGACTAAACGGTACATTTCTCCCAAACACATCACTGTCCCCAAAACTGTACATCGTACTTCTGCTTGAAGTTGTAGCTGTGATGCTTTTTAAGTATAAAGCCAAGCCGTGCAAATTTTTAAGCACAAATGTAACACAATTATTAAGTAGGCCCGTTTGCTTGAAACATACCAACTAAGAAAAATTTCTTTCAGGACAAATTTTTGGCAGATACATAAAATACGTATGATAAAAGATATACAGTGTGTCTGCCCATTAAGATTTGTGATATGCCTATTGGACACTAAATTGTCAAACTCTGATGCCCTCATATCTACAAACGGATGGCATCTTTCTTTGTACAACAACTGCACTGAGTTAATCCTAAGTTTCTTGATAACAATTCAACCAGGCAAGGTTTTGATAAATAGACCATACTGCTTTTTTGACATGTTGGAATATGAAATTCCTGATCAGCAAATCTATTACACACCAGTAGCTTATTTGATGGGGCAAATGTTCTCATAGTTTGACAATTCAGGGCCATCTGGACTGCCACATACATGTATATCCTGAATAAAAAATACACGTCCTCTTTACATACTTCTCATCAACTTAACTGATATAGGAAACAAGGTATACCATCACATCTGAATAAAGAATATTTACACAACTCTGATCCCATCACATACCTGACGAAAAAGCGGCGTTAACTAACTGATCATGATCGCACTGTCATCAGCTGCCCAAGAAGATCATATGTTTTTAGCACTCTTTGATTCGACTTTCAACAACGCAATCTGCAAGGAAACGTCCCCAGCCGCAATATTAAACAATATACAAACATTAGGTAACACTTAAGTAAAAAACAAAAAGTACTGATGTGCAAAAGTACAGTACTGGCCTATCATTGCAAATCTCCTAGCAGTGTCCGGCTTTGCGTAGTCTGGGTGCCATCCGATTTGAGAATGAGAGTAAAGAGTCCTGCAGCACATCGGATGGCACCCAGATGCGGGTTTGTGTCTGTTTTTGAGGCTCTTTCTATGTTTTTCTAGTGGTCTGCGTTTTTCGAAAACCTCTCTCCTAGAAAGACGCATGAAAAGCCTCAAAAACACACGTAAAACACTGAGTCAGACCCTACATCTGCTTAGAGATCAGTAATTGCTTCTTATTGTGTTGCTGATAAGGACGACTTGTTCAAATTCCCAGCAAGTTCTACAAATGTACCTGACTACCTGAATCATTCTCAACCTGCCAATGAGAAGCTTGAAGATCGAAAACAGATTCACTTCAAGGCAACTGTATCTTCTCACCAAGTACAGTTACATCTTTAAACTATGGTATGTGTGGACAACAAACCAACCGGCAAGACTGGCCAAAGACTGCCAGAGGTGGAAGTCTTTTGCTGACATGCACGCTGCCCCTACTGCTTCGTGAGTTACAGGATTGAGTTGTGGACAACTGCTGTACAGTGTACGTTTTGTTCAGTTCAAAAGTGAGGCAGCCAACCGTTGAAGGAAGGCTGCCTGCACTTCAAACCAAGTTGTAAAAAATACTGTGGGATAATTAACGTTTAAGATGGCAGGATTATTGGGAGAAGTTTCGAGCTTGGACCACCTTTCAAAGATGTCCTGGGCTGGACCGTAAGACTACCCATGGTAGGTGCAAGCCTGGCTTGACATGTTCAGGCATTTCTTGGTGACTGGCAGATTCGATTTACTGCAGTTTAACTTATAGCAGCCTGCTTCTAGTTTTACACTGACTCACTTTGGTTTCCCAAGATCCTTTGTGCAACCCCCTTAAGGCCGTGGTCTACTCAACATTTGGCTACGATTACACCCAGAGAGAGAGAGATAACTTACATAACAACATTTCAAAGTACTTCATTTAACGGCTTGCACATACAACCACTCTTACATACATAGCAGACGTCTGCTGTGAGGTATCAGAAGGGCATCGAAAAATGTTTGAGTAAATTTTCGTCATGCGCCCTTCTCGCTGACCAGGCCTGGGGACGATGCACAGAGGGCCGTGGGATTTACACAGTAGATCCTAGCAGAGCGCCCCCCTCCCCCCTGTGCTAGCTCTCCTCGGGGTAGTCCACGTCCATGGGCTGTAGGTCCACCGTGATGTTGACGTAAAGCGGGTGTACGGTGATGAGGGGGTCGTACACGATGTTGTTCAGCCCGTCTAAGAAGTTCCGCGTCTTCGACTGCTTCAGCAGTCCCCACCTGAGGAGAGGAGGAGATACAAAACACTGGTCACAACTCTGTACAGACTTAACCACATGAAGTAAGGTATAGGTGTGGTGAGGTTATCAACAAGCACAGAAATCTTGTCCATAAGAATCGTACATACATACATTCTCTCACTTTATCAGGGCATTTTGACTCTCCTCTGACATATGTAATCACTATATTACTGGCTCGGAATTTTACAAGCAGCCAAGCCAAAAAACATGAGAGGCCAAGCCAAGAAAGGATTAGGGTCATCCGGTTTTGCTTGGGTCTGTTAGATAACTGGAAACACACAACTCACCTTCCCAGGAACTGCGCCTCCCCTCTGTGATGATGTGGGATGGACTTGTACTTGCCTACATCCCCTGGGGGTCTGGACACCTCGTACCCAGCATTTGAAACTCTGGGGACAGAGACGTCAAACATC
Source organism: Branchiostoma floridae x Branchiostoma japonicum (assembly GCA_013266295.2). NCBI lineage: Eukaryota > Metazoa > Chordata > Leptocardii > Amphioxiformes > Branchiostomatidae > Branchiostoma > Branchiostoma floridae x Branchiostoma japonicum. Next base: position 2,825,189 of record CM023829.1, on the reverse strand, counting down.
AGTTATCAAAAAAGGCTTTCGAAAAACCTTCTACCCAGCATTTGCAACTCTGGGGACAGAGACGTCAAATGTTGGTTAGCAAAAAAGACTTTAAAAAAAAACCGTACCCAGCATTCAAAAAACCTCATACCCAGCATTCGCAACTCTTGGGACAAAGTCATCAAATGTAGGTAAACAAAAAAGGCTTTGAAAAAGCTGGCAACATACTAAGATAAGGGTACACATGGAACATTTTAAGATAGTCCTTTACTAAATTTTCTGCTATAATATTAATGAAACTTGAATGCATGAAAGAAGCTTTATTTATGTGTCTTGCACTTTATGCAGCAAGCTTGTGTGGGGTGGGCTTATAATACACCATAAGAAAATACACAAAAAGGAATACATATAGCAAGAGGACAATAACAGAAAAATTAACATAATCAACAAATACTGGATAATATAAGATATTGACAGCCAAGTGAATCTCAGGCTTCTCACCTTGCCCAGAGGTCATCGTCCTCTCCTCCCCAGCCCCAGAATGCATTGGGAAAGCCGTTGATTTTCTTGAATTGCTCTGTTGTCAGTCCGCTCACGCCTCCAAAGAACTCGTCATAAGGTAGTCTGGCGGGATCAAACAGAGAGAGACACCGTCAGTATAAGAGCAAAGTCGAAAAATGTTTGAGTAGGAACAACTATTACAGGCTCTCGTTCTTCCCTCGCACCATCAATGAGTGGAATGAACTTGAGCCCAGTGTGGCGGAGGCGAAGTCCATCTCCCAGTTCAAAGCTGAGCTGGGACAGGCTTCGCTGCACTGAGCTGCCCCCCTGTCCTTTGTACATATGTAAATATATATGTGTAATTTCACTTGTCCTGTCCTTGCACTTGTCTGCATCTATTACCCTTTTTTCCCCTTTGTTTGCACCCACAGCATCATCATCAATAATATTATCCTCTGTATAGCGGGATGAGCAGTATTTGAGATGATGATGAAGTCAATCATCGAAGACAATTTTATGCTAGACATCTCATCAAGTCCATTCTACCTGTGATAAGAATAGTTTGTTTTCGGAAGTGAGGAGTGCTGAAAAACTTAATCTCTACGAAAAAATACCAGCTTTCTTCTTCTTCATCAAACACAAAGCCTAATGTTTTTACCATAAACTATACCATAGCCACTATACCATAGGCTACGCGGCCTATGGTATAGTGCCCGGTGTCACCATGGTGGATGGGTCGACAGAAGTTGCGCAATGTCTAACCGCACGTTACACAATGCGAAGCCAGGCCAAGCAAAGGGGAGCAACACTGTCTATTTTTCAGGTCTTTCAATTCACTCTTTTTAACATTGCTACAATTCAAGCAAGGTGAGCAAGTCATTAATAGTGCACACCCATGCCACCCAACCAGCTATTGCTATTTTGGCGGCCTATGGCCAGCTTTTTTTAAAAGCTTCCTTGTTTCGATAGCTGATAGTGCAATGCAGCTTCATTACGGCTTGCTTTCATAGCCAAGCACTTAAGGCCAAAGCGATAAGTGTGTTGGGTTCTTTTGCGTGCAGAGGTTTGACACTTGAGGCTAACATCTGTAACACCCCACATTCACAGGTCTGCTGACTTCACATCACCGTGCAAAATGATGACAAAAAAAAAACCCTACCTGTACATGTACTTGTCCAGCTTGACTGCAAAGTGTCTGGGCATCTGCCCGCAGCCGTAGTAGTTTCTATTGTTCTCAGGAATGTGGTCCACGTCTTGGAAGACGAAACAGTCCCAGGGATAACGCTTCATGGCCTCCTTGAAGCCGACGTTGAAAAGCATCGCTCTGTTGAAGGGGTTGGTCCCAGCCTGGCGGTAAGACAGCAGGGATCAGCGTTAGTCTGTTCTCTTATCGAAGGTGACACAACAGTGTACGAAATACTTTTTTGAGCCAGGTTGCCCAGTGGCAACCTAGGATGAAAGCTAGGTTGCCCATCAAAATTCCAGGTTGCCCTGAATTTTAACTCTTCTCCATTATGATTAACTTTGTTAGAATGCAATGTGCATTTATACATTTCTGACACAGAGTTGTTTCCCCTTACCTGAAGTGATGAGCTCTTCCATGGGAACTTCTCAATAAACAGTTCCCAATGGAAGAAAGGGACATCCTTACCACAAAATTTAAGTAGTGCACTGAGCTACCTGGGTGTAGAAATAGGTTGCACCAAGCATAATATGGTTGCACGGTGCAACTGGGCAACCTAGTATTTCGTACGCTACACAATGAAGTTAGTTACACTGTTGACACCCTAGCTTTCTTCCAAAACTACAGCATACAGTAATTAAGAAGCAAGTTTAAACTGAAATTTCTTGTGTTGGAAATTACAGTTTAAACTTGCTTCATAATGACTTCTACCAATACAGATGAACTTTCAAGATGGCATACTGTAATATTTTGGTCCTGCAGTCAACATGTTCACAACAAAACGTGAGCTCACAGCGTACGAAATACTAGGTTGCCCAGTTGCACCGTGCAACCATATTTTGTTTGGTGCAACCTATTTTTATTCCCAGATAGCTCAGTGCACTACCTAAATTTTGTGGTAAGGATGCCCTTTTCTTCCATTGGGAACTGTTTATTAAGAAGTTCCCATGGAAGAGCTCATCACTTCAGGTAAGAGGAAACAACTCTGTGCCAGAAATGTATAATGCACATAGCATTTTAACACAGTTAATCATAATGTAGAAGAGTTTAAATTTGGGGCAACATGGAATTTTGATGGGCAACCTAGCTGTCATCCTAGGTTGCCACCGGGCAACCTGGCTCAAAAAAGTATTTCATACATTGCATACTGTAATATTTTGGTCCTGCAGTCAACATGTTCACAACAAAACGTGAGCTCAGAAACTCAATAATAAACATTGTTCTACTTGTCTCCTTACTTGCTCTATGAAGTAGAAGCCGAACTCGAGTTTCTGGCGGCGCAGCATTGGAATGAGGTGGCGATACAGGATAGGGATGTGTTCCTCCCTGTTCCGGTACGGTACTAAGATTGCAACCTTAAATGACAGAAAATAACTCAGTAAAGAAAGACACAGAGTTGCAAGTAATAAATACCAAAATATTTAGGTTACAAGACTCAGTCACCTATTTTCCTTAGATTCTAGTAGCCTACTCAACAAGCTCTACAAGTCAGGCTTTTTGGCATATCAGTTCTTGGTATCTATGTGGGGTCGTGTGGTGCAACGACAGAGTACTCGACTCGGAACCAAGAGGCCCCGGGTTCGAGTCCTGACATGCCACTGACCTTGTGCCCTTGGGAAAGGCACTTTACACGACTTTCCTCACTTGACTCAGGTGTAAATGAGTATCATGTGTTAGGTGTGCACGCTATCAGCATACTTGCTGCCTAGTGCACACTTTGTATTGTCATGCTACAATTTCTAAATAAATAAATCTATGTGCAAAATGACAAACTGTCTTCTGACCAGCCTCTCTTATCTGCTAATGCTGATACAATAGAGACTAGAAAGGTAACATTTTGCAAAGCAAATGCATAATGTTTACCTTCACTACAGCTCTGTTTAATCTTACTCAAACACATTCATATATATGGTGACCTGCTCCTCCAACTTGCTACATAATGTAACCCAACACCACAGGGTGTCTGCTACAGCACCAATTACCATGGTGACAGCCATTTGGTCCAGGTCATTGTCCTTTTTTGCTTAGAGAAGAAGAAGAAGAAACAGAGCAAAAACAATATGTTTTCCTTCTATAAGTATCAGACTATCTACAAGACTTTTTTAGTGTACCAGCCCACCTTGTATTTTGCTTTACAGTCTGTTGGTGTCCAGTGCCCCCCTGGTTTAATGGGACCGTCCAGGAGAATTTCATTCATCACTTGGGTCAAGTTCACCTCAGTCATGTTGACCTCGATCTCTCCCGCTGGAACACAACACACACAACGTTACCACTTCAGGGCTGGAAATACTTGGTGCATATGCACCTTTGTTGGGAAAGTTGGGGCTGTGCAGGTATTTCTGATGTCTACCTGCATCTAACCTGCACCGGTCAATGTATTGGGGATATAGGTAAAATTGGGGCTGTGCAGGTATTTCTGATGTCTACCTGCATCTAACCTGCACTAGTCTATGTACTGGGGATATAGGTAAAATTGGGGCTGTGCAGGTATTTCTGATGTCAATGGTTCATGTACTAGGTTTACACACAAGTGTAGGTGTATTTTCATTAGCTGTTTTGACTGTCACCACCTACATATGTATGAAGTATAAAAGGAAATAATGGCAATGGTTTCTGAACAGTTTTTAGTGTGATCCATACTTCCTAATTGAAGTTTAGGATTAAAATACACAGTAAATGGCATGGAGCAGTGCAGGTAGACATTAAGAATACCTACACAACTTCAATTTTACCTGCACTAACCTGCATGTGCAGGTGGTATTTCAAACCGATGTATAATTTGCAAACTTCAGAGACCTTTAGCTATAATCGAAACACAACTTTGGACCATGACGTCAGGGTAGTAGAGAAAAGGTCAGACATTGAGAGGGCAACTGGCCTTCGTGCCATTCTGCATTAAACAATTTAATTCCTGCACCGTCATTTATTATGCTGCAATTGATCTTGTAGTCTCTACAGTGACATCGATCAGTGGCTGGAATATATCTTATTACTCGCTCAAAATAGACGATAATTCCGCTGGTCAATAAGGGCATACATGACGTAGAAGGCGAAATCTAATTTGTGTGTTTGCAGTTACAGAATTTGTTGCAAGATTTAAAACGATTCTTTATACAGCAATGAAGGGTATGAATATGAAGCAAGGTCTTTCTAAATCTAATATACATGTTATCAATATCTGAAACATACTAGGCAGACATGGTAGCCACTTTAAAAACTAGTGAATTAACAAAAAACAAGACCCATTCTGAAACAAGTTTGAACTGCAATTTCCAACGCAAGAAATTGGACTTACCCAAAGTTGTACAGTCAAATTTCTTGTGTTGGAAATTGTAGTTCAAACTTGTTTCATAATGACGTCTACCAACACAGATGAACTTTCAAGATAAGACCCATTCTGCAATTCATTATCTCTATGTTACAAAAATCTGGCAACAGACGGCAGGGACAAGTTTTTTTCGAAGACATCAATGACGAGGAAATCAATAAAGCGTAATACTCACTCATTGATGGTAATCTCTCTGGACAGAGCTCATTCTCATTCAGCACCAGATTCGGGGGTGCGAATGTGGTGCTCACTTCATTCCACCTGGACAGGTTTCTCTTGTACTGTTCCAGGATATACTCTGTAAGCAAGAAAGGTCACACAAGGTCACCCATAGGTAAAGGTCACATAGGATTCCCAAAGGGGCAGTGGGGTGTTAATCCGCTGTGTCTAGGGCACGGTATTGGAAGGTGGAGCCCATCCCTCTCCTTCCACCGCCTTTTACCTCTCCAGCCAAAGTCAGGTACCCATTTTATACATGTACCTGGGTGGAGTGAGGAAAGTCATGTTAAGTGCCTTTCCCAGGGACACAGCATCTAGCCAGGAATGCAAGGAATTGAACCCATGACTGCTCGATATTTTGTCTGTTTGTAACTTAGCCACTCGGCCATTCAACGGCACACTTTACTAGAGCTTCTCTTAAACAAGTTAAAGGTATTCAGTAGTAAATTTTGCAGACAAAGTGAGCGACACGCATCAGTGTGGGTCGCTATAGTACTGTGTAAACAGGTATCACGTTTCTGTGTGGGAGCCCTAATTTGATTGGCAGCACAATAAATTCTCCTTTACATGCATTCTTTACAGTGTTCTTCATAGTTGATGTACTGGTCAAAACACATCCTATATAGACAATGTAGTAGGCAAATCCTCATACCAACTGAATCATGTAAATTGGTGAGTAAATATTCAGTCAAATCTTAAGTCCTTCAATTTCAAACAAAATTCACTGTCACCCTTGGAAACTTTGGCCAGACCGGTATCGTAGTGATTGGTTTATTTGAGGAAACATACAACAAATCGGCCTCGCAGCAAAAACTAAATTGCGCCTGGCTTTACAATCTTTAACTTATACAATAAAACCTACAAAGTAAATTATACTTAGTAGAAGCAATACTCAGCGTACGAAATACTAGGTTGCCCAGTTGCATTGTGCAACCATATTTTGCTTGGTGCAACCTATTTCTACACCCAGGTAGCCCTGGGTGCACTACCTAAATTTTGTGGTAAGGATGCCCCTTTCTTCCATTTATTGAGAAGTTCCCATGGAAGAGCTCATCACTTCAAGGAAGGGGGAACAACTCTGTGTCAGAAATGTACATTCTAACAAAGTTAATCATAATGTAGAAGGGTTTAAATTTGGGGCAACCTGGAATTTTGATGGGCAACTTAGCTTTCATCCTAGGTTGCCACTGGGCAACCTGACTCAAAAAAGTAATTCGTACACTGATACAGCATCCAATACAAGGTCTGGCACTCACAGAAAGCACAGCAATGACGAGGGGTGCACTGATTGAATTGAGTGTGCAGTAATCTGTACCAGGGTGTGGAGAGGTAGATGGTATCTGTTGTTGGCTGGGCTGCGGAGGATCAATCTGTTCTCACCACAGATAACACTTCCTGTCCTAATCACCTGGGCTCTGTGTGTGTGGGGGGGTGGGTTGCCCAGCGTGCAAAATACTAGGTTGCCCAGTTGCACCGTGCAACCATATTTTGCTTGGTGCAACCTATTTCTACACCCAGGTAGCTCAGTGCACTACCTAAATTTTGTGGTAAGGATGCCCCTTTCTTCCATTGGGAACTGTTTATTACTCCGTGAAGGAGGTCAGGACCTCCGGACGGAGTGTTGTAATCGGCTGATTTTTCATGTTCGCAGTCAAAACACTGGGTTCTCTTTGTGTAATCGGCACGCAATTTTATACGCCGTCTGCGGGCATGCCCGTGTTGATGCACGAATGTGTATTTTTGCCGTTGCTGCTTTCGCGGTCAATGTAATATTGCAAACGCACCCCTACAATTACGAGGCGAATTGGAATGGTCCAGAAAAACGCGTTGTTTGGAATAGCAGTGGGGGTGGTGGAACTTCATGCAGATACGGGGTGGTTTTTATAAGTGGTTCCAGATGTTTTTGCCCATGGTTAAGAGATGCCAAGTTTTTTGGAAGATGTTCGCAGCCAAAACGCATTCTTCCGTACGTCGCATTTCTGTGTAATTTCGCATGTGGTGTTGCATTATGTCCGGGATGATGCACGTCTTTTTATTTTTACCGTAGCTGTTTTGATATTGGAGTAAATGGTTATTTTCGAAACATCCCCATGTCGTTGAAATGTTGTCGTCCGTTTATGTCACCGGTAGTAAGTCGGGGCGGGGCTGAAGGGGACGGATATGTGGGGTGGTCAGAGGTCAACATTAGGAAAAATTTAATGTTAATACCGATGACCGAGTCCAAAAAACTGAAACGTGAAAATCGGATGATTGGACCTGATGTACATTTCTGTAGATTGTACACAGAATACACACATCTTTAGATAATCTGGCCATGGCAGGTATACTAGATTAGCGTACATCTATGTTTATGCGTTCAAAACAAGAAAAGTAATCGTTTCCCGGTATTATTCTCTCGAAACACGGCGCTGAATATAGGAAGAAGTAGCCTGTGTTACGCAATGCTTTCGGCCGGATTGATGTGCAACTGTTACTAATTGCAGGGTCTGGGCTTGGCCAGTCGCGGTGTATGGCCAGTCGCGCTAATATGCGAGTGTTCCCTGTAGACAGTCCTGGAGTTAACGTTGACTTGAGCGGTACCCGTTTTTCCGTGTTTGCAGCTAAAACCCACGGTCCCCTTTGTTCAATCGGCATGCAATTTTATACGTCGTCTGCAGGCATGCCAGTGCCAATACCACCTCTCAATCTGCAAATTATAAAATTTCACGGAGAATTGTCGCCTATGGCGTCTTGTTGAGAAGTTCCCATGGAAGAGCTCATCACTTCAGGTAAGGGGAAACAACTCTGTGTCAGAAATGTATAAATGCACATTGCATTATATTCTAAAGTTCATCACAATTAATGTAGAAGAGTTGAAATTTGGGGCAACCTGGAATTTTGATGGGCAACCTAGCTTTCATCCTAGGTTTCCACTGGGCAACCTGGCTCAAAAAAGTATTTCGTACACTGTGTGTGTGTGTGTGTGTGTGTGTGGGTTGCCTTAAGCTGATAGCGATCTGCATGTTTTCATTACACAGAGTGTACCACAAGCCCAAACGTTATTACGCCCGTCTCATGATATTACTTGAACTATGGGAGATGGATGAAGGTTAGGCTGATTAAATCGCGCCCCTAGCCGCCCTCCGAACCAGGGGTTCTCCAGCCGCTTGATGGAAAATGCCTCTAAGCCGGGGAATTGGATGCTCCTAATGTGGCTAACGTTAATATCAACCGATGTTTGATTATAAAAGAATTTGAGATTATGGTCGCTTATGACTTGGTTCCAATCAAAACTGCTTTCTCTTTCTTCTGAGTGACTCCCATACTGGCCTTTCGCTGGTGTTTCATTTTTTTCAAAATTGGTTACTCAACTGAGAGATTTGTCCACAAACTTTGTGGAGACTGTTATGGCCCCAGACAGAGAGGGTTTGTGTTTTTTTGATTTTTATTTATTCACATATATTTAATGAGTATTGGGCTGGAATTACAAAGTGGCTAAAGGAGAATGAGTACAAACAAGACAAGTTGGTGATCTATCAATTACGAGAATCTACCTGTACAGTAAATAAAGGTTTGAGCTATGTCAAAGATATTACAGTTTTGTGAATGTGAGAGTGACGTGGACCCTCGTAGCAGTAAAGACTACTACTAAAGAACATAAGGTACTGTCATTGACAGGGTTTGTGTTACACAGACTACACAAAGGTGGGAAGGCAAGCAAAACAAGAAATACCCAGGACTTTCTTATCATCTGTGGTTAGGAATGCTTTAAGCTGATAGCAATCTTGTGTAGTTCTTATTACATAGAGTGTGCCACAAGCACACAAGTTATTATGTCTGTCTCATCATAGTTCATGAACTACATTTGTGATGGCCAAAGGGGAGAAGCTGAAACAAAACCTTTAATAGTTTTAAATACCCATGACTTTTTTGTCATGTATGGACAGCATATGGACTATTTCAAGCTGATAGTAATCTGCGAAATTCTAATTTCATGGAGTGTTGAACAACCTTTCTCTGTCAGTCCCAAGTGGTGTTGTGTCTTTCTCTTGACATGAGATTGCATAGGCTGTACTATCTGGGCTCAAAGTACCACCTGTATATGCAGGTATGTGCAGGTAAAATTGAAGCTGTGCAGGTATTTTTAATGCAGGTAAAATTGGAGCTATGCAAGTATTTCTGATGTTGACCTGCACTGGCCTATCATAAAATCAGTGTTAGGTGTGCACGCTATCAGCATACTTGCTGCCTAGTGCACACTTTGTATTTTCATGTTACAATTTCTGAATAAATAAATAAAATCAAAAGCACTCAAAATACCACCTGCATATGGAGTTTACTACTAGTACAGTCAGAGTTAATTGGAGGCATTTCTGAAGTTCACCTAATTTCTGAACTTCACCTAACGTAGCCTGGATGCCATCCGATTTGTAACGGCTAGTAGTGAGTGCGAAAGAGCCCCGTTACAAAATGGATGGCACCCAGGTTACACCTAACGTGCCTTTACGGAAAAATGCAGTGTTAAGACCACTGTCTCATATGTCCAAGTGTTGATAACAGACCATACATTCTTCATGTGAGAGGCACAACAAGTATTTGCAGACTGCGTTAGCGGTGTTGACAGCCTGCTGGCACTGTAAACACTACACCCTCAGGCTCTATTATGTTTCTAACAGGGACACGAAACTCTTGGCCGAACTTTGGACATCTGATATTGTTGCGTAGCGGTGAAATATGTGTATGGCCTTGAACTTCGTACGCACGACCGTTTTCTCAACTTACTGAAAAGTATGTGTACAGGGACCATATTTGGTGGGTCACAGGTAGTTTCGAACTTCGTACGCACGACCGTTTTCTCAACTTATTGACAAGTATGTGTACAGGGACCATATTTGGTGCTGTGAGTCACACTCACAGGTGGTTTCATTGGATAATGTCCATCAAGAAATATATGAAGTTTTGAGCCTTGAAATGCCAAGAAGGACCCTAAAAAATTCTTTCTAAAACCTTCACATACTTTCATATTGTTTACAAAATAGTTATTTACGTTTGCAGTTTTGGAAAACGAAATCCTACAAATTGCAGCACATTGTTTATGCATGCGCATGTACTTGGCATTTACATGTAACTCATTTTTGTTTTTTATTACGTGTAGTGTTTTTAAGTTTTTATTCAGTGAATTCATCCATTCTATGTAGTTTATCAATTACGACCTGTGTTTGTGTACTGTTTGTTGTATTTATGTGTATCATGTCCCAATTGTTTTACAAGCCCTGGAAGATTAGCTCCCTTATAATGGCTAAAAGGTATCACAATAAACTCATTAAAATACAAAACCTTACCATAGGAAATGTTGTTTTTCTGCATGAGTTCCCATTGCTCTGGGGGTATGACTATACTCTCAGGCACTAAGGCATCCTTCCAGCTCACTATCTTCTCTGCAATGTCCTTGTTGAAGGCCAGGTACGTGAACCACAGAGTGTTTGCTGTGGGGAAACAGAACAGGACAAAGAAATGGTCACGTTTCAGCTGTGAAAAGTTTCACCTGGTTGGTAACTTGGTACGTACACATGTACATGTAAGTGGATAACAGTTTCTTATTGCACAACCAGAAGGATTTACCTAGCATTACCAATGTTTAACTTTTACTAGTCATTTTCTCTACTAGCAGTAGGAAGTAGAATAAGTCAGTATTGCTCTGAGAAAGGAAACAGAAGGACTACCGCAACCTTTTGTTGTGCAACAAAGAACTACGTCGTGCTTCATCATGGCATTGGTTACTGAATCAACAAGAAAGACAACTGTATCAGATTTACTAGTTATCGACTGGAATAAAAGGTATCGGTATGCAGTGATACGAAGTGGTGGTGAATTAACAACAATGCCGGTAGAACACTTGAAACACCCTGAATGTAAAATAAATAAATAAATAAATAAATAAAGATGATAAAAAGGTTCAGTCGTCTCAAACTGGATAAATATTTAATATGCAGACGTTTCAAGTGTCCATCCGACACCTTGTACATTTTGTACTGAAGATAGGTGTCGGATGGACACTTGAAACGTCTGCATATTAAATATTTATCCAGTTTGAGAAGACTGAACCTTTTTATCATCTTTATTGCTACCCTGGATGACTAATCTTCACCAACGTATAAATAAATAAACTGTTCTCTGGTTATAACTATCACAGAAATGTTGTAACATGAACACCATTTATGTGTGCAACAGCAACAAAGAACAACACATTGGCAAATATTGTAGTTAACCCAGAAGTTAACCAAAGTCAACATTACTTTAATGACCAACAGATTGTAACTGAATGGGGAACAAATAAGGAGAGACAAAAATATTTGCACAGGGAAAGGCAAACACTTGATTCGTCCACAAACAGGTGCCTCAATGTGATAAGTATGGGTGAACTTATAGACATTAAATATAAATATACATGTACAATGTACATGTAATATATATTATACAGTCAAACCTGTACAAGTGACCACCTCTACAAAAAGACCACCCGGCCATTGTGACCACTTTTTGGTTGTCCCTTTTCTTATTGACACAGGAATTAAGAATCCTGCCTGTAGCAACCACCTGTCCACATAGACCAGATTTTATTGGTCCTCTGTCTGAGTAGTCTTCTTGGGCAGTTTTGACTGTTTACATGATAATGGCTTTAAAATTGTCATAAATTCCTCAACAAATTAAACTAATATGTTTGGGGTAATTAGTAGAACTAATATAGAAAAGAAATGGGAAGAGCAACATAACAGGTTAGTAAAAAAATTGAACTAGATTCCGAATTTCGTTTTCTTCGCTGCCTACATGCACTTTTCCACATCCACTCTTCATGTCTGTTGCTAAGAGGCTGTTCAGCAAGTCAGTCTCCTTGACCTACTTCTTGAAGAGGCTGGCGCTGCAAAACAAACCATAACCTGGCCTGATGTTTGTGATTTTCTCCACGAAAACGTTCTCCTACCCAACGTCTACTTGGAGATCAGTTTATGACATCCCTTATGTCATCTGGGGTGACATGACCATACTCTCCAAGCAGAGGTTGGTGGGGAAGATTGTGACCTTTCATATGCCCCGTTTTCTCTCGCTTCTCCCCACAGAAAACGGGACATATGAATGATCATAGAAAGGTCACAATCTTCCCCACCAACCTCTGCTTGGAGAATAACATGACCAGGCACATACGGGGGTCATGGAACAGGGATGTTTTCAGTTCCGTTTTATCTTTTATTTGTGCTGGAAATACCCACCTGCAACATGCAATTTGCAGACGACTGCAGGTAAAATAAAACATATAAACAACTCGCAATGTAGCAAGCTAAAAGAATAAAAGCTCTGGATTGGGTCGCATAATTGCATGAAACATATTTAGAAATAAAATATTTATTTGCAGCCAGTGATCTAGACTGCATGACATCTATTTTTGGACCCCTCACTGTCGCCACCGGAGACCAATGCAGCGTTATACTTATAGACATGCAAATCACGCTGCGCCCTCCAAAAACCTGTCAATAACATCGAGGGATATAAACGACCAACTCTAACCCCGCCAGCGCTTACGTGTCTAAATCAGGACCATGCTAAACCTGGCAATGAAAATTGGCATGGAGAATACATTACCGACGGGTCAGTAGCCCAGTTCTACTTGTATTGTGTTTCATATGAACAGAAACATTTCAACGGGAGATTGTAGCACTACATGTACGTATTCATCCCCAACAGCAACCTTTCAGGGGAAACAAATAAATCATTCATGTGGACAATAAAACAGTTACAGTACCCATTCATCGTCTGCAAAGCAAGTAACTTGCACATACAGAGCACATTGAAACAGGATGTTATCGTTTATTCATATCTGGTGATGGAAAAGCTAGATACACGAGTATATTATATTGATTATATTGATATGGAATACTCAAATGCTGGCAGTATCCAAACGCCATTTACATGAGACCTTTCTTCATCAATGCAAAATAGATAAATGCATGAAAGATTGCTTTGTTATAGAAAAGATATTGAAAACCATAATTTGTTCCACCTGATTATAACAAGATTATGACAGATTCACTTGTGTTAGCCATTTTTGTAAGTAGAATTTATGACTTAATTTGTATTTCCTATTTGAAGCACGACAGTCACTGTACTTCTGTTACAGCAATAAAGCTTCTTCTTTCTTGCCCCTCCCCCCATCCAGAACATTCTGCAGGCTGTGAATTGAAACTGTACATCCCATACAGATTAACCTATTCATGCCCCTATAACTGCTGCTCTGACCTGGATTATACACATCAATGTAAGAAATCAAATCACCATGAATCAAACATTGGCAGATGACACTTTACGCATTCATTTTCCCAGGTTTAAATTAGAGAACATGAATGTCCTGTGGGCCCTGGGCAATGAGTTAATTTCCTCTGGAATCAGTCATGCCGTGATCCGTCATGTCGGGGCACAAGTCGGTTTTATTGCAGTTTGTTTGCGATGTCCTTGGGTCCTTGACATTACTGGGCACATGTGGCAGCATCCATTTTCCAAATGTTCAAAAAAAATGTCAAGAAGAATGACAGAGATTTACTTACAGTTCAATAGGATATTAGATATTGTTGGAACGTTTGCCAGAGGCAGGCAGAGGCCAGGTGTACTACTAGTATTTCCCCACTAACTACGTTATGTTAGTAAACGTAGTTACATTTTGGGAGTGGAAGGAAGGGTACATGACAGACTTACTGGTTGGCACCAATCAAAGAGGTCAGACATTGAATACTAATCAGTCTTTTATAGACGGTGCCAGGACAATGCTGTATACAATCATCACATGCAATGTTACCTTATAGTACGTTGTACATATGAATTATCTTATATGAGCAAATAATACTCTTGTGTGCTTTCTCTCTAATTTCATCAACATCAGAATCTGTTGGTTAGAAATTCAAATCAGCCTTGATAACTAATCTCCAAGCAGATGTTGGGGAAGAAAATCTGTTTCCTGACCGACCTGGCTTCTCTGATAGCTATTTAGAGTGAAGTACTGTCAGAAAACCTGTCTGTTCACAAAACGTTTATACGATCTTCTATCCAAAGATCTGCTTTGAGATTAATGACCTGTTTTCATGACCTGAGCCTTGGGACAAGGACAGTCATTTGGCACAACCAGACAAATCTCCATCGTTAAGCAAATAAAACTTTACATTTACAACACCCTGAACTTCTGTGCCCCACAATTCCAACAAATATTGACTAACCTCCAGCCTGCTAAGGTTACCTTTTGGCACCAAATTTATATTGGTTATTTCTTACAGGAATCAGTGATAGGAGGGGTTCCTCCACAGGAGCGAAATCACCCCGGCAGGATGATGGGGTTAGACAGTAGGGACTAGGATGGGTTCAGTTCCAGTCCGCTTGAATTAGATCTACTTACCAGACAACTATGAGGTCAGGATGTGTGGGGGTATAACCATAAATCCTGCTACAACATTGATAACACTGCAGTAGGGGTTAGAGGTACAGACACAGGAAGGAAAATGCATCAGTAGTGCTGGGTGGATGTTTAAAGGCTCTGGGTGTAAACTATTTTCTTCAATTTTATGTGTTTGAAAAAGAATAACAGCATAGAATTTGGGCATGCTGCATTTTTCAAATCATGTTGCTAAATCCAGCACCATTTCCTTGAAACTGTTTCTCCATAACCACCTGGTTTTGTGGGAAAATAAAAGCATGTGTGAGAAAATTCCCAACAGCCCACTGTGCACTTATCATTCCCTGACATGGTGTCAAACTAAACTGTAGTAAACATGCACGGCAAAGCGTCACGCAACCCTGACCATAGCCTGGTCTCTTTTTGGGGACCTAAGTGCTATTAGTATTACAGGTATTTAAACCAGCTCAAGGACAGACTGATCAGCCATGTCTGCTATTTCTGTAGATCCCAAGCCTTTCATCAATAATCTCCAAGCAGATGTTGGGGCTTACCTTATCACTATGATATCAACATCTGCTGTGTAACTGGGTCGTATTAACTGCTATTGTATTCTTACATCTTTTTGCCTTAGATTTATCACACTTTATTTATCTTAATAATGCAGTGATCCACCTGTGTAGATAATTATGTAGATAATTATACTGTTCTACATGTAGGTATTTTGGGTAAACACAATACTGGGCTGACTAGGGAGACTTCTGCATGACTGTGCCTGGGCTATGTGAGAAGGGTCTCAGTCTTGGCAAGGCTTCATACTTGAACTGTTTATGGTTCAGAGGAGAGGACGATGGTAAACAAAACAAAGAACTGTGTGAACATATGGCAACCCCATAAATTAGCACTGTTACTGCACCCAATGAACAGTTTTTACATAGCGCCCCGCCCCCTCAAAAATAAACAAGAAAAAAATTTTAGGATGAAAGTTCATCTGTGTTGGTAACAGTAAAGGTTCATTTATTTCAAACTATTAGTATTACTAAATAAATAAATAAATAAATAAATTACTTCATTCTCTTTATGATCTTTTGAGAAGAGAAATACACTGTATTGTAAGTACTGGCAGATTAGGTGGCCGAAGTAAAAATCCTGACCAGCAATCTTACGTTGATTTAATTTTCTTCGGGTTTGTTTGCTTCCATTATATTTTAAATTCCCGGACTCAAAGGGTTCCTCTTTTCTGAGACAGGTGTTTTTCTAAAAACGTGAAAACATATTTCTGCAGTTTGCAAACTACCTTTCCTTGAGTGCATTAGTGCTATTAGGGGGCCCGCATGCCCTTTTCCGTAGAGCGTAATCGACCGTTTTAATTCTACGTAGAGCGTAGACGGACCGCTCTAATTCAACGTAAAGCGTAATCGGTGCATTTTGCGTAGAGCGTAATTCGCCGTTTTATTTCACGTAATGTGTTGTAGCTGCCCGGAATTTATCGTAAAGCGTAATGGGGGAGGCTTCTTGAATTCAGCGTAATACGTAGCCGGCTCTCAGAATTTAGCGTAGAGCGTTGTCGTGACCCCCCCATGCTGGCCCTCCTATTAGCAAGTCTTTCAATGATTAACATTGCTATTGGCTATACTGTAACGGTCATTACATAATATTTACAGAGCTAACATAAATACTAGTACATTTTCTAAGACCACAGCAAAAAAAACCAAAAAAAAACTGTATAAAGTAACAGAAGACAAACTACAAAAGCTACAAGATTTAACTTTGAGTTACAAAAATGTATACAATGTATAACTTTCCTATGAATGTGCTTTGGCACAAACTACCTAAGGGTTTTCTCCATGTTTTGAATGCCTACAATAGTTTCTTAAGGGAAGCGTGTCACTCTGCCTTTGGGATCCGTGGGTGACACACTCCAGGCCAGAGTTTAACACAACAGGGCAAAAACACTTATGCAGTGCTGAGTCTTTTGGCAAGACATGGCTTACAGCTGCAATAACCATCATCTTTGGTAGCTCACTTCAAACATCAGCTGGGCTATAAGTGGATTGGTGCTCTTAATGCAGATGGCTATCAGTTTGTCACACCCCTAGTTCTGAAGAAGTGGTTTTAAGACAAGATCTTCATTCTGACAACAGCTAATCAAGATTTAATTTCCAAGCAGATGTTGGGGTGTAGCCTCTACCAGGCGGGGGAAAATGTACTCTCTAGCGGACCAACTCCCCTGGCGTGTTATCCTTCTAATTGGCCCATTTCTACTCTTTTCAGCCCCCTCCCGAAGCCTGGTAGAGGCTAGTTGGGGGGTGGACAGCTGTTGGGCTAGGGTGGGCAGACTTCTACTCTCCAAGCAGAGGTTTAGGCTTTTACTTATTTTTGGCGTGTTTTTAGCCGTTTTTATCAGGCTTTCTTTTTTGTACTGGTATTTTTTTTTAAATGCCAGCAGAGTGGCGTATTGGATACTGCTTGGCCAATTTGATACTGGCTTGCCAATTTGATATCATACAGTCTTGCCAATTTGATACTGTCTCCTAGCCACCCAAAGATCTGCTTGGAGATGACTCAACTGTAGGAGGCTAACTTAGTAACTACCAATCCTGGTAGGGCATTCCTATCCCATTGGGGGGATGGTGCAGAAAAAAGAAATCAGAAAAGAAATATTTTGATACGTGTTTGTCCAACCTTTTTATTTATTTATTCATTTGTCGGTTTGGCTTTTAAGGACAAATTCAGTAAACAACATCACTAAGTTCTTAACAAATTGGTCATGGTTCTAGATTTAAAAATTATACTATAAAAAGCAGTGTTTATTTGGAGGCTATTGACAGGATGTTCCTGTCAATATTTTTCTTCCACTATGGACAAGATAATAATAAGGATTTATTTGAAGGATGAAACTCCAACAGTCAGGGCGTTTTCTTGATAACAAAACAAAACAAAGCACAGGCCAAGGAGTTGAAGGACCTGGGAAACAGCCCACCCTGAGAAAGGAGTGCCATCAATCACATTATCCTGCATAGAGAGATAAAATTACGATTCAAAACACAACAGCTTTCTAAACAAGAGCAAAATTCTCCTGCACAGCTTGAGCCAAAGAACTTAATTTAATGGCCAAATTATTTGTTCCGTGACCCCAGTTGTGCAGGACAATCTCTGGGGAATGTTTTTTCTGGTCCTTGGGGGCGTTTTTAGAGAAGCCAGTACATGTGCTTACCCGAGCCGCATGATGTCACCGTTAAGCGTAATAAATCAGGTTGGTAAGGGCATCAGACAATGGCTTCAACCGTTGGTAGCCCCGGTTAGCGTTGGCAATGCCATAGCAAAGCCGTCCGCCCTTCACAAACACGTCCACTGGAACACGTGTGGCCCTGGCAAAGGTTTAGGCTGAACTATAAACACTCGAGGGCGGGATTTTTGGCACCAACGGAAGAACACTTGCCGCTAAAACACGCCCTCCGAACCCACACCTCGCTGTGAACCGTCCCGCGGCCCGTATTTTGAATTACAGTAACTAGGCAAATCGAAAAGGGTAATCTTATTATACCCAACCCAAACAGCCGCAGTGTAATCCTGTAACGTTGTGAAGAGGGCGTCCCGTCGTCTCGGGACCACTTTCACCACGGGGAGCCTGCAAGGTGTAAAGAACTATAGAAATGGAAATGAGGAATGCGACGAGCACTCACCTGCACCGGGGGCCGCATAGATGTAGTACATCACCGAACACAACACGGAAAAGAGCATAAGCGCCGCGAAAAGCGCCCGTAGTTTCACCCTCATTCTATTCAACCTAGGCCTAGTCATCTTCTCCACCCATCGGCGCTAAACTACGGGCCCTCGGCGAAGCGTTGTGGTGATTTTTTTTCTCTCCCGGACTTGGTGATCGCTCGCCGCTAGTCGTTCACCATGTTCACCTTCCTTCCGCCATGCCGGGATTCTGACGACCCCGGATACGATCACTTTTATGGGTGGGGCTTCGGGACAACCCACAACACTCTAAACCTCTAAAATATTAACAGAAAACGTTCTTAATGTGTCAGCAAGGAATTTAAAGACTTAAAACACAAACTACGCGAAGCCCGAGTCTTGGAATGTTGCCCTAAGAAACAAAACAGAGGATGACTCATTGACCTACCGGAAACATTACTAATCAGGCCAAAGGTCACGCTGCGTCACGACTTGATATGGTAATCACAAGAGGACAGTGAAGTGGCCGGAATTCCACATTTATTTTCTGTTTCTGGAGTATTCCCTCCAGGATATGGTCACCCTCGGCAGCTGGCGGACCGTTACAGCGGAACTTCGGCGCAGATAGGGCGTGTTTTTGTTAGAGATTAGCTCAGAGACTCGTGCAGGAAGGATTTCCTAAGATGGGGGACGAATCGACGGCCGATCTCTCAGCAACTTTGCTGCACATACTCGCGAACGACAGGTGGGCGTTTTAAAATAAAGATGCACAAACACGTATGTGTTTATATTTGTAACAGTTATAGATTATCTGTTTCACAGGAATGCTTTAATAGCCTTGTAGCCAACCTCCTCACAGCATTCTTTTTCCAATTTAAAACACAGCATATGGTTAATTAATTGGGTATTTTGAATGGGGCAAGGATCAGAAAAATATACTAAGTACAATAGCATATGTTTGAATGTATGGGCGTGCCGGAATTGTCCAAGTTCAACATCATATAATAGACTGTTCAGGATGTATATGCAGAATGTACACACACCTACCTTTATAGTTTGACGTCAGCTTTTTGTTGTTACTGTGTTTACACATGTTACAATGTTGAATAGAATTGATAACATCAGAGATGTATATAGCCACTTAGGTCACACCTGAGGTTATAGAGTTGTTGTTTTTTATCATATGAGGTGACACCAAATTCACATTTTACCGTGCAAGTCTACAGAAAAGCTAGTACAAAAATCGTTATTAAAATCATTATCAAATCATTATAAAAATAAAACAAAATACAGCAATGTGACTGATGTTTGTGGCAACCACATAAGAGGCATGGAACCAAAATCACCAACCCAAAAAGATTGAACACCCAAAAAAGAAAAAAAGGAAAGAAATAAAATGATGCATGAAACCGGCACCACCATTTCGTTTGTCCCCCTTTTGAAAAAGTACCATCGCATCAGTCAGTATGATAAAGATGTATGGAGAGCAACTCAACTCTATTGTAAGATAATCATCAGAATTTGTACTCCAAATACTTTGATCTGGTATCAGGTCATATCAGGTAGCATCGTAATCTCGGTACATATGGCATCGTCCATATATGAAAAATTAATATACCTTGATGGCATGTCTTGATACAGGGTATTACATAGCAGTCCGCTCAACCATATTTTTTGATGAGTGCTTTTAGATCTGACTGGTGAATAAATCAAATCTCTGACATATTCTGCCCAGTTCTCCAGAAATGACTTTTGTGTATTGAATGAATAAATGAAGCTTTATATTAACATGTCTTGCACTTTATGCACCCAGACCATGTGGGATTATATTAACAGACACCAGAAGAGAATACAAAATAGATGGTACATAAATCAAGAGAAAAGAGGTACAGATTGACAAAATCAACCCAAACTGAACAAAAAGTAAGACTTCTGTGTACTTTGTCTGTATGGCCAGTATAACTGCCCTTTGGTCACAAAGTCTGGTGTAACACACCAGCTTTTGGACAACAGCTTGCTGTTTTCTCATTGAGTAGCATTAAAAACTCCCCATTCTATATCTCAATGTTTTTTGTTCTATTCCCCCAGTATCTTATTTCAGTCTCCCTCGGGACACATTTTACACAGGTGGCCCATTCCTATGACACAAACATCCATCCTTTGACATCATTAAGGTAAAAATCCATTTGCAGATAACATCCTGCTGCAACATGCACATACATGTATGCCCTAGCCTGGGGCACAAAGACAGACTACTGTACGGTACTGCTTAATGTCCTTGTGATGGCCTTAAAATTAAATATTAACAACAGCTGCAGGCGCATCCAAGTGACATTGTGGCACATCCAAGTGACATCACTCACCCACCCACCCACCCACCCACCCACCCACTCACTCACTCACTCACTCACTCACTCACTCACTCACTCACTCACTCACTCACTCACTCACTCACACACTCACTCAGTCACTCACATACTCACTCACTCACACACTCACTCACTCACTCACTCACTCACACACTCACTCACTCACTCACTCACTCACCCACTCATTCAAGCACTCACTCACACACTCACTCACTCACTCACTCAGTCTCTTGTACTTCTGCCAGTTTGACTTTACAACAAAACTGAAATTGAAATCGATAACATACTCGTGTCAGTATTGTATTACTCTTTGATATAAATGTCATATTGGAATTTTTCAAACAGAAATATCCATTGAAGTAAAAGCCTTTATTTATCAGTTTATTAAGATATTCTTTAGCTCTTTCTGGGCCTAATCTTCCTTGGGTCATAAAATAACATTATGATAGTACATGTAACATACAACAGACAACACACATACTAGTACTTACAGTCACAGAGCAAAGGTCAAAATCGTTAAACCACTTCATGAAATCTATGAGTTCAGAGATCGCATTTCATTAAGAAGAAGTATGAATCACAATGTACATGGTTATTAATTTTACATCCCAAGAAAGTATATTACAAACAGCTTATTTTACGAGTTTTCACGCCCACCCATTATCGACACAGTGTTGCAATGCTATTTTATAGACCATCATGTCGGCCAATTTGCAATATAATGTATTGGGCAAGGCTCTGGAATAGCTACTTAATTGCTTTACACTCAGTACATGTAATGTTATCTGTTAATGGTAAGAGACTACAGTTATTTTTGTATCTAGCTGTAAAATACATTGTCGCTCGATATTGTAAGTCTGTCATTGATTTAGCATGTCTAGTGTTAACAGTGTTCTTGTCTGGCCTCATAAATTTTTGATCATGCAGAGGCAACTCTACATATGCATGTACATTTGTGTACATACAGAGAAGTCTTTGTGGTAAAGAACTTATATTATTGAATGAATAAATGAACAACTGAACTAGAGTTCCACGACCTCATACCTTCGCCAAATGAGGTTACCCTTTATCACTGACGAATTATTTTCCCCATTATAATGCAAATGAGATCGTCATTTGCATGAATTACATCAGTTGATCATATTCTCCTCCCAATGACAGTGTTATCTTAACAAAGAAGGCCATTCTAGCATTTCATCATAAATTATGCAAATGAGGTCCTGATTTGAATAAGTTATGTTGAATGATGTTCACTTCCAGTCAACTTCGAAATGCGCAAGTATGAAATTGCCAAAATCAACCACTATGGAATTATAGTATTTTCTCATTAATTATGCAAATTGGGTCTTCATTTACATAACTAATATATGGCGATGTTCCTGTCATTCTTAATTACCCATGTCACAAGGTAGAATAGTCCTATCATGGAAGGTAGTTGAAATATAGTATTCCCTCATTAATTATGCAAATTAGCTCCTCATTTGCATAATTGTCATTTAATCATGTCAAGCATCACTTAAGCTACCTACATACCAAATATCAAGACGATCCGTCAACCGGTTATTGAGTTATCCTACTTTTAACATTTTCATACAAATGCTCCTGCAGGCCCCTAGCAAGCAGCTAGGGGGCCCAAACTTACGTCACTTCTTCCCGAGCACAAGAGCTACCTACCATCCAAAAATCATGACCCTAGCATGTCCAGATCACGAGATATCAAAACCGGACGTTCCGCTGCAGTACCATAACAAGCCGCCAGGGGGCCCAAAATCTAATCATTTCGAGGTCTCATCAAAACCTACATGTACCCACCTACCAAATATCAAGATAATCCATCTAAGCCTTCTCGAGTTATGCTGTTAACACACACACACACACACACAGATATATACACACACACACACACACGGCCACGAAAACATAACCTTCTTGGCGAAGGTAATGAATGGATGGATGAATGGATGAATGAAAGAATAAAAGAATGAATGATTTAATAGCAAAGATACATCAGAGCCATGTTTTGTTACATTTCATTGTTGAATGTACAAAAAAAAGTAGATATTGTTAATTGATTGAAACATTGTGTTTTGTTTGAAACGTTGTGTTTTGTTTGCAACCTTGTGTTTTGTTTGAAATATTGTGTTTTGTTTGAAACGTTGTGTTTTGTTTGCAACCTTGTGTTTTGTTTGAAATATTGTGTTTTGTTTGAAACATTGTGTTTTGTTTGCAACCATGTGTTTTGCAGCCTCTCCAACCTGACCCAGGCTAACTACACCAATGTGTCGAGCACCACCCCGAAGCCTGCCCCACCCGCTGCCCCCACCCTCCCAGGGGTACCCGAGGACGAGGCGGCGGGGCTGGAACAGTCCATGAGCATGACCATGTTCTTCATCTGTATCATGTTAGGTGGGTTTTCAGGGTCTGCCTAAATACCTCAACCGCCCTCAACCGGGCCTAATATGCAGTGTACATGGCTTATGAAACATTTTTAACGCTCTGGATACATTGTCTATACGATTATAAATCAGAATCCCAAAGTAACTCCTAAGTTATGGCACGATGCGTTCCGGGGGCTTGATGTAAACAAACAAGATGGCGGACCCTGTCCCGCGGGCGCACGGCACGCTGTAAATACTGGTAAAAACGTCAGATCTACAGCGATTTTCCTATTTATAATTGCATTGGCAATGTATCCATAGCGTTAAAAAGGGTTCTTAACACATGTACACTCTATATTAGACCAGGAAGCGGTCGGTTGAGGTCGGTTGAGGGGGGTTGAGGGCGGTTGAGGTATTTAGTCATACCAGGGTTTTCATACTTACTATAGGCCTTCTCTTTAGTCTGAAATCCAGCTGTGTTAATTATAGGTCCGCTCCCAAAAATTTGCTTGCCGGGAGCCAATTTTTGTGAGCGGACCTATAGCTAACAAGGCTGGATTTCAGACTACCTTTTCTAGCCTCCTGCGTAGACTTTCTAGTGGTACTGGAATGAGATAAATGTGTACGCTGACAGGAATCGAAATCCCACCTGCATATGCAGGTTAGTGCAGGTAAAATTGGAGCTTTGTAGGTATTTCTGATGTCTACCTCCTTGCCCCATTGATAACATTAGTAACTTGAAATTATGCGTCCAGAGTATTTAAGGGCTGAATCTACTATCTACCCAAAGACTGTGTTAAAACAAGGAGGTTAAATACAAGTTTAACCTCCTTGGTTAAAAGCGCTGGGAAATGTCAAAAGAACTTTGATTTCCCAATGACCAAACGACCCAATCAAGCTATTCCCAAAGTGTGGAACACTCCAAGTGTCAAAATCCTACAGGAAAACAACTTAAGTTTACTTGCTGTTGTGGCAACAGCTAGAGATCACCCCACCCAAATACAATGCAGCACAGGATAAAACAGCTGAAAACAAAACCCGGCATCTTGTTTCAGTCACATTGTCTGGAACAAAGACACTCCTGAACAGCTTTCACACCCAGGGTGGAGTTCAAACACATTAGTTCTTGACAACTTGCAGCAGACATATGTTCAACTTTATCAATAATACATACTTGACGTAATACATCATCAAACTGAATGGTAAAAGCCTTTTAATATTAATTGAACTCCTGGATTTCCCTATTCATCAGTGCAGATTCTAGATTTTTCATTGTAATAATTCAGCAAGGTGTAAATAATTAAACTTTATCTTTCTATTGTTAAGAATGATTTACGTCTAGCTGCTTGGTTCTGAAATGTCGTCGTTTCTATGCAACTTTTATTCTGCAACAGTTCACTGTTCAGGAACTACTTGAACTTTTTATGTACGAGGTTATGAAAGAACAATTAATTATAACATGGCTCGAAATTAATTCCTTTTTGGGAATAGAATTTTGCACTGCTGCTGCTGGTCAAATAAAAATTTAGATGCGCATGCAAGAATTTGGTGCAGAACATAGAATAAAGTGCAAAATATTGTTTGCAGTCCTGATATTTTACCTGCAGACTAGAAAACAAATTAAGAAATGTCCACTAAGGTGCAAGTAGAATTTTCGGGTGCAGGTGATTTTGACTGTCACCTGCACCAGTATAGGAATGCAGAAGAAGATATTTCAAGCCCTGTATATGTAGTTGAGTATAGATATTAAAATTCTTTATTTGTTTTTATTCCAGCCTTGTGTATCATGCTAGTGCATCTGCTGATCAAGACCAGGTTCCACTATCTACCTGAGAGTGTGGCCATTGTGTTCTTGGGTAAGTCTCCAATGAATGTTTCCACATGTTTGTCAATTTTCTATTTTATTTATTTTTTTATTTATTTTACCAGGGGAAACATATCGCCTGAGGGCGCTTACATCAGAATACAACAAAAGTAACAAATAAATTTACGCAAATTACTAATTGATACAAAACCAAAGTAACTTAAATAAAATACATGATACATCAAATCATACTACACTTAGAAATAAACAAACTTGATAATAATACTAGTAAAGCACAGAAAACAAACTAATTAAATATGGCAAATAATAAAAATAATATTGATAAAGGAACGGAATTTGCATATCAATGTTAATGAACAAAAGCAAAATTAACAACAATAGAATCAATAAAAAGTATTTGCTGTAATGGCCTAGTGGAGCATGTCGGCACAACGTACTGCACCTGCGCAAGACCCGTAATGTATTGAGCGTAATGTATTGAGCGTAATGTATTGTGTTAGAAAAGATACCGCCTGCAATAGGCAAAATTCTAATGCAGCGTTGACCAAACACCCAGTGAAAATCGTGAAAAATCCGGGTTTCGCACGGGGGTAGTATGTTCTGCGGAGGCGCTGGCTAGCAGGTAGAGTGCTCAGCTTGTTTGCGGAAGGTCACAGGTTGGATCCTACCAAAGACTTTAGAAATGTTAGTACATACTGCCTTCTCTGCTTTAAGCTCTTAGCACTTTAACAGGGAGCATAGTAGTTGAACACACATCACTACCAGTGGACTAGCCCCCTACTGTAGTGCTTGCACAGCTGTGTGGTCCAAGGGCTATAGAAACAGATGCTAACAAAGTAAAACTTGCAACAAGCTAATTGAAAGCATCGCATTGTTTACAGTAGGGGTTGATCCATAGCAGGTTGAGAGCGATAATGTTAAAATCGATGAACTTGTTTCTTATTCTATTTTCAGGTGCTGTTGTAGGGTTAATTATCAAACTGATGAACAAGCTGGAACTTGGAAACTGGACAGTAAGAACTGCTTTTGCAAATTACTGTAGGAGGAGTTTTTCAGTCCCTGTCTGTCTAACTCACTGGTGTACTTAAACTAATATAGTGTATTTTGATGCAGTAGTAGCTAATGAATTATTTATAGTTCCATGTTTTAAATGATAAGTGGATAGAGTACTAGTATAGAATTTTCTTCTTACACAACCAGTAGCTCTGAGGAAGGTGTCTGATAGACATCGAAACGTAAGCAGGTGAGAACTTACTGGTTGTGTAAGAAGAAAATTCTATACTCTATATATCTTCCAACCTGATGAAACTATTTACGGGAAGGGATGATAAGTGGACTTTGTGATTTTAGTAGAAATGTGGTTTATAAACATCATATACAAAAGTAACCCAATGTATTTTCCCCCTGCATACAGAGAGAAGAAGCCTTCCATCCAACCACGTTTTTCCTGGTCATGTTACCCCCAATCATCTTTGAGTCAGGGTATTCTCTTCATAAGGTATATTTCATGTATAACTGGTATTTCACCAGTGTGGTGGCTCTAGTCAAGTATAAAGTACATGTACTACATTGTATAATTGTTCTTTCCAAGGTGGTTTCCTATATGATATTGAACCTCCATCTTTTCTAATGTGATTACTGGTATGAATACATTGTATATGCTCTGAATTTTGTTGTGCAAGAATAGTTATGTCCTTAATAATTGGTTATATTGTATTATATTGATTAATTGCTTGATTTAGATATAATCTAGATTGCCATTCATCTAATTCATTCTGAAACTTATTATTTCAGTGTACGAAATACTTTTTTCAGCCAGGTTGCCCAGTGGCAACCTAGGATGAAAGCTAGGTTGCCCATCAAAATTCCAGGTTGCCCCAAGTTTCAACTCTTCTACATTGTGATTAACTTCGAAATGTGCATTTATACATTTCTGACACAGAGTTGTTTCCCCTTACCTGAAGTGATGAGCTCTTCCATGGGAATTTCTCAATAAACAGTTTCCAATGGAAGAAAGGGGCATCCTTACCACAAAATTTAGGTAGTGCACTGGGCTACCTGGGTGTAGAAATAGGTTGCACCAAGCAAAATATGGTTGCACAGGACAACTGGGCAGCCTAGTATTTCGCACGCTGCTTATCAACTTCTAATCCAATTCCTATAATCTTGCAGGGTAACTTTTTCCAGAACATGGGGTCCATCATGCTGTTTGCTGTGATAGGGACTATCCTGTCATCCCTGGTGATCGGTGGCGGCATCTATCTGTTGGGGAAGGTACTGCAGGGCAAACGGTTCTTACTGATGATGTTCAGGGAAAAAGTGATGACTTTGGTTGAAGCTAGAAGTAACATCAATAGAATTGAGTGGAAAATGGTATACAAAAAGCAAGGACTGATAACCTTATATTCTAAGTATATTTACCTATAACACTAACAGTCTGTTCCAGTTGTTTGAAATGATATGTTTGTGTTTTTGCAGGCTGGGGTGGCCTTTGAGTTGACCCTTGGAGAAAGGTATGTACGTAGCCTACTCTTTTGGGGTGGTGTAACATTGGTTAATATGTAGTAAGTATTACATTGTAGTGCAGCATACAACAATAATAGTTGCCTTGTTACCTTTGCTGTATTACTTGTAACATCAAGTAACAAAATGTCACAGTGTAAGCATCATCTTCTCCCGTTCCCAGTTTTGCGTTCCCTGATCAATTGACTTGTAAATACTGTACATCATACAGCATCTATCTCCTTTGTCACAAAACAGTGGAAGAGTAGCTCTTCAGGGAGCTGAAACTGTTTCGAGATCACTTTCCTTCTTGATCACAGTGTCATGATTTTCTCTCCCTCCCAGTTTTGCGTTCGGTTCCCTGATCTCCGCCATCGATCCCGTGGCAACCATTGCCATCTTCCACGCGCTCGGTGTGGACCCTATCCTGAACATGTTGGTGTTTGGGGAGAGCATTCTCAATGACGCAGTGTCCATCGTTCTTGCCAAGTAAGTTTTCTATTCGTTTCTTCATTAATTTTTTAAACACTTAGCATACTGAAGTACCAATTCTGTGTAGTATATGGCATTAGGTAGCAGGGAGAAGTGTCCTTGGTGCTGACTGTGTTTCTCTGTCCCTGGTGCTGACTGTGTTTCCCTATCCCTGATGCTGACTGTGTTTCCCTGTCCCTGGTGCTGACTGTGTTTCCCTGTCCCTGGTGCTGACTGTGTTTCCCTGTCCCTGTTGCTGACTGTGTTTCCCTGTCCCTGGTACTGACTGTGTTTCCCTGTCCCTGGTGCTGACTGTGTTTCCCTGTCCCTGGTGCTGACTGTGTTTCCCTATCCCTGGTGTTGACTGTGTTTCTCTGTCCCGGGTGCTGACTGTGTTTCCCTGTCCCTGGTGCTGACTGTGTTTCCCTGTCCCACAGCTGCTCTGCTGCCTTAATCAGGGTGATGTGCTCTGTCCTTATCATATTGTGATTTAATTATCACAATAAGGATGTGTTCTCGAACGTGACTGTATTCAAGAATGCATCCCGACAAGGAGAAAGCACATCGTCCTGATGAAGGCAGCAGAGCAGCTGCCAGAAACGTCAGTGGAGAAAAAACAGTGTTGTGTACCTAAGAAAACTATTATGTTGAATTGATTTACGTGATAAAACTATTAACGGAACCATTGCACTCGCCCCTGTGCAGTACTGTGATCATGCTGACGGCCCCGTCCATGGCAGACGTGGACTCTACCACAGCGTTCTTCCTCATGGTCGGAAACTTCTTAAAGATGTTCTTCGCCTCAGCGGCCATCGGGGTGTCTTTTGCTGTCATCAGTGCCCTGGTATCCTTTCTGTAGGCTGTCATGGATGGAAAACTTTTTTTCTTTTCAAATAATCTTTATTAATACATATTTCAAAAAACAGAGAAAAAACAAAGGACATGTTCACATACAAGAAAAATAACAATTTAGCATACAGTGGACCATTTCAACATATGTTTATCCATTTTCCCACAGTTTTGTGCTGTCACATATTCTAATCTGTGATAATATTTAACATAGCCTATAAAACCCTTAATCGTGACAAACTTGTACTGTCTGTTCTTATATATATATATATATAAAGTTTCAATATTAATAACAATGTGTTAAAACATTGATGGAAAACTTAGTACATGTACTTACTTACTTATTTAGATTGAGCGCCCACTCGAAAGCCTCCTCCACAGCACTTTGTCCTCCATGGCCCTTCGTAGCTCGTTTTTATCATGCAGGTCACTACATAGATTGTCTAAGTAGGTGACTCTGGGTCTTTCTGTAGGCTGTTGTGGATCAAAAAGAACGAAAGTAATAATTTTTAAAAGTTTAAGCTCACTGAAGAGCTAGTCTTCCACTCGGGTCATGACAGAGAAGACAGATGCTGTGTACAGTATTTTACAAGTTCAGGGTAACTTTCCCTAGATCTTTTCGACAACAAACAGGGAACCACGGCTTAATGTACTGTCCTAACTCCTAAGGACTGCAACCCTTTCTGGTAGCGTGCATGTCAGGCAAGCAATAACAGCCAGGATTCGAACTCCATGCCTCTTGGTCAAGAAGCAATGCCACTGGATTTTGTACACTTCATGCCACATGCTGTTAGACAGAAGAATACAACATGATATCTGCATTTGTATGTTAACAACTACATGTAGTTCATTAATCGATTTCTTTCTGGCTGAAACTTTCCCTTAACATACTGTAAGTTACTGAAGCACATCAATCTACAGAGGACTCCGTCACTGGAGTTCAGCATCATGATGATATTTGCCTACACCCCGTATGTTTTAGCTGAAGGACTGAAGCTATCAGGTGGGTGTAGTGCTGTGTACCTAAACCCACGTTTAGGTTCACCCACGTTTAGGTTCAGGTCCAGATTCAAGTCCAAAGGTTCAGGTTCCTAAACCCATGGTATATAGAAAATTGCATGTTGTCAACCTTGCAATGTTGTCTGGGCGAAACTGTGGCCACTTAACATGGAGGCCGACACTTGACAATGCCCAACGGCAATGTTTTCTTCATTTTGCAGCACAGATTTTGCGATCTATGAAAGGTTTTATGTGGTTCAGAACGAAAAGGGGTATGTGATATGTTTTTTTTTCCAACCAAGTCCGGAACTGGTTCCCGCCATTCAGGTTTTTTTGGACTTAAACCTGAACGTTTTTACAAGTCCGGAACTGAGTCCAGCGAACCGGTACACAGCACTAGGTGGGTGGGACACTAGACTAGGGCTGTGTAGTAACTTCAGGTACAGGTATCTGTATTTGTATAGCTGGTATAACCGCCTCTCGGCTTAACACACCAGCTTCACAGGTACAGGTACAGGTACAGGTCCAGAGCCGTACCTGTACCTGTACCTGAACAATTTGACAAGGTAACCTGTGCAAACAAACAAACAAACAAACAGGCAAACAAACAAACAAAAATTGATACAGCTAGCCACTGAAAGGTCTACTTGCAGACTACATAGTCTGTGCTACTATTACCCTTGGCTATGTCCACTGGCACAAACGTGAAGCTTCCGTGCTGCTTCAACATAGCCTCTATAATCAGCCGAGTTGTGTGGTCTTCAATGATGGCAGAAATAAGTCTGGTCATCTTCTTCCAATTGCAAAGAGGACGAAAGAGACTCAGCAGCTAAATTAGGTTTGGATAGTAGGCTAGACAGTAATGGAAAAGTTTGTGTTTTTGGGGCTTTCAGTATCTCATGCAAAAAACATACTCCCATGAGAGGATTCTCAATTTCTTTTTGCAGTTATCTTGGTGAAACCTACAATTGTTCCTGTTTTCCCTGCAGGTATTATGGCGATCCTGTTCTGTGGAATTGTGATGTCCCACTACACTCACTACAACCTGTCCCCCATCACACAGATCACCATCCAACAGACCTTCAGGACTATGGCTTTCTTAGCAGGTTAGTTTGTACTTTCACAACAGTCTGTACTTTTGTCAAAAGAGGTACAGGACTGAGGTGTATGAATATTTATTTTTTCTTATATCGTATCGCAGAGTGGAACTCATTGCCACCAAATGCAGTATCATTCATTCCTAGAGCTCTGAAGCTATACAATAACTGAATAAGAGCTGATCTAATATTATTTGACTATAGTAGGCGTCAACCTTACATAGCTTGTTTTTGATTGCCATAGTGACAACTAGTCTTAACTACTTTTAACTTGTTTTTACATTGAATTTCTTATTATGTGTAATTGCTTGTGACCTTGATATTACATAATGATTTTAATGTAACTATCAACAGATTTCATGTTAGACATGCAAATGTAACATGCAAGTTGATCGCATCAAATTTTGAATCTGAATCAGTAGGGGCATCATCACTAGATAGCTTTAAACAAAGGTAAGTTGTATAACACGTTGTTCATCAGTGTAATACAACTGGCTGCTGCCGTGGTGCGTGTCTGCAAAACGTCCAGCAAATTACATATATCAGCTGCTGCACACTCACCTAACTGCACTTGTTCCCATCCAAAGCACCGATGGAACAGCTATTGGAAAATCTCACAACTATAAATTTTCTCTTTTCCAGAAACCTGTGTGTTTGCCTACCTCGGCCTGGCCATCTTCAGCTTTAGACACAACTTCAAACCAGCTTTTGTAGTCTGGAGTATCGTAAGTTGATTTTTCCGTGCATTTTTTACGAGAACTATTGTAGAGTGTCACCAACTACAGTAAGAGCATCCTCACTAGATAGCTACAGAATAACATTTGTAGTTAAACATGCAAATGTTAGGTGTGACAAGTCATCCAGTGTAATATAACCAGCCTCTATCACATGCCTGTGAAGCTGGACAGCTTAGGATGGTTATACTGGCTATACAATACATATAGAATACAACACAGTGTATTTTGCATTGCCCTCGGTCCTGGCCCTCCCGCGAGTCGGATCACCCGACGGCCGAATGATATAAATGTTACATATACGTTCTGTCTAATGCTGTAGATACCAAATGCTCTTTTGGCACAGGTACAGTCACTACTAATCGCTTTCTGTTGTGATTGTTGCAGGTTCTTTGTTTACTTGGTCGAGCTGTCAACATCTTCCCACTTTCCTACATCGTCAACATCTTCAGAGATCACAAAATCACCAAAAAGATGCAATTTGTCATGTGGTTTAGTGGTAAGGTTTACGTTTTAGAGAATTTTTCCTTTCAATAATTGCACTCTTACAAGAAATTTTGATAGTTATTGATTGTTGTTGTTGTGTTTCTGTTTTTGTCAGGTTTACATGATGCAAATATAGGATGACTATTCTTGTGTTACTGCTATGATTAGGTTTGTAAGGTACAAAATCAACATTCACTGCCATCTCCTAGCATAGTAAGCTATACCTCCTACCAACTTAGTTCCGGGCCCAAAAGTGGTCTTTTGGCCTTGTATTGAGAAAACTTGTCAAAAAGAAGTGTAAGATGACCATTGTTGTATATTTCTGCTATGACTAGGTTTATGAGGTGCCATTGCCTATGTACAAGCCTTCAAAACCAACATAGCATAGTCACCCATACATGTACCTCCCACCAAGGACATTATGTAATGCTCCCACCAACTTAATTCAGTGCCCAGAAGTGGTCTTTTGGCCTTGCATTGACCAAAAATGTTGTATGACATAATGTCATGTGTTTCTGCTATGACTAGGTTTGCGAGGTGCTATTACCTATGCAAAGATTAGATAACCATTGTTGTGTGTTTCTGCTATGGCCAGGTTTGCGAGGTGCCATTGCCTATGCGCTGAGCCTTCATCTAGAGCTGGAGGGGGAGAAGAGACATGTCATCATCACGACTACACTAATCATCGTGCTGTTCACCATCCTGTTCCTAGGGGGCTCTACTATGCCACTCATGAAAGTAAGAATTCTCCAAACTCTGACTAGACATAGTAGCCTGGTTACCAAACCTATTTTGTCCTCTCTGCAAATAGTGGAGAGGATAAAGACTTGGGGGCTAAAATAGGTTTGGTAACCATGCAGGTTATAGACTTAGAGCATATTAAATAATAACCTTTATTGTACATTCATGCCCTATCGGGCTAAGTACAGGTGAACAGATGAAAATGTATATACACGTTTGCAGTACAAACAGGACTACTAATACAAATCTAACTACATCAGCACTAAAACAACACTAATACAGAGGTTCGGCTTCTTCTCGTTTCTTTGTGATGTTAAGAATATAATCTGAGATGGGTTTGTTTAATACAGGATGATCAAAGCGCATAAGAAAGATAAATTTTTCAATATTAGATAAAAATTGGAAGTATGGAAACGTTCTTGTAATATATTTAAAAAGATTAATTCTATCAATACTATATAAACTACAATCTACGACAAAATGAACTTCATCCTCTACCTTGTTCAAACTACAAAATTGACAAATTCTTAAATTAAAGAACCCATCACATTTCTCGACAAGTATGCCAGTGTGAGTGAATCAAACCAGTCTGTCTGGTCTTATGCAGCTTGTACTTGGATATGAAAAATGTGCAAGACTGATGTGTTTAAGGCAGTTTATATTTATATATGTGAACAAACAAACACTAAGGAAGGAGATATTGTAACACACAGACTTGTGTTTTCCTTTTTTGTGTTTTCCTTTTACAGTTGGTAAAAGTGGACAGCAAACAGAAGGTCACCAAAGAGGTCACACTCAGTAAAACAGAGGAGTTGGTGAGTGACAATAATTGTAACCTTTGAATAGAGTATTACTAGTAGTTGTTTCGAGTATGTTGAAAATAAACTTACTTGTGCAGTGGCTAAATAACTTGGTTTGCTAAATGAAGACTTCACTGGTTTAAAAAATTCTCTGAACTGCATGTCATGGAATATTGAAACATAGACTGTGCAACTCCCAACTTTCTACAATTTTCCTGTTCCAAAATATGTACGACAATTAAACTAAAGACTTTGAAATTTTCTTGTTCTTCAATGTTGACGTATGACTCCATACTGTGTTCCCCAGGGTAATGCCATAGAGTCTGAACACTTGTCAGAGCTCACCGAGGAGGAATATGAAGTGAATTTTGTGAAGCCGAACCTGAAAGGGTTCATGAGGTTAGATGCCAAGTACCTGGTGCCTTCCCTGACAAGACGCTTCACTCACCAGGTGAGGTTATATACAGCACTGTCTTTCATCATTAGCATTTTCCCAAGCAGCCTTCGTAACCCTTGCTTCTCCTACTGGGTCAGCTAGTCCTCACTCTGAGCCAAGCTTGTCTCAGGCATTGATGTTTCTGACTTAGGGAAAAGAGATGCTGTTACAGTCTGATTCATGTAACCCGTAACTTTAGAGTGGCCTTCAAGTCACACCTTGAAGTGGCCTTCCGGTCTTGTTACGTGGTGACTAGCCTGACTGAACCTCGCTTTTCGCCGGCTCCCTAGTAGTAGGGTGGTGGACTATGTAGGGAGCCCCCCGGAGCTTGGGTTTCACAGGCTACGTGGTGACCAATAAGTAACACCAACCAGGTTTTATTTTCAGTGTTTGTCTGTTTGTTTTCTTGTTTGTTGCTTGATTTATTCTGTATTAAATGTTCTACCTGTATGTCTTACCGTGATTGATGTATCATTGCTTTGCTGTTGTGTATCTCAGGAGCTGCGTGAAGGTCAGACCCACATGAAACAGCTGACCAACCAGTGGTACCAGGAGGTCAGAGGTCCCGCCATGGAGTCGGATGAGGAGGTGGAGAGTGCAGAGACTGACAGGCTCACGACAACCACTCAGTTTTAACCTTCTTCTGCTAAGGCCTCACACTAAGGCACCACACAGTTTTAACCCTCTTCCTTGCTAAGGGAGTGCAGAGACTGACCGTCACACGTCCACCACACAACTTTAACCTTCCTCCTGCTGAAGTAGTACAGGGACTGACCAGCTCACATGTACAGCTACCACTCAGTTTTAACCTTCTTGCTACTGAGACCGGCTCATGGCCAGCACAGTTTAACTCTCTTCTTTGCTAAGGGAGTGCAGAGACTGACTGTCTCTCAGCTCAGCCAACACACAGTTTTAACCCTCCTCCTGCAGAAGTAGCAAAGCCATTGACCGTCTCACAGCCATCAAAGAGTTTTACACTTCTTTCTGCTGAGACTGGCTTACAGCCTCCACACATTGCTTGCTAAGGGATCTTTTTGGCACCAAATTTGCATTTATTGCAAGGTTTTTCAGCAAGGAGAAGGTTGGTTATGTCTGTGTAAAAGATTGTTTCTTTTGTCCATTGTTAGAATCTGATTTTCCAGCAGCTTCAACCAATCATGTTTACACGTACTTGTACATCACAAGGTTATCAAGCTTTATATGCTATACCATATACACATATGCTGCAAATACAATGTATGCCTTTTTTGCCATATGTAATTTAAATATTTATTGTTACGATGGATTTCCGACAAAAAGCCTGGTAAGTTGAGTAGATTATAACGTTAAAGCCATCACTGAATGAAGTTATACTGTATTTTAGAATCTTTCTTCAAATTGAAGTTTGATATGAGAGCCTGTTTTTTGGCTTGCTCTTCATTTTCAATCACTTTTATTGACTGTTAATATTTTGCAAATTGGTAGATTTCTATGGCAGAATAGGCCAAAGGCTCTTATTTATTGGGTAAGTGTTTGATGTCATGCTGCATTTACTGGGGGGCATTGGTAGACAGGTGGTTGTTTTGTCAGCATAGTGTTAGCAATCACTTCTGACTGTACTTGTGACAATCCAAGATATTCACAAATTGAGTGTCAATGACAGAAGAAATGATTTCTATACTGTTTATCATTTAGGACTTTGATTTGCAATCAATAAAAAAATCAATCAATCAATCAATCAATCGTCCGCAGCCATCGGGAATTGCAATCACATTTGGCTATTTCTTTCCATGTACTCCATTGACTTTCTGCATTCAAAAAGTATTTTGCAAATGCTGGATATTTGTGCAATTGTTGACTGTATGTTGTATCATTGAATTGACAATCCAAAATGATGGGAAAAGGGAATAAAAGAAGAGTGCCAAAATCCATTTTGTGGCCATTGTCAAGAACACGTAAAGGGATATAGTCAGTAAATCATTTGTGTGCATTTGTGTCTTTGTACGTAAAATGTGACGATTGCCAAAATTTTTGAAATAACGTTACAAAGTATTGTGATTAACATTTAAATGGGCCAAAGGTGACCAAAAGTTTGTCTCTTTATTGTGTCAAATCTGTACAGGGCTTATTAGATTTAAATGTAATGGAAGAGAATATATGATAATTGAGGTACAAAGTTGTTAATTCAACTTCTTGAAACTTCATTTTGTAGAGCTCTATTGTTTGATTACTGTTATTATAGTGTTAATGCAACAATGCTGGGCATGATATACTAGTAGTGTATATAAGATTTTATTGGTATGGTAGCAAAGTAGTTAACGCCTCGCGTCTAAAATTGCTGTATGTTTCAGCATCATGATGTCTAGCAAACAATAACCCTTCATGCTATGGTAATGTTAATGGCAAACTTAAAACGTCAGAAAAGAAGTTAGTTCCATTTGCAAATGGTTTAGAATTATCCTGGTTGTAACAATTCATCAATGAATCAAAACGCAGATAAAGTTGCTGCTTTGTCTGGTTTATATGTTTGCAATCCAATAGGGTATCGCCATACCTGTGTTAAATGTACAGGGGGTTCAGCAATATGTGGTAACTATAGAAGAATGCAAGACCAATGCAATATGATGATTGATATGACAACTGTGGTGTGAAGATATTTATTCCATTTATGTGTAATGTCACTGAGTGTTCATGTTTTGCTTGTTTCATTAAAAGAATGAATTATAATGCTGCTTTGTATGTTTAGCACTCATTTGTTTCTGTCATAATAGTTACGCACTCCCATATGTTCATAACGGGTTGTGGCACTGGGCCTCTAAAACCATTCTGAGGAATGGCAAAATCCTGACAATATATAATGTTACATGTACGGCAACTAAACAAACTTGAAAACTGGGAGCTAAAAAAGGAACACATTTTACAGAAATATTACATGTAACGGTACAAGTAACGTTAGTAGCAAAGAAAATGGCGTCAACTGGATGCGTTTCACGAGTTTCACGAAGATGCTGAGCATGGAACATTAGAAATTGGAATGAACTGCCATAGAATAGAACCCTGCGTCACTTCTGTTCTACACTCTTTTCGAAACATTGAATCATCAAGATCATAAAACTGTTAAATCTTCTTTGACAGGATTTTTAGAGGAAAGAAATATAGGAAGTTTGACTTAGTGAACAGAAGACGTTGTTTTGATAACGCAAGGAGCTTCTGTGTAGAAGCTCCTTGGATAACGTTAGTCTTTAGCAAACTTCGGAGGGTCAGGATTTGTTTTTGGTGCCATGCCAGGCCTTCAGTTTTCAACCTCAAGGTTTTCAACGAACAAACGGAAAGGTATGAAATCTGATTTTGTCGCTCTTTCAATCTGAATATATATCGAAAGAAGACAATACAATTTTAACTTTCAGGGCTTGATTTCTTAAAATTTTCCTAAACTTTCTTCGAAAGTCCTTGAACGTCCTTGAAGGATGAACCCGTCTGAGGAGTCGGATTCGCGGGGCATCCTGGGAAGCGGAAGTCGCGCTCGGCGCATGCGCACGATGAGAGGTAGCGGCGCCCAAACCGTTCGTGATCTGCGGAACAACATGGGTAAGTTCTGCCTTCTAAAACATCTCCCCAGGGTCACAACTCTCTCTCAAGGGCGCTCACACCTCACACACCCCTTAAAGAACCCGTGTGTCGCCGTAGTCCGGCGGTTTGCGGGTGTTTGGCGGGGCGGGGAGGGTTTGGGGCAGCGGGGTGCAGTCAGCGCCTGAACGTTACAAGGCGGGGCTGTAATGACAGGCCAGGACCACATCCCGTCTGGAGAAATTATCTCTTCTTCTGGCAGCCCAGCTCACAAACACGGGCCCAGATTGCCAACTAATTATCTAGCACCTCCAGGCCTGTCAGACTGCCGCAGTGATCAGACATCGATCGTGTATTCGTTTTGCCGCAAGGATATATATATAATATTCAAACCCCATACGGACTGCGAAAGGCTAACGTCACTAGAACAGAATTTTGTTGGTGTTTGTTTGTGACACAGTTCGACATGTGAAGTGGAAGTTTCGGAACTTTCTTCACATGCCATTTTTGATTGTCATAAAAAGCCTCAGATTTTCCCAGGCAATTTGTTTAGCATAGTCAACTGCATGGCCGAATTTTACTTTTATCTACGATAATTTGTATGTAGACTGTTATCAGGCTTAATTATTGTCTAAATATTTGTTGGACAATCGAACTTGGAAGTACAATGTAATTGACTAAAATTGGCATCAGCCCAGGTTTTGCTGTGGCTTTTGTTTGCTAATTAAACCTATTACATGAATAATATTCACTCTGGCCACTGAGTAAGAATTTGTGATTTTTGCTAAATGATACGTGTGCCAGATGGTCAATTATACAGGAGTGGAGCAACATGTAATGTTTCACAGTCTGCTCGTATAAATCACATGGGCAAAGGTTAAAAATACTGCATGTTTAATTTTGATCAGGGTTGGACAAGTTTTCAAAAATATCTCCACTTGCCCAAACCAACCTTTCACTTGCCCAAAATATACATGACATTTTTTATGCATTTTTACTACCTGCAAGGAAATTATTTAATTTTAGAGTTTATAATGCTGCATGAGTTATTTATCAAAATAAGGTGGTTTGAGACTTGCAATGGATTTTCTGACAAAAGGGCATTAATATAATGATAATTATGGCAAAATGATGAGTAATTTTCCTCTCTAAACACTGTAGCAGCTATACTTCGCATCCAAAAAATTTACTTGCCCAATCGGGCAAGTAAAGGGGTATATGCATTTGCCCAAACAGTACTTTTACTTGCCCTGGGCAAGTGGGCAAGTGGACTTGTCCAACTCTGTTGATGCTGTACGATTTGGCTTCATGTGAACAAGCTGCTTATTACAGTAGCTGTGTTTGTTTTGCACAAATCAATCATTGCTGAATGACTTCTCATCAAGAACAAAATATTGTGACTGTGAATAAAAAAATGGCAGCACAGTAACTGTATGAAACATTGTTCTGTATTGGTCTGCTTGGAAACTGCAGAACTGACATTTAAGCACTTCATATTTGTGAAATGTCTCTACCCAAATAGTTATCATATATGGCATATATGATAACTATTATTTGGGTAGAGACATTTTAGCCTCCACCAGGCCTTCCTACGGGGGTACGGATCGTAGAATCCGGCAAAAGAAGGGAATATCTGGCCAGTAGAGTCAGTCCGCGGAAGGGTTAGTTTCCCCCCTCCGAATAGCGCGGCCAGTCAACCTCAAGGCGGCCAGACTCCCCTAGAAAATATCTCCCTATTATAGCCCGCGCAGTTAGTCTGGTAGAGACTAGAGACATTTTACAAATATGAAGTGCATAATGTCAGTTCTGCAGTTTCCAAGCAGACCAATAATGCCATGTTTCTTCTTTTTGAATCACCCTTCTAGTTTTGGCATGGGAATGGTATTACTATCAGAGAAGAGTCTAGAACTGTTGAAGACAAAAAAAGATAAATTTGTAGCCCCTTTGGAGTCTTGTCTGGAAAATTTATTCACAGTGAAGGGGACAATATGAAAACGACACAACCTGTCGTATCTTGTAACTGTAACAATGGGGTTGAACGTTCATACGTCACCAACTGACCAGCCCAGCTGGTCCTGGACCTTTTGGCCTAGCGGTTATGGCGATGACTTGTGGGCTGGCTGCCCGGGTTTGGCGCGGGTTCGAATCCCGGGAGCCAGGGATTTTCCTGTTTCTACTCGCCTCTTGCGGTTAGGATTTGGCGCTCTCACCGCCAAGGCCCGGGTTCGATTCCCGGTGTGGGAACCAGTGAAACGCAAGAGGCAAGTAGAAACAGGAAAATCCCGGGATGCCAGGATTCGAACCCGCGCCAAACCCGGGCAGCCAGCCCACAAGTCATCGCCATAACCGCTAGGCCAAAAGGTCCAGGACCAGTTGGGCTGGTCAGTTGGTGGCGTATGAACCCCACTGTTACATAACTTCAGTGTGAAATCTGTTTGTAACTTCATGGTGAGATCTGTCACTTGTTGGGAACATTAGTGTGAGATCTGTTTGTAACTTCATGGTGAGATCTGTCACTTGTTGGGAACATTAGTGTGAGATCTGTTTGTAACTTCAGTGTGAGATCTAAGGCTTTCTGTTTACTGAAGATGAAGTCCCGGGAGGGGAAACAAGTGTAAAATAAGCTTGCCAGAATGAAAACAGAAGGTAAACGTAACATTCCAATGTGTCAAATTGAGGTGAGGAAGTCAAGCTTTAGTTCCTTCCTTCCGTGCCAGCTTCCAGGTTTGTCTCAACATGGCCCCCTGCAATGATTTGTAGCTGGGATTAAGGCTGTTCAAACACGCTTCACTTTCAGTACACAGAACGTTGACAGAAATGAGGAAAAATGTGGTTACACCCAGCATACAACTGTACTGCCTTTTCGCAGGCATTGTTTTTGACACAGAAGTCTAACTCTAAGGAAGGCAATACAAACTCTATGTATTTTCCTTCTAATAGATGCAGACTGTTTTTATCCTGCAAGCCCTGACCTGAGTAGAAATTCCTGGGGTGCCTGGCACATATTCCGGTCTTGTTGTAAAAGCAAACAAAGTGCTTGATTGAAGACAAATCTCCAGGCTGAGCCTGAGGGTGTTCCCTATACAGAGATGTATAACAGCCCTAGGATACATGTATGGGGGTAGAGTAGACTTTAGACTGTACATAACATATAGTCTTCACTAACTTGTGCCTTCAGTTTTGTTAAGAGTAACACATGTAATATGAAAGCAGAAATGAAACCTAATTTTTGTCATCACAGCTTTTTCACACGTTTTTTCTACGTACTCGTGCTAGAACCATTTTAAGCATACCCTGGTATTGTCAGACCAAGAGCCACGTGAAGCCTATACATTTTCTTGTGGTGTTCATCAGTGATGTGTTGGTTAGAGTAAATGTTTGGTAAACCCTGTCAGTGCGTGTGTCTTACACTAACCAGTCATCTGTAGACTTACAGTAGAGCCCGTCTGCCTGTTGCATCAGTAATCTGGCCTAGATAGTGCAGCTTTAGGGATGGTTGCAGATGTGTATGCAGGGATTAGCCCCAGGTAGGCATTCCCTAGATCCCCTGTGTGTAAATGATAGAACCTAACTCACAAATACTTTCTGTTTACTTCTGGGGACATCTGGAATCCTGCCATCCTGAATCATGGACAACGGTGTACTTCCCATTGTAGCCGTAAGTTTGATCCTGAAGTTGTTTCTGTCATGATATGTAGCTAGTACTGTAACAGTGTAATAAACTTGCCACTTCAGAGAATGACCACTGTAGTACTAAAGTTAAGAAGCATGCAATTGATTGAATTTAAGTATAGATACTGTCCTGTTAAGGACTATTCATAAATACTCTTCACCAATTATATGTGTCACTTTGGCAAACTGGTGACTGATTTGGATTTTGAAGTTTTCTTTCAAGGATAGCAAAGTTGAGGTACATTTTTGATGTGCCTTAAGTGTAATTAAGACAACTGTTAACGTTTATGTTGTAGTTGCATTGTGAACCCTTTTGTTGCTTCCACAGCATACAAAGGCTCTAGAGGGGTATGTGGGCTTTGCCAACCTCCCCAACCAGGTCTACAGGAAGGCTGTGAAGAGGGGTTTTGAGTTTACTCTTATGGTAGTAGGTAAGTAAAAAAGATATGATATCTGTCTTACCAATCACTGTAATGTAGAAAGTACTAACTGAGGCAGTTGGTCTGAATTGAAACAATCTTTGAATTGCTGTTATAGCACAAAGAAATATCATTCACACTTCTACACTAGTAAGGATGATGTACAAAACTAAAACAAAATTGATACATTTATGGTTAACTATGTAATCTAGAATATGGGAGTCCTGCTGTTTTTTTT
This sequence comes from Branchiostoma floridae x Branchiostoma japonicum, assembly GCA_013266295.2. Taxonomy (NCBI): domain Eukaryota; kingdom Metazoa; phylum Chordata; class Leptocardii; order Amphioxiformes; family Branchiostomatidae; genus Branchiostoma; species Branchiostoma floridae x Branchiostoma japonicum. Next base: position 2,783,318 of record CM023829.1, on the reverse strand, counting down.
ATGAAGCTGTACGTGTAACCAGAACTTACCCCAATTTTTCTTCCAGGTGAATCTGGCCTGGGTAAGTCAACCCTAGTGAATTCCCTGTTCATGACTGACCTGTATTCCCCGTCCGAGTACCCCGGCCCCTCACAACGGATCACCAAAACTGTCAAGGTAAGGCTAACACACCAGCAGAACTAGCAGCAAAGGATTTTATATAGTCTCTTACATTCTTATGATTGTGTGTGTTTTTCCCTTAAACCCGGGGATTCCGATACCTGGTATCGGCCCAGCACTGTCTAACCGGTAAAATAGAACATAGATTCAAAATATAGGTGATTTTTCAATGTTTTCTTCATGACACTGAAAAATATCGGGGGTTATGTGGAGACAAATACTTCAGACACCTCTCTGACAAAACACGGCCTGAAGTGTTTCCTCAGTCGTGAGATATCAGCGATGTTTCAGGAGCACCACTGAAGGGTACTTTCCGTCAGTTCAAATCTCCCACTTTGGCCTGGCCAATGAGCGGGCTTCTTATATTATATAGATTCCCCCGGGGTTTAACAGTAGTTGTGTGTAGCTGTTTGTAAAAATCAACATTATTCAGTCAAATACATACAGTATAATTGTATTCTACTGCCTCTTGATTTCGATAAAAACAGATTGATTGATTGATTGATTGATAAGCATTTCCAAATTAGCCTACATCTGCTTGATATAATCTAAATTAGCCTACATTAGCTAGCCTACATTAGCTACCTTGATATAATCTACACTAGTGCAGGTATGCAGAAAAAATTTTTCGAGCTGCTAGTATGTGTAGAAGTTGAACATGTTTTGTCCTTGAGGTGTTGGTAGAATATCCAGGGGTCGAAATAGATTTTGGTGCCAATTTGCACTGGTGCAGATGAAAAAAAAAATACTTGCACCAGAAGAAAAATAGTTGCACCCCCAAAAAATAAAACGAACACAACCAAAAGTACATGTAGTAACTTTAATAAAAACTTCATGGATTCTGGTTTTGTTCCCTTTCCAGTTCTTTATTGGGTATTTCTACAGGTACTAGTAGTAACAGCGGATAAAGCAAACTTGCACCGCGGTGCATACCGGCAAAAAGTTAGTTGCACGACACCAAATTTACTTGCACCAAGTTGCACACAGAGGGGTATTTCGACCCCTGATATCTGTTCTTGTTGTTGTGACCCAGGTTGAAACATCTCGGGTGCTGGTTAAGGAAGGCGGGGTCCAGCTACAGTTGACCATCGTGGACACACCGGGGTTCGGAGACGCCGTGGACAACAGTAACTGGTGAGAAATGCACACATGAATACCATGAATGGCAGGATCATAGCATCTAACTGTAAAGAAAGTCCACAGGACTTTTTATGGGTTGTTTTCTATATTGCTTTCCAGTGACATGAAATAGCACATGGTGGGAGCTAGTATAAAAATTGTTATTCTATGCATTTATGAATATAATAATAGCTTGTCTAACTGTAAAGAAAGTCCACAGTTATGGGTTGTTTTCTATATTGCTTTCCAAAGACATGAAATAGCACATGGTGGGAGCTAGCATAAAAATTGTTATTCCATGTATTTATGAATATAATAAGAGGGAAATAGTATATATATCTTGCATTGTTTGTACTCGGCATGTATATCTGTGTGTACAAGATATACATGCCGAGGACGAGTCCTACTGACAGTAAATGCATGTTTTTAGAAGGAAGAGCTTTGAACCTTTGAAACTTTATTTGAATAACCATTAGCGGTAGGCCCAACCGGGTCCACCGCTAGTCTTCCTGGCATTCACACATATAGTACAAAAATATACAATACATTGCACAACAACAACATATCACATCCAACATTTACAAATTTACAATTAATTAAAAGCAACAATCCTGTTGCACAAGTACTACTGCTGGAAATGCTCATAGAGGCTCTTCTTAAACGACCTCAAGGACTGTGTGGACTGCACAACAAGTGGAAGGTCGTTCCACACACTTACAGCCCTGTGGCTAATACTAATAGATGGTTGTTCTTGCACACAATTAGCTGGAAGCCCATCACAGACCACATTGAGCAGAGGTTTGAGGACTACCTGAACTCAGAGTCCCGCGTGAACCGCAGAACAATGCCAGACAACAGGGTCCATGCCTGCCTATACTTCATAGGGCCAACTGGACATGGGTACGTCTTCTTGGTTTTGATAATAAGGAAGAAAAAATTGTGAGTAGTTTGGGTTGAGAGTTACAGTAGGTTGTTAGTCCACTGTGCGTAGGGCACGGTATTGAAAGCTGGAGCCCATCCCTCTCCTTACACCTCGTTTTACCTCCCCTACGGAAATCAGGTACCCATTTTTACACCTGGGCGGAGTGAGGAAAGACGTGTAAAGTGCCTTTCCCAAGGACACAACGCCTATCCAGGAATGCCAGGAATCGAACCCGTAACCTCTCAATCTCATGTCTTCTAGCCATTCGATGGAACAAAAGAGCTTGGAAATTTATAGAAATGCACATTTTGAAAAGAGATGACTAAGGAATTGGAAGATGCAAATGAGAAAGGCTTGAATGACACTTATGACCTACATGTATGTATGGCATTCCCGTGAATGTGACATGCTTGTCTTCTCTATTGTTGCCGCAGGTTGAAGCCTCTCGATATAGAATTCATGAAAAGATTACATGACAAGGTCAACATCATTCCTCTCATTGCCAAAGCTGACACAATGACCCCAGAGGAATGCACACAGTTCAAGAAAAAGGTAAGGGCTTCACTAGATTTTAAGGAATTTTAAGATGCTCTTAACTTTCAAGAAAGACCTCAGAGAAGACCATACTGTAGTCACTTACTGTGAATTGTTATAAGTGCGCAGTTCAACAAAAACGTAGTTTTGTGGTAGAAGGCAGTCACGGTGTGTCAGTTTGTGGTTGAAATTATACTGCAGAAAGACAGCACATGTTCACGATGTGGTGAGTTTGCTGTGAGCTCTCTCTGTGAAAATAGTGAGCATAAAACCACTATGACTATTTGATTGTTTACAGTATACATTAGTGTGTATTTATGTATGTCTGTTGTTGTGTCCGTAACACATGGGTTTTCTTCATTCCTGTGTAGATTTTACAGGAAATCAAGGAAAACAAGATTCAGATCTACGAGTTTCCAGAGGGAGAGGATGAAGAGGACAACAAACTCAACAAGAAACTCAGGGTAGGGGTTGTCGAAAGCACGACTACATCACGCTTCTAGTAGCCTTTCCATTGGTCAGGCCCCTCAAGGAGGAGGCCCAACCTGCTCCTGACAGCGAGAGATTGTGCAACACAGGCTAGGAGGTTTAATTATTCTGGGGGAGTTCTTCTTCTTTTGTCATCCTCAACTGAGGACTGGAGGAGTTAGTTTCTTATTTTGTTGTAGTTTTCATCTATTTATTTATTTATTTCATTACATTACAAGACGCCTGGGTTGCCCCTTCAGCTTGTAAGAGCTGATTTCCAAAGCATATATAGGACGAAACATGTTACATTTTAGTCAGGAGACAAAAGTGGACAACATTCAGTAGAAACAAATAATATCCAATATGTCAAAAACAAGAATGATTGTCCACTGCGAAGGTTAAATCTTGTATTCAATTTGAGAGGAATTGAAAAGTCTAGTGTTGTTACATGACACTGCTTGTGTTGCCATGGTAACAGGAGAGGATTCCCTTCGCGGTGGTCGGCAGCAACACGCTTCTGGAGATCAACGGGAGGAAAGTGCGCGGCCGGCAGTACCCCTGGGGCGTGGCGGAAGGTAACGTTCCTCTAAAACAGACGAAAACTCATATCAGCAGCGTGCGAAATACTAGGTTGCCCAGTTGCACCGTGCAACCATATTTTGCTTGGTGCAACGTATTTCTACACCCAGGTAGCCCAGTGCACTACCTAAATTTTGTGGTAAGGATGCCCCTTTCTTCCATTGGGAACTGTTTATTGAGAAGTTCCCATGGAAGAACTCAAGTAAGGGGAAACAACTCTGTGTCAGAAAGGCATAAATTCACATTGCATTCTAACAAAGTCAATCATAATGTAGAAGAGTTTAAATTCGGGGCAACCTGGAATTTTCATCCTAGGTTGCCACCGGGCAACCTGGCTCAAAAAAGTATTTCGTACACTGCATATGCCTTTGTTAAAAGTTCTGTGTTAGAAATACAGATTTGCATTTTACAGAGACATTTTCAATATTGCAGAAGAAAAATTAAGCCACCTGCAATTTTGCAGACTGAAAAAATCAGGCTAGGGGTTCAATGGTGTCAGCTTCCGTGGAAAATTTGGCCACAGTTTCGCCCAGATTTGCAGAAAGTATTTCTGAATTACAGAACAAAATTTTGACATCTCTGCAATATTGCAGAACACTGGAAAAAGTATTTCTACCACTGCTTCTGGTTTGTTTACATGTATAAGAAAAGAGAAGAGGCATGTAAACTATACGTTTAGCTGTAGTATACATATAGATCATTCCCCCTCTGTGTAAGTTGGCAATACGTATGGATGGTGCTTTTTTTAGGTTGTGTTATGCAATGCAATGCATATAGGCCTTTAGGCATAAATATACAATAAAGAGCCTTGCCATTGATTTCTGCTCTTTCAGTGGAGAACATGGACCATTGTGACTTCATCACACTGAGGAACATGTTGATCAGGTAGGGAAAACGTACCTTTTGAAAAATTGTTACAACAAGAACTTTACCAAAATATGAGGACTGAAATGTTCTTAGGAATTAATAAGTGGTCCCAAACAGTCTTGCTAGATGTATACTACTGATATTATTTGCTGTAATGTACAGGGTAAAACTGTGTCATTATTAATATGTTCTTTGCCTTAAAAATCTGAAAATTAGTATTTAGTGCAAGTGGCCATGGTGAACTTAAGCAAAATGGCTCGTATCAATGGTACCACTAAACAAAAATATGATTCAAGGCATGTAACAGAAATATGTAATGCGAACGAGAACATCTGATGTACAGAAAGTGTACAAATGAAATAGATTTAACAGTTGGTACTGGCCTTAATCATTGATAGAAACAAGGGCTTTGTAATGACGCCTCATGACAGTGGTGATTTTGCCTGTCTTCTAGGACCCACATGCAGGACTTGAAAGACGTAACGAATAACGTTCACTACGAGAACTACCGCTGTCAGAAGCTCGCTGGCATCACAGCGACCAACGGTACGGAGAAAGGCAAACCGGCTGGTGGCAAGTATGTACCCTTATTGCTTTTACCTCGCACCAAACCAGCTTCTCAACATGATCTTGTAAAATAAAATAGACAAGATGGTACCCTCACATAATGTAGATTTGATATATGTTCAGATATAGTTTTCTTATCCTGTGGTGTGTTAACTTACTGATATCATCATGGTGTAACAAAGTGTTTTGAAGTGTTGGTGTTGCATTTACCCCAAAGCTGTTTATCTTGTAGTTAAGCACAGTCCAAGCTGGGAGCCACATTTAGTATTTCCTGGTTTATTTTTGAAGATTAACTTTGTTTTTTCATGTCCAACTTACTCTGAGAGATTTTTGGAAGTGTTTCTGTGTGGTGTTGGTTCTTGAGTGTGCCGTGGGTTGGACCTGTCTTGAAGAGAGAAAGACGCTGTCCTGTGGTGGTGAGTGTGTACAACTCGATGAGAAATGCCAGTGTTTTACGAGAGCATGTGCATGTTTTGGTCCTGAAACCTCAGCCCCTCCCGTCCCACTGCCTCCAGAAACCCGCTGGCTCAGATGGAGGAGGAGAAGAGGGAGCATGTGGCCAAGATGAAGAAGATGGAGATGGAAATGGAACAGGTCTTCGAGATGAAGGTCAAGGAGAAGCGCCAGAAACTCAAGGACTCGGAAGCAGACGTAAGACTTTATTTTGCACCTTCAAGTGTACTTGGAAAGATTTGGGCAATGTCTAAGCCATACGTTTGCTGGAACTTTGTTGTTTTGAAAACTGTCCAAAATTGTAGTGTGACTGTTTGTTGCTAAATAGGCTGTACGGTACTTTTGAAGCATTTGGAGACACAAAGGAGTGTTAATGTGTAGAAAATGTGTCCAACCAGCATTGTCTTACCACGGAGGCTGTTACAACAGTTGTTTGCTGCACAATCTTTCAAACCAACAATTACCAAATTCTTCAGAATGCCTCTCGCAATAGACCATCACAATTACCAGTACAACCAATGAGAGTCTAGCAACTGGCAGTTTGACCAATACAATGAGAGAGTGGCTGCATGTCTGTCAAAATATTTTTCCATTTCTACGTTTTGGGCTTGGGATTGGTCTATTCCTTTTGTCATGTAACTTTACGACTTGTTTCTGCTGTCCCCACAGCTTCAGCGTCGACATGAGCAGATGAAGAAGAAGCTGGAGCAGGAGTACAAGGAGCTGGACGAGAAACGCAGTCTGTTCGAGAAGGAGAAACTTTCCTTCGAGGAGAACCAGCGGCAACTGGAGGAGCAACGAAAAATGGACGCGACGAAGTAAGTGCACATTTTGTTGTACACATTTTCATTGGTTTCATCTAAAATTGTCATTGATGTATGTTGATCTTGGTTGAACTTCTTAGCTATTCAAGGGGATGTTATCTGCCAATGTTGTGGGTACCTTTCAGCCAAAGGCTCAGTGAACTACTCCTTGCTGCATTGTGACATAATGGCAGATAAAACCCCTTTTGGTTTTGTAGCTAAGAACCCAGAATGTATTGACTTACATGTACCAACCTGATGAAACTAAATGGAAAATAGTTTCCCAACTACAGTATATAAGATTATAAGAAGGTCTACAATGTCTAAAATAAAAAAAATTGTTGTTAATTGTACGTGTATTATTTTCCTTTTCTCCCAGATCGCTTGACAACAAGAAGAAGAAGGAGAAGAAATCTCTCTTCTAAGTGTTACAAGAATTCCAGCAGCGGCACCTAGCTTGTAGCTTCCCATGCCAGCGTACATCATATATAGAGTACTGGGGGCGCTCTCAAAAGCCTTCCCCTACAGGGCTCGAAATACCTTCTCCTGCATACCTGCACTGGTGTAGGTTACATGCACCAATGAAACCTGCACCACTCATGTTCTTTGGCTGTCAGTCTATCAAAAACAGTGTGTTGACAATGCTTGTAGTAGTACCATTTTGAATCTTGTTACCTGCTGTACTGAAGCAAGTTATTACGAAAAATACAAGGCTTTTTTGAGTTTAGAGTTAGACGTTCAAAGGTCAGGTGTAATGTAGCCAGCTGCCGCTGCACCGGGTGCCTGCAAAGCTTGTGTGTTACACCGAACCTGCTATACAGATACAGATACTTCTATTGTTGCTGGATGGTTTTATCATGGGCCTGTGAAGGTTACGTGCAGGTAGACATCAGCTGCAGTTTTACCTGCATTAACCTGCGTATGCAGGTGGTATTTCGAGCCCTGTCCTGTTTTAAGTAGAGCTACACCTGGGGCTAAGGGGGAGGCATTTCCATATGGCTAAGGGTTCTGCCAACAGTATTGATAGTCTATTTTTTAACGAAGTTGTTTTGGGGGAATCGGGAAGATGGGGTTAGGAAGGAAATGGACAAGTTGTGAAATATGAAGAAGTGAATATTTTTCATCCTGCAGCAAAATGGTCAGTAAGGTACTCAACATTTCCTTTCAGGTCTTGCTTTTTTAAGATAGAAGAAGCCAGCCAAACTAGCTTATTATATATCGGCATTAGTGTTCCTGGGATCGGGACTTTGGGGTTGCAGTAACTGCACTTTATAGTTAAAAGTTTTACTGGAAAAGACATGTTGGGAATTACATTTGATGCATGCCCTGGAAAAATATAACAGATGAAAGTAACTGAATTTTTTTTTCATGTAAGAAATTAGCCTTCTGCAATGGCCAGAAGATCATATTGCTTTAGTTAGGGCTCAGTGAATGGGATTGGAAATACCTTTTTTTTTCCTGCTCTGTATACAACAAAATGCACTCTGTATTTTATTGATGTAAACATATTATGGGATTCTTGATTTTTTTTATCACTTGAAGTACTATAACACACGATATTTAAAGATGTTAACTAACTGCAATGTTTGCACCAGTGGAATTCTAGGCCAGCTGAAATGTTCTTACCAGCAGTTGTTGTGGGCATTGGCTTAGGAAGATTGTAAAAGAAAAAAAATAACAAAACTTTACTCTCTGTAAGTCGCCAAATTTTCCGAAGTTATACAAGACATATGAAAATAATGTCAATGGTCTGGCTATGTAGGGTTAGGCTTACACACATGTGGCTGCTGGTGTTCTTACTATATACTATAGAGCAATACTGAACTAAAGTCATCTTCTTGTTTTTTTGTACAACTGATGTGAAGTGATATCAGTACTGGTGGTATGAGGCTACATTTATTTCTTTATGTTGGACTGATCACATGAACTACAAACCTGTAATTACGAATCCCACCATAACCTTTGTTTTGTACATTGTAAGTACATACTGGACAAGCAAATGAAAATAAGCACATCACATGAAGCCCCAAGTGGTAAGTTTACTTTGCACTTGTCGAAAGCATAGTACAGGTATAAGAGAAACATACTGTATTATAGATGCTTCCTATTAATCAAACATTGCAGAAATCAGAATGTTGCCCTCCTGTTGCCAGTGAACTTGCAGACTCATCAGTACACGATGCCATTCAGAAATTAAACCAATGCAAGATGTTCTATCCACAATTTTTCCTGTCGTCTTCCAGAAATGAAATTACTCTTGTATATTCGATACATCTTGAGTGGGATGGGCTCTGCCTTCCAATACTGTGCCCTAGATACATTGGATTAACCACACACTGTTGCTTTGGCCTTAAAAAAGGCTACGGAACCTTTACCTTTTTTTTACCAAGTGTCCACTAGAAGTGTAAATGGCTTCACATCCCAATGGTTTGTTAAAGAAATAATCACCTAATTGTCAGCAGCCAACATTTATTGAAAGGTGCTACATGTTGTGTCAATTTGAGAAGTTATTTAGGCCTGCTAAATGTCTGCCAAATCCTGCATTCACCAAAGTAACAAAGCTACCTGCACTGTTTCTGTAGAATTTTTGCCTCCAGTGTTTGAGAGGAGAAAGCAATGTGTTATCTTTAGTTTGATGTTATACAGATGAGGTAGTATTTGCTCATGCATTCCTTACCAGCCAAGCTATCCTCTAAGTCTGTTTTGTGTGTGTTTTGCCTGTCACTATTAAATCGATAATTGTAAAAGGGAACTTACTGTATGGCCAGCTTGTCAGGAAATGTTTTCTGAGATGCATTTTATTCCTTGTCATGAAGCTTTTTTTATTATTATTTTGGAAACAATTTCTCTTAGTTCCCTCAATGCTTACACTCATTATCCCTATTTATTTTGCATGGTGTATTTATGCTGTACTCTTCATGTATCATACTTAATCATGGCTGCTCAAAGTTGTTTTTTGTAACTTGTGATTGTATCATGCACTCTAAGTAGTCTGCCATGACTTTTGTCTTTGTCTTTTTTTTTACCATATCTTCCTCTAATGTGTATCAAACCAATTATGTAGTGTCTTGAAGTAATAATTTGTTACCAGCAGTCATATTAGTCTACTTTGTTTGGAATGGCATTTTTAGCAGAATGCATTCATTCAATTCTATACAGGAGCTTTCAATGTCAAGTTTTTAATGTGAAGCATGCCCGAGTTTTTGAAACAACAGAGGCCATTAAAAAGGAGTTTGATCACTTTGAACTGTGGCCACTTTTAGTTTACTGGTCGTCAAAATACTGTACCCTTGTTGTTGCAATAATCAATACATCCGCCAGGTGTCGCCACCGAGAAGGCACACGCTAGGTTTGAAACGTTGGCGTGAGACCGTAACAAAGCTATTTCGTCGTCTGTCCACGTGAGAGACAGGTTCACACGTGTAGATTTACGGATTTCTGCCGTATAAATACCCAAGATCGTGAGGGACAGACATGACCAGTAGTATCGTGACCTGTCTGGCGTGGGTGCCCAGGGGTGTGGCCAAAGCTGTTCCGGATAAGGTGAGCTGACAGCAGTTTCTCATAGCCCCCCTCCCCCACGTGCTAGCCAGTGCTGTCCATACGCGTCTATATGGTAGCCTTATACTATATGGCTTCATCGTAATGTGTGGTATGCTTCGCACAGAAAGATTAGAATTAGCAGGATTTAGACGTAAGTTGAGGGTGCGTCAAGGAGGAGCGTTCAACGTGTATGTAACACCATAGAAAGAGGGTAACAGACTTGAAGGTTGACTTCAAGTCTGTTTTAATAGAAGGTTGAAGCGTGTCAGCTCACAACTGGACACCCAAACCGCTAGGCCAAAAGGTCCAGGACCCATTGGGCTGGGTAGTTTATTTAATAGTGACGCCTATATACCTCGCTGTTACATGTACAATGAATTTTCTCCAAGTTCTGCTGAAAAGAACCTACAACCATCAAAGACAGCAGTTACCAATACCAAGGACTATAACCTCCTTGCAAAATACGGAAATCCACTATGGTGGTAGATTGGACATCAAACTACTAGCAACCAATCATTTATTGACATTTCCAAAATCATATCCAGTTGCTTGCCTTGGTAACTGTTTTTGGCGTATTTATAAATTTGACATTGCCTATACATTGACACGAACCTGACCCAATAGGGGAGACCTCCGTCCTTGCCTGAACCAAGTGAAACCCAGCACCTACAGACGTCTAGCGAGATAATAGATGTTAAGCAAGGACAACAACAACAACAACAACAGCTAAAGAGCCATAATATTGAGTTAGGAAAGCAAGGCAAAGAACAAAACTTTGCTACATACATGTATAAACTTGACACTGCATTTGGAAAAAGTAACACTGGTCCGGATGTCCATGCCCCATGGCCCCACCCACATATTTGTTGCTACTAATACACAGGTCCAGGTAGATAAAGAGGAGTTACAGCGTCTGATCAAAGAGACGTCCAACAACTTGAAGGAGCTTGAAGAGGAGGAGGATGAGGATGCGGGGGATGTGGAGATGGAGGGCGGGGCAGCAGGACGGGACGAGGCGGAGGACGACCTCGCAGAGTTCGACTTGGACAACTATGATGATGGTGAGTCACAGTTTCAAAGTGTCAATAGTTCAAACATTAGACCTCCTGGAAATCAACAATTCCCCAAAACATTGTATAAAGTGTGTCAAGTTTACTTTTAGGAATGGGGACAAGAGTTTTGTTGTGACGGATGTATAGCATCATTAGATTTGGAAAAAATAAGATTTGTTATACTTGAGTGTTTTACAGTTTTCATATGTCTTTCTGCTGAAATATGTTGTCATTCTGAATAAAGAGACTCTTTCTACACAACCAAGTGTTTTATTCAGTCGACGTTTCAGTGACCGTCTGTCACCTTCCTCAGGGCAATTCTGACTGGTTCACATTGCACTGCAGCATAGGTGTCGTTGCTGGTTGTGTAGAAAGAGTCTCTTTATTCAGTGACTTACCAACCTGATGAAACTATTCACGGATGTTGTCATTCTCTTAAGATCCCGCAGGCAGCCTGGTAGGAAACCTGGCCAGTCTGACGGTCTATGCCAGTAATGAGGACGATCCCTACATCACTGTAAAGGATGATGTGAGTGAACACAATAATTTTTTTTTTCAAATTTCACAACATTCAATCTTTTAGCACAGTGGTTAATGCTGCATTGTTGGGTTCTCCTCAGGACTTGTTTGTGAAGACTGTAGATGGTTTCCAGTGCAGTTTGCCACCTTTATTTGCCCAAGTTGTCACAGAATTCTTAGCCTGGGTGCCACATTTGTACACCAGGGCTTCCCATACAGAATATTTTTTAGACAGACTGTTAGTGAATATGAGCTATATACAAAAAGGATGACCCCCAGGCTACCATATTCTAAGAAGGAACCTTATATATTGACACTGACTCAAAACCTGTGCGTACTTTCTCTTTGATTTCCTGGCTGCAGGTGCCTAAGTGATCTTTGTACATGAGTTTTTCTCTCACTGTTTTTATTACCCTGCACACCATCAGGAAGAGGTTGAAGAAGAAGAAAGAGAAGCATTCACCATCAAGTCGACAGACAACCTGGTGATCGTGGGAAGGGCAGAGGAAGACTGCAGCATCCTGGAAGTTTACAGTGAGTAACGACAACATGGCAGAACTCTTTCTCCTTAGAACAACTCAGGGCTCGAAATATGTTTTGAGGAATAGGTGCACTGGTGCATCTCACCTAAAAATTTAGGTGCACAGAAAAAATTTGGGGGTACCTGTATCTGTATCTGTATAGCTGGCATAACTGCCCTTCGGCGTAACACACCAGCTTCTGTATCTGTATCTGTATAGCCGGCATAACTGCCCTTTGGTGTAACACACCAGCTTCTGTATCTGTATCTGTATAGCCAGCATAACTGCCCTTTGGTGTAACACACCAGCTTCTGTATCTGTATAGCCGGTATAACCGCCCTTCGGCGTAACACATCAGCTTCTGTATCTGTATCTGTATAGCCGGCATAACTGCCCTTTGGTGTAACACACCAGCTTCACAGGCACGCAGCTGGCTATATTACACTGAACAACCTGTTATACCTAACCTTTGCACATCTAAATGTAGGCATTGTTTAAAGCTATCTAGTGATGATACCCCAACTGTACTAGGTGGCAGTGAGTTTACTCCACAATAGTTCTAGGAAAATACAAGTTTTTGAACAGCTCAATCCTTGGTTGTAGGAACTCTGGTACATAACATAAAATTATCAATGGCTATAATCAGTTTCAGTAATGTTCCATGTGATGACTGAGTGTTACCCTATTCCTGTCTCCAGTTTACAATGAGGAGGAGAAGGTTCAGTATGTCCACCATGACCTCATCCTTCCTGCCTTCCCATTGGCTCTGGAGTGGATGAACTTTGACCCAGGGGAGGACAAGCCAGGTAACCTTGTTGCGGTGGGCAGCGTGACTCCAGGTATTGACATCTGGGATCTCGATGTGGTGGATAGTCTAGAACCAGTTGTCACGTTAGGCTCGCACAAGAAAAAGCCAAGCAAAAAGGTAAAAGGACACATCCGTGTTGTAAGGCCACACTGATTTAATTTTATGGATGACATCCTCTGGGGACCACAAAACTAATGCGAGAGGGCGGAAAAAAAAAAATCCAGCAAAAAAAAAAATGCTGCTTAACCACAGGAATACAAAGCCGGTATTGCGAATTGAAGCACAGGACACAGTGACTGCATCAAACAAACAGGTTTTTATTTGCAGGAGGTAGATGTACATGTAGATAGTCTTGTTCAGGTCTCATCCTCCTTCACAGCTTCCTCCTTCGTTTTACAATAAGCCGCCCTTTTGCGGCATTTATGAGTCGGCAGTCTGTACTGAGTTCCAGCTGAGTTCCGGAGTTCCGTGGAGCCTCGAAAGACTGATTTATTTATTTATTTTTTTGAGAACAGGCGAAAATCAATGCGCACGCGGATGTCATCCATAAAATTAAGTCGGTGTGGCCTAATGTGAAGATATTAGGTGGACAGTTGTCACTACTAGTATTTTAGAAATCTAGTTTTAATTCTATTTTCATAAAAAGTTTATTTTAAAAGGGGTCTTTTTCTATTCAACAGAAGAAAAAAGCCTCAGCTGCACCCAGAGTTGGTCACACAGACGCTGTCCTGGACCTGTCCTGGAACAGACTAGTTAGGTAAGGCTGGCCTCATTGCTTTAGAGAACTCCTATAAAAAAACTAGAATGGATTTTTAATAGCCTTCTCATCAGGAATTATGAAAATGGTTTGATGAGTTTATGATAGCGCTGATTCCAACACTGACAAGTGTCCAATTATTTGTGGGATTGTGGAGTTAGAGTATAATTTTGATAGTGACTTACTAGTGATTAGCATCCAATTATTTACATTGTATAACCCCTTATTTATAACCCCTTATTTATCTTTATTAATAGCTATTCATCACCATGGGGTTGTAGAGTTTTTTAAAAGTTAAAACTTAAAAGTTCCATCAGTTTTTGATTTACATTTCTTGTTTCCTTTTTTTATAGGAACATTTTAGCTAGTGCATCTGCAGATCACACTGTTGCATTGTGGGATCTGTCCCAGGGAAAACCTGTTACCACACTGTCACAGCATAAAGACAAGGTGAGCAAAATGCAAAATATAATCAACAAAATTAGACCCAAGTCCAGAAGCTGACACATCTGAATAATGTGTAAATAGAGCATACAACACGGTGTATTCCGTATTGCCCGAGGTGTCGGCCCGACCGCGAGTCGGATCGCCCGAAGGCTGGAGGGCGATCCGACTCGCGGGAGGGCCGAGACCGAGGGTGATGCGGAATACACCGTGTTGTATGCTATTTATATCATACCCACCTTAGAAAACACGTCTTTCAAGGCAAAATGAGCGTAAATTTGGTGTCCCTAAACAAAAAAAGTGCTACAACATCTATTCCAATGTCCGAATCCTGTATTCGAATTTTCGAAAGCGGCGCACACGGTTGGGCCGAAACGCGTTCGAATTGTTCTATGGAAGCCCGGTTTATACACCCGGTCGTACGGGAGAATACAACATGGCCGGGAGCACTGTATCGTCGCCCGGGTATGATATAATGACAAGTACATAACGTTACTGCTTTCTTTTATTAAGTGTGTGGAAGGTAAAAGTGTTCTTTTTGCTTATTGTGCTAAAATCATAACTTAAGAAATAGTATTTTTATGTACATGTAAGGTCAATACAATTCAGCAGTCCATAAATTAATCTTCTTTGTTTATGTACTACTGCCATGTTGACCATTGTTTGAATAAAGAATAAAGAATAAAATGTAAAGGCCACGTCTTGAAATGTTTTCCAGGTTCAGACATTGGAATGGCACCCGTTTGAGGCACAGTCACTTCTGTCTGGGGGATTTGACAAGTATGTTTGTTACGGCATATCTAGTCAGGCCTAGGAAAATAAATGTTGTGTTTCCTGTTTCCCGACCGACCCTTTAAAAAAACGCCGACTCTAGACTTATTTTTGCGTGGACCCTACCACATATTGCTGTGTCACTACCACTGCAAGGGCTAGGGACATAAATTTTTCGAGCTGATTGAACTTTTCTAGCTCCATGATCTGACAGCTGAGTACCCGAGTGATAAAATAGTGCGCAATCGATTTTCCAACATGTTCTGCTTATATGTATACACCAATCACCTAAGTCTAAAAAAAAAAGAATAAATAAAAATAAAATAAGATAGTCCCTACCTACCGACCCTAATTTTTTCAGGACTGAAACAGGAAACACAACATTTTTTTTCCTAGGCCTCATCATCTACATTGTAAAAACTATATAGGTCAGCACTAAGGGTGTATAGGGCAGCACCCATCTCCATTTCTATAGCCCTTGGGCCACACAGCTATGCAAGCACTACAGCAGGGGTCTATCCCACTGGTAGTGGTGTGTGTTCAACTCCCATATTTTTTCACATATTAAATGTCATAAGTGCTGAATGCTAAGCAGAGAATGCAGTATGTAGCATTTTTTAAAGTCTTTGGCATGACTTGACCAGGGATCGAACTGGTGAGCTATCATATGCAAGTCTAGCTCTCCAAGGTATGTAGGTTACAGTGAGAGGGAAATTTTACCTACAACACTTGAGTTTGTAGTAACTTTATTTCTGCGCTGTGTAGACATTAGCCTAAAATCCAGCCTTGTTCTGCCTATAGGTCTGCTCCCCAAAAATAGCAAACAAGGCTGGATTTCAGTAGCCTCCTTCGCAGTCTTGTGAGCGGTGTTATTTTTTTTTGGCGACCAACGCGAGTTATGTCGAGGGACGGAGGGACGGTTTGCAGCCAAGGGAGTTTGTCTTTTAAAGCTTATTTTTTAGCAGCAGCTGTAATGCTACGGGACTTTGTTGAGTTGATAGGGGTTACTTTTCGGGAATAGGTGACGTTCTACCGACGGATTGATCGGCGACCGCTAGAATGTAGCTCACCGGGCAACGGGGCGTGAACCTCCCTTTGCTAGTGTGCCGTGACGTTTATTGCGGGAAGTTCACACATCCATGCCAAACGGTATTAAGTGTTTTTTAATTGGGCTTTTAAGTCGCCGAGTGCTGGAAACTGTCCCTCCGCGACATAACTCGCGTCGGTCGCCGAAAAAAATAACGCCGCTCACAAGACTGCAAAGGAGGCTAGGATTTCAGGCTATGTAGACATGCCGTCCTATAGGACTAACGGTGAGTCTGTGTTTGATAGACACGCCGTTCTGTACGACTGTCGGAGTCCAGGAGACACACACAAGTCCTGGGTTCTGAGTGGGGAGGTGGAGAGAGTCACGTGGAACCACTTCTCTCCCTTCCACTTCCTGGTAGGTACAGATCTCTCTCTCTCTTCCACTGTGTTCTGCATCTGCAGTCATAAAAACGTTCTGCAGCTGCATTCAGTCTTTCTTCATCATCTTCCACTGTGTCTTCTGTCTCGCGAGCTCCCTTAGCTCTTGGAGTTTCTTTTGTACAGACATCTAGTACTATGTTTATAAGTATATGTACATTTAGGTCTGAAGCAAGATGTATTGTGTACAAATTTGCATGCAGGCATAGATGTGTACAACATGTTAAAATGTCAAACAATGTCAATGGTTACTACAGTAACAGTAGACGAGTTAGCCCAAACTCCTTAATTCTTCTGTTCGCATTACTAGTATTTAACTTGTTGAGTGTGAATGTACTATGAGAACTAAGTTCCTCAAGATAACATCATTGTAACTTTAGAAAATGTGTAAAATGAATTTTTTGGTATGGGCTAACTTGTATCACATACATACATACATACATACATACATACATACAAACCAAGGTCCTTTTTTTGTAAAAGAACTCTTCTGTCTCTTCAGGCGAGCACAGAGGATGGTTTTGTCTATAACTTTGACATCAGGACAGACAAACCAGTTTTCACACTCAGTGCCCATCCACAAGCAGTTACAGGTGGGTACAACAGAGCACGTTGGCAGAACACACTGCACCTGCGCAAAACCCGTAATGTATTGTGCATAGCACTTTGGCAGAACGTCTCATATAAGGTTGTATTAGAGCATATAAGGTTGACAGCCTGTCTGTAGTTTTCAGATGTTGGATAGGAAAAGATATCGTCTGCAACAGGCAAAATTTTGATGCAACGTTGACCAAACATCCAACGAAAAACGTGAAAAACCAGGGTTTTGCACAGGCGCAGTACGTTCTGCCGACGTGTTGTACAACAGGCTTATAGTGACTGATGAACTGATATTTATCAATCAATGTTAACCAAAGTGGTTTAGGTAAAGACAACAATGTGCCTACTAATGGTACTGTACATGTACTTTAAAGTGACTACCTGGAAATTTCTCTTTAGAATTACCGGTACTGAATAAAGAAACCATGCCAAAATGCTTCAAATCCTTAGCAACTGATGGAAATTTCTGTAATAAGTAAAGTTTCACCTTTATGATTATTTGAGATCTACAATATATCTTTATTTAGAATGGACCTATCCTCAAGCAACCAACATCTTTTTTGCACAACAATCATCCCTCAGTAAGACAGCTGGAACCACATAGTTCCTGTTTAGAACTTTTATTTACAACCCAGACCTGTTTTGCCAATGTGGCTTCTGCTGAGTGGTTCAGGCAGAAATGTTCTACATAGAGCATACAACACGGTGTATTCCGTATTGCCCGAGGGTGATGCAGAATACACCGTGTTGTATGCTATTTGTATCATACCCACCCTAGAAAACACGTGTTTCAATGCCAAATGAGCGAAAATTTGGTGTCCCTAAACAAAAAAACTGCAACAACATCAATTCCAACGTCCGAATCCTGTATTCGAATTTTCGAAAGCGGCGCACACGGTTAGGGCGAAACGCGTTCGAATCGTTCTATGGAAGCCCGGTTTATACACCCGGTCGTACAGGAGAATACAACACGGCCGGGAGCACTATATTGCCGCCCGGGTATGATATAAAACTTGTTATATAATATGTAGTGCTTCATTACCACTAACTCCTGTGCATGTTTTCAGGCCTGTCCCTCAGTAGCGCAGTGCCAGGCTGTCTGGTGACCACGTCCAGCGACAAGACAATGAAAGTTTGGGACATCCAGGACAACAAACCAGCGCTCCTGCTACAGAAGGAGATGAAAATGGTAAAAACATCTTTAAGGCCACACTGATTTAATTTTATGGATGACATCCTCTGGGGACCACAAAACTAATGCAAGAGGGCGAAAAAAAAAAAA
Source organism: Branchiostoma floridae x Branchiostoma japonicum (assembly GCA_013266295.2). Lineage (NCBI taxonomy): Eukaryota > Metazoa > Chordata > Leptocardii > Amphioxiformes > Branchiostomatidae > Branchiostoma > Branchiostoma floridae x Branchiostoma japonicum. Next base: position 2,765,083 of record CM023829.1, on the reverse strand, counting down.
ATCCAGCAAAAGAAAAAAAATGCTGCTTAACCACAGGAATACAAAGCCGGTATTGCGAATTGAACCACAGGACACAGTGACTGCATCAAACAAACAAGTTTTTATTTGCAGGAGGTAGATATAGATGGTCTTGTTCAGGTCTTATCCTCCTTCACAGCTTCCTCCTTCGTTTTACGATAAGCCGCCCTTTTGTGGCATTTATGAGTCGGCAGTCTGTACTGAGTTCCAGCCGAGTTCCGGAGTTCCATGAAGCCTCGAAAGACATGATTTTTTTTTTTTTTTGAGAACATTCCTTTTGTTATTTTCCTGATTAGTTTTGCATTATTGCCATTATGAGTTGTGATTATTTTGTTTTATGACCACCTTACTGAGTTGTGGCATTATATATACTTTTACTTTAATTTGTACCTAAGTTGACTTACCATTTTGTTATACTTTGTTATTTTCTTGTATTATTTATTTATGTATGCCTGCAGGGCACATTGAAAAACGCCTTAGTGGCGATATGTACCCCCTGGATAAATAAATAAACAAACAAACAAACAAACAGGCGAAAATCACTGCGCGCGCGGATGTCATCCATAAATTAAGTCGGTGTGGCCTTACTAGGAAGCAAAGATTTCATGCCTCCATGAAGTATTTAGAGTTGTTGTGAATTTGGTTTTTTTCTTCACTATTTTGAATTTTGCGCATGTTCCACTGTGATGCAAATGCAATCCTAGAATCCCTGAGTTCCTCAACTGTACCATTCACTTCCTTCCAGCCTGCGGGGAGACCATTTTGGCCTCCAATTTGACCTTCCTGTCAGTCTGCAGTTACACTATTTCCCACGGGAATTGGTGTTAAACATTGAGACTGCATCTTGTATTTGAACCAACAAAATAAACGTGTTTTGTTGTAATGTTCCTGTTGTGTCCAGGTTCAGTTTGATGTGTTTTGAGTTGTTATTTCGGTAAACATATTGTTTTTGCTATGTTTCTTCCTCTTCCTCTTATTATTCTCCAAACAGTGACCTCTGACCTGGTCAATGACCTGAACCAGACTGTTACCATTCTAACTAGTGTTGTGTTACATGATGTTGCAATTTTATAGCAGGAGGGATTTAGACTCCTGTCTGACCATATATATGAATGTGTTTTAGAATTAACAGAGCAGACCATATGCGAAGGTAAACATTATGCATTTGCTTTGCAAATGTTACCTTTCTAGTTAATAATGTTCCTGTTGTGTACAGAGTGGTCTGACGTGTTTTGAGTTGTTGTAATGTTCCCGTTGTGTACAGGGTGGTCTGACGTGTGCTCGGTGCTGCCCGGAGTCCCCGTTCCTGTTTGCTATGGGAGGGCAGAAGGACAGTCTGAGGGTGTGGGACTTCATGGACAGCGGCAACACAGCATGTAAGGCAGACAAGCACGTCGGCAGAATGTACTGCGCCTGCGCAAAACCTGGATTTTCGCTGGATTTTTGGTCAACGTTGCATCAGAATTTTGCCTGTTGCAGACCATATCTTTTTCTACACAACATTTGAAAACTACAGACGGGATGTCACCCTTATATACGTGAATTCGACCTTATATGAGACGTTCTGCCAAAGTGCTATGCACAATACATTACAGGTTTCACGCAGGTGCAGTACGTTCTGCCGACGTGCTCTGTTGTGTCATACTTACTTTATTAATCATAAGAACTTTATTAGCAATTGGCAGACCTCTATGATCTGAATTGTCGCTAATTTACAGTGTAAGAAATTTCTCAAAGGATTAAAGACTTTAAAAACTCATTCAATTACATGTGACATCAATCATTTACAATATACAATTTTAAAATCACAGAAATCAGGATTACAGATACATTTAAAAGGTACAGTATTGGTCTTATAAAACACGCAATCAATCGGTTACTGTACAAGAAAGACATTACAAACATAAATCCTACATAAATCCTACTTATTTATTCATTTCATCATAAAACGGCTAGGTAGCCCATTCAGCTGGTATGAGCTGCTTTCTAATGGGGCCCAGCATACATTTACACAGGACAAGACATGATTACATTTAGTCAAGCAACAAAAGGTGGACAACAGTCAAATAAAATCCGATGCGTCAAAACAAAAGCACGTCCATAAATCAAAGTCGTAATACCGTTCCAGTAGTTACTGTAGTTATGGCTGTAGCTATATTCATATCCCATTCAGTTCTGGAGTTCAACTTCCAAAACAGGTATCAGGTATGTATGAATGATATGCCCGATTTTGATGGTCAACTAGAACTTGTTGATGTATGTACTGGTTGTGACATTGTCAACTTAATCATGTGCCTCACACCAAGTACATTTTGTGATGATGTTTGTATAATCATGGTCAATTTTGAAGTGTGGACTGTGTGAATACGACCTTTGGTTGTTCATCACCTTGTATTTTCTGTTTAGTGAAAACAAGATTTGAAGGCAGACCAAGACCAGAGCTGCCCACCCAAACATCGTCAGACCTGGCCACAGCTGACCATCCAGAAGTGAGTCAACAATTTAAACTCAAGTCTACATGATTGATGAATATGTAGTCAATAAGTTATACACATGTAGGAACTTAAATTGTTGCCAACAGAGTAAATATGGTCTGCTGTGCAATATATGAAGTGATATTGTACTACATGTGTGATAATGGCAAAATGTGTCTCAAGTAATTTGCTTTTATTCTGTCTTTCAGATGTGACATTTTCAAGCAGTGCTGCTAGGAACTGAAGACATGAAAAAGGAGGGTAGAAAACTGACTGTAACTAAAAATAATGCACTGTGCATTATAATGTTTACCTTTTACCTTCACAGAAGGAAAACATTGTTTTTGCTCTGTTTCCTTCTCTTCTCCAAACAAATAAAGTCGATGACCTGGACCAGATGGCTGTCACCATGGTAACTGGTGCTGTAGCAGACACCCTGTGGTGTTGGGTTACATTACGTAGCAAGTAGCAGGACAGAGTTGGACTCATGTCACTGTATATATGAATGTGTTTGAGTAGGAATGAACAGAGCAGTAATTTGTTAGGTTAGACCATGTGAAGGACAACATTATGCATTTGCTTTGCAAATGTTACCTTTCTAGTTTCAACCTTACTCACTGCCAAAGGACATTAGCAGTTCAATATGAACTACATGTAAATCTAACTTAAAGTTGCTTGAGAACAAAAGGGTATTACTTAAGAAAAAAATGTCAAGCATGAGAATAGAATAAGTGATATAAGAATATTATTATATTGACAAAATGTAATTTTTTATGTATTACTGCCTATCCTTATCCCACATTATCATATTTGCACTTCATTAATCAGTTTTGTAAGTCCTTTGTTCCAAACTGTTTATTATGATAAAAAATAAACATTGGAATGATCTTTACAATCATTGAATTCCTACTTCTTGTGTTGTCTTATCTTAGTGACAAACAAACACGGATAAACACTGACCAAATTATAACCTTAAAGAAAGTAAAAAGAGGTACTAAATGCATCAACACTGAGTCGGATCTTACCATGTAACGTCTACTAACATAATCCCACCAGGTCACATCCTTAAACAAGAAAGGTTTTAAAAGAAGCTGTCCATAGGCCACCAAAATGGGAATAGCTGGTTGGGTGGCATGGGTGTGCACTATTAATGACTTGCCCACCTTGCTCGAATTGTAGCAATGCTAAAAAGAGTGAATTGAAAGACCTGAAAAACAGACAGTGTTGCTTCCCTTTGCTTCCCACGGATGGATTGAACTGAGCAGCGCCAGCCTTTGTCAAAAAGCATGAACACAGGCTGATTTATTAATTTATTTTTTTAAATTTGTTTTGCAAGATGAGCGAAGAAACTCCATGGTCTAACAATAACGTTAATGTTGACCGGGCACATTAAATATAACGTTACATGTACTTTCTTTTACTTTTAATTTCATGCAACAAGTCATCTCCACAGAATCTTTCAGTGGAGACCGTGAAGGTTATAAAACTACCTCACTGTGGATCTACCTATAACTTTATAGCGAAAGTTGTCAATCAAATGGCATTAGAAAACTCACAACTAATCTCCAAGCAGATCTTTCGGTGGCTGCAAAGACAGTATCCATTGGCCAGACAGTTACCATTTGTTTACTGTCTGGCCAATATGATACTGTCTTTGCAGCCACCGAAAGATCTGCTTGGAGACAACTCACAACCACATCCAGTTGATATTAACGTCCTTGCTGTGCACGACAAGTCGATGTCATTTGCATACTTGCCGGTGTCGCCTCGTTCATTCATTGGAAGGCCGGCTTTATGCAAATGAGATGGGTGCTGGTGTTTTCAGACAAATCAGTCACACCAAGGAGATTCCATTGATGGTCAGTGGACGTCCTAGTTTCTCAGAAACAGAAAGGTAGGGGTTTCTCTCTTATTTCTTTCATTTACTTGTGCGTTTTTTCTCAAATAACATTTTGCTGCATGTCTAATACTAAGCAGCATTAACGCGTCGTGTGCCCAGAAGAAACTGTTTGGCTATCTGAATGAAGGAAACTTGCAGGAACTTATGCTATCCGTACTAGTATATAACATGGAGACGCTCGTACATGTTAGTTTGACCAAGGAGGTTAACCTCCTTGGTTTGACTTTCCATTTTTTTGGGGGGGGGGGTCTCTTTGCTGGTTAGGTCGGAAGAAAATAGGTAAAACTTTTATAGTCACCACTAAGGTAAGGGTAAGCAGTCGCTCTCCTTTGAAATTTGTGGCAAAGCATGGTGGTGTTTTTTTCATGTAGGGAAAGACAATGATGGTACAGACAAAGACAATCACATTGGGTGATTTCACAAATTTTATGTTCGATTAATAACATTTTACACCTGAAGGGCTATGAAACATGGAACCGACGAACACTACATTACGTCAAACTGACTCAAAGCTGTGAAACAAACATTTCATTTATAAACTGTGAAATTTCTGCACAAAGAAACATCACATTTGACAAAGGATCCATGTACGTGTACATCGAGTAGCTTTCAATCTTCAATTGTCTGCCGCGAAGAAAAGAAATAAACCGAAGAATCTGACATCCGACAAAAAGTATAAATCATGCCATATAGCCTTTTTTTGGTGGAGGGAGGGCTTTGAATCGGAGAAAAAAATATATATGGAAGGTTTGATATGTAGGACAAAGGACACAAAACACACTGAAAACAAAAGGCACTAATTGTAGCTTTCTTTTACGAAAGCAATGGGCCATAATTCTGGTCGGACAGGTGCGCAGATAACAGACCAGCTGGCAAATAGATTCTGGTAAATAGCCCTTCCGAAGCGCCTTCAGGGCACTCGGAACCGCGAGATTAGGCACACACAATGACAGGAACGTCATTATGGTTGCCTGTTCCTGTCATTATGGTTGCCAAATTTCCAATCAGATCTTTCGGTGGCAAAGTCTTAACCAACTAGCAAAACAGTATCCAATGCATTGGCCAGATAGTGAATAAATTAATAAACCAGTCTGCTACCACTACTACTACTACTACTACTACTACTACTACTTATACTATAACTACAGTGCAGTGTCCAGTCGCTACTGAAGATACTGCTTTGCCAGCTGCAGTTAACGTTGGTTACGATTTTGCCACTGCTTAGAGGTCGCTTCTCTTCGGTTGTTTCCAACAAACAAATAAAGGTCTGCTAGTCAGGAGAATAGACGCTCCAGGGCAAGTTAGATTTAATTCCTTGGATCCTCGAGGTCGTGGATCTGGTTAGGGTCATTGGTATTAGAATTCGGTCGTTAGTATACGTTAAAATACACTGGAGATTCATGGCTATTTTGTATTGCCTGTCAAATTTTACATCATGTCTAACCTCCTTGTTTAATCTAAAAATGCTTTCTTTTTTCTAGAAGACGTTATACAAGCTTCGACTTTTCCGACAGCTACATCAGTCACCAGGATGTCTCCAGCCAACTTCGGAACCTACAAACGAGCCATCGTCCGGCAGATTCCGACCTCCATCCGGGACCACTCGGAGGCCTTCGAACATCGGGAAGAGGATGGCCTTCCCACGAACGAGCCGATCGACATAGAGAAGGCGCGGAAAGAGCACGGGGTGTACACGCAGACCCTGAGGGACTTGGGGCTGGATGTGACCGTGGTGCCTGCGTACGAGTCCACTCCAGACTGCCCCTTCGTGGAAGACACCTGTATAGTGGTCGGCAACAAGGCGCTGCTGACTCGGCCGGCCGGGGAAGCACGGAGGAAGGAGGTAATACCGTGTTTTAGGGGAGCCACACCTCAAGCACGTTAAATATCCCACCACACATGAAAAGTGGCCTGCAGGTTGATTTGAGCTTCTCATGAATAAATAATGGTTCAAACAAACAAACAAACAAACAAACAAACAAACAAACACTTAATGAAAAGAGTGCAAGAAACCTTACAGTCTGGTCTTACGCATGCACAGCATTATTGTACAAACCTGGTGTGTTACGCCTAATGACGATTGGTTATGCAAAACAAAGAAAAACAAAACGTAATCTTACACTTAGTTTGCACTCATTCATGACCATGATTCAACTGACTTTTATCTCATAATCAAGACTACGACTGAAGTTGAATGAGTAGTTAACCTCCTCAATTTGCTAAAGCTGCACTAGCTTCGATTTGTAAGCATTGTCCAACAATTCGAATAAAAGATAAATAAAACTCTTCAATTATGTCTTATATCCTTCAGTAATGTTTTATACTTATAGTCTATATTTTTTTCTCTCTCTCTTTTAAAGATCGACACCATAGAGAAGGTACTGACAGACCTTGGATTGGACGTGCACAGGATTCGAGACGAAGAGGCAATGCTAGAGGGCGGCGACGTTGTTTTTACTGGTTCGTTACCGAATTGGATTCTTTTTGGCACGATAGCGAGGAGACTACTGCAAATAAAACCGCATTGCCAGTCGTTGTGAATTCCTATGTCGTGTTCTTACATGTGATATTATTACAGGTTTTAAAGCAAATTTTACTTTGGGGATAGCAAAACATGTATTGTTCTACACCCTCGAGCCATGGGCGCCGCCATATTGACTTGCGGCGTCGGCCATCTTTGTTGTTTGTTCTTCAGGACACGAGTTCTTCGCCGGTGATTCTGTGTGCTCCAACTTCGAAGGTCACGACATCCTGGCCGAGACCTTTCCAGAGTACCCGGTGCACTCTGTCCGACTGGCCTCCCCCAAATTCCACCTGAAGGGGGTCATCTGCATGGCAGCGCCAGGGGTCATGGCGGTGGGGGAGAGCAAGTGGGGTCAACGCGCCTGGAAGGTACCTTTCTGACCTTGAATTCTCACCTCGACCCTGCAGCGATGCTCTGGAAGTCCCTACAGCCACACACCAGGGCCACCCATTCGATAGCGAGCTTTAAAGCTGCATGATGTAACATTAGGACAACAACGAAGTATATACTAAATATTCTGGTCATTTCTTCACAAAGTAAGTTGAATCAACGCTACTCCATTGCAAATAAATGCCATTCAAGAAGTGGAGGTGCCAAAATATGACACTTCACGAGTGTGTTTAGAAGTTGGAAACACAGCTGTTTGCCATGTTTGTTTACAATCTGGTAGTTGGTGGTGGTGCCACAAACTGAGTGCGCCTCGTGTGGGATGTTTTGGCGCCAACCATAAATGTCAGAAGTGTGAGATAATTGCACAAATATGTTGAAAAGTGGAAGTATCTACTATCATTGTACATAAAAGTAAACCTTACCCGACTTTACTGGCATTGGTAAATCCAACGTTTCATGCGGTATTGTAAACATTCTGATCACATTTCAGAGTGTCAAGAAGCAGGCCGAGTTCACTTATGAACCCCTGTGGCTACCAGACAAGGTCTTCTCGGACCATACCTGTGACGTCATCTATTTCAACGGAAATCTCGTCCACTGCAAGACAGACGAAGGGGCCGAGAGTGTGAAGGTTAGTCGATTCGATTTCTCTGAGTTAGACCATGTTGATTTGATTATATTATATTGTTTTTGCTCTGTTTCTTCTTCTTCTTCCTCCTCCTCTTCTTCCTCTTCCGGATCCGTTGCAAACAGACAATGACCTGGTCAAGACGCCTGTCACCATGGTAACTGTAGTGTTGGGTTACATTTTGTGGCAAGACAGAGCTGGGGGGCTGCTTCCCATATATTACATATGAATGTATTTGAGCAAGAATAAACAGAGCAGTAGTTTGTTGGGCTAGACCATGTGAAGGTAAACATAATGCATTTGCTTTGCAAATGTTACCTTGCTAGTTTCAGTAGCATCTTTATAAGTACAGTACTTACTAGTTATATAGCTCAGAATGTTTCAGAATGTTTCAATGTATTTTTGGCCTATTGCAGAGGTTTGCGGACAGGTTCCCGGACCTGAACCGCGTGGAGCTGACCGTTGGCGAGCTGGGGAAGGTTGATGCTGGGCTGACCTGCTGCTCCGTCCTGCTTCAGTAAACGTGAAACAACTGCCTTGAAAGTTCATCTGTGTTGGTAGTTACATGCTTAAAGTTAAAACTTTTGATCCAACACACAAAAGTTAATTTCTCACCTAGAGCTTTCGACCAGCACCTCTGGTGTTGACGTCACACTTCAGTAAAGGCACGTGACAGTCTCACTGGGTCAGTCTACTGAGGAAGAACAGAGGTGCTGCTCTAGGTGAGAAATTACCCATTGTGTTGGATCGAAAGTTTTCACTTTAAACATGAAACAACTGCGTTTGCACTGAAAACATCACGTTAAGGCGTCCAATGCGATTTCAGGAAATCTGTCTGATATTGACATTTACTGCCATTTTGTAGCACATTTTTTGGGTACTTTCAATAAATAGCTAGAACCAGCCTACGATACAAAACAAGCAACCGTTTTCCTTCAGCGACATCGCATTTTACCCTTACAGCTATGGGATAGGATTGATTCAACTTAGGCATTCCTACAATCACACGATTTAGAAGATATTTAACGTTAACAATATTTTGAAGAGACTCAAAGTAAATTTATTTACATACTAGAGGTAAAAAATCTCATACCTTCATACCTTTGACTGCAGTCTGCACAAAAGTCGCAAGGTATCGTTTATGTACATTTCCTTGGACTAAAGAGTCTGGCAACGCTTTATTTATGCAAAATCACCACATACAACATCTTTACAATAGACCGTTCCTGATCGAACTGATCGAACATCATAAGTCCCGCCCCCTGTTCTGTTTCGAACACTTCGGTGTTTCGAACACTTCGGTGTTCGAAATAGAACTGGGGGTTCGACGTGTTCGATCAGCAGTCTATTGACTAGTTTCTACCAGGCTCCAAAGGGTGGCTGGAAAATAGTTAGACATACAGAATGAATAATATGCCAGAGGAGCTAGTCGGCCATAGGAGTGGACTTTGCAACTCCCCCAAAAAACAGTCATGCAAAATTGAATACTCTGTATCTGTCTGTATCTGTATAGCCGGTATAACCGCCCTTCGGCGTAACACACCAGCTAATCTCTCTTGGCTTGACTTCGTTGACTTGCTTGACACCAGCTAATAATACCATTAAAAATGGCGCTAGGTAAACTTTCTGATCCACATTTAACGACATGTAACGTCAACAAGGTGCAGGTGACATTTTTGACATGACATGATTGAAGTCCTAACAAACCTATTAACATATAGTCGCAATAAATACATAGACATATATCCTTACACATAACGTTACATGGTATGATAAACACATGTAACAAAATGAATATTGCCATATGATTCGAGTCTGTTGATTTGGGTCGTTTCTGTTATTGCAAAAGTCTCTTAACAGCACAGTGGCGTAGCTTCCAAATCCTATTACCGCCCACCTTCCCCCTTGGCATTTCCAACCTTCCATGACGCGTGCTTGTGATATTAGCAGTCTGGTAGCAATTAGTACCCGGTAATAAGGTAAAACAAAAATAAAAACACCAGGAGGTCTGAAAGGAAGCACAGGTCTATCTTTTTTTTGTCAAGAACAGGAAAATCGTCAGAGACATTCTAAAAGCCTCAAACACAATCAGGAATGACGTTTTTCCTGTTTCTTTGATGAACAAGTCGGTCTGAAGTCGCAGTCTCCATGCATGTTTGCGCGTTTCTTGTTAATGACCATATCATCCTCCTCCTCATCATATCTAGCCGTGCCATATGATGATATTTACTTTGATACAGTTACAAAGAAAGTGTAGATGTGAAGGGTTTGGTAGATTCCGTCTTTGAGGCAGTTGAGAGAGGAGGATCTGTATCTGTATAGCCGGTATAACCGCCCTTCGGCGTAACACACCAGCTTCTGTATCTGTATAGCCGGTATAACCGCCCTTCGGCGTAACACACCAGCTTCGCAGGCATGCGGCGCGGCGGCAGCTAGCTACATTACACAGAACGACCTGTTACACCCAATCTTTGCAGATCTAACTGCAGGCGTTGTTTAAAAGTATCTAGTGATGATGCCCGGCCTACTGTACTTGGTGGCAACGAGTTCCACTCTACGATAGTTCTTGGAAAATACGAGTTTTTGAACGCCTCAATTCTTGGTTGATAACTCTGATGTTTGACGGCATGACTGTTTCTTGTTCTCTTCTGAGCCGGTATCGGATATTTAGTAGTTGGTACGTCCACGTGCCCAGATGTCCACGTGCCCAGATGAATCGGCAAGACACAGTAAATGAGACGGAAATTAGCGGCACGTGCTCCTATACATCTGAAGGCGTGGGGAGGACTTTAAGTATCAATTACTCCTTGATAAGCCCACAGATATGCTATGAGCACAAAGTTCCCTTCCTGCATCCCCCTGGCGTTTTCAATTAAGGTTAGGAACATCTAAAAGGATCAAACTTCAGTAAAATCCAACCCTCTTCCGCAATTTGAAAAGACTGGCCATGGTGGGTTTTGTTAATGGCATCAATACTTTAAAACAACTGAGGTTTTCAACATCAATGGACTTGGAAGCCTTTGTTCATTTCATCACTCTGGATTTATATTTGTGTGATTTGCTTTGCTTACGTACTTTGTAAGCGGGAAGCAATCCACAAGAAAGAGTGTGCAAAATAGCCCCGAGTCCGCGACTTGGTTGGATCTGGTTGGATCTGGTTGTTAATTAACAAGAACGCTCCTGGCGACCTGAACTTTATTTCTTTCATACGTTCTGTCCTAGCTGATTGACTAGGCAGACTTAGGGTCCTTCACATTTGTCGTGACAGAACTAACCGCTGACAAGGATCTAAGACAGCAGTCTTTTCTGGAACAAGGCAGCTGAATTTTGTACAACATATGCACGGCTACCCCCAAGAATATCCTCAGTTTGCGACCGTAGGATGATCGTGTTCTCATGTTTTCATATTTTTCTCCCCTAATTATACTCACCGGCATGGAAAACAGCCTAATTGCATTTTTACTATCTAACAGAACATAGTTATCCATTCAAATCACATCAGCAAGCACACGCGCATTCAGAGGAACCATTCACAGGTGGACAAAGACATACAAGCATATGGGACCCCGTCTTGAATCATGGTAATAATAACACATACTGTAAACCGATACACATGTAACGTTACCTCTAATTGTAACGTAAGGTAATGTAAGATATTGTCATTTTCTGTTGTATTGTATTGCTATGTATTGTATTGTAAACAGGGACTCCAGGAAGATTAGTATAGTATACAACTTTGTATCACTAATGGAGATTCTAAATAGATAAACAAACAAACACAAACAAGCACGCTTTGGTTGAACTTGAACATGACTCTTTATTTCCGTTAGCCAAATGCATGTATTTGATAATACCATATATAACGATGACCCCCATGTTGTACAAGTTCTTTTTTTCTTTGTCTTTGTCTTTACATTGAAATTAATCTGTACATTAAAATCCCATCATTCATCATTATTTGGCTCCCATGCTCGTGTACGTAAATATTGAATGAGCCGTTTGTGCTAAGATGGTACTCTCCAAGCAGAGGTTTAGGCTTCGGCTTATTTTTGACATGTTTTAGGCGTTTTTATCAGACTTTTTTTTTGTACTGGTATCTTTTTTACGCGCCAGCCGAGTGGCAAATGGATACTGCTTGGCCAATTTGATACTGCCTGGCCAATTTGATACTGTCTTACAGCCACCGAAAGATCTATTTGGAGATTACAAAGATGGTTCCATGACGATGTCAAGGTGCTACATGTATTGTTTTTTTAAACAAATTTTACAAACAGTGCATAATCATCATGGTTACATACAATAGCAAGATATTATAATGGTTGCTCTGTTTGTTACTCAAAGGAACGTTTCTCGAGAGCCGCACACTTTCATTTCCGAGAACGCCCTGTCTGACGCGGCGCAGCTAATGTCCATCTCTTACATGAAACGGTCGATGCCATATCGCAGAAAGTCAAACTTATAGTGTATTAGAACGATCCGTCAACACCGTGATGTTTCGTGGTGTAGAGATTAGGATTGGGCTTTTTGACCCGGGTTCGAATCCGAGCATGTGCTCTGTCTTTTTTTCACTAATACCTTTACTTTTTTTCACGATGCAATTGAAATGTTGTTTTTTATACGTTTTAAATGTTTTTACCTGTCAAAAAGCTATGATACGCTTCGATATGGCATCGACGATTCAGAGATTGACCCTTTCAAATGGTAACGACCGTTTAAGAGACGAAAAACGCGCCACGGTGCACACAGTAGATTTCTGCGGTACTCACGGTGCGGTACTAGCCATCATAGTACAAAGAGAGGGTTTGCATGGGCGCAACCTGACAAATTTAGGAATGAATACCTCTGGTCTTTTTATGGCTTTATCGCAGTAATAACGTTTCTATCGGCTGTATACCTGCATACGATCTTAAACTAGTTTGGGATCTCCTCTCTTGTTATTTTCGGCCTAATATGAGAAACACATGAAATACATGAAAGGCCCATTCTAATTACCAATTTCCAAATTCAATTTTCCTCTGGTCTTTTTATGGCTTTTTAGCAGTAATAACGTTTTTGTCGGCTGTATACCTGCGTCATTCTCCCACGGCAAACTTATTTGCCGCGGGATGGCTCTGCAGTGGGAGAATGACCTGCTTACAATCTTAAACTAGTTTGGGGGCTCTCCTCTCTTGTTATTTTCGGCCTAATTGGAGAAAAATCCCATTGAAATACAGAATTTACGTCTGTCTTCAACGTTGGGCAAAAATTACATTTTTTGACAAACCCTAAAACTCTGTGTTGTTTCGGGGTTACCTAAGCACTTTAAATTTGCTTTTTGCAAACTTCAAACCTATCCTAGAAACGCCGAAAAGCTGATTTAACGTCAACACACAACACTACCAGTGGCCTTGTCTTTATAGACTGATACAATCCCTACTTCATACACCTAAGTAATACAGACACATTTAAATTTCAACCAAAGCTCTCCAAGCTAGTGCAAAGATCAAGACTGAGGTGGCTAGGTCATGATCACATCTCCAGAATGCCAAGGCAAAGATTGCCAAAAGTGGTGCTAACTTGGTGTCCACAAGGGAAGAAGAAGAGGGGTGGACAAGTAATGACGTGGAGAAAAACAGTGGAAAGAGATCTTGCGGGTGGGAGGGGGCGCAACGAGCGGCACAAGAGAGAAGTAACTGGAAGGCAATGATGGCCCGCCTCGGCAGCAGCTGACATGCGGTGTTGGATGATGATGATGATGAAATTTCTAATGAGTTTAGACAAACCTCACAAACCACAAAACATATCTGTTCTTACTTTTCCATCATCACTAAGAAGTGAGAAGAATCCGAATTCACTTGCTAGCCTTTACTGAAAGTACTTGTGCTAGCTTGACGATTCATACACTATTCTTTTGTTGTGACCTGTACCTAATCCAGTGGGTTGTACAATAAAGGTCTTCATTCAGAATCCAGAATCTCCAGGCTGGAAAGGCAAATGCCGCTTGCAGCGCGCGAGGGCCTTAAATGCACGTCTGAACACACGCAGCTTCCAGGCGTACAGAAAGGGATTCAGGACATGGTTCAGGCGGTACACGATGAACAACACATATATCGCCTCAAACGGCAGAAAGCGCCCATGCACATTGATCATGTACACCAGGACACTAGGGAACGTGCAGACTGTGAACGCACTGAAGATGATGAACATGTGTTTGGTCTGTTTGATCACCCGTTTTGACACGTATTGGTTACGGTTGGCAAGGTTTACATTCTTTGCGGCCATGGTCACCACAGAATCTTTCACAAAGAAGTAGATCCGGATATAGATACCGGCAACTACAAAGAACACAAGCCAATAGGCGATCCCGAAGACGTTGGACATGTAATACGGGCTGTAGGGATTTTCGTGCACTATGCTGCAGAGTTGGTATTTGCTCCAACCGAACTCGCCATAGCCTACAAACGCCGGAACTAACAACAACCCACTCACAACCCACGACAACAAGACCCACAAGAACGACTTGAGAGGGTTGAACAGTTTCCTGTATGTGTCTGGTGACTTCGTGACGTGCATGCATTTGTTGAAAGCAATCAAGACCATGGACAAGAACGATACGTAAATACTGAAGCAGAAGAAGGCGCCTTGTATGGGACAGAAGGCGTTTCCGAGGGCAGGGGCACCGATGATCATGTTGGCTATCGCTGTTGGGTAGTGGAAACCGGTCATGAGGATGTCGCTGATGCTGATGCTCAGGATGAAGGTGTGGGCGGAAGTTCGGACCTGTGGAAATAAGTCCCTTCTTAGTTGAATACGCACAGATTCTTGAGCAGGGTCATAAAGGACTAGAAAGGTAACATTTGCAAAGCAAATGCATAATGTTTACCTTCGCATGGTCTAGCCTTACAAACTACTGCTCTGTTTATTCTTCCTCAAACACATTCATATATATGATAAACAGCCTCTCTAACTCTTTCTTGCCACTTGCACGTTACCTGTCTGTAAGTGCAGAAGGCCAAGATCACTAGACCATTGCCTATGGTGCCCACCAGGGCCAGAATGCCCGTCACCGTAGAGCGGATCGCCACTCCGCGTAGGGACCACGTACCAGGCTCCATGAAGGTAACTGGTGGGGTACCTATTGGAGACCAAAACCGGAACTCAAGTGAGAAAACAGCTCTCCTTGACTGTTTTAACAGCCAAGTATACATGTATATAGTAGTCACCGGAGACATTTCGCTCGTCAATCAGTCATAGAAGTCATCATAGTTTCACTGTTTTTGTAACCTGGTTAGCATTAGTATTATCTAATGTCTTGGGGTGATGGGACTTCGTACTGTTATATCAACTAATTGTATTTATGTGTTGATTGTATTTTTGTCTTGTGGCGCTGTTAAAATAAGTTTTAAACTTGAGTGCAGCGCCACACTGTCCTTGTCATTGTACTGTCTTGTCTTGTGTTGTGTTGTGTTGTGTTGTGTTGTCTTGTGTTGTGTTGTGTTGAATAATAAAAAAAGTGAGAACAAATCACGAGAAGCTTGCGTGAATAGCAGCTCTTAGTAATGTGAATATGCATAGTTTTACACAAATTCGTAATCTGTACATTGATTTTATATCATCTGTTGTTCTGTTCATTGTGGTCTTCTGGTAGATATGCAACAGAGCCCAGTTGTACAGTTGTACAAAATTCAGCTGCCTTGTTAGAGGTAAGTGGCCTACGACAAATGTGAACGACCGTGCGTCCGCCTAGTCAATCAGCTAGGACAGAACGTATGAAAAATAAAGTTCAGGTCGCCGGGAGCGTTCTTGTTAATTTCCAACCAGATGAAACGGTCGTGGATTCGGGGCTATTTTGCACACTCTTTCTTGTGGATTGCTTCCTGCTAACAAAGTAAGCAAAGCAAATCACACAAATAAAAATCAAGAGCAATGAAAAGACCAAAGTCTTCCACGTCCATTGATGTGTAAAAAATCAGTTCTTTTAAAGTATCATCTGACAGACTATTGATGCCATTAACAACCGCCCACACACACACGCACGCGCTCCCTAAAACGTAACCTTCTTGGTGAATAAAATCAGGTCCTCGGTTATGCTGAAGAATGATACCAGATGACTGGTCGAAAATTTCTAGTGTTGGAGTCAAGTGAAATCGTTCTTTGTTATGCCCGAGCTCTGTAGATATGAATAGTGCAACTTACCCATTGTGGCGTTGTCCGGTCCTTCGTCATACTGTGCTTCGTAGAGGGCCGTCGCCCAAGCCATCCCTAACAATATAACGGTGCATCTGCGTTATAAGCTGATAATACTTCGCAAGAAAACAACATCTTCATTCTTCAATTACTGACTGTAACGTTACAGCAATGAGTGGCGACTTTCACATGCCTTATGCTGAGGTCACATTTCACACTGAGGTCTAGTGGTCGCTAAAGAGACATGCTTGAAAGTAATGGTGCACGTGGCAGCTAACCAGCAACACATGTCTACGTCATTCTTGAAAGATTAGACACCCTCAGCTCTCTTATACGTATGCAAGAGCCAGATTAGACCGAAAATGGAATATTGTTGTCACATCTGGGCTGGAGCTGCCCAGAGCTCCCTAAACTGTCTCAACCGAGTTTAAAACCGCTGACAAAATCTTGTTGGGAGTGACCTGTTCGCCACCCTTCAACCACTCTCACATAGGCGTAATGTTGCAAGTCTGGCGTTATTTTATCGTTATTTCCACGGTAAATGCTCCGCGGAACTTCACTCGCCAGTGCCTCCACTTCAAACATTTTTAGCAAGGACACGTTTTGCCACTTCCACTGAAGCAAATCACCCTTTCTTCCTCCATACACCACCTCTTAGGAGGAAGTTTCACGCTGATAGCTTCTTTCCTAGAACAACATCATTATGGAACAAGCTACCACGTGATTGTTTCCCATATGGGTATAGCCTTAAACTTTTCAAATATAAGGTCAACAAACATCTGTCCTCACTGTCTGTACAGTGACCCAAAACATTTGAGAGGCTCCCATGAGCCTTGTTTTGTGGTAAACATAAAGTAAATAAAAAAAAGGTCTCTTACCAGATTCTGTCCAGTAGGAATCATCAGGTGACACAGAAGTGTGTTTATCCTCGTGTGTCGGACTTGTAGGAGCGACCGTCACTGGCCGCGCTTCCAACACGGGTAGAACAGTCACTGGAAATAACATGGCAACGTTTCAGTTGATAACATTTTGTACACGACAGTGATAACTTGATGGATTTCTAATTTGAGAAGCCTTTTTTTGGTGGTGGATAATCTGTTTCTAATATATTTCTTTCCACTTGCTC
The DNA here is from genome assembly GCA_013266295.2 of Branchiostoma floridae x Branchiostoma japonicum. Taxonomy (NCBI): domain Eukaryota; kingdom Metazoa; phylum Chordata; class Leptocardii; order Amphioxiformes; family Branchiostomatidae; genus Branchiostoma; species Branchiostoma floridae x Branchiostoma japonicum. Next base: position 2,747,857 of record CM023829.1, on the reverse strand, counting down.
AAACAAATTTAAAGCAACCGTTTTCCGTCAGCAACATCACATTTTTTCCTCACAGATATCAGTATTAGCGCTATTGGATAGGGTTTATTCAACTAACTATATTACAAAAAACACGAGAAAATTGACCGTGATAAAATCCAGTTTTACTGCCCTGAAATCGCTTTGGGTGCCTTTTTAATACATTTTATCTTATAGATCAATTCAATATGTTCGAGGAGTAGTCAACCATCACAGTGTGTAAATAGGTTTAATACATTACAGCATGTTTATGTCTTAGAGGCTGTAGTGTACAGAGTAGTGAAACCCAAGACCTCTGTTCTTTTAAATTTGTTTCTCATAACCGGTAAACCGCCTTTAGGCGTAACACACCAGTTTTGTACAGTACGTACAAGCTGCGCAAGACCCAACCGTAAGCTTTGATCCTCTCACACCGGGATGGACCCCTACTCTTTTCGGTAAGTGTGCGGTGGGACATCTGATATGCGGCTCTCTTGAACACAAAACGAACACATCTACCCGAAGCAGCAGTATTCATTTTCACCTGAGTCGAGTGAGTTAATAAGTGTAAAGCGCCTTTCCAAGGCACAGCATTCGGGCCTACGAGGGATTTGAACACAGAACCTTCAATTTCTAAGTAAACAACCCCAACCACATAAACCACCTTGAAATCTTAATAGACACATATACATATGTACTTTATGTACATATATTACTACATTACTATATTAGAACCATTGTATTTACTTTTTTGTATCTACAGTTGTAGAAGACCTTACGAAAGCCCCTGTCATTTTGTCAGTGGCGGATTCAGAAATTTGCTAATAGGGGAGCGCATCTGGTATATAGTAGAGTGGATTCGTTCCTCAAGCTAACCGACATCTCGCACACGCAGTCGTCCCTCAGTAAGACATCTGGAGCGGCATAGTTCCCGTTTAGAACTTCTATTCAGCCTGTCACACGAGAGCGGTTTCGCCCTGTTTTGCTTCTTTTCTTCAGGGGGAGCGCGTCTGGTGTTGTAGCTAATAACATGGTTGAACTTTGCTCCGGGTCGCGTGGGTGAAAACAACGGCATGCCGGCAAGTCTTATGGTTTCTACGGGCCGGTGCGGAACAGGTGAGGCGCCAAGTTGGTCTTCAGCATGGGGACAATTTACTATGTAAAAAAATGACTTATAAACTCTTTTGTGTCAGATCAACTAATTCTTGGAATAGCCTTCCCGAGGATATTGTAGCGGCCGAAACTGTCAACGCCTTTAAATCACAACTGGACAATCACTGGAGGGGAATGGAGTACACATAACAAATTCTGGACATTACAAACTCCGGACATTACAAACTCTGGACATTACAAACACTTGGACACTGTATTTTATATATATATATATATAGTTTAGGCTTTAGAAGCGGATCTTATAGGCAGTTGCCTTCTATCCGATCATTTGTATGTATGTAAACTGGTGGACGTACCAACTACTAAATATCTAATACCAGCTCAGAAAAGAACAAGAAATAGTCATGCCGTCAAATATCAGAGTTATCAACCAAGAATTGAGGCGTTCAAAAACTCGTATTTTCCAAGAACTATCGTAGAGTGGAACTCGCTGCCACCAAGTACAGCTGGGGCATCATCACTAGATAGCTTTAAACAACTCCTGCAGTTAGAAAGTTGTTTTAAGGTATCATCTGACAGATTATTGATGCCTTTAACAAAACCCACCAGTCTTTTCAAATTGCGGAAGAGGGTTGGATTTTATTGAAGTTTGATCCTTTTAGATGTTCCTAACCTTAATTGAAAACGCCAGGGGGATGCAGGAAGGGAACTCTGTGCTCATAGCATATCTGTGGGCTTATCAAGGAGTGAATGATACTTAAATCCGTCTCATTTACTGTGTCGTGCCGGTTCATCTGGGCACGTGGACGTCTGGACACGTGGACGTACCAACTACTAAATATCTAATACCGGCTCAGAAAAGAACAAGAAACAGTCATGCCGTCAAATATCAGAGTTATCAACCAAGGATTGACGTGTTCACAAACTCGTATTTTCCAAGAACTATCGCTGCCACCAAGTACAGTTGGGGCATCATCACTTGATAGCTTTAAACAACTCCTGCGGTTAGATGCGCAAAGATTGGGTGTAACAGGTCGCTCGGTGTAATATAACAAGCTGCCACCGCGCCATGTGCCTGCGAAGCTGGTGTGTTACGTCGAAGGGCGGTTATACCGGCTATATACAGATACAGATACTATTCGAGCGCTACGCTATCAACCAGTCAGGACGACAACAAGCTATATATCAAATAAAAGATTACTAGAAATTGGCACACAGATTTTCAAGATGATCCATGGTTGCTGTAGGCCAACAAGTGCCTTCCCGCATAGGGCGGCGCCCATCTCCGTTTCTGTAGCCCTTGGGCCACACAGTTGTGCTTTCACTACAGCAGGGGGCTAGTCCACCGGTAGTGGTGTGTGTGTTCAACAGAGAAAGCAGCATGTACCATTTTTAAAGTCTTTGGTATGACTCAGCCGGGGATCGAACTCACGCACCGGCTGCGTAAGCCAACAAACTCGCCGTAAAACATGCAACTTCGTAAAGTGTTTTTTTTAATTATTATTTTTTATTGAACAACATAAAAAGAACATAAAGGACACAGTGGTGGGCAACTCTAGCTGGTTGCTAATATCAGCCCCACCACTGGCAAAGAAAGTAAATACATATACAATGGCAAATCATTATAACAGAACAGCAACAAGTAACATAACAGCAAATAACAAAACAGCAAAAGGGCAATATAAACGATAACATATACAAAACGATCATAAAGGTTTAAGAATGAATAGTTTACCGTAGGCAGAACCGTTTTGTGTGAACAATGTAAGTTTGGGATAAGGTCAAAATATGTCTGTTCTTAAAGACCTCATGACACGGAAAACAGGAGGTAAAAGACATATGAATATCAAATATACCTACATATGTAGTAGCTTGAAATTGTTTTTAATCACTATGACTGAGAAACTAAGTTTGCAAGGCCTTCCAAAAGTGTAATTTTGGAGACGTTCCGGCAAGCTTCCCAGTCGTGGCAAATTTTTGCATCTCTATGTTTTATTTCTGCATTTGCTCCGGAAAAAACACAGAAATGCAAATGTCTGCCGGGGCTAGCTTCTGCTGACTTTTCCAAGGCAATTGATATTTCGAATGTAACAGAAGAACCGTGTATATTTATTGTAAACGTGTCTGTTAGCCAGGTAATACTAGTTATGTCAACTACAATCAGATAAGGTCGTATTTTGGTGTCATGAGCAATTTAAGTAACAAGCTTGTTCAGACAGATTTTGCAAGTCAAGAATGGGGCCTACATACAAGGTGTTGAAGATTGCTGAGTAGGAACAGTCTTTGGTGGCTATATAAAGTGTTTCTCAACTAACACAAATAATTTCATGGCTAGAAGCGCTAAAGCCTGTTCTTTAAGCATGTCAAATTTCACGGACCTGCAGTCAACAACGGTTTTGCTGTGAGTATTAAAGTAAAGGGTAGTTTCACGGGAAAGCGCTCTGTGTCCTTTTCGCGTTCTATAGCTAGAGCAGTGGCCCTTCGACTGTGTAGTGTCAATAAAATGCTCGTTCAACATTCTTCAAAACATGCATGTAGCTCAACGAGCTTCCACAACAGCGAGTCCCGCAGGCGGACCAATTACGGGCGCAGACGATAGACCAAACACTGAAGAAGAGAAATACTTACCTATTGGTGTCAGCCAGAACAGGAGAGTCGGGAACAAGCAGACGATGTATCGGTTCATCTTTTCGAAAAAAAATGAAACGATTGGAATCGAACTCCACAAAAAACAAGCAACACGCCCCTTGTCAAGAACAGTGGAAACAAGGTTTATCCTCCAAACCGTAGCTTATCGCGTCTGGGTCATTGTGGCTGAGCTTAGAAGTGCTTCGAAGAGCTTCAACTGATTCGCAAGCCTATTATACGTAGTCATAGAAACGAGTGCGCCATACGTGGCTATTAATGTAGCGGATAACAGTGTTTTGCCTATGGGGATCTATATGGTAAGGACCGTAATGAGAGACGGTAATGTACGACTGTACGAACAACTATGAAAGGGGCACGTGTCACGGAAATGAAAAGAAACCTACCGTTGGTGTCGCTGGAAGACAGACGAATGTAATACCAGCTCAGAAAAGTACAAGAAATAGTCATGCCTTCAAATATCAGAGTGTTAAAAAAACTCGTATTTTCCAAGAACTATTGTAGAATGCAACTAGCTGCCACGAAATGCAGCTGGGGCATCATCACTAGATAGCTTTAAACAACTCCTGTGGTTAGATGTGCAAAGATTGGGTGTAACAGGTCGTTCGGTGTAATGCAGCCAGCTGCTGCCGCGCCGCGTGCCTGTGGAGCTGGTGTGTTGCGCCGAAGGGCGGTTATACCGGCGGCTATACACATTCAGAATGTATGGTAGGGTGCACAAGAAAGGTAGGAAAGTCAACTTTCAGAATAGAATCTACAAAATATGTGAAAACAAAAGTTCAACATGAGTTCCCATACCTTCGCCAAGTTTACGTCACTTCTTCCCGAGCATAATTGCCTTCGCCAAGAAGGGTATGTTTTCGGGGGCGTGCGTTTGTGTGTGCGTCTGTCAACAGTATAACTCGAGAAGGCTTAAATGGATTGTCTTCATATTTGGTAGGTGGGTAGGTCTTGGTGAGACCTAGAAGTGATAGGAATATGGCCCCCTGGCGGCTCGTTATGGTACTGCAGCAGAACTTCCGGTTTTGATATATGGTGATCTGGACAAGCTAGGGTCATGATTTTTGGATGGTAGATAGCTCTTGTGCTCGGGAAGAAGTGACATAAGCTTGGGCCCCCTAGCGTCTTGCTCTGGAACTGCAGGAGCATTTGTATGAAAATGTTTAAAGTAGGATAACTCAATAACCGGTCGTCCTGATATTTGGTGTGTAGGTAGCTTAAGTGATGCTTGACATAATTAGATGACAATTATGCAAATTATGATCTAATTTGCATAATTAATGAAAGAATTCTATAATTCAGTTACTTTCCATGATATGACTATAGTACATTGTGACACGTGGGCTACAGGCTGTCCCAGAGGGAGAAAGTCCCAGAGGGAATAGTCATTAAGCAGTCCATGTCCTGCACAGCTGTTTTCCCTTGCCCAATGCACGATTGCCCAATGCATCGGCCGGGGTAGTTTTCACAATCCAATTTCCATATTTAGGGAAACTAATATATCATTTCTACCTTTTCTACCATTTTCTCTTCTCTTAAGATAACATCCTTTGACGAAGGCATGAGATCGTTGACCTCTAGTTCATCATCGGTTTATTCAGATTGAAAAATCTGCCTTGCAGCAATCATGACCAGTAGATGTCCTACTTTGTACCTTGTACAATTGTTGCACAATAAAGTTTATCATTATGTAAACTGCAGCTAACGCACAGCTGTGGGTGGTAACAGTATCCAGGCGCAAATTGACGCCGAGTAAACAAGCATCGTACTCAAACTCCGTCATACAGTCTTCGGAGGGGCCAGCTAACCCTCCCGCGGACCGACTCTATTGGCCAGCTATTCCCTTCTTTTGCCGAATTCTACGATCCGTACCCCCGTAGGAAGGCCTGGTGGAGGCTACTGAAAACTGACGTATTCCACTACGATTCAGCATAGTTTTCACCTCGTTGCAGCGCACAGAAGAATATCTACGGCTTTTTCCCAAGAACTGTGCTGCGCTACTTTATTCCCGGACTATAATTGCGTTTTGCGACCTTCAGGGGCGCAATAGGAGGCCGAGGGTCAAACTTCAACGATAACAAAATAGCTGAATGAATAGTAAAGTCACGTTTGTGAATAGCAAAGTTGTTTATCCAAAACCACTTGTTTAACAAGAGCCGACGTTTCGATGACCGTCTGACATCTTCATCCAGGCAATTATGACTGGTTCACTGTGCACTGAAGCTAAGTGTTACTGGTTCACTGTGCACTGAAGCTAGGTGTTACTGGTTCACTCGTTGGTTTACATAATTGCCTTCATGAAAATGACATACGGTCAACGAAACGTCGCCGGACTCTTACGTAATAAGCTGTTCACCTTCACCTTGTCCCATCCTCAGTGTCTGAAGGGTCGGGGACTACGGTCGCCTCTAGCACAAGCTTCTTCCAGCCTTCTTTATCCTTTGCCAGCTGTGTACATTCTGCAAGTGTTCTATCAGTCCAGTCTTTGATGTCGTCACACCACCTCCTGCACTGATGTTTCCTTGAAGAATGAGGGATGAGATGTTCTGCGCCCTTGTGATGTGGCAAAGTACTGTTCACATAATAAGCTATTCACATTTATCGAATCCAGTACAACCACCCAGTAATTTCTAGTGATTTCTTGTCCCTGGGCCATGTAAACGTTATCTTATGCCAAAATACAGCAACCTGGGATGTTAACTCATCAAAGCATAGTGTATTTAAGGATGATATCTAGTCTATAGTTTTCAAATGTTTTGCACTAATAGAGATTTTTTTGCTATTTCAAATTCAAGTATGAAATGATTACGAAAATGTGCTAAGAAATGGCGGTAAATGTCAACATCAGACAGATTTCCTCATCCAGAATATTGTTTGTTTTGCTGCCCTAAATTGCATTGGATGCCTTTAAGTCAATGCATTAATCACTTCTATTTGTTGCCTAAGCATCTCGTAACGTATAACCAAGAATGGTCCCATCAATGAAAGATACACCGGTCTGACGTATGGTAGTGTTGTAGTGTGGGATGTGTTTTTTTTCTTTCAATAAGAGAATGCTATCTTATGTTAAATTCATGAGCATCCGGGTCGTCAGAATCAATCACGTTGGCAGTGAACTTATACATATTGAGGATCCTATGACGCGCAGACACAGAACAATCATGCCTATATTTGCACGACTGCCTCACAGCCAGCGTCATTCAGACAACCCTGGGGCGAGAGAACAAGTTCAACGTCAGGTTCACGAGGCTGCAGTCTGAGGTAAGATATATTTGCTATCTAGTGTCAAAATGTATGATTTTCAATCCCACAGCCACACTGTCACCATCGTTATGATACAAAATGCGGAGATTGTGTTTTTAAACTTCCCAGGTGCTTTTATTGAAACGTATCAAACGCAAATACGTGGGCAGTAAGAACACGTACCATGTAAATGCATGCACAGTAACATGTAACTGGCCGTTAAGGTTAAACAGATATGTTTATAAGATGGAAAATGGCAGCCGCTTCATCATCTAGACATGAATAACATGGTTCACAATCTAGTCATAGATATATTTGCTCGCACGGACCATTTAGAAAGAGCTAGAGAAGTCAGTCTGATTGAAAGTATTGTGTGCAGAATTCCTGACATAGGGTATGTGTACTGGACGTGTGGCTAAACACGCAGAGCTCTGCTCATAACGTAGGGAGGTTATCAATTCATTTTGATTCCTTTTACAGGACCCACATCGCTGCAGCGCCGCTCAACTCTGAGTACCTCCGTATATCATACGTCTGATCAATCTTTCAATCTTTCTTCATATCAATCAACATAGCAGAAGTACATATTACTACTGAATTGCGTTGACCCGCGATCTGATCAGTGAAACACAGGGCATTTGCAGTACATACGAATACACAAATTGGACATAAAATACTAAAACACTAAGCCTGTATTTGATCATATAAAGCACACAAGATCTATTTTATGATCTAAATCAACCTGCAGCAGAGTTGTGACGAGCAGAACATACTTTTTAACACACATATTTTCGACAAAAACAAAAGCAGTTAGACGTTTACTGCTTCAATCAGATTGTCTTTTGAACAATGGCTCCATTTGCAAAGATCGCCGGACTTGTGATGTTGGTATCAATATGTCTGACATTTCCAAAAGGAGCCCTCTCTATTAATTTCCGCAACTCAACCCTCTGTGAAAACTTAGAACCAACCACTGAATGTAAATCAGATCCAAAATGCCCAAAAGAACTGTATGAACAAAAAGATGACGGTGTGTGTGTGGTCTGCAACACGCCCCATGTTCGCGACCTACGTTCCCTTTGGTGTAGCCTCCCAACCAATGTAGTATCTCTCAAACTGACTGGGATAGCATTTACTGAGTTTCCATTTTTGTCTATTGCAAAATTTCCCAACATTCGCTTTCTGGCCATAGAAGGAGCAGGCTTAAACGGACTGTTAGTCAGGGGCCTATCGGGGTTTCCAATGTTAGAGAGGCTTACAGTCACCCAGACAGCAATACGTGCTCTAGGAAGCGGCTGGTTCGATGGACTTTTCCATACCGAACGACTAAATCTTACCAAGAACTTGATTTCAACAATTCATCCTGGAGCTTTTCGAAACATGAGGAGCCTGTCTCAGCTCTGTCTTTCTCGCAATCGGCTGTCACACTTAGAGGGACATTACTTTACAGAGTTGCGAAATGTAATGCACCTGGACCTAAGTTTCAACAATATACAAGATATCGAGAAAGGTGCGTTCGAAAATATGCGTTTCAATGTTCTTGATCTCAAAGGTAACCAACTGAAGAATATCAAAAGTCGTTGGTTTTTCGGGATGATCGGTATAATTTGGCTTTCTCTGGAAGAGAACATGATCTCGACTATAGAACCAGGTGCGTTTTCGAGTCTTGGAGGGCTGAGCTCTTTGCATGTAAGAGACAATAGGTTAACGGTTCTGTGGGAGTCTTGGTTACGGGGGTTTGCAAGGCCGGGTACCAAGTACAAAACCATGCTGTTCTTGGGAGTAAATTCTTTACGTTGTACCTGCGCCAATCGTTGGTTCGCTACATGGAGCAAGAAGTATTTTGAGATTGTCCCTGCAAGTATATTCTGTCACTACCCACTGAGAATGGAAGGCAAAGACATCTTCTCCATACCCACTAAAGACTTGCCATGCCCCTCGCCAGTGGTGAAGATTACGCAGGACATTGGTCATGACTTACAGTTTCGGTGCCAGGCGACTTGGGAGGAAGGAAGCAGGATCTTCTGGATCCTACCAGATAACACGACTATTCTGCTGCCGGCTTTAGGCGAGGAAGACAGAAACGCCAACCTAACATCTCAGCACTTTAACATTTCATTCGAACACGACATAAGTGCTTGTGGATGGACATGGGAGACCTCGTCACGCGTAACAATGAGTTGCTCATACGGTCGAAACCATGCTGTCAGGACGGTGTCTGTGTTAGTGCTGCACGAAAGACCGGTTCGTGAGTGGAACAGTAGCTCTATCCGCTGTGGTGTTAAGTCCTTCTCTAGTGATGTGATAGCTCGAATGCAACTCTCCACGACTTCCCTTTCCCACAAATTAGAAACTCAAACTAAAAATACATCTCCTGGCCCCACGTCTCAGCTATACCCTCCCGCAACCCCAAATGAAACGGTCACTACATTGACATACTATTCAAATGTTGTACAGGCAGACAATGCCTCTCAAGTTATAACTAACATCACCCAGACAAGTGAAGGAACTTTGACTAGCTTTACGGTCAGTACACCAACACCAATACCGACCAATACTAACAGCACACCTCCTGTCGACTCAGACGACTATGTTATCTTGCTTCCGTCGGGAAGCCACAAACGTTTGAATCTTGACTATTTCATCGCGAGCGCCGTGTGTACTGTGCCCTTTGCTTTCATCTTCGCAGCCTGCTTCTATTTACGGAGCAGACGGTATGCCTGTGAAAATCAGAGCGCCAACCCCGACATCACCGCGACAGATGAACCGTATTACTCGACGATAAAAGATCATTTTTATGAAAACGACGGCGAAACGACGACTGGACACTGGACTGCCTCAGGAAACCAGAGCGTCAGCACCACGACAGAGGACCCGTATTACTCGACAATAAAAGATTGTCCTGAAAACGAACCGGTTAACCCATACAGTGTGGCCAAGACGTGCTCTCAATACGACCGTGCAGAGAAAAGGTCCTGCGATACGAGAGAATCAGAATACGCTGTCAACAGCCATGGACCCAGGTCGCTACAGTGCAAATGTTATAACCAAGTATCCGGCGAAGGCACTGCCCCTAAAAATGTCGTGTCGGCCGACAGTGATTCTCCCTAAAGGCCCTAAGAAAATCAGAACCGTGTCTGCTACCACAAACATTAGGAAAATGGAAAGGCAGAAACTACACTTGTAAAAAGGGTATCACTTGATGAACATTGCACGCTTACACCAAATAAGTAGAATACTATGATTGCTTGATGAGGAAGATGTGAAGATGCAACTTTTCCCGCTTTGATGGTTCTAAACTAGCCTGGGTACCATCCTGGTTAGTTTACGTCCGCTTCCACAGTCGCTATACCCACCAATGTTGGTCGGAGCGACTGTGGGAGCGCACGTAAACTAACCAGGATGGTACCCAGGCTAGTTATAAACCCCTTTAGTTTTGTATGTGAGTCATTTCTTCATTTTCATGCTTGTGAATATTCATCTAAATATCAGTTATAACGTAATAGGTGGAAAAGTTGGTTCGACATATAACACTGTAACACATGTCTTATCACTCAAGACAATTGTGACCATAGACACGTTTTCATATTGTGAACACTTTGCAGTAGAACATTGCAATGATCAACGGGAATATATATTCAAGCAACATTATTGTATATCTCGTATGCGACGGTGTTATGCTTTCTATTCACCATTTACATCCCTTATTAAATAGAAAGAACATAATTAATTATTCTAAATGTATTGATGTATTGTTTGTAAATGAAAAAATGTACATATTGTATTATATTGTAGCTGATGAAAAGCTAATTTACTAGTTGAAAGAAAAGAAATGCTTTCATTCTTTCTAAAAAAGCGTTATTCAGCTCCACATTTTAGACAATTTTGACATTTCCCAAGAACTTTACACTACGTGATGTGCGTTCAATTTGTACATAGCATCATTTCAGACAAGGAAATAAAATTAATTTTGGTGATTATTTACCTTCCTGTCATCTTATTTTATGCCAATTGTCTGTGTTATTGTGCAAAAACAAAATCATTGCCATGGAGACACCTGGCACCCCCGGTACAATGCTTCATTTCCCCACGTGTAATAAGTCAATGTATATGATGATTTCATTAACCATCAACGTCGTGCAGTTTTTCCTGCTAGTAAGCGAGACTTTGAAAAGTAAAGTTTCCTGATGACGTGGCGCCACCCAGTAATTTCTAGTCATTTCTTGTTCCCTGGTCCATGTAAACGTTATCTTATGCTGAAATACAGCAACCTGGGGTGTTAGCTCATCAAAGCATAGTGTATTTAAGGATGATATCCAGTCTATAGTTTTCAAATGTTTTGTCCTAACAGAGATTTTTTTGCTATTTCAAATTCAAGTATGGAATGATTACGAAAATGTGCTAAGAAATGGCGGTAAATGTCAATATCAGACAGACTTCCTCATCCAGAATATTGTTTGTTTTGCTGCCCTAAATTGCATTGGATGCCTTTAAGTCAATGCATTAATCACTTCTATTTGTTGCCTAAGCATCTCGTAACGTATAACCAAGAATGGTCCCATCAATGAAAGATACACCGGTCTGACGTATGGTAGTGTTGTAGTGTGGGGTGTTTTTTTTTTCTTTTAATAAGAGAATGCTATCTTATGTTAAATTCATGAGCACCCTTGTCGTCAGAATCAATCACGTTGGCGCTGAACTTATACATATTGAGGATCCCATGACGCACAGACACAGAACAATCATACCTATATTTGCACGACTGCCGCACAGCCAGCGTCATTCAGACAACCCTGGGGCGAGAGAACAAGTTCAACGTCAGGTTCACGAGGCTGCAGTCTGAGGTAAGGCATATTTGCTATCTACTGCTAAAATGTATGATTGTCAATCCCACGGTCACACTGTCACCATCGTTATGATACAAGACACATGATACGGAGACTGTGTTTTTAAACTTCCCGGGTCCTTTAGAAACGTATCAAACGCAAATACGTGGGCAGTAAGAACACGTACCATGTAAATACATGCACAGTAACATGTAACTGGCCGTTAAGGTTAAACAGATATGTTTATAAGATGGAAAATGGCAGCCGCTTCATAATCTAGACATGAATAACATGGTTCACAATCTAGTCATGATGGACATGATTACCTGTACAGGGGCCATCAAATGCAATAGATCAGATAAGTCTATTCAGATAAGTATGTCAAGATATATTTGCTCGCACGGTTATTTATATAAAAGAGCTAGAGACGTTGGTCTGATCGAAAGTATTGTGTGCATAACTTCTGAAGTAGGGTATGTGTACTGAAAATATGGCTAAACACGTAGAGCTTTGCTCATAACGTAGGGAGGTTATCAGTTCATTTTAATTTCTTTTACAGGATCCACATTGCTGCAGCGCCACTCAATTTTGAGTACCTCCGTATATCATACGTCATATATCAACCTTTCAATCTTTCTTCATATCAATCAACATAGCAGCAGTACATAGTACTACTGAATTGCGTTGACCCGCGATCTGATCAGTGAAACACAGGGCATTTTCAGTACATACGAATACACAAATTGGACATAAAATACAAAAACACTAAGCCTGCTTTTGATCATATAAAGCACATAAATTCTATTTTATGATCTAAATCAACCTGCAGCTGCAGCAGAGTTGTGACGAGCAAAACATACTTTTTAACACACATATTTTCGACAAAAACAAAAGCAGTTAGACGTCACTGCTTCAATCAGATTGTCTTTTGAACAATGGCTCCATTTGCAAAGATCGCCGGACTTGTGATGTTGGTATCAACATGTCTGACATTTCCAAAAGGAGTCCTCTCTATTAATTTCCGCAACTCAACCCTCTGTGAAAAGTTAGAACCAACCACTGAATGTAAATCAGATCCAAAATGTCCAGAAGAACTGTATGAACAAAACAAAGATGACGGTGTGTGTGTGGTCTGCAACACGCCCCATGTTCGGGATCTACGTTCCCTTTGGTGTAGCCTCCCAACCAATGTTGTATCTCTCAAACTGACTGGGATAGCATTTACTGAGTTTCCATTTTGGTCCATTGCAAAATTCCCCACCATTCGCTTTCTGGACATAGAAGGAGCAGGCTTAAACGGACTGTTAGTCAGGGGCCTATCGGGGTTTCCAATGTTAGAGAGGCTTACAGTCACCCAGACAGCAATACGTGCTCTAGGAAGCTACTGGTTCGATGGACTTTTCCATACTGAACGACTACGACTAAATCTTGCCATGAACTTGATTTCAACAATTCATCCTGGAGCTTTTCGAAACATGAGGGCCCTGTCTCAGCTCTGTCTTTCTCACAATCGGTTATCACACTTAGAGGGACATTATTTTAAAGGGTTGCGAAATGTAATGCACCTGGACCTGCGTTTCAACAAAATACAAGATATCGAGAAAGGTGCGTTCGAAAATATGCGTTTCGTTGTTCTTGATCTCAGAAGTAACCAACTGAAGAGTGTCGAGAGTCGTTTCTTCTTCGGGATAACCGAGATTTCCTGGTTGTACCTAGAAGAGAACATGATCTCGACCATAGAGCCAGGTGCGTTTTTGTGTATTAAAAGGCTGTATACTTTGCATGTAGGAGAGAATAAGTTGATGTTTCTGTGGGAGTCTTGGCTACAGGGACTTGCAAGGCCGGGTTCCAATTACACAAGCACGCTGTTGTATAATAGAAACACCTTACGTTGTACCTGCACCAACCGTTGGATCATTACGTGGAGAAACAAGGATTTTGAGAATGTCCCTGAACGTATATTCTGTCACTACCCACTGGGCATGGAAGGCAAAGACATCTTCTCCATACCCACAAAAGACTTGCCATGCCCCTCGCCAGTGGTGAAGATTACGCAGGACATTGGTCATGACTTACAGTTTCGGTGCCAGGCGACTTGGGAGGAAGAAAGCAGGATCTTCTGGATCCTACCAGATAACACGACTATTCTGCTGCCAGGTTTAGGTGAGAATGAAAGAAACTTCAACCTAACATCTCAGCACTTTAGCATTGAATTTAAACACAGCATAAGTGCCTGTGGATGGACATGGGAGACCTCGTCACGCGTAGCCACCGGTTGTTCATACGGCCACACCGATGCAAACTATGCTGTCAGGACGGTGTCTGTGTTGGTGCTGCACGAAAGACCGGTTCGTGAGTGGAACAGTAGCTCTATCGGCTGTGGTGTTAAGTCCTTCTCTAGTGATGTGATAGCTCGAATGCAACTCTCCACGGCTTCCCTTTCCCACGAATCAGAAAGTCAAACTAAAAATATATCTCCTGGCCCCACGTCTCAGCTATACCCTCCCGCATCCTCAAATGAAACGGTCACTACATTGACGTACTATTCAAATGTTGTACAGGCAGACAATGCCTCTCAAGTTATAACTAACATCACCCAGACAAGTGAAGGAACTTTGACTAGCCATGCGGCCAGTACACCTCCTGTTGACTCAGACGACTATGTTATCTTGCTTCCGTCGGGAAGCCACAAACGTTTGAATCTTGACTATTTCATCGCGAGCGCCGCGTGTACTGTGCCCTTTGCTTTCGTCTTCGCAGCCTGCTTCTATTTACGGAGCAGACGGTATGCCTGTGAAAATCAGAGCGCCAACCCCGACATCACCGCGACATATGAACCGTATTACTCGACGATAAAAGATCATTTTTATGAAAACGACGGCGAAACGATGGCTGGACAAAAGAGCGTCAGCACCACGACAGAGGACCCGTATTACTCAACAATAAAAGGTTGTCCTGGAGACGAACCGATTAACCCATACGGTGTGGCCAAGACGTGCTCTCAGTACGACCGTGCAGAGAAAAGGTCCTGCGATACGAGAGAATCAGAATACGCTGTCAACAGCCATGGGCCCAGGTCGCTACAGTGCAAATGTTATAACCAAGTATCCGGCGAAGGCACTGCCCCTAAAAATGTCGTGTCGGCCGACAGTGACTGTCCCTAAAGGCCCTAAGAAAATCAGAACCGTGTCTGCTACCACAAACATTAGGAAAATGGAAAGGCAGAAACTACACTTGTAAAAAGGGTATCACTTGATGAACATTGCACGCTTACACCAAATAAGTAGAATACTATGATTGCTTGATGAGGAAGATGTGAAGATGCAACTTTTCCCGCTTTGATGGTTCTAAACTAACCTGGGTACCATCCTGGTTAGTTTACGCCCACAGTCGCTATACCCACCAACGTTGGTCGGAGCGACTGTGGGAGCGGACGTAAACTAACCAGGATGGTACCCAGGCTAGTTCTTAACCACTTTAGTTTTGTATGTGAGTCATTTCTTCATTTCCATGCTTGTGAATATTCATCTAAATATCAGTTATAACGCAATAGGTGGAAAAGTTGGTTCGACATATAACACTGTAACACATGTCTTATTATCAAAACAATTGTGACCATAGACACGTTTTCATATTGTGAACACTTTGCAGTAGAACATTGCAATGATCAACGGGAATATATATTCAAGCAACATTATTGTATATCTCGTATGCGATGGTGTTATGCTTTTTATTCACCATTTACATCCCTTATTAAATAGAAAGAACATAATTAATTATTCTAAATGTATTGATGTATTGTTTGTAAATGAAAAAATGTACATATTGTATTATATTGTAGCTGATGAAAAGCTAATTTACTAGTTGAAAGAAAAGAAATGCTTTCATTCTTTCTAAAAAAGCGTTATTCAGACATTTTAGACAATTTTTTACATTTCCCAGGAACTTTGAACTATGTGATGTGAGTTTAATTTGTACAAGGCATAATTTCAGACAAGGAAATAAATCAATTCTGCTGATTATTTACTTTCTTGTCATTTCATTATATGTCAATTGTCTGTGCTATTATCCCAAAACAAATCGTTGCCATAGAGACACCGCCCCCGGTACAATGCTTCATTTCCCCACGTGTAATAAGTCAATGTATATGATGATTTCATTAACCATCAACGTCGTACAGTTTTCCTACTAGTAAGCGAGACTTTGAAAAGGAAAGTTTCCTGATGACGTGGCGCCACCCAGTAATTTCTAGTGATTTCTTGTCCCTGGGCCATGTAAACGTTATCTTATGCCAAAATACAGCAACCTGGGATGTTAACTCATCAAAGCATAGTGTATTTAAGGATGATATCCAGTCTATAGTTTTCAAATGTTGTGTCCTAAAAGATATCGTCTGCAACGGGCAAAATTCTAATGCAAAGTTGAGCAAACATCCAACGAAAACCGTGAAAAATGCGGGTTTCGCGCAGTACGTTCTGCCGACGTGTTCTATTGTGATCTATTGTACCATCGTCACCCTTAGTGATCTTTCGGGTACTCTTGATTTTTGTGATTTGTTTGTGATTAACTTTGCAGCTTAGCCTTCAAAAAACTGTCTTTTGAAAATTAACCCACTGCCTCTCTCGATATCTCAGTGTCCGTACTGAACCCATCGTTGCTTATTCCCGACTCGGCCGACGACCCAACTGTTTCTGAAATGTTCGTAACCGAAGATTCGCGCTTTGCGTTCGGTCTCCCATACCTCTGTAACTGGTACACCTGTCCTTTGATATCGGTCTCCCTTGCTTTGACGTACCCTCTGTACACAAGCAGGATGATGCCCATGATGATTATGATACCTTCTTTTGCCATGAACAGGTAGAAAGTACTGGATAGTTTCGTTACGTTAAAGAGTAAGCTCAGTGCTTTCTGGACAGTAGACGCCTCAGAGTCGTTGCCATATTGGACTGCTATGAGAAGGCGCACCCCTAGAAGAAACACGTTCGAAATAACGACAAAGACCTCCGTGTACCACCGACTCTTTTCCGAATGTTTACGAGTGCTCTCCGACTTTTCCCGATCCTGTTCCGAAGGATCCCGATGTTTACCCGAACTTCCCCGAACGTCGAAGACCACGACCACGAAACTGTAGCAGACAATGATGTAAGTGACGCGGGTTAAGGTGGGCCAGTCGACGAAGAAAGCTGCCTTCTCAACGATTTCGCTGATGAGGTTCGTGGCGTCCAGTCCCTCAGTCAGCCACAGCTTGCACACCTCAATGTGCTGTTTGAGTTTGGACACCCGAGCGCGCCGGTCTTCTGCTTTGTAGTCGAAATCCAAGAACCTAGCGACCACCAAGACAGCTGCAGACATTTGAATGAACAGGAACATCTGAGGAACAGAATTAGATATTTGTTTATTTTGAAGAAGTCTAGGAGCCATAGTTTCGGACAAGTTACATGTAGTGTATCTATGATAATTTTTTTTTTGAATGACGACCTTTATTGCACATTTTTGCCACACTGGGCTAAGTACAGGTCACAACAAAACATGATGAACAGATACAGTCAACAGATACAAAATAAAACTAACTATCATTAGATAAATTCAACTTCTCGCTTTTCAGTTATAGTAGAGATAAAGGAACAGATATGTTTTTCGATAGAAGGTTTGTCTAGTTGCATTAGGAATATGAATTTTTCTACAGTACTTAAGTGTATGAAGTAGGGATAATACGAAGATCCGTTTAGTTCAAATTAGTAGTTTAGTTCACTTTGCTGGCCAAAGTGGTTTGTTTTGACGTAAAATGCGTTGACGTATCTACGCCTAACACTTTCTAACTTTGTAAACGCGAGTGCATGAGACCCTTTGACTTGTAGAAAGGCAAACAACTGTTGCATTCCAAAACGTCTTATTCCAAAACATGTTTTGGAATGGACAACGTTTTGGAATACAACACAACACAACACAACACAACACAACACGCATTCCATTTTGACTGTCTTTGTGTTATTCCAAAACATGTTTCGGAATGGACAACGTTTTGGCATACAACACAACACAACACAACACAACACAACACAACACAACACATCACAATACAACATGCATTCCATTTTGACTCTCTTTGTGTTATTCCAAAACATGTTTCGGAATGGACCGCGTTTTGGAATACAGATGCATTCCATTTGGTAGTATTCCAAATCACGTTTTGGAATGGAACACGTTTTGGAATTGAACAGCAATCATGGGCAAACAAAAACTGCACCCCCTCCCTCTATCATACCTTTCGAAGCATCTCAGTATGGTTGCTCAGTTTCTCCGTTGTGGTCTCATCGAAGGCAGACAGAGACTGTTCACACACCTCAGAAGAATTTGGTCCTCTCTGACATGCCATCGGTGTTGCTACTTTCACAGAAATGTTCATTGAAGTCGTGCTGTCACTGTAAGTGTTACTGCTCGACTCCACCGTTGCTGATTTAGCTGCGGTTCTCTGTACAGTCGCTAGGGGCGTGGTTAGACCAGGTGATGTGTTAGAAGCTGCAGGAGTGGTAGAAACCGTCGGCTGGGCTCCTGAAACACTGCCAATAGTTGTGGAACAGTTGCCACCTGCAGTACAGCTCAACGCGCGCCTCACAACGTTACGTGGATCCGTAGAATTCTTCCCTGGAACATCTTTTTCTTCATCGGACTGGTTCTGGAGCGCCAGGGAGCAGTTTTCAAGTCTGACCGTCTCTTCTACTCCTCCTGTGGCGTTTAACACCTTCACGACCAAATCACCCCCGATGTCTTTGCCGTGGACGCCTCTCAGTTCGTCTCCGAGGCATTCGGGTCGGAATGTGGCGACTTGACTGAAAGCAGCGTTCTCCCCAGCGTACCTGGAACAAGAAAAAGAAATAGTCATGCCTGCAAGTACCAGAGTTATCAACCAAGGATTGAGGTTTTCAAAGACTCATTTTTTCCTAGAACTATTGTAGAGTGGAACTCGCTACCACTAAATACAGTAGGGGCATCGTCACTAGATAGTTTTAAAGAATGTCTAGAGTTAGACGTTCAAAGGTTAGGTGTAATGTAGCCAGCTGCCGCTGCGCCGCGTGCCTGCGAAGCTGGTGTGTTATGCCAAAGGGCGGTTATACCGGCTATACAGATACAGATACAAAAGTTGGTGTGTGCCGAAGGGCGGTTATACCGGCTATACAGATACAGAAGCTGGTGTGTTATGCCAAAGGGCGGTTATACCGGCTATACAGATACAGAAGCTGGTGTGTTACGCCGAAGGGCGGTTATACCGTCTATACAGATACAGAAGCTGGTGTGTTACGCCTAAGGGCGGTTATACCTGCTATACAGATACAGAAGCTGGTGTGTTACGCCTAAGGACGGTTATACCGGCTATACAGATACAGAAGCTGGTGTGTTACGCCGAAGGGCGGTTATACCGGCTATACAGATACAGATAGAGATACAGATACAGATACCTGCATGTACAGAGGTACGGCGTGGCGATGTCCGGCCGGGCCCCGGTCGGGAGAAACAGCCCCTCGGACAGAGCGTCACGACACAGGCACGTGGTTTCCACAGGCTCTTGCGGAAAGTCGTGCAGCCAGATCTCCACGTTAACCACAACGTAAACGATGATCTGTATGGTGAAGAACACCTGAGGAAGATACCTGTTGAAAAAAAAACACACTCCAATTAAAACAAAACACACTAGAAAGGTAACATTTGTAAAGCAAATGCATAATGTTTACCTTCACGATCTAGCATTACAAACTACTGCTCTGTTTATTCTTACTTAAACACATTCATATATATGGTGACCGGCCTCTCCAACTCTGTTCTGCCACTTGCTACATAATGTAATCCAACACCACAGGGTGTCTGCTACATTTACCATGGTCCAGGACATTTACCTTTTTTGTTTGGAGAACATCAAGAAGAAGAAACAGAGCAAAAACAATATGTTTTCCTTCTGCGAAGGTAAACATAATAAAGGAACACTAATGTACATGTCTTCATACACATTTGTATCTGCTTGAGACATCTGTAATACATGTTGTATTTCAAAAGCAGACAACTAAAGCAACAACAAAAGCTAACTTCAGCGAATATTTCTAGTGATACACCAAGGCGGGGCGATTTTGTTACAGGCCCTAATCTTGCGTGACACTGTTGATAGGTCATACCTATTATACAGTTAATATTCACAGCACGTACTATTCCAGTTAACTCATTTAACGTTATAGCCTTGGGCGGTCCTTACTATACATCTTTCTTTGTTTGTTATCTTTGCATTAAAGTGTCTGAACTGGGTTTGGGGAAGCACACGAAAAACTACTAGGTTTTTGGTCCACTTAATTGGTGTTACCACATGACTTGTTTCTCTTTTATGTGAAAAATAAATAAACATAACAAATAAACAAAACAATAGCAATCTATCTTAACCCTCAATGCAACTTGGGATGGATGTTTAGCTACCATAATGTCATACTAATGTCTTATTACTTTTATCTCAATCATATTTCATGTGATAAAATAACTGAATGATGCATACCTCCCCTGTAGCCAAACGACATACGCCGCGAGGAGGATTGTGGGTATCCCATAGATCCAGACCCAAAATGGCCGCGTCTCCAGCAAGGTCACCCCTCTCACAACCGCCGCCCCCACCACGTCCCCCAAGGTCACCTGAAAGTTAAACGTAGAAACTCGGTCTTCTACACGATTTCAACAATGCTACGGTGTATATATATCAGACGTTTAATGGTACAATGTATCATGCTTTGAATGAAATGGTATACTGGCTTTATGTATTCACCATACTTAGACAAAGAACCTCAAGGTCATTTAAGCCCCTGTCACACATTCAGAACCTTCCCCCGAACCAAGGTTGGCTGAAGTTCGGGAGCAGTCTGACCGTATTTAGGATACACCTAGCCTTCTATACGAATCGAATTTGAGGTAAATTTGACCCTCAAATTTGACCCTCGAACACTGCTGACCTACTCCCGAACACCAGCCAACCACCAGCCAACCTTCAGCCAACCTCCCGTCCACACCCGAATGTTTTAATAATTTTGAAACATCCGGCTGGCGCAGCCGAACAGTAGCCGACCTCGCCAAACACCAGCCAACCACAGCCGACCTCTCTCATACTCCTAGCCATGGTTGGGGGGAGTTCGGCAGTGTGTGACATATTCGGCTGTGTGTGACAGGGGCTTTACACACATACAGCCACCGCACACTCCAGCATAGTGACATAATGCCCCTTTAAGAAAACTAGAACATAAATCCATTCACCTGTACGTTCTTGTGTTCCTTGAGGACCAGGTACTGCAGGTAGAGTAGGTACCCGCAGTATGCTGACAGGACAGCCCACGACAGGACAGTCCCTATCCTTGGTACCTGCCATTTAGGTCGGCTGGGGCGGCAGCCTTCTGGCAACTTCTTACACTTTCCACACGGCATACTACAACCCTCCCGGCCACCGAATCGTCAGGAAATGGTCGACGTATCACTTGCTATTTAATTCTCTTAAGTTAAAGTGAAAGCCAGCCGAAGACACACCCAGTCCCAGTCAGTGTGGTGTAGTTGTGCCTTGGAGGTCGTAGGTTTCAATCCAGACTGGATAAGCAAACAGCTTCGAAGCATCACGAAGACCCTTCCGATGATGAATCAGACTTTTGTAGAATGATTATCGGATGTGCAATGGATCACGAGAAATCCGCAACGCCCAAAACCAAACATAACATCCCAGTATGTCTGCCCTCTTGCACAGGTACGCAAACACTGTACTAAACAACGATTTCGGGGAACTGGTCCACCCGGTCTGTTGTCGAGTCCGCCAAATCGTGCAGTCACCTCAGGCAGTGCAACCCTTCTATGAAATGCCAATAAGGTCAAGCTGAACAGCACTGTCACGCATATTTATGCAGGACGTAAATGTATATAATAAATCATAGATATAGGGGCGTTCAATGAATATATGTTCAGTTCAATGAATCCGATAGTAGCAGAAATGCATGTTGTTCCAAGTCGAGTGATGTCGTGCCGTTGAATGACACCGTTTCTAAATTTGCTCCTGTTTTGTAATTTTCTTTTGCATTATACCGATAAAAGATCCGTAGTGACGGTTTCATACACTTTCCGGAAATCTAGTGGAACGCCCTTATACAATGTAGCAGTTTACCGGTTTCAGATGTAACCAAAGCGTGTAAGTCAGAGACACAATAGAGCACAATAGAACACGCGTGCTTCAAGCCTATTACTTGCATTTCAACAGTTCAGTACAGACAGGTGGTGCTAAATAATAGATTGCTTCTTCACCAGGAGTGATGCATGGCAGTTTGTCGTGTAAAGAACTTTGCCATTCCTGACAGGAAGGCACGAAGGCCACAATATGTACAGATAAATGAGACACAAAGTTTTCTTCACGTTTATTGCATCTAGAAAAGCGCACCAAAGCGTTTAAAATCTCTGCTTCACAAAAATATCACAATATCAAAGATATAGAATAGGCCGGACGCTTGTCCAATCCAATTATTTCATTATCTTCACAGTATATATAGAGACACTATAAGTCGTAACATAGCAATGTAGCTTCATATGATTGTATTAAACACATAGCAAAGATACAGCTGAAAATGTAACAGATATTCCTTATAAAATATAATTCACTTTCCCTATAAAATCTCCAGGCTTGATTGAGTATGCCATTTAATACATATGAAGCTTCTATGTATTCCAAATACTAATTTATGCAGTCCTACAGTGATTTTCCATCTATTTTTGCTGTTTAAGATTGTTTGGTTCAAGCTTTTAGTTCAGCGATTTGCTGTGTGATACTGTTGTTAATATGACGTGCTGGGAAGAATAAGCAAGATTTTTGTGACGAAACAATACGGAAAACTATGCATTTGCTAACCCATACACACACTGAGGCCTATGATGTTGTATATTTAAAGTGCTGGCAAGAATAAACAAGATTTCTGTGACGAAATGATACAGAAAACTACACATTTTCTACCTTATACACACACTGACGCCTATGCTATCGTCATACAGATACTGAATAAAGGTGTTCTAATCACGATATAATATCTATATGATTGTATAAAGTATATTGCCTAAAGATTGCCAGCCAATAGATCGGAGTTCTGGGGGCCAATAATATACAAGACGAACTGTATTGAAAATACAATCTCTTCAATATATATATGTATATATACGCTGTTTTTCTTATAAACTTTTAAAAGTATACAACATTTTCTTTTAGTACAAGTCGAATATGAATATATAGAAGTCACATCATTCCATCATAAACTTTCCCTCCTACGTATAAATTCCTCTCCGTCAGTCTATCTAGGGAGACAATACGTGCACAAACAAACAAACAAACAAACAAACAAACTAACAAACAAGCAATTTTTGGCAAATCCAGTTGAACAGGACAAACAGGCTATACGACGTACGCATGGAGTACCATAAAGGGAAGGGACAAAACTGTATTCACTTATTACCTCGATTAAGGCCCACTTAAGAAAATACAATGGCAACTTTAGAAGTTATCCTTTCACAAACAAACAAACAAAAACCAAGTAAATACATCTATAATCTTTTTGACAGAGCTTTCAACTTCACTAGTATCGTGAATACCAACTGGAAATCATGTCATTTGTTATTAAGTGGTCACTGTCTGTGGCATCCAATGCAATTTCAGGGCAGCAAAAGTGGATTTTCAAAAATTTTCAATATCAATAGTAGATTGAGTCAACCCCAGCCCATAGCATACTGATATCTGTGAGGAAAAAAATGTGATGTCGCTTATGGAAAACTGTTGCTTGTTTTGTATCGTAGGCTGGTTCTAGCTATTTATTGGTGTTACCAACAATAAAGAGACTCCTCACGTAGCTTGTTTTGGGGCAGTTTCAGAATGAAATGGTGACGAAAATGTGCTGGGAAATGGCAGCAAATCTCAATATCAGACAGATTTCCTCATCCAGAATATTTTTGCTCTTGCCACTCTGAAATTGCATTTGCGGATCCACACATCTGCTCGGAGGTGGCTGCTTTGTTTGTTCAGGAATTGTTACATGACAATACAAAGTGTGCACTAGGCAGCAAGTATGCTGATAGCGTGCACACCTAACACATGATACTCATTTACACCTGAGTCAAGTGAGGAAAGTCGTGTGAAGTGCCTTTCCCAAGGGCACAAGGTCGGTGGCATGTCAGGACTCGAACCCGGGACCTCTTGGTTCCAAGTCGAGTACTCTGTCGTTGCGCCACACGACCCCACCTAACTGCTCCTTGTTACCCCGCCGTGACGGCTCCGAGGATCTGGGCGGGGAGGATGACCACGAAGTAGATGGGGATGATGACGAGTACGATGATGAGGGAGGCGATGCCGATGCCCAGGCTGATCTTGGAGAACAGGTTCGCGCTGCTGGAAGCGGACTTCGCGCCTTCCCGGTCACCCGCGTTCCACCTGGAGTCCACCTGCGGTGAACATGAAGAAAAATGTCAATGATGTGTTTAGTAGTGAAGGATGGTGATCTGGACGAATTTATGCATTTATGCAGAGGTCAACATCAAGGTCAAGGTCAAGGTTAACCATATGCAAATGTATGCATTAAGTCATAGTTATGAATAAATTAAAATCATAAAAATGAATTTTGCATACATTTGCATACATTATCGCTGAACTTGATCCGCATACATTTGCATACATTTGCATATGAGTAACCTTGACCTTGACCTTGATGTTGACCTCTGCATAAATGCATAAATTCGTCCAGACCACCATCCTTCACTCATCATCATCATAGTCCTGCATCCTTCACTACTGTGTTTATCATTTGCTTACTTCACGTAGGGCTTATTGTATTCTATGGCAACTGTGCCTGAATGGATTAGGCTTAGGATCAGGCACTTAATGTCTTGATAGTCACTACCGTATCCAGAACCGTGCCTATCCAGTTGTATGCCTGAACGGGTTAGGGTGTAGTCTCTGCGTATCCAAGAACGTAGATTTGCACGGTTCTGGATACGCGTGGACGATCCAGAACCGCACCTGAGCACCGGGTGCTGGATATTCAACAGGGTTCTAGATAGAACAGGGCTTTCTGGAGTGACGAAATCCGTGAAAAAAATCCGGGTTTCTCGCAGGTTCTGCCAACGTGCTATCAATGTCATGACGTCATTGGAAAAGAGGATTATGGGTCATGTCTAACCTACCTGACAGGAAAAGATGAGGGCCACGATTCCGGTGGGCCAGAAGCAACACATACAGGTGAAGAGCGCGAAGCCGAAGTAGTCCGCCGGCTTGGAGTCCACAATCACCATGGTCGGCTGCATTCCCGCCACCTAGCGATACGAATTGGTATCACAACCATTAATATACCTCCATGAAAAATGTAGGTATTGTTTTAGTCTTTCTGTGTGTCTTACTTAGGATACCTTAAGAACGCCTTTATGGTTTGTGATATTTGATATGTGGGTAGGTGTTAGAAAGGCAAAGGTCAAGGCCAAATCTGGTCCTCCTGGTGGCTGACCTTGGTACTGAATTTTACTGCTTTACTGAACCCACGTTGTTAGTCTGGTGGAGACTAACAGACAGTAGCAAGGGACCACTTGTTACACTGGTGTGCCTTCCCTGAATTGAGCAACGTTTGTTACAGTGGTGTTTCACATATCTATGTACATAGAGATTGCAAATACAACACTCAAAATACAACACAACACAACACAACACAACACAACACAACACAACACAACACAACACAACACAACACAACACAACACAATACAATACAATACAATACATAAAACCGAGCTCCGAGGCTGAAGTAAACACGACCTCACCACTACAGTTTGCTGTTGCCCCACCATGCCAGGCTGCAGAGGTTGGGGGTACCCTGGCTGCTGGGCATACCCTGGAGGCTGAGCGTACCCTGGCGGCGGCGGCTGGTACTGCGGTTGACCGGGCGGAGGATAACCTGGAGAAGGATATAGATGCAATCTGGTTAGCTTTGCATACTAGTATCTTAGAACAATAACAGTGGCTTGGTACGATTCTATCGGCACTGTACTGAGTTTTGGAGTTCCGTGGAGCCTCGGTAGCCTGGGTACCATCCTCCGTAGTTACCGCCGACTCCTGTCGCTAGCTACTATGGATTACGGAGGATGGCACCCAGGCTAGCGCCTCAGAGGAGGTGATTTTTTTTAGAAAAGGCGGTTGTCATCCATAAAATTGTCAGTGTAGCCTAACAATTCAATTCTCTATTACACAAGAGTGCAAAATTGCTTCTACAACTGTTTTCGAGGTCTTTACACGATTCGTAGTGTACTTTTTTTCTTAAATATGTACAGGTATCTATATATGTACAGTATTCATATATATCTATAGCTCTCTCTCTCTCTCTCTCTTATAGACAGATAGATAGATAGATAGATAGATAGATAGATAGATAGATATAGATATATAGATATAGATGTAGATATCTTTAAGACAAGAACTACACTACGAATCGTGTACAGACCTCGAAGGCCTGATGGAGGCTAAGATATCACTACCTCTGATGACCTAGATTCGTTGCATGCCCGGTATGTTTTATGTATGTAGCAGGCGATTGAGATGAAGTGACAGGGACGGTTACTCATAAAATATTTACCGTTATAACGAGAGGATAATATACAGAGAGAGGATAATGACACCTCCCGAGAGACGTCTCTGAATACAGTCTGTAAAAAAAAAGATTGTAAAGGGAGACTTTTCACCTCGCAACGCCAATTATATATAAGCTGTTTGGGCGATACATAGCAACAAGAATAAACCTGGGCTTTGTATTCTTTTTCGCTCAATTATATGATGACTTGGAAGGTAATTTGTTGAACAGAAAACCTGTTCGGAAATATGTATGTTCACTGCTTCACTTTTAGATAAGCCTGTATTGCTGAGCACGTTGGTAGAACGTACTGTGACTGCGCGAAACCCGGATTTTTCACGGTTTTCGTTGGATGTTTGGTCAACGTTGCATCAGACATTTGCCTGTTCCAGTAATCTCCAAGCAGATCTTACGGTGGCCGAAGACAGTATCCAATTGGCCAGACAGTTACCATTAGCCTTCGGTGGCTAATGGTAACTGTCTGGCCAATTGGATACTGTCTTTGGCCACCGTAAGATCTGCTTGGAGATTATGTTCCAGGCGATATATTTCCCTACACAGCATTGGGAAACTATATATATACGTGAATACGACCATAAACGAGACGTTCTGCCCAAGTGCTATGCGCAATACATTACAGGTTTCGCGCAGGCGCAGTACGTTCTGCCGACGTGCTGCATTGCTGTAGCAAACCGCCAGGAATATACTGGGAATAACGGTGAAAAACTATTATATGAAGTATTTCGAGTTGTAGTGAGAAATTTAAAGTTTCAGCGCATAAAATGACACATTTTCTCTTGTGTCTTTATCTGGCAAGCCTCTGCTATACTAATCGTTATACGGCATGCTATCTAACCTTTAATCTATACAAGGACGTTCAACGTCCTTGATCTATAGAAGGATCCGGCGGTCAGATGGTCCTTAATACTCCTTAATCCAACACTACACGCCTTCGACAAGCAGAACCACCTCCATTCCACGAAGAAATGGCACCACTTCAAACCGGAAAGCCCTTCTGAGTGTTTGCTAAAAACACCAGGTGTAGCCAGTGTTCTTAACATCACCATGGTGGCTGATGAACTGTGGTTACTGTAGTCTCCACAAGGCCTTCCTACGGGGGTACGGATCGTAGAATTCGGTATAAAAGGGAAGAATCATTGGCCAGGAGAGTCAGTCCGCGGGAGGGTTAATTTCCCCTTTTGAAGGGGGCAAATGAACTCTACGGTGACCAAACTGTCCTGGCCAATTATTCCACGTATATGGCTAAATTTTACTGTTTTTGAAACCGCGTTGTTAGTCTGGTGGAGGCTATGCATATGGTTGCTAAATGGTTGCCTTGCTTACTTTGACCATTGTTGTACTTGCGTGCGGCTCTAGGTTACTATAGTAGGTAATGCAATTGCGGCCTTGGTTCTGTAGAATGGAGAGTGACTCCTGTTTTCATTTGGTCGGACTGCAGTCAAAACGTCCCATTGTTTGACTCACTTCGCTGAACAATTGTTGACATTTTTGTCCTGCGTGCACTGTAATGTTTTGGTTTATGGCCAGGTTGGACCAGATTGAGTCGGGGATTCTTTTGAAATACGTCATAGTGTGCCATTACCTTATTATCTGTCCCTTTTATGGGCACGATATTGCTTTGCTTGTGTAGCGTGCGTAGTCCAGTGGTTAGCGACCCTGCCTCTGGACTAAGAGGTTGGGAGTTCGAATCTCGGCTGTTGTCGCTCACCCGACATGCACGCTACTGGAGAGGGTCGCAGTCCTTAGGACGGGACGTTAAGCCGTGGTCCACTGTTCATTGTACTTGTCGAAAAGAGCTAGGGGAATTTCCCCGGTACCATGAACCTGTAAATACTGTACATAGCGTCTGTCTTCTCTGTCACGACCAGTGGAAGAATAGCTCTTCAGTGATCACTGAGTGAGCTAAACTGGTTCGAGATCACTTTCACTTTCACTTTCACTTGAGATGAGGTTATTTCCGAGTATGGAAGTATGTTTTTGGTTGCAGAGTTGTAGCCTCTACCAGGCTTCAGAGGCGCGGCTAGAAAGAGTAGAAATTTGCCAAATAGACAGATAACATTAATCTCCAAGCAGATCTTACGGTGGCCAAAGACAGTATCCAATTGGCCAGACAGTTACCATTAGCCACCGAAGAATGGTAACTGTCTGGCCAATTGGATACTGTCTTTGGCCACCGTAAGATCTGGTTGGAGATTAAGATAACATGCCAGGGGAGTTGGTCCACTACCACTAAAGGAGTACATTTGCCACTCTGAACTGTACTCTTTAGCGGACCAACTCCCCTGGTATTTCATCTGTCTATTCGGCCAATTTCTACTCTTTCCAGCCGCTTCTGAAGCCTGGTAGATGTTTATTTATTGTTGGTTTATGGTTTAGAGGCTAGCTAAGTTGTGGGATTGTGTGTCTGTTTGTCCGAGTAGGGAAGGTTGCATGGAGGGTGTGACGTGATTTTGACAGTTGATTGATAGGGAGGTCAAGCCTGAAGGTGACCCAGCATGCGCGGGTTTAGGAGGAAGTGAGTGGGTATTTGCGCAGGAATTCGGGAAGTGGACTGTATTGTCTGAGGCTAAGAGGAAGTGAGTCCACCCACACAGTTACTAGTCTCTACCAGACTAACTGCTCGGGCTATAATAGGGAGATATTTGCTAGGGGAGTCTGGCCGCCTTGAGGTTGACTGGCCGCTTCGGAGGGGGGAAACTAACCCTCCCGCGGACCGACTCTATTGGCCAGCTATTCCCTTCTTTTGCCGAATTCTACGATTTGTACCCCCGTAGGAAGGCCTGGTGGAGGCTTACGTCAAGCCACCGTTTTGTTGTGCCACTGAAAGTCACAAAAACTCTAAACGCTTCCCGGTGGTTTGACATCTGTTGTTATTTCTCTATTCGTTGTTCGGGTTATGATTATGTCAAATACTTCTCCAAGTACACTGCGTCATCCGGAAATATGATATCCTGTGCTTCGGTAAACACTTGTAAACATCGTTAGTACAGGGTCGTCTTTTGTTTGCGGGCGTCCTTGTGCAAATGTATTGTCAAGAAGTGTCTGCAAGATAGCCTCCTGTGCAGGCCTCCGAGTGGATGGGCGTTTTGATACTGGGCCAGTTTTATAGAATTGTTAAAGCGTTCTTTTGCCGACCATCGAACAACCAACCGGCCATCGTAGGCGGGTTTGTCCTACGACGGCCGGTTGGTTGTACAATGGTCGGCAAAAGGACGCTTTAATAATTCTATAAAACCCAGTATTGAAACGCCCACCTGCCCGGAGGCCTGCACAGGAGGCTATCTGCAGGCCCTGAGCAAGCCCTGACAACTTGACCTGCACAGTTCTGCCCGGGGGCACCGCACCTTTATCGGCTAATCAAAACACAGACAAAGAAAGGGGACGTTGTTGCTCGAAACTTGCGTCATGCGACTAATTATTTCAGAATTCGATCCTAATCGAGTTTTATTTCAATCTACTCTTTTCATGCTTCCTCTGTGTTCACGTAATGGGAATTAAGCAAGTACAAGCTGTGCATTGATTGCACTTGTAGCTACTTGAAAAAGTACCATCCTTCGACTCTCCAAGCAGAGGTTTGGGCTTCTGATTATTTTTGGTGTGTTTTAGGCGTTTCTATCGTGCTTTCTTTTTTGTACTGGAATCTTTTCCACGCCATCCAAACTTCGGGTGGAATATTGGATACCGCCCTACCAATTTGATACTGCCCTGCCAATTTGATACCGTCTTGCCAATTTGATACTGTCTTGCCAATTTGATACTGCCTTGCCAATTTGATACTGTCTTGCCAATTTGATACTGCCTTGCCAATTTGATACTGTCTTGCCAGTTTGATACTGTCTTAATTGCCAATTTGATACTGTCTTGCAGCCACTAAAAGATCTGCTTGGAGATTACTATTCTTTTTCTATTCGTCACGCGATAACGGTCCGACAACCCCCGTCCGTCCCGTTTTTATTTATATTTCCCACCTACAGGTTCTTAGTGACGCAGACGCTTCGTGCATTCAAATGAAGCAGTCACGGTCTGAGATTCATAGGACATCTATGGCGTGATCGTGTGTGTTTTAGGGGATGTTTTGTCAGTTATAACTTATTATTTACCGTTACTGTTTACTTTATGCAATTCCTTATTATCATTTATCTTCTGTTGTTTTGATTTAGACGTGGATCACAAAGAAATGTGTCCTCAGCATGAAAGTTCATCTGAGTTGGTAAATTACATTATGAAGAATTTAAACTGTTCTCCAACTCATAAATTTTACTCACCGGAATTTCACTCACCGAAAATTCCGGTGAGTGAAATTTATGAGTTGGAGAACAGTTTAAATTCTTCATAAAGAAATGTGTCCTGTTTCCCTCAATTGCCCTTTGCATATACTGAAATAAAGCTGAAGTACATAAATAACATCAACGTCGCTTCCGTATATTTTTGCCTGGGGAATCTTTCACGCATATCCTTAACTGTCCTTACCAACAATGACCCCTCGATATTCTAACAAGGCCCGTTTTTACAAATATACCCATCCATATTCCACCACTACACTCAAGTTTAAGTTTAAGTGTTGTCAGAAAAATTTGCAGGACCCATTGAAAAGACAATACATTATTCCAAACATATAGACATGAGAGATTTCACACAAAGAATATTGTGAAACAACATTTCCGTTACAACCTAAGGTGAACTTGACCTGTATACGTATTTAGAGCGGCTCAACCGCTTTCAAGAATGTACGCGTATGTATAGTATTTTTCCCATCACTTCCGGATGATAATACACACCTTGTATTCTAGCCAATACAAAGCCTAGCTTTCTCGTAAATGATAGCTAGTTGAGAAAAACAGCTGAACAACAAGAGTTGAAAAACAGCTGAATGACGATAGAAATGATTAGTATTTTAAAGTAAAGCGGCTGTTGTTGTATCAAGAACCATGGTCAGGTACAGTTCTGGATAGTCCAGGCGTATCCAGAACCGTGCCTGGGGGTAAATCTACGTTCTTGGATATACGGAGACTATCCAGAACTGTACCCTACCCTTACCTTTACCCATTCAGACATAGAACTAGATAGGCTACGATCTGGATACAATAGCTATCTCACCTTGTTGTTGCATTTCCATGCCGGCCATTTTGGGGTCCTGAGGTCCAACGGCGGCCATCTTATTTCAGACGATTGTTGTTCACTGACGAAAATATCTCCAAGAATCCCACTCTAAGAACCGCTGATCCGTCCAACACAGGTTTATCGCTGATCCGTGACTTTCACAACACGGGATCCTCTGTCCCTGAAACTAGATCGCAGACAGACAAGTCTAGATCGTAAGAAACAATACAGGCGGTAGGATCCAGACGGTTTAGCGTGCGACACCGTTTGGGAGACCCGTCGAGCCGCTTGAAGCAAAACATGCGTGACGGAGAATTACAGGTAGGCCGACCTGGAGATGGTCGCCACGGGCAACGGTCAAACAAAGAGCCGCGGGACAAAACACGTAGGCGGTGTAGGAACACACTAGGCACTTACCGGGGTAGTAATTATCTCCACTAGAGGGGTTAATAATGTGTTCTCCGTCGCCTTTGGGAGCTTGCTTGCAAGTTTATCATAAACATTTTTACCTGTACATGTACTTTACGCTTGGTACTGCATTGTAACAGTAACACCTAGCTCCAGTGCACAGCCAACCAGCCATATTAGCCCTGATGAAGATGACAGATGGTCATCGAAACGTCGGCTCTTGTAAAACAAATCGTTGTGAATAAAAGAACTTTACTATTCAATCATTTACCAACCTGTTGAAATTATTTACGGACTTATCATAAAAAATTATGAATATTCTATCATGGTATTCATTTTATGGTATTTTCGGAATCTAATGCTTTAAACGTTGCGGCATCATGATTTTATATGAATCAGCAAATTTTATAAACAATGTGTATGTGCTACATGTATGTTCACGCAATTCAGCCTATGCCTGCGAGTTGCAACATACACTATGGCCTAACATTGTACTTGTTTTTACTTGTACTTGTGAATAAACTATTGATGAATAGATTTTCGTGGTTTTCTTCTTTTTGTTTATTTGTTTACGGGCTTTGTCTTGGGGGGGATTATCTCTTTGGACACGCCAGGATTAAGATGTAGGAGTTATTGAAAAGGTTCAGTGTAGCGGGTAATGGTGGAAATGTGTACAGGTTCCCTCTGGAAGATCAAAGAAAGGATACGGAAGTTTGAGAAATTTGATTTACGGACTGCGAATTTTGGAAAAGATATGACTACGACATTATGTATTTGGTAAAATATTTTTGTATTAATTGATTTAATTTATTTATTTCTTGTGTTTCCCGCGACCCCTCCCCTCCCAACTGGACCTCTGGGAAGAGCGGCTAAGGCCGACAGGGCATTCCAGTATAAATAAAGGATATTCATTCATTCATGTGAAGACATCTACAGGTCTTTAGGTTCCAAGATTTGCCGGTGGCATGACAGTGGGCAGAAAAATGCAAAAATCTGTACAAGCAGTCTCCATGGCGGAGTGTACAGTCCCTTCTCAAGAAGTTCAGTTCATCCTTTATGGTGACAATCTATAATAATGCAATCAGCAAGTTGCTATGGATGTAGTAGCCTCCAGCAAGTCTTTCAAAGAGACTTATTTTTGTTAAGGCGTTCATTATCCCCGTTTACAACCAGGAACGAGTGGCCCGAGTCCCAAACGCACAGGCGTCACAACTTTACTTACTTTTACTTTACTTACTTTGCTTTGGTCGAGCTCCCGCTCGAACCAATCCAGAAAGCACACGCCATCCCTCTCTGTCTATCATCAGGGACCGGAGCTCCCCCACCTCAGTAAGGCCTGCATCTGACTTGAGGTTGTCAATGTAGGATAACTTGGGTCTTCCCCGGTTTCTTTGGCCTCTTGTAGGCTCCCAAAGGACCCATTTGGAAGCTATAGTATCAGGATGTCTGACGCAGTGTGCGGCCAGTTTCATCCTGCGAGTGAAAACAGGCGAGGTTTCACGAGGCGTCACAAACGGGCATTTTAAACGGCGTTTCTTCATATGGGACGCTTTCATTTTCACAGAGGTAGTAAAAGTCGACAACAATTGGGTCAACAATTGGCCTAACATTGCCCCTCGTGGGCAAATGAACTCTGTGGTGGCCAATTATCTACATTATTTGGCTTAATTCTACTTCTAATTCTACTATTTTTCAGACCGCGCTTTAATATATATATATAGTCCAGTGGAGACTAGCCGGGATGTAGACACCCGCACAGACCTTGAATGCTTCATTCACGTACATCATGTTGACTGACACATCTTTTGTCAAAAGAGACCCGCAGGTCAATTATGCAAAATGCAAACCGAGGTCACACAGTCAACGACCGTTAGGACAAAATCTGTTCCAAAGGGATTCCATGTACCGCCCCCCTCCCCTCCCCACAGACAAGTAACAGTAACAGTGTTGCTAGGGACATCACTACTTTCCGTGAACGCAGAAATTAAGAACACAAAAAATGCACCGAAATAGAAATTGATTGAAATACAATTCTTTGAAGAATATGTTGCCTGATTCGTTGTCTGTGAACCACGTTTTGAAATCTTTGCTTCCATTTTTTAAGCACATTGCTTCAGGTTGGCCTGGCCAAGAGATTGTGTATCAAACCAAAACCTCCTTCATGGCCTTGGTACAACACAAGCCAATATATCATAGTGTGCCACAAAATGTATAAGGTACATGTAGAAAGGGAAAATGAAGCAGCTGATTTATTAAGTTGTATAAAATGAAATACAGCCAGGAATGCCCAACTAGCCGGAGGCTATTATAAATGGCTAGCCCTGGTAACTGAACAATATACAATGTACATATAAACAGTTACAATGCTCATTCAAATACGTTAAAACAGAGGTAGCGTTTACGTCGGTCATACAAGTTATACTAAGCAGGGAGTTAGGTCTGTGTTACTAACCTAACAAGCGTAATATCTGTGATAAAAAACGAACGTTATAAAGCTAAATCTAAAAGCTATTTGGCCTGATCACCATGTATATACGCATATGTGACTTGTCCATGATAATAAATTTCTTTAGATCTGTCGTCGTTACTGCAATGTGATGATTTGGAGATGTGAATTTCGGGGGGAGGGGGGTGCAATAGATTAACGTCAAAATACTAAAACTAACAAGTATGTATCTAAATAAAACATGCCACCGACCTAGTGCCCTTGGGAAAGGCACTTTACACGACTTTCCTCACTTGACTCAGGTGTAAATGAGTATCATGTGTTAGGTGTGCACGCTACCAGCATACGTGCTGCCTAGTGCACACTTTGTATTGTCATGTCACAATTTCTGAATAAATAAATAAATAAATAAATAAAACAAAAAAAAAATATCAGATAAAGCCTACACACAAGAGATTACATTGTTGGCGCCTTGGCAATTCCTGCAACGAGTCCATTACGTGAAACTGGATTCTCAGGTCCTCTGTCCTGATTGTTATGTCTGTTTACGCCTGTTGTGTTCTATCGCCATGGCAACGGAGCTCCCCTGAGGCTTGGCCAGAAATGGGTGTGGTTGGACTGAACCATAAATTTGATGGGGGGAGGTGGCAAGAAAATCATACAATAACTTCCGGGTATATATATCTAATACATTGGCGTAACAGGTTGGTTCTTTTTTTTACACTTTACAGTGTATATTGCTTTTGATCCACATAACAAAGTTATAAAACATTGATATTTACAGGTATCAGACAAAAAATTGCATTTTTGGTTTCTAATTTTTCAACATCGGGGAAATTTCACATATACACGAAACGTTAGTCACTGACGAAAAGTAGTGGATGCTCCTTGACACGTCTGACAGTTTTCAAAATCCATCCAGTTGCTTGAGTAACAGTTTCCTTGTGCATGTACACGACAATCTTTTTTTCAACGTTTTGGAAAACCTTTTTGTCCTTTGTACTGTGTGCTAGTTAACGTGTAGGTTTGCTAATCTGTGTATCTATCTGTTTATGGATCTTTATTTATTTATTTATAATTAAACACTCCTGGGTAGCCCCTTCAGCATTAATTGCTGATTTCCAAGGGGGCCCAGGTAACATACAGTTTGTACAAAAGAGAAATCATACAAATAATGCAACAAAGAAGTGCAAGCTGAAATCAGTATGGCTGCATGACAAATTAAACTCAAATAGATAATAGGACATAAATAAGTGACGAAACATAAGCTATTTACAAAACCAAAATGTCAAAACATAATCATAATCCGTAATAGTGTCCATTTACCGTTCCATGGATCTATGTATAATGATGATAATAATAGATAACCTTTATTGGTGGTACAGATATTGACAAGACTTAAAATACTAATCTAAAACATAGGATCTAAAACTACTTTAATATCGGCTTCTCTTCTCTTGGTGACCTTAAATATATTAAGGCTGAAATGGGCTTGATTAAAATAGACTGGCCAAAACGCATAAAAAGTCTGAATCTATAAATTGAAAGCGAAGAAACTTTCCTACAATATGAGTAAAAAGAATACTTGTTGTATCACTACGGTAACAACTACGTACTCTCCAAGCAGAGGTTTGGGTTTTGGGGTTATTTTTGGTGTGTTTTTAGGCTTTTTTATCGGGCTTTCTTTTTTCACTGAAATTTTGTTTCTACCCAACCCAACAAAATTTCAGTGAAAAAAGAAAGCCCGATAAAAAAGCCTGAAACACGCCAAAAATAAGCCCAAAACCGAAACCTCTGCTTGGAGAGTAACAAGTACGGTATACAATAAAGTGGACCATAATCTATAGCTTTCAAAATCTATAGCTTTATTAGATGTCGACGTATCGTTACTTTGTTGGTTGAAATCAGCTAGATCTGTTTTCCCTCTGCCGCATTAGAAAACCTAAGCCCGTGTAAAAAGAAATCGCGTATCAGCGCTCCCACAAAAACATAAACGCCGAAGCCACTCTAAGAAGTCTGCGAACGAGGCTATTTCCCAGCCACACCGACAACTCCGCTAGTCCAACCGCTTCCGCCGGAAACTGCTGTGCCGACACGCCCACTTTTGTGACGTAGTGGTTGTCTCCAAGTAACCCCGTGCTTGTGTTGGAAGTGGTATAATATCCGTTGCTCCGGAGACCGCTGTCAGTAGCTCGGAGAACATATCCTCCTCATCACACACGTGCACCGAACTTTGCGGCACCGTGGAACCTTCTACCTCAAACCTGCCAACTTAGACCCAACAGTTGCCTGTCTCCGGCCCACGTTTGGAGTTAACTTCAGTTTGAGAAATTCTATTTATTTGGAACAGGAAACATGAGCGTTGCACCAGGTATGTTAACACAATTTTTCGTTTACATAACTCTATTCTATACAAGAGCCTAGTATGTGTATGCGTAACAAAAACGCTAAAGATCACCTCTATTCGCCCAAGTGGTTACGGTGTACATAGCAAAGCTTCGGCGATGTACTTTTTGATGTAAGACATCATCACACTTGTTTCTTTGGTCATGGTTGTCGATGCCACGTGTGCTTGTAAAGCTATGTATAATTAAATTGTAACAAGTCAAGGGACACAAAGTATATATTCCACTTAACATTTCCGTGAAAAGAAGAAGCTAGAATTGATATGAACAACTCAGAAAACAAGCAACAGGAGGACTGGGTATATGGTTTGTCTAAAAGCGTGTTTAGACTATTCGTAGACAACTACGTGCCATCATGTATGTAGCCACCTGTCGTGTTTTGTTTAGCGGAAGTATATTGCTTTTATAGCGTTGCTGTATCCTTAACATAAACAGAAAGCTAGTGTGCTCGACCAGCATTTAATATATTGGTCCCACTACAAAAGTAGCTTTCTAATTGCGGCCTAGAAATTTAGAATCCGCTGGGATTTTTTATAGGGGCATCACCAGAAAGTACAAAGACTACACATCGCCAAGACAACGCCTGTAAAAATACCTCGTTATTTATCTAGACAAGATTTTCTTGGGTCTGAAAATTATCACGTAAGCTGTGTAAATTTATGAACCATTTTTTGTGATGTATATGTTTCGTAACTAAGGTTAGAAAGTAGAGCAAACGTCGTGCCTTTGTGTGGGGGTGGCGACACGTTTTTGTATGAAATACAAGGAGGCTTGTGTGGGAGGAACAAAGGAGGCCGGGCTTCTGAATTTTTGCCAGAAAGCGAAAGCAGCAATAACCGCAGCTGTGAAATCTTAGAATAAATGCCCTAGAAGTTCCGTGTACCAAACTGTTTCGTGGGGTGGGGTGGTTTTAATTTCTTTGAGCTTAAAACAAATTAATCTCTTCTTATTAGACTTAAGATTTATCTCACAAGTCCACGACGACAAATCTATTTTTTCTGAGAAGGATTTGTAAGCTTCTGCGTTGCTGTGCAGTTTTTGTGTACCGTTGCCATGATGGTTGCAAGATTTTGGTTGTTTACCTGTCTCCTAGCAACGCGGACACCCTAGGCAGGATCTTCAGTCAGAATGCATAAACCTCAGACAATGAGCGATGTCTGAAGAAACACAGCGGCAGCTACTGAGGCGTGAGACTAGACATTAAGTTGTGTGTGCAAAGAAGACATTTTGTCATTCCCCCGGCTTAAAGCTTAGGATACATTTCTGAGCGCTTAAGAAAAAAAGGGGTCATCCTTTGGCAATTAAAATCCCTCTGGGCATTTGCGTGACAAGCATTGTCCGGGTAGATTGACCCAAATATCTTCATTAGCATATTTTCCCCACAAGTCCTTAGCAACCACACAAACACAAAATCCCGTCAGTTCTACATTCGTGTAGTCTTGAAGTGTTCCATTGGAAAGTTGCTTCACACAGTGTGTGCATAGACGTGCAGTTTCCAAGGCACACACATTGTATGGCGTGTATAAAACGAAATAAGCGTCCGGTTACAAAATTCACGAGACTTGACGGACTAACAAAGCTAGCGAAAGGGCGTACCAAGCCGAGGACATATATCTAATTGATAATTACAGGCTTTTGTTCTTATTATCTAGCACTTACAAAAGTACAGGCGCCTGAAAATTAAATTCTCTTTCCCCAGAGCACACAACTTGTACAAAACGATTAAACGCCCGGTTACAAAATGTGCGAGATTTGGCTAGCAAAGGGCGTAACAGGCCAAGGACATATATATTATTGATGATTACAGGTTGTTGTACTACTAGTAATCATCTCGCCCTTACAAATGTACAGGCGCCTGAAAATTCTCTCTCCCCAAATCGTCTGTATCCGCAACATACTCCATCACTCAAGAGAAAATTCCATGCCGACAGTTTCTTCCCCAGAACCACTTTATTGTGGAACAAGCTTCCCCGTGAATGTTTCCCCACTAGGTTCGACCTCCAACGGTTTAAATCTAGGGTGAACAAACATCTGACCACGCAGTCCTCACTGTAACCCAAAACATGCAAGTGGCTCTCACGAGCCTTGTTTTGAGGTGAAAACTGAAGTAAAAAAAAAACAACAAAAAAACCAACAACAAAAAAAACACTGTTGTTGGGCTGGCCAGGGGGGAAAGAATTGAAGAACGAAACGACACGATTTCGATTTGAAAACGACGTAGCGGGCACGAACATGCGTCCTAGATTCGATACCAGCACTACACTCGCAAATTACATGCCTAAATCCTGTGTCCAACATGAAATACAAGGTTTACATAACCAAACCTGAGAACATGATTGGGGCAGTCTTGTGTTCGTCGCACACAATTCCTCTTAGCCTCTACCAGGCTTCAGGGGCGGCTGGAAAGAGTAGTTCTAAATTGGCCAAATAGACAGATAACATGCCATAACAAGTCCTTTACCATGCTGACAGCTGTGTTCACAACTTTTAAACACTTTAAACACACTCATAAGGCGTCATACTTTGGCACACCCCTTTCTGAATGTCACTTATTTGCAATGGAGTAGGGTTGATTCAACTTACTTTGTAAAGAAATTACTTTTTCTGTATCTGTATAGCCGGTATAACCGCCCTTCGGCGTAACACACCAGCTTCACAGGCGCGCGGCGCGGCGGCAGCTGGCTATATTACACTGAAAGACTTGTTACACCTAGCTAACGTTTGAACGTCTAACTCTAGACATTGTTTAAAGCTATCTAGTGACGATGCCCCTACTGTACTTGGTGGCAGCAAGTTCCTCTCTACGATAGTTCTAGGAAAAAAATGAGTTTTTGAACACCTCAATCCTAAGTTGACAACTCTTGTACTTGAAAGCATGACTATTTCTTGAATAAAGAGATTCTTTCTACACAACCAAGTGTTTTATTCCGCCGACGTTTCGGTGACCGTCTGTCACCTTCCTCAGGGCAATTCTGACTGGTTCAGTTCCCTAAACAGTGCATGTGTACTTGTAGATATGTAAATACGTTTGGTAACGCATCTACAGCAGCGACACCTATGCTGCAGTGCAATGTGAACCAGTCAGAATTGCCCTGAGGAAGGTGACAGACGGTCACCGAAACGTCGGCTAAATAAAACACTTGGTTGTGTAGAAAGAGTCTCTTTATTCAGTGACTTACCAACCTGATGAAACTATTCACGGATGGATATTTCTTGTTTTTTCTATCGTCCTAACGTGACGCCCGGCTTGTTTCCCAGGTTACGACCAGCAGCCCGGGATGGTGATGCAGCCCGGCATGCCTGCGCAGCAGACAGTTGTGGTACGTCATCATCAAACCACGGATTACAATCGTATATAAAAGAACATTGGCAAAGATTTTCTTTTTATAATTGTACAGTTTCTGACCTTTAACATGTCAGCGTTTATTGCACGACCCCTGTTTTAATAACTGTATTATGTGTTTGTAATTTCACAGTCTGATGTAGGACTTTTAAAAGTGTTTTAAGATGTAAGAAGAGTCTACAATTCAGCCCTAAGGCTGCCATGACTTTCAAACATATGTATGAAATGGAGCCATGAATAAACTACTACTACTACTACTACTACTACTACTACAACTACTACTACTACTACTACTACTACTACTATTACTACAACTACAACTACTACTACTACTACTACAACAACAACAACAACTACTACTACTACTACTACTACTACTACTACAACTTCTACTACTACAACTACAACTACTACTACTACTACAACTACAACTACTACTACTACTACTACTACAACTACTACTACTACTACTACCACTACTACAACTACTACTACTACTACTACTACTACTACTACTACTACTACTACTACTACTACTACTACTACTACTACTACTAGTGCCTTTCATGTGAACTTCTGCGTACAAACCTCGTCTGAAACCATGTCCTGTTCCCCGTCCTGCAGGTTGGCGCGGCTCCGCAGACGATGATCATCATGCAGGAGTCCAAACCTGACAGCGGGCTGGGCATGGCCATCTTCACCTGCCTCTGCTGCTTCTGCCCGCTAGGACTGCCTGCCATCATCTTCGCCTGCATGGTCAGTAACAGGGTTTTTTTTACCAAGAAGGTTATGTTTTTGTTTTCGGTTGGTTGGTTGGTTGGTAAGGATCTATGTTTTTGGTGGTGGTGGTGGTCGTGGTGCTGGTGTGTGTGTGTGTGTGTATGTGTGTATGTGTGCGTGTGTGTGTGTGTGTGTGTGTGTGTGTGTGCGCTTGTGTGTGTGTGTGTGTGTGTGTGTGTTTGTGTGTGTGTGTGTGTGTGTGTGTGTCCTTGTCCTTCTGTCTGTCAACACGATAACTTGAAAAGACTTACATGGATTGTCTTGTAGGTGGGTGGGTAGGCCTTGAAGAGTTTTTATTTATACAAGCGGATCGCGCGTGATGTAGGGACAAGTGTTTGGAACAGTGATGCTATTATATATTAAACAGACATGTTTATTATGTGTTATGTGTTTTACATGTTTTATTATTAACTGTTCATTTTACGACAAACCACTAAAATTTATCCCAATTTCTCAAAGTTTGCAGACAAAGACAAAACTATTCTTCTTTTAACTTCCCAAAACCCACAAATTTGAGAAAAAGTGGGGCATTACGTCTTCCATGGTTTACAAAAGAGAAGTCAAGCCCTTCAGACATAGCTTTAGATATTTATTTCCTACTTTGTAGTTTAAACGCTTTTGTATTTACCTTTGTCTTTTTTTTAACTCTATTTCACTGTTCTTTTATCCAAGATTGTTTGATTGTAACTTGCGATTAGCCTTCGGGCAAGAACTTGCAATAAACTTGTTATTATGTTTCCGTTGACAGGTGGACTCTCGGTGGGACTCAGGAGACAAAGAAGGAGCCAAGGCAGCCGCCAGGACCGCCACGATTCTGTGGAAGATCTCCCTGGGCATCGGCATCGCGGGGATCATCCTCGCTCTCATCATCGTGCCGGTCTATCTGTTCGTTATCGTGCCTGCCCAGATCGCGGCCGCGCTAGCCTCCGGCTAGCGGCTGGACTCGGTACTGCAGTATGCACGAAAAGTTGGATTTACCCAATGGTAGTAAATGCCAGTAAAGCCGGGTAATGTTTACAATGGTAGTAGATATAAAAGTCATCTAATTTCGGACGTAAGAATGGTAGTAAATGCCAGTGAAACCGGGTTTACTTAGTAGAGAGTACCGGGCTTTACAATGGTAGTAAATGCCAGTAAAGTCGGGTAATGTTTACTTTGTAAACAGTAGTAGAGGACTTGACAATGGTAGTAAATGTCAGTTAAGTCGGGTAATGTTTACTTTGTAAACAGTAGAGGACTTGATAATGGTAGTAAATGTCATAAAAGTCGGGTGATGTTTACTTTGTAAGCAGTACCGGACTTTACAATGGTAGTAGGTAAAAGTCAAGTCCTGTAATTTCGGACTTAACAATGGTAGTAAATGAAATTACCGGACTTGGCATTTATCTATTAGAATTGTCAAGTCCGTTACTAATTACAAAGTAAACATTACCCGACTTCACTGGCATTTACTACCATTGGTAAATCCAGCTTTTCGTGCAGTGGTTGTGACGGTTTTACCTCAAATTATGCGGCAAAAGCCAAGGCTGTAAAAAAAACGCAATATAAAATAGTGTGGTCGAGTGTGTAGTACGTAATATAAGTTTCCTGAGTAGTGCCGTCCACCCCTCACATATCTTGAAGAATGGAACAGTCCGATATGTTTCTTGGCAACTCTCCTTGGAACTTTTCTTCCATGTTAAAACACTTACTTCTGTAAAGTGATGCACATACTGAGATTTAAGACATATACGTGTTCAACTTAAGAACAAAGTGTATCTTTGACTACTAAAGTAAAGTAAAGAATGTACAGTAAATAAAAAATGTACCTTGTTGACTGGCCATATACCTTCTTGCATTACAGAATTCTTGCATTTATTTTTAGTACATATCTTTGGGGATTGTAGAAACATACTGTGTATGTACTACATGTATGTGCACAATGGGTGTTGTGGTGTCTGAAATTAAAAAACAATCAACGAAAAGCACAGTTAAAATGGGCTCCCTCGAATTTTGCTACAGTGTATCAGTCTATATGTTGTGTGGAACGTTAATGTAGCATTTTGTGTGTTCTGTAAATATGAATTCTAAGATTCCTCCTTCGGTGTTCCAAAAATAATTCTTTTGCTTTACAAAAAAATGTATTCTGAGATTATTGTTCGGAGCTGTTGCCAATTTTATGTAAGTGACGAAAGTTATGGTCGCCTTAGAAACCATGTGTGCTGTCTACTCAGGTTTGTCACATATATTTGTATGTCCAGGGGTTCTTTTCTACGCTATTTTCATCGCCAATAAAGGTGTTTGTAAACATCAGAGTTTGGTGGGTTTTACTTCGGCTCTTTTTCTTGCTTGTTGCAATATTACAAGACTTTTAGTACTTAGCAGTAGAATGTAGCTTTTCAGTGTTCAATACTCCTTGTTGTATATCCTCTAGACCACACTTGGTCACTTGTGCATTTAGCCCATCTGGGCAGGAATATGCAATAAAGATTCATTCAATATTAGCTTCAGTCGCTAGATGTCACGATTCCCACGTACGCTGTACGTACTACACGCTATAAGCCCCTGTCACACATAGCCGAATATGGCCTCCCGAACACTAGCCGAACTCCTCCCAACCATGGTTGGGAGTAGGTCGGGAGCAAGGTCGGCTGTGGCTGGCTGGTGTTCGGCGAGGTCGGCTACTGTTTGGCTGTGCCAGCCAAATGTTTCAAAATGTTTAACACATTCGAGAGTGTACGGGAGGTTCGGCCATGGTTGGCTGGTGGTTGGCTGGTGTTCGGGAGTAGGTCGGGGCGTGGTTGACAGTGACATTTGACTAAATCTGATCAGACTGCTCTCGAACTTCAGCCAACCTTGGTCGGCTGATGTTCGGGGGAAGGTTATAAATGTGTGACAGGGGCTTGAAATGCTTGATTACAGAAAGAAGTCCCAGGAATAAATACGTGACCCTAACTTACCTAGCGTGTGTAGTAAATGTTCATGATTATTCAAAGCTTTATTTATAGATCAATAGACTAATTCTCAAAGAGCCGTTGCTTTCTCCAAAATCTTGTTTACTTGACGATAATTTCATTAAATCTCGTTTCCTTAAATTTTGGATTATGATGTTGACATACTGGATATGTGTCTGATTCAAATGAAATGAGCCAGAATTTATTTTGAGTTTTTTTTTACTTAATTTGATTTAATTGAGTACATTTATTTACTGCTAATGAGGCACATACATGTAACAATTTAACTGCCTTGTTGCCCAAACTTGTTGTATAAGGAGGTTTAAGAAACAAAGAAAAACACCACAGAAATGGTTCAGGGAACATTAATATTAATCCACACCCCTGTGTGGCAAATTTTTAAAGAAAATTAAGTCCTTTCATCTCTTTTAGTTCTTCAATATTCACAAACGCAAGCTATCCGGTATGATGGAAAATAAGTCTACGATATGCCGAGGCAAAGCTTGTTTACGTGACGCATGACAAACGCTCTCCACAACGAAATAGAGGACACAATATTCTACTTTTTTGTAATAATAAGCAACAAGAGCTTATGCTACATCATTAACAAGCTTGCTCTTTTACTTAGTCCAGGTAGTAAAATAATAAGAAAATACACGCTAATACGCGGTAAGCCACTTGTGTTGGTTATGCATGTAAACGAAAACATCCTACTTCTAGACAATTAAAGTTGCTACTATTAATGAGATACGGGTTT
Organism: Branchiostoma floridae x Branchiostoma japonicum; assembly: GCA_013266295.2. Classification (NCBI taxonomy): domain Eukaryota; kingdom Metazoa; phylum Chordata; class Leptocardii; order Amphioxiformes; family Branchiostomatidae; genus Branchiostoma; species Branchiostoma floridae x Branchiostoma japonicum. Next base: position 2,703,194 of record CM023829.1, on the reverse strand, counting down.
ACAACAGAGCAAGGAAAGCGATCAGCACTGGGAGATTATGCGCCCGCCAAAGTGCAGAATGGCGGGTGCGCCGGCAGACGAACTTTAGCAGATCTAAACAGATAGCAGCAGTGATGGCTAACCCACGAGGGCCACCGCGTCTGGGAAGTGAAGAGATAGAAATGTCGGTCCTCCAGGAGGTACCGCCTCCTCTTCCCCCCAAACAGACCAGGATGAATCCGTCTTGTGGCCCTAAACAGCCCTGGACGGATCCGTCCTGTCGTCCCAAACAGCGCCAGCAGCTACCGTCCCGTCCATCGGAACAAATTCCGCCGGGGGAACCGAAACGCCGCACTAGACGGAGAGGTGGAAAAAAGACCTGGAAAGTTCCGTCGCTTCCTCCCGATCAGACCCTCGGTCTGCCGTCACGTTCCACCGAACAGGCTTCGGGCGAACCATCTCTTCCCCCCGAACAAAGTCCCGACCCGTCTCGCCGATCTAGAATGAGAGGTGGAAGAAGGACCTGGAAGGTTTGTAGACTTTTATTTATTCTATTTATTTATTTGAATTTACCACAGGTACAACAAGTATACAAGTGGAAAGGAGGGCAAAACAGGTGTACTGACACCTGTACAAGTTGTTCTCCCAAATACTACAATAAAACAACACAATAGCATACATTGTAAACATGAAATAGTGATGATCAAAAACTGTATCAATACTAGTGTGGTCTTAAGGCTATACAGGAGGCTGACTTCGTCAGTAATTGTCATTGATATATACATACATGTATATATATATATATATATATATTTATATATATATATATATAGAGAGAGAGAGAGACAGAGAGAGAGACAGAGGAAAGTGGATAGCTTTTAGTGTTCAATTGCTTTAAATTTTTGTATTGTCAAGTCAAGTTGTCAAGTTGTATGCACTTTTAATTAACACAATGTAAATCATATTTCATTGCCCAGAACGGCAGCTATTGTCTGATTTTCTTGTCCTCTGATGATTTTTCTTGTTTTCTGGTGATTTTTCCTATTTTCTGATGATTTTGTATGATTTTCTGGTTCACTCCAGGTGCCGTCTCGTCAGACCGAGGAGACTATGGGACTCCCGCCTCGTCCCCCCGAGCAGGCTCCAGGCGAACCATCGGTGACGCTGATTCTCCCCAAGCAGAGAGACGGGAAAGCGGCCGGGGTGTACCGGCACAGGCTACGGGAGGAAGACCTCGTCAAGCTGCCGATGAATCCCATGTACGGGGCGGATGTAGATCTGCCGACAGGTCAGTTCAAATTGTAACATTACATGTGCAGAACTAGATAGGAGGCCGCTAACCTAGGCATGTTTGTAGACAAATCATATTCAGGTGATTTTTTTTAAAATTTTGTGCACCTTAAATTTCTAGTACCAACACCAGTGCCACATCCAGTACCATTACTGTCACTAGTTACAACTGTGGCAGTATTCAGAATTTTCAACTACTCTTCGAGTAACCGTGTATGTATTCCCCCGAATCGGTTCCCGAACACCAGCCGATCAGGTTCGGCTGACGTTCGGGAACACTCTGATCAGATTTAGACCACGCCTACCTTGCTGTACGAATCGAAACGAATTTGAGTTAAATTAGAGTCAAATTTGATCCCTAAAACACGCCCGAACACTGGCACAGCCCGAACAGTAGCCTAGTTCGCCGAACGCCAGCAGACCCTGCGCCGACTCACTCCTATATATACCACGGTCGGCGGGCGTTCGGCTAGCGTTCGGGAGGCTAGCCCCTGTCACGAATTTGGCCTCCCGAACGCTAGCCGAACGCCCGCCGACCGTGGTTAGGACTGAGTCGGCGCAGAGTCGGCTGGCGTTCGGCGAATTCGGCTACTGTTCGGCTGCGCCAGCCGAAGGTTTCAAAATGTTTAAAACATTCGTTGGTCGTTCGAGCATAGTCAACCATTCGGGAGTAAATCAGCAGTGTTCGGGACGTGATTAGGGATCAAATTTGACTCCAACTTGACTCAAATTCGTTTCCATTCGTACAGCAAGGTAGGCGTAGCCTAAATCTGGTCATGTTGGTCCGGAACGTCAGTCGAGCCTGGTCGGCTGGTGTTCGGGAACAGATTCGGGGGAAAGTCGGGAATGTGACAGGGGCTTTAATCGGTTACCACGCCGACCTACCATACCTGTTTTGGAGGTTACCATTTTAGTCCTGAACTGCCACAGCAAGTACAGATTTCAAGCCTAGTATTTTCATGTATAGATTATATCCGACGCCACGCCACCTTAGCAACGCCCTAGCAACTCTGATTGACAGCCAGGAACAGACCATTGCGTAGGTAAATTTCAGTCATGAATTTTCATGTAAACCGACTACTTAATATGCTGACTGGATACACACAACAATTCCTTTTCAAGGCCAGTTGACTGTACTAATGCACAAGGGGTTGGGAGAGGGGTGTGTGTGTTAGGTACCTGCCTCACTTTGAAAATTAAAAATGTTTTCTGTTCTTAATTCAACTCTATACACTGGAGGGCTTACTATCAGCCTATCATGAAATAATTTAAGAAATTTAGTTAGGCTTCCATCTAAACAAGGATTTTTGTTTACCTTCATAACAAATAGGGCTTCTTGGCACTCTTGTTTAGTGATTGGTTGATAAAGTGATTCTCTGGTTGGATTTTTAAAGCTTGCATAGTCCGGTTGCATAGTTTCAAAATATTTGTGAATATCATCTTCCGATCGGGTATATTGTCTTTCTGATACAACATTTCGATAGTATTTCTGATTTTCTAACTCTGTTTTCACTTGTTTTTATTATTAGTAAGGATCATTGATTGGTTTTCCGTTTATTGCATTGTGCAACCTTTGTGATATTTTCTGTGTTTTCTCTTGCTTTGTTGGTGCTATGTTTTTCATAGAAAATTCTGATATTGTGTATTTGTATGTATGTGTGTGTGTGTGTGTATGTTTGTGTATGTGTATATGTTTGTTTGTGTGTATGTCTGTCTGTGTGTGTGTGTATGTTTGTGTGTGTATGTATGTGTGTGTATGTCTGTGTGTGTGTGTGTGTGTACGTTTGTGTGTGCGTGTGTGTGTGCGTGTGTGTGCGTGTGTGTATGTTTGTGTGTGCGTGTGTGTGTGCGTGTGTATGTTTGTGCGTGTGTGTGTGTGTATGTCTGTGTATGTGTTTGTGTATGTGTGTGCGTGTGTGTATGTTTGTGTGTGTGTGTATGTCTGTGTGTGTGTGTGTGTGTGTGTGTCTGTGTGTATTTGTTTGTCTGTGTGTGTGTGTGTGTGTGTGTGTGTGTGTGTGTGTGTGTGTGTGTGTGTGTGTGTGTGACATTTCGGATACCACTCGATAAAGATATAAGTTATATTGAATTACAAATTGGCTTCTCCTTCTCCTCGATGGCAGGACCAGATGGCCAACAAACAACTCCAAAAGACGTGGCAGGTGCAGCCCAAGCCGAGATGGCAGCCTCCGGCGGTCAGGCAGACGATAGTCCACCAACAGACACCCCAGGTCAGCCTCGGAACCGAGATTTTGATTTACAAAGTGTGTATTTTAATCAATCTGTAACATAACGTGTATTTTAATCAATATGTGACACAATTCGTAACACATTTTGTCAAAGCTGTGCAATTCAGCCCTAGGCTAGCCTCTACCAGGCTTCGGGAAGCGGCTGGAAAGAGTAGAAATTGGCGTCGGACGCGTCAAAATGTACGCTCTCGCCCTGGCGTCTTTTCTGTCTATTTGGCCAATTTCTACTCTTTCCAGCCGCTTCCCGAAGCCTGGTAGAGGCTACCCTAGGGCTGCAGACATGTTTTTATCACCTGTGTGGAAATAAACCAGTCTACTACTACTACTCCTCCTAACTAGATGCTCGCGGCGCCAGGCCTGCCCAATCTACCCAGCGGCCAGGAAGAACCACTCGAGGGGCCGCCACACACACGTACGAGGACGGGGACACCTTCATGGGCCTGGGTCAACCTCTGGGTCGCGACGCCCCGGCTGTTCCATCCACCCCGAGGCCAGGTTTGTTTGTTTGTTTGTTTGTTTGTTTGGTTTATTTAGATCTCCATTAGTGAATACAACCACTAGTCTTCCTGGAGTAAAATAATACAGACATAACAATGGGATGTACTTAAAAATTATACAATAGAATTAATAGAAAACTAACATAAACTGAACATGAAATCATACTTAGTCTAATAATCAAAATGATATGTTATGCACCGCTTTAACGTTGTTCATTTAGTTATTTATTCAGTATGACCTTTCATTTGACTTGGATTTATGTTTACTTTTTATTCATGCTTCAATCATGTGACTTCTGTTCTGGTGTATTATAAGCCCATATGGGCTGGGCGACAGTGTCGCAAGACACAATAATAAAATTCATTCATTCATTCATTCATTCATAATAGAAATCAATTAAATTATAGAACAAGTTATATAACAAAATATCTATTTGATTAACATAGAAATTGATAACGCAACTTACTCCAGGAAGAGGCACCGACGGGGCCCAGTCAGCGGCGGCCACCCACATCTACGAGAACGGGGACGAGTTCAGGCAGGGGCTCGGAAGGCCTCTGAACCGAGATGACAACGCACCGCCCGTCCCCTCATCATCGAGGCCCGGAGGACCGCCCGGCGGGGCCCAACCACTGCCGAGCTGGCCACAGATGCTGCGCAATCCGCAGGCCATCCGCAGCCAGCTGCAACCAAACGCCATGTACAACTCCAACATGCAGCCTCCAGGTGGGTGGAACAGCAGAATAGACCGATCCGGATCGAACGCATCGAACCCCCTGTTCTGACCTGTTCTATTTCGAACACCTACGTCAAAATCAGCGTGGGAAATCGAACGCATCGAACCTCCTGTTCTATTTCGAACACCTACGTCAAAATCAGCGTGGGAAATCGAACGCATCGAACCCCCTGTTCTATTTCGAACACCTCCATCAGCGACCAACAGCACTGTGATGTTATGTTGAGGTCACATTTCCAAACTGGGGCCCGGCCGGGCTGTTTCGATTAACAAAAAATCAACAATTTAATACCAAGAATATACGGCGGTGTTCGAAATAGAATACCATAGAACAGGAGGCGGGCTTATTGTGTTCGATCCAGATCGGTCTATTGTCTTATTCATTTTATTTTGTTCTTAACGTTAATTGTTTTAGAGATGAATGTTTCATAAAGGTTGCTAAGTACATTCTGTATGCATACAATTGAAACTTCTAGCAGAGAAATTGGAGTTCCCGCCTATGCTGTTTGATGTACAAAGTAGGCTATAAACAATTAACAATTGTTGACTATACCTCAGTTTATCTCTTAAATAATGCTACAAATTTAAAACCTGTTGACACAGAGTAGGTGCTATTGTTAGCAACCACAGTTTCTAGTCTAGTAATCCACTTACGACCGTATTACAATTTTCATAACAAAATCACCAGGAGACGCAAATAATGTATTTCTATTCTGTCCAACTCGTAGCGGCACCTCTAGCCCCCCAGACTCCTACCATCTGGGAGCGGCTACGTCATCGCCTGTCACCACGCCTGCTGATAGGCGCCGCCATATCGTCCGTTGCCTTGGTAACGCTGCTGATCGTGGTACCCGTACTTCTGACGCACCTCAACTCCCGACCTGCCAACCGTGGCTTGGTAAGTTTACTCATTTGTACCTATTGTTGGGATAAATGATTGGAAACAAACAACTGGTAAAAAGACATTCTATGAAGATTGATCTGTTTCTTCCTCTTCTTCCTCTTCTTCGTCTCCAAACAAATAAGGTCAATGACCTGAACCAGACGTCTGTCATCATGGTAACGAGTGCTGTAGCACCATGTGGTGTTGGGTTACATTTTGTAGCAGGACGGAGCTGGGGAGGCTGGTCACCATATATTATACATGTATATGAATGTTTGAATAAGAATAAACAGAGCAGTAGTTTGTTGGGCAAGACCATGTGAAGGTAAACATTATGCATTTGCTTTGCAAATGTTTCCTTTCTAGTTTTGTCATCACAAACATGACACATTAACATTGTTTATTTCCCCCTTAACAGACGGCTGTACCTACAGCAGGACCCAACATCACCGGCTGGACCGTCTGGAAAAGTCCTGACAAGGTGACATCTGCTGACGTCATCAAAAAGACCGACAAGGTAACATCTGCTGACGTCATCAAGAGTACCGACAAGATGACAACTGCTGACGTCATCCAGACGACCGACAAGGTGACGTCTTCTGACGTCTTCAAAAAGACCGACAGAGTGACAACTACTGACGTCATCAAGGTCAGTACTTGTCCCTTTGTCGGCCTTCTTGGTGGCGTCAACAGGTGTCACCTTGTCAGTCGTCTGGATGACGTCAGCAGGTGTGACCTTGTCGCCAAGCAGTAGCCTCTTCAGAGCGGCAAACTGTACACCTTTAGCGGACCAACTCCCCTGGCATGTTATCTGTACTGACGTCTATTTGGCTAATTTCTACTCTTTCCAGCCGCCTCTGAAGCCTGGTAGAGGCTACAAAGTAGTCATGTAAACAGCAGATGACTATTAGTGACTTCTTATCACCGATATCCAAACATAGCATGCCATTAAACAACAACAATATGTTTATATAGCAATATGGCTGTCCTTGTGTCCTTGGGAAGATGTGTCTCCATATTTCCAGATAGCTTTCCAGATATGTTGGGAAAGTATCTGTACACTGCATTCGAAACAAGAGATAAGTTCGTGAAATGATAGTTAAGTAGACATCATTGTAAATTTGTTTTATATTCTTGTCATGCTTAATATTTGTATTTGTTTGTACAGATGTTTTTATGCAATGTATTGCTTTGTTGTATTTAGTGCATTGAGTGTAATGTCTCTTGTTTGTTTTAATTAATTGTAATTTTAAAACTGTATTGCTGTGGTCCAAGGTGGCCAAAAAGCAACGAAATAAAGTTCAAGATAGACCTTTGTTTCACTAAAGGAAACCAGACGTGACAGAAAGAATTTTGCTCATTTCACCAATGTTTACAATGTGACCCATTCTACCTGTTCAGGTGATTCCGGCCCATGAGCGTGGTTCCACGCCCACTATCACGGCTGTGACGGTGGCAGCTGGACCCACACCGACCAACAAGCCGGCTCGCACAACCACTGAAGGTGTGACATCATTTCCTGCTGGACCCATATATATATGGGTTGCACATATATAGTGCCTGTATGCGGGTCCCGTATATTTATGGGTTAGGAGTATTTCTCACATGAATGCATCGCACCGCAGCAAAACGCACCGAATGCCAAAGTAACTATGCCACAGCTGCGCAGAAGAAGTCAAGGGTTAATGACCTGATTAAAAATGAAATTAATGAAATAAATTATGTAAAAAAGGCCAGCAGGACAAGGGTTAAACACAATCAAGAGATTTTTGTTAGTATTGTGTTTACCTTTGCAGAAGGAAAACTATTGTTTTTGCTCAGTTTCTTCTTCTTTTTCCTTCTTCTTCTTCTCCAAACAAATAATGTCAATGACCTGGACCAGACGTCTGTCACCATGGTAACTGGTGTAGCGGACACCCTGTGGTGTTGGGTTACATTATGTTGCAAGCCAGAGTTGGAGGGGCTGCTCACCATACATATGAATGTGTTTGAGTAAGAATAAACAAAGCACTTTGTTAGGCTAGCTAGACCATGTGAAGGTAAACATTATGCATTTGCTTTCCAAATGTTATCTTTCTAGTTCTCTTTTTTTTATCTACTCTGTAATTTTCAGTGTCTTTCTAAAGCAATCACACACTATAAATTACTCAGTACACCTAAGTATCACATATTACTGTGCTGATACAGGACAGTTCTTGTCATAATATCACGCGTAAAGAAAACTCAAAAAGCAATTTGTTTTTTCTGTTATTGCCGCAGTCATGATTAACATTTCTGTTAAGTAAGACACCAGGCATCAATGATTTAGTAAGAAAATATTGATTTGGAAATGCAATCAGTTCTATTTATTAATTAATTAATTAATTAATTAATTAATTAATTAATTAATTAATTTATTAATTTATTAATTTATTAATTTATTAATTAATTAATTAATTAATGAATTTATTAATTTATTAATTAATTAATTAATTAATTAATTAATTAATTAATTAATTAATTAATTAATTTATTAATTTATTAATTTATTAATTTATTAATTTATTAATTTATTAATTTATTAATTTATTAATTTATTAATTTATTAATTTATTAATTTATTAATTTATTAATTTATTAATTTATTAATTTATTAATTTATTTATTTATTTATTTATTTATTTATTTATTTATTTATTCGTTTTGTTTGTTTGTTTGTTTGTTTGTTTATGCAGGAACGTCTGACCAAGGCAGCATGACATACGTCATCCCCTTTGGCGGACCTGGCAAACTGCGCGACGCACGCGGGGTGGCAGTTTCCCCCGACAACCAGATCTGGGTGGCAGACCAGTACCAAGCCCGTCTCCAGGTGTACAACATGGAGGGCGCTTACCTGCACCAGTTCCCACTGGGGGCACCAGGCCTGGGGTACCCATCCAAGAGGCTCCATGATGTGTCCATCGACAGAGATGGCCACCTGTGGGTCCTGATGAATGGGTTCCTTAGCGCCAGGCCTGACACCGTGGTGCAGGTCGCCAGGGATGGTCAGCTCAAAGCCAACTTCGACCTCCCTGACGTACCACGGGGGTTGCACCGCGGAATGGCTGTGGGCTTGCACGTTTACGTCACCTGGTCCGGCGGCTACAGTGGCGGCGTGCAAGCCTTCCAGCCTGACGGGAAGCTCCTGTGGGCTGCCGGGCAGCATAGGATGATGAAGCCCATGCGCGTCGCCACTGACGGGAAAGGAAACATCTTCGTCTCGGACTTTGGCACCAACTTCATCTACAAGTACGCCGAGAGCGGGCAGTACTTGTCGAAGTTCGGAGGACCGGGACGGCACAGTGGCCACCTGAATCGTCCTCGAGGCATCTGCGTGGACCGCTCATCCGGCAACATCGTGGTGACGGACTCAAGCAACCATCGTGTGGTGGTGTACACAAGCCAGGGGAGGTATGTCCGCCACATCCCTATCACTAAATACCCTGATGCCATTGCTGTTGGGCCTAGTGGGCAGTTGGTTGTGGGTAAAATTGATGCTGTCATTGTTTTCACCCGTTACTGAAAATGGCAGTAGTCAGGTGGCCCCTGTAGGATTGGAAGGGTTAACTGTATCACTTAGCTGAACGTACCATGTACATCAGTAACTGCAGTGTAGTAACATTTCTCTCTTTGACTACTGACTATGGATGGAAAATGTTCTGAACTAAGTTACTAACATAAACAAATGTACTATAGCACTGTACTGTATCACTTAGCTGACTGTGCCATGTACATCAGTAACTGCAGTGTAGTAACATTTCTCTTTCAACTACTGACTATGGATGGAAAATGTTCTGAACTAAGTTACTAACATAAACAAATGTACTATAGCACTGTACTGTAGCACTTAGCTGACTGTACCATGTATATCAGTAACTGCAGTGTAGTAACTGTCATTTCTCTTGTAACTACTGACTATATTGAATGGACAATGTTTCTGAACTAACATGAACAAATGTACTATAGCACCGTACTGTAGCACTTAGCTGACTGTACCATGTACATCAGTAACTGCAGTGTAGTAACATTTCCCTTTTAACTACTGACTATATTGGATGGAAAATGTTTCTGAACTAACATGAGCAAATGTACTATAGCACTGTACTGTAGAACTTAGCTGACTGTACCATGTACATCAGTAACTGCAGTGTAGTAACATTTCTCTTTTTGACTACTGACTATGGATGGACAATGTTCTGGACTAAGTTACTAACATAAACAAATGTACTATAACATTGTACTGTAGCACTTAGCTGACTGTACCATGTACATCAGTAACTGCAATGTAGTAACTGTCATTTCTCTTTTTAACTACTGACTATATTGGATGGACAATGTTTCTGAACTAACATAAACAAATGTACTGTAACACTTAGTTGACTGCACCATGTACATCAGTAACTGCAAAGTAGTAACTGTCATTTCTCTTTTAACTACTTATTATGGATGGGAAATGTTCTGAACTAACATAAACAAATGTACTATAGCACTGTACTGTATCACTTAGCTGACTGTACCATGTACATCAGTAACTGCAGTGTAGTAACATTTCTCTTTTAACTACTGACCATATTGGATGGACAATGTTTCTGAACTAACATAAACAAATGTACTGTAGCACTTAGCTGACTGTACCATGTAACTGCAAAGTAGTAACTGTCATTTCTCTTTTTAACTACTTATTATGGATGGAAAATATTCTGAACTAACATAAACAAATGTACTATATGTTGTCTGCTATAGCACCAGTTACCATGGTGACAGGTCATTGACTTTAATTGTTTGGAACTCTAAACATAATGATGAGGTCTAAAAGTCCAGCAAAGCTGTACCCATGTATTGTGAGTATAAAGTAGAGTTAGAGGTAAAAGAAATAATAAATCAACATCTGTAAATCAAGACATACAATTCTGTCTACATAATGACACATTTATATGAACTTCTACAATGTCTTTTGAAAATATGTAACATTTTATGAACGCATCTATCTCTGTAGGAAATGTAGGAAGTGGTGAATTACTTTCTGTAAGTTTTGACCATGTAATATCAAGAAGTGCACATGCATTTTTTGTAAATCAGGAAGTAGGGGGAGGTAGATGTCACTGAGCCAGTGCATCCAAGTGCTTGGAATTTTGTGTAAATAATGTTTGTAAGAATCTACGATTGTATTTGTATCAGTGGTCAAGATGGTGGTATGTTTTGATCAATGAGGTTATAACCGCCTTGTTTGAATGAATGAATGAATGAATGAATGAATGAATGAATGGATGAATGAATGAATGAATGAATGAATGAATGAATGAATGAAGCTTTATTATCGTGCCTTGCGCTTTATACGCACAGCCCGTGTGGGCTTATAAGACACCAGTAGAAAAGACACAATATATGGTACATAAATCAAGAGAACAGAGATACAGATTGACATAACCAACCAAATCTGAATAAAATATGAAAATGAATATGTACCTGTATGTAGTATTTTTTTCAGTTCTATTGTTTATGTTTTCTTGGTGGAATTTTTTTGTTTGATAAGAGAATGATAAAATGTAAACACCAGGTCAAATTGTGTGAAGGAATGACTTCTTCAGAAAGAGATATTGTAAACTTTTTGTGGTACGATAAAATTTGATAAAAGTTAACTTTCACCTGTGATTGTTTGATATTACATGTTTGATATGTACCAGCCACAAGTATTAATGAACATAAGGCGATGTGAAATTGATATGAGGTAGGAAACTGTTATTGGCCCTAGGCTCGCATTCAGACTATTCAGTAAAGCCCCTGTCAGACATAGCCGAATATGGCATCCCGAACACTGCCGAACTCCCCCCAACCATGGTTAGGGAGCAAGGTCGGCTGGTGTTCGGCGAGGTCGGCTACTGTTCGGCTGCGCCAGCCGAATGTTTCAACGGGACGGGAGGTTCGGCCATGGTTGGCTGGTGGTTGGTTGGTGTTTGGGAGTAGGTCAGCAGTGTTCGGGACGTGTTCTGTTCAGGGCTCAAAATTGACTCAAAAGGAACTCAAATTCGATTCGATTCGTATAGAAAGGTAGGCGTGGCCTTAATCTGGTCAGACCGCTCCCGAACGTCAGCCAACCTTCGTTGGCTGGTGGTCGAGGGGGGGGGGTCTGAATGTGTGACAGGGGTTTAACTCTCAAGGTCACTTTATTATTACGCCTGCCAGCGTAAAGCGACACCTTTCAGTTTGATAACGAATTGCAAGAACATCGCAGGTCGCGATGCGGATGGTTCCGGCTTGTACCGGTTCGGGGTTGACAAACAGTCTGCTGACAATGAAACAAACAGGCCTTGAAAAGCCTAGCCTGGCAGCAGCCGTAGAGTGTGTCATGAACTCTCCCTTGCAAGGGCTATAACATGAATGACAGAAGCCCTTTATGCCCCCCTCCCCAATATCTATCAGGGACAAGTTATCTAAGAGGAACAGGTGTGTATGTAGATCTAATAGAGCTAGGCTGAACACCGTTCCATACCGTATACAACAACTAGAGAAGACGCAGTCCCAACAGTGCAGGCACCCAAGCTATCAAAGTAAGGTCAGATTGCGGTTACAGATCTAGAGTTTCGGCGGTCCAAAGTTCATAACACTACCTGTAAGGCTGAGTCATGGCGTACGCACCGTACTACGAGTACATCGTGATCGGCTGCGGGGGGATAGGCAGTGCGGCAGTGTACTGGCTGGCCAAGAGGGCAGGGAAAGGTGGGTGGTGCGTTAGGTAACGCTACGTCACCGAAACCCGTAGGGTAATATATATCCGGGATTTTAACAAAACGGGGTGTTTAGGGATATATGCTAGGTGCAACATCAGTAATACCGCCAGAAATGCAAATTTGGCAGACTGGCATATTTAGAAAACTGTCTGAAAAGCTTCGATAACCCTGCATTCGGAGACGATGATGTCAAATACTTTCTTGTGTTGCCGACTTAGCACATTATGTTGCAAGTGGCGGACACTAGTCTGCACTAGACACCTTGTGCAGGCTGAATAAATAGTAGAAATCGGCCGAAAACTGGATATAATTGGCCAGGGGAGTTAGCCGTCACTGAGAAGCTCCGAATTGCCTGCACCGGGACAGACACAGTTTGAGGCTGGTGTCACCATATATATATATATATATATATGAATATGTTTGAGTAAGAATAAACAGAGCAGTAGTTTGTTAGGCTAGACCATGTGAAGGTAAACATTACACTGTTACTTTTTTTAAATATCTGACACGTTCTCACCCTGCTGTATTTTAACTGGTCAGTAGTAAAACGCACAATGTATTTGTGAGGCCACTGAAAATGTGGATCCGATTTCTTACATAGAACAAAAGTTACACAACAACATGGAGTCTGCAGGTACAGTTACGTTCTAACAAAGAAAGGGAAAACACGCACAGCACTATTGTTTGTGTTACAAGTGTTCACCTTGGTCACATGTCGTGGAGCCTCAATGACCATGCGAGAAGTACGGGGTAAATTAAACTTGACTTACAGAGTACCAGTATAGTCTACACGCTCGGCATTCTGGCCTGAAACCACTTTGTAATAGACTAATTTTGAGTACCACGGTTGTCGAAGGTTGGAAAAGTCTAATATTGGATATCAGTTGTGCCTGTTGTATCCAGAACCGTGTTTGTCCAGAACCAATTACTCAGGCATGAACCTGGATAGCCCACGCGTATCCAGAACCGTGCCTGGGACAAATCTACGCTCTTGGATACGAGGAGACTATCCAGAACCTTACCTGACCCTAACCGTAACCCATTCCGATTAGATAGACACAGCTCTGGATACTAAACACTAGTACCTGTTCGAAATTCGACCCCCGTATTAAACAACACCTGACCTTCCTCCCCACGGTAGAAATGGAATCGCCCTGACGAAAGTCCGTTCTCTCGTTCCCAGGTGTGCTAGGTCTGGAACAGTTCAAGTTGGGCCATGACAACGGGGGGTCTCAGGATCACTCCAGAATCATGTGAGTCAACTTATGTATATTACCAATAGAAAGATATTGTTTATGACGTAGCAAAGGTTCTATAGTTAAACACACAGAATTGAGTCAACGTATCCATTAACCAACCATGAAACCAGACGGCGCAGAAAATACCAGAAAGAAAATAACTCAAGTCACGACTTACATTTCAGTCAAATTCAGAGGTGGATAGAAGTCATCTTCAAGTGAGAAAGTGTTTGAAAGCAGAGCATACTGCTTTTTTTATTTATGTACATGCATATTATGTCTATCCAGCTTGTATATGCAGTAATGTTGTATAGACTACCAGTAGTTATTGTGCACAGTATTGTTGTAATATTACATGTATAGAGCACCAGCTGTTATGTGTACAGTATTGTCGTATATAATCGTTTGTAAAAAAAATTTAAACACAATTCAGACGTATCTTGTACTTCCGCCAGGTTGATTTTACAATAAATCAAATTGAACTAAAAAGACTCCCGAGAAGCACGCATACAGCCTGGACGGCAAGTTTGATATGATTTGATTTGATTTAATATGATTTGTGATGGCTTATTCACGTTTTTTTCCACAGTCGCCTGTGTTACCATGATCCACGGTACACCAGGATCGTCAGGGACACATACAGGGCGTAAGTGGTTTCAAGTTTCAATATATAATATACAATTTTATTAACATAGTATAATTCTAAATTTTCTCCAGCATGTTAAGGAATCCGGAATATGGCACACTGCAAGTTAATTGTCCTCCCATATACTAGTACCCCTTTTGGGCTCTGTTTTCTTCATCATTATGTTTACCTTCGCAAAAGGAAAACAAATTGTTTTTGCTCTGTTTCTTCTTCCTCTTCTTCTTCCATTCCAAACAAATAAGGTCAATGTCCTGTACCAGACGTCTGTCACCATGGCAACTAGTGCCTGTAGCAGACACTCTGTGGTGTTGGATTACATTATGTAGCAATGGCCAGACACCATATATATGAATGTGTTTGAGTAAGAATAAACAGAGCAGTAGTTTGTTTAGCTAGACCACGTGGAGGTAAACATTATGCATTAGCTTTACAAATGTTACCTTCATGGTTATCATTTTCCCTTTCTTCCGTCATTTCTGTCTTCTAAGAAGCAATTCTTTCCATCTGTCTATCTGCAGTTGGGAGGAGGTTGAGAGGGAGTCGGGTCTGCAGCTGGTTTATAAGACGGGCGGACTGGACTTCACCCTGAAGGGGGGGCCGCAGGAATGGCTGATGGAGGAGTACGCCAAAGCTATGGACGCACAGGACATCCCGTAAGCACGCTTAGCAGGATAAATACTTTATTTATTTTTATTTTTTATTACAACATACAAAAGAAAGTACAATACGTAGTGGTGACGCACTCAAGCAACATGCTTATATTCACGTCACCACTGGACTTAAAATTAAAATTACATCACAAGACAAAGCAAAGTCACATGGGTATCGTTCAGATAACAAGTATACAGAGTTAAGCTATTGAAATATTACAAAATAATACAGAACTATAAATCAAATATCAAATCACTTGGTTTCACAGAGATATAACTGGGTAACAATCTAATAACAACTTTTTTTATTTGTTCATTCATTCATTAAAATTCTCCACACACATGTGGATGGAGTGAGAGGATAGGTGGTATCGTCTTTCTAGCTCTCACCCAGGAAACATGTATATATAGAGCACCAGTGTCTTCCCTACTGTCTTGATAGTTGGTTACGACTTTGCCGACGAAAGATCTGCTTGGAGATTAATCTTTATGACGTTAAACTCCAAGCAGATCCTAGCTACGGTGGCAAGACAGTATCCATTCGCCTGAGGAGTGTTCATTAGCAATACCGGGGTATTTTTTATGTATTAATCTCCAAGCAGATCCTGCGGTGACATTCTTCAGGCCAATGAATACTGTCTTACCACCGTAGGATCTGCTTGGGGATTATAATAATCATATGACGTTACACTTGGCAGGTACGAGCGGCTGGACGGGCCCGAGATCCGCCGGCGGTTCCCGCAGTTCGAGGTCGGCGCGGAGACCGTGGGTCTGTACCAGGCGGATACAGGACTGGTGGACGCCGCTAGGGGGAACGCCGCGCACATCCAGCTCGCGCAGGCGCACGGGGCCACCGTCATCGACCAGTGCGCCGTGCTCAAGGTCGACAGGATGAAGAGCGGCATGACCTTGGTGAGTCTGTATAGCCGGATTCAATCTTATTGCTGTAATCAGCCATGCTCTTTATGAAGTATGAACACGCCAAATTTAACATCGTAAGATATGTACATCTACACCAATGTAAAGTTTTGAATGCACAATAAAGCTGTGAAAAAAAATAAATCCAAATAGCCGGTATACCCGCCCCTCGGTGTAGCGATCCCGAACAGAGTCTTTGTCAACAGAGACTCCGATCGGGATGCTGTTAATGTGTTAGGGTGGTTTCCCATTTACAAATCCTGAATTTCAAGTCAATCCATTGAAAAATTCTGACTGTCTGTTAAAGTGAATATCTTAAAATTTACAGACTCCAATCGGGATCTGCCGAACTCTCTGTTGACAGAGACTCCGATCGGGATCTCTACCGGTAGAATCGCCAATTATACCAGATCGGAGTCTCTACATCAACATACATATATAATGTATGTTGTATTTAACACTTGTGTAACAGGTGCGGACCAGTAAGGGAGAGTTCCGGTGCCGGCGTGTGGTGGTGACGGCCGGTGCGTGGATTAACCACGTGCTACAGTCCGTGGGCGTGCACATCCCTGTAGCCGTGACGCAGGAACAGGTCACCTACTTCGCCACGCCAAACGTCAGGGAGTTCACAAAGGAGAGGTCAGTATCAGTGCGTGTGTTTACAAGCCTTTAATACATCTCGTGAATACAAACTAAAACAACTGGATAAATTCTCTGAGGAGTCAGATGTTACCAACTCAGAAAGGAACAAGAAATAGTCATGCCTTCAAGTACCAGAGTTATCAACCAAGGATTGAGGAGCTTTAAACAACTCCTGCAGTTAGATGTGGAAAAGTTGGGTGTAACAGGTGGTCGTTTGGTGTAATATGGCCAGCTGCCGCCGCGCCGCGTGCCTGCGAAGCAGGTGTGTTACACCAAAGGGCAGTTATACCGGCTATACAGATACAGAAGCTGGTGTGTTACGCCGAAGGGCTATACAGATACAGATACATATGACATCACCGTGAGCTGCATGATTGCCAAGTTGTGGCCCTTATAAGGGTCAGTGAAAGCTAACCTTTAACACCTGTCTGTTCTGCCCGGACAGGTATCCCACCTGGATCAGTCACACACCTGACTACGACTTCTACGGGCTTCCCATCCACGGGAACACCGGAAGTAAGATAGGTATCGACGCGGGGGGTCCGCGGGTCACACCGGAAACCAGGACCTACGTTCCGGACCCCGTCAGAGAGAAGGCCTGCATAGAGTTTCTGCAGAAATACGTTCCAAGGGTAGGACATTGTAGTTGTTGTCATCTCTGCCACTGCACGAAATCCTATCTTTACGCACACATTAAAACTTACGTAAAGGTACACGCAAGTGAAGAAACGAAACCTTTACGCATGCTTTAAGTTGTGTGTAAAGAATGGATTTCGTGCAGTGTTCGTAGCGTATATAGTCCAGTGGTTAGCGACTTTGCCTCTGGACCAAGAGGTTGGGAGTTTGAATCCCGGCCTTTGTCGCTCAGCCGACATGCACGCTACTGGAAAGGGTCGCAGTCCTTAGGACGGGACGTTAAGCCCTGGTCCACTGTTCATTAATTGTGCTTGTCGAAAAGAGCTAGGGGAATTTCCCCGGTACAATGAACCTGTAAATGCTGTACATAGCGTCTGTCTTCTCTGTTACGACCAGTGGAAGATTAGCTCTTCAGTGAGCTAAACTGGTTCGAGATCACTTTTTCCCTTTATACATTGAAAATTATATGGAAATGTGTATTAAATTGCATCGGATGTCAAAATGATGAACTATAAATAAGGTTTAATTTGGTATTGAATTTTTTTTTTAATCTGGCCGATGGAAAAAAAATCTAAAAACCTCAATTAGTCCCAGCCACAAACTTTGTTTAAGGTAATATGTTTTTGTATGTTGACAATGACAGTTTTGTGCCTGTATTTTCAGTCGCTGGGCCCAATCATGTACAGTAAGACGTGCCTGTACACCATGACTCTGGACAGGCACTTCGTTATCGACACACTGGCCACCAAGGGATGGCCTGACGTCATCGTCTGCTGTGGCGCTGGGCATGCCTACAAGTTAGTACAAATTATCATGAAAGTTCATCTGTGTTGGTAGTTACATGTTTAAAGTCAAAACTTTTGTTCCAACACAAAGAGATTGTTCTCACCTAGAGCTTTCGACCAGTCACTCTGATCTTCTTCAATAGACTGACCCAGTGAGACTTGTCACGTGGCTTCTCTGAAGTGTGACGTCAACACTGGATCAGAGTTTTAACTTTGAACATGTAACTACCAACACAGATAAACTTTCATGATAGTATGAGAACTATTTTTGTTGTACCCAGATTTGTTGTTACATTCGGTCACGCATGCTCATACGTTTGTCACAAAACGTCGCGAAACCCATGCATGTTTCAAGGCATACTTTACTTTTCTGTCGCAAAACAACACACCGCACCGACACTACGCCGTTTAACGGTCTCTTTTACATTTCATGTTCTTTGTTTTTCTCTCAGGTTTGCCTCTCTTTTGGGCAAAATTCTATGTCAGCTGGCAATCGACGGGCGTACGCAGTACCCCATTGACGACTTCACCATGAATCGGCCTGCCATCACTGACCCCAACTTCAAACCGGTCTTCTACATGGGGAAAGCCAAACAGCAGGGAACAGCGCAAGCCAAGCTGTAGGAGACGCGCGTTTCCGTCTCGTAAACGGTCGCTGCATGCCATTTGAAACGGTCGATGCCATATCGCCGAATGGTCAATGCCATATCCGAGCGTATCATAACTTTTGATAGGGGCAAAAACATTTAAAACGTATAAAATGGAAGATTTCAATTGCAAATCTACGACACCATTGGGAAACTAGAGGTCAACGATCTCATGCCTTCGTCAAA
Organism: Branchiostoma floridae x Branchiostoma japonicum; assembly: GCA_013266295.2. Taxonomy (NCBI): domain Eukaryota; kingdom Metazoa; phylum Chordata; class Leptocardii; order Amphioxiformes; family Branchiostomatidae; genus Branchiostoma; species Branchiostoma floridae x Branchiostoma japonicum. The sequence continues at coordinate 2,684,465 of CM023829.1, read as the reverse complement.
AGATGTTATCGTTATATAACTTAAGAAGGTAGAAGTGATATATTAGTCCCCCTAAATATGGAAGTTGGATCCTGAAAACTACCCCTGCCGATGCAGTCTGCAATCGTGCATTGGGCAAGGGAAAAAACAGCTGTGCAAGGACATGTAAGGCAACACCGCCTGCAGCTACAATGTACATGGACGGCTTAATGACTATCCCCTCTGGGACTTTCTCCCTCTGGGACAGCCTGTAGCCCATGTGTCACAATGAAGGTAGAGTATCATGGAAGGTAACTGAATTATAGAATTGCTTCATTTATTATGCAAATCAGATCATAATTTGCATAATTGTCATCTAATTATGTCAAGCATCACTTAAGCTACCTACACACCAAATATCAGGACGATCTGTCGACCGGTTATTGAGTTATCCTACTTTTAAACATTTTCATACAAATGCTCCTGCAGTTCCAAAGCAAGCAGCTAGGGGGCCCAAACTTATGTCACTTCTTCCAGAGCACAAGAGCTATCTACCACCCAAAAATCATGACCCTAGCTTGTCCAGATCACCATATATCAAAACCGGAAGTTCCGCTGCAGTACCATAACGAGCCGCCAGGGGGCCCATATTCCTATCACTTCTAGGTCTCATCAAGACCTACCCACCTACCAAATATGAAGACAATCCAGTTAAGCCTTCTCGAGTTATACTGTTGACAGACTCACACACAAACGCACGCCCCCGAAAACATACCCTTCTTGACGAAGGCAATTATGCTCGGGAAGAAGTGACGTAAACTTGGCGAAGGTATGGGAACTCATGTTGAACTTTTGTTTTCACATATTTTGTAGATTCTATTCTTGACGAAGGCAAAAATAGTAGCTCGCATTCGAACCCCGGTCAAAAAGCTTAACCCTGAAACCCTGAAAGCCTAACCCTCTACGCCACGAAACATCACGGTGTTGACGGTGCGTTATAATACATGTTCTGCGATATGACATCGACCGTTTCAAATGGCAACGGAAATTAGCGTAGGAGACATTGTTGGTCTTAAAGGGGCATTATGCAACGCTTTTTGCACCAAAAAATTTCAATATTTTAATTAAAAAGATATTTTCGTGTGATTGTAATTTACTTTGTGCAATTATCTCACATTTCTGACATTTATGGTTGGCGCTAATAAAACAGCCCACGCGAGGCGCATTCAGTTTGTGGTGCCACCACAAACTACCAGAATGTAAACAGTACTTGATTTTCTATGTACCCAGATGCTATCATATTGTCTACTAGTATATTGATTTGGATCAAACATGTAGAACGATTGATAGCACTTAGTCTGACTAGCTTATGTGCAATATGTCTACTGTGATTTTTGTTCTGGTTTTATACTTAATTGTTCTGATAGTGAATGAGTGTTCTGATACTTTAAAAAAAATAAGACGGATGAACGCACAACGCTGCACGATATTTAATAAGTAAAGGTTAGGCGTAATATAGCCAGCTGCCGCCGCGCCGCGTGCCTTCGAAGCCGGTTATACCAGCTATGCAGATACAGATACAGAAGCTGGTGTGTTACGCCGAAGGACGGTTATACCGCGGCCGGCTATACAGATACAGAAGCTGGTGTGTTACTCCAAAGGGCGGTTATACCGGCTATACAGATACAGATACAGAAGCTGGTGTGTTACGCCGAAGGACGGTTATACCGGCTATACAGATACAGGAGCTGGTGTGTTACTCCAAAGGGCGGTTATACCAGCTATACAGGTATTGTATTGTATTGTATTGTATTGTCATCAGCCTATCCTGCACAACGTTGTAGAATTTTAAGGCTCCTGATATAACCATGAAGACATTTTAAGATGTTTTTATTAGTGGTTATTGTTCGCAAATATGTGCAGATTCAGCTTTGAAATTTGGGATGCTCTTGTGGCAGTTGTTTGACTTGTAACAAGCTGGTGTGTTACGCCGAAGGGCGGTTATACCGGCTATACAGATACAGAAGCTGGTGTGTTACGCCGTAGGGCGGTTATACCGGCTATACAGATACAGAAGCTGGTGTGTTACTCCAAAGGGCGGTTATACCAGCTATACAGGTACAGATACAGAAGCTGGTGTGTTACGCCAAAGGGCGGTTATACCGGTTATACAGATACAGAAGCTGGTGTGTTACGCCAAAGGACGGTTATACCAGCTATACAGATACAGAAGCTGGTGTGTCACGCCAAAGGGCGGTTATACCAGCTATACAGGTACAGATACAGAAGCTGGTGTGTTGCGCCAAAGGGCGGTTATACCGGCTATACAGATACAGATATTTATATGACAACAGAAAATATTACGTGAAGGAAAGAGGATAGTGATAATGACAATGATAACGTCGACAATACAATGATTATGATAATGTCACAATAACGACACGTTATAATATGTTTTGTGTCGAGTACCGACATATAAGCGTCGCTATTTTCGGTGTGTCTTAAACTTACCTACTCTCCAAGCAGAGGTTGGTGGGGAAAGATCGTTACCTTTTTATATGCCCCGTTTTTTTCTGTCGCTATTGGTGGAGATAGCGACAGAAAAGAACGGGGCATATAAAAAGGTAACGATCTTTCCCCACCAACCTCTGCTTGGAGAGTAAAACTTACCGCGCGCTGCATGCCAGCCTACCTGCGCATACTAGTACGTGTTGTTACGTCATTATTGATCGTGGCGCAAGGTTTTCTTGTGTTCCTGCCAGACGTTAGACATCAGCCTCGTTGGCGCAGTTCGGCAGCGCGTGAGTCTCATAATCTCAAGGTCGTGAGTTCGATCCTCACACGGGGCAGAGTTTTTTTCTTTTAATTTTACATCTCCGTTTGTGCATTGTTCGAAAGCGGACAGGATCCTCAAATGTCTTCGAAGTCGCAGTTTTTTTGTTTGTTTCTTTCGCATAACCGGTAAAGGTAAACCCCCTTTAGGCGTAACACACCAGTTTTGTACAGTAAGTACAAGCTGCGTAAGACCGGACTGTAAGGTTTGAACCACTCACACCGTGAAGGACCCCTGCTCTTTTCGATAAGTGCGGTGGGATCTTTAACGTGCTCTAGGTGTGGCTCTTACGGGACCTACGGCTTGGTTGAATCTGGAGGATCCAGACCTATATATTTATAGGTGTATATTCATATTAGTAACTGCTGCAATTACGTAACAAAATTTTAATTACCTGGCAACTTTCGGGTTTAACCATCCAAATGGTGTACCTTACTTACGACTGCATACAACCCATTGAAGAGAAGTATTTTTGGAAGGTAATAATGCTCCAAGCAGTTAGCAGCATCTGAAGTTTTTTGGCAATAGCGAACCAGTCAATAAACCAACCAACCAACCAACCAACCAACCAACCAACCAACCAACCAACCAACCAACCAACCAACCAACCAACCAATCAATCAATCAATCAACATTTATTAAACAACACTTCAAAAATACGAACCGACACGCTACACTATACAACATCAACCGCTAGCTACACTTTCAAACCTATATAGACTATCATCATGTTGAGGACATTTTCTACTTTCCAACCAACCTGTAGACTTTTATGTGTTTTTTGTTTGTTTGTTCAGAATTGTAACATGACAATACAAAGTGTGCACTAGGCAGCAAGTATGCTAATAGCGTGCACACCTAACACATAATACTCATTTACACCTGAGTCAAGTGAGGAAAGTCGTGTAAAGTGCCTTTCCCAAGGGACTTTTATGTTGATAGAAGCGGATACCCTCCAGTGTTTGATATGGAAAGTGAGTAAAAACGTTCTATAGGTAATAAAATGTCTTATGAAGAGCAAGCTGGTTTGTGTCCTTCGAATAACTTGGCGAACTTGCAAAACTTATTTCTGAGTGTCTGCAACGATGTTCGGCCAGTGTTGAAGATTCCAAGCATAGACCTTTTCACGGATACCATTGCATGCTGGGAGCCGCGGGGCATTGTGGGTAGCCGTGGGCAAACAACGTCATAACCATGACAACAAAGACCGCACCAGACACAGTACGCATGCGCCGCATACACGTCGATTTTGTTTGCCCTTGTACTACCCATAGTACCCCGCGACTCCCAGCATGCAATGGGATCTGTGAAAAAAATCCTAGGTCGTACCTACAGCCGCACATTCTCACACGGACGATTCGCATTTCATCCTCTGTCCTGCAAAGTAGAAGAAGCGAGAGAGAATAATTAAGCACTCCTTTGCCACATTTGGAGATATCTTAATACTTATTATATCAAATTAGGAATATTCATTTTATTTTATTTTGTTTTCTCGCATTTTTTTTACCGGTATTGCTCAATACAAAGCCTTTGTCCCCACTTCTAGGCAATGAGCTAGGTACATGTAGGTACGGCAGTGACTATGCCAGAAGATGGCGATAGACGTTTGTTTTGAAAGCATGCAAATTATATTCGGGAGGGAATCCATAATTTTGCGGTCCGGGAAAAGTAACTGTTGCTATAGAAGGATTTTGAAACAGGAATTTGAACTTGTGACGATGTGAACTAGAAGAGACATTTTTGAGCGGACCAGAATTCGAGCCCTAACCCTTTGATCCAGAAGCGGGAAAATCACGTAAGAAAACAGGAAAAAAAGACACAACACGAGCTCAGTTGCTCTAAATGTATGTATGTACCTTTTCGTTTGACTGGACTGGTGTACTCCGCCATCTCGGCAGTAGTGGCTCCCCCTACCGCCCCTCGGCTGTCCTGCAGGCCCGTCAGAGATGACGACGACCTCTCCAGGTCAGTTTCCTCGGTCGTGACGTCATCACGACTTTTTACCGGGGACCAATCGGATTCCTTTCTTTTCCCGCCACTGGGCAGTTCCCGGTTGGTAGCCTTCGGTGCCCCCTCTCTATGTGCGCCCCCTTGCGTTCCGTCCGGTATCACACCTTCCTCCTTCTCATTCAAGACCTCCACCTCGTAATTCAGAAGCGAGAAAATCACGTTAGGTAAACAGAAAAAAAACAAGACAAAAGAACGCCCATTTGCTGTTCTGTTACTTGCTGTTTTGTTACTTGTTTTGTTGCTGTTCTGTTATCAAATACATGTATTTGCCATTGTATGTATTCTTCTTTGTCAGTGGTGAGGCTAAGATTAGCAATTTGCTAGAGTTGTCCACCACTGTGTCTTGTACTTGTGTATGTTGTTCAATACAATAAAAAAAAATACTTCTACCTTCGCCTCGAGATTCCTCGTCGTTCTGCGCTTCAGAGGTTTCTTCCTCTTCATTTTCATCTCCCGTTTGGCCTTCTCGGCGTTGAGGCTGAGTCTCCTGGCGTACCTCAGCCTCGCCATGCTCGACACTGCTCCAGAGCTGCTCCGGAGTCTCTCTCTTCCGAGCGGTGAACTCTGGGGAGTTCCTCCAGGCAAGCTCTTCTGTCGCTCTATAGACACGCTTCTGTGTCGTCCTTGTGCGTTACTCGCGCTACTCTGGGAACTACCGCCAGATAGACTGCGCTGTCTGGCTCTGCCGCCAACACTTGTAGAAGTACTTCCTGAAATAATGCTGTTGTGTCTCTCTGCACCCTCTCGAACCCCCTGTGTTCCTTCAGATAAGCTCGATTGTCTCCCTTTGTCCCCTCTAGCTCGAATGGTTCCGTCCCCCACTGATTTCGAACGTTGCCGTCGTTTGTCCAGACTTTCATTCGCTCCCTCCTTCTGCTTCTTGCTCTTCTTCGCCGCCTTGCTGCGCTCCCGTGATGACATCCCCACGGTGTTCACGTCTGCTTGTGAGACGTTCTCCGCTCCTTTGCGCCTATCAGTGTCATCCCCTAAGGCAGGGGGGTCATCGGCTGCGCAGGCGAACCTGTCCCTCCGTCCGTGGGGGGTGGGGTCCGCCCCAGGGGGGTCGGGCATGCTGCTGCCCGAGGCCACACGGTTGCGCCGCCGGTACTGTGGAATATAGAAAGTGTAACTAAAATTTACACGTATAGTAGTAAAGGAAATAAAATAAAACACGCACACACACACACGCACGAACGCACATGCATACACGCACACAGACACACACAGACACACACAGACACACACATACACACACAGACACACACACACACACACACAGCAATACACACACACACACACACACACACACAGTAATACACACACACACACACACACACAGTAATACACACACACACACACACACACACACACACACACACACACACACACACAGTAATACACACACACACACACACACACAGTAATACACACACACACACACACACACACACACACACACACACACACACACACACACACACACACACACACACACACACACACACACACACACACACACACTGTTTCACTGTATATACCGGACTATTACCGGTGTAGCAACACAGACTATACCCCTGCCTAGAACATGTCCGGGTATATTATAAGTAGAGGTATAGTCTGGGTCGCTACACCGGACGGATTGTATTTATTTGATTTGATGTAATCTTTAAATAGCTTTGTTACCCTGTGTTTGTATCTGTTATCCTACGTACCTTCTTTACTCTGTTTCTCCTTTCCTCCTGACGCCGCCTGAGGTACTAAAAAAAAGAGAAAACACGGATTGTAGTGGACGAAATATCTCAGGTCGGAAAATAATTGGCTAGTATATGTTAAGATCATGACACCTTGTAATCCAAAGAAGACATAGGGGTACTAGTTACCGTACTATCTTGGAAGAAATCGTTATATATCTGAAATATCTGAAGTATTGAGAGAGTCCTCTGTGTGTGGTGTGGTTTGGTGTGGTGGTTTGTCTGTGTGTGTGTGTGTCTCTCTGTGTGTGTGTGTCTCTCTCTCTCTCTCTCTCTCTCTCTGTGTGTGTATGTAGTGTGTGTGTGTGTGTGTGTGTGTGTTTGTATGTGTGTACGTAAACAATAGCTAATGCAACTCTGCTGGTCCCATACTCTCACCTCACCTCACCTATCCCTTGACCTCATTGGTGGTCGTTGGGACACCATGACTTGGTTCACTACCTCCCTCCATTTAACTCTGTCTTCCGCCGCTCTCATGGCTTCAGATAAACTCAATCCTGTCCCATACTAGCATTGGTGAAATCAAACTTACCCCTCCACAATCCCCACCCATCGCCCAGTCATAGAGAGGATCAAATACGAAAACATAAACACATTCAGGCGAACCTCCTTGGAGAGCCACCCTTCTCTTCTTAAGAAATCGTGACAAATGGCTGACTTCTCTTAAGACCAACAGGTGTTCGTGACAGGGTCTACCTGCGCCACTTCGTCTTAACGTTCTCAGCACACCTTATCGGTGGGCTTGTTGTAGGGAAATCCCCTGATCCGTCAAGCTTGGTTTCCAGGGTGAGTGGTTATGCCTTAGTTTGCACATAGGTAGGTTACATTATCATACATACTAGACTTGAACAGGCACTCCGGGAGCTCAGGCCTATGTGTAAGGTACTACTAGTACATGTATCATACACACATGCACACACACACGCGCACGCGCACACACACACACACACACACACACACACACACACACACACACACACACACACACGTGAATATAAACAAATTGCAACCATATTTTAGAACGGGAATAACATCCTATGAAAGGTTATAAGAGTATAACAGATCGCCATGTCACAGATTATGAGATTTTAGATGATCCATGTGTGCGGGTCAGATGTAAGCACTTGCTAGAGCAGACAAGGAATACATAAGACGTGAAAAATGGCAGTTTGTTTGAAAATGAACACAAAAGGTCACGAAAAACAGAACATAGAATGCTTATAGTAGAGATTTTCTCTCACTATCGACTACTGTCATTTGCTGCGGGAAATAACATTTTTCTCATTGATTATCTTTATTCTGACAGCCGAAAAAAGGTTTAGCTAGAGAAAAACAAGGTTGCAAAATCAAAAATTCAATAATCACTGGCAATATAACCACGCTACATGGTGGGGAAATTTTGCTGCTAAATTGTAGACGTGATTGTCAGTACTTTGGGAGCATAATTAGTTTGGCGCCACTTCATCTCTGACCAATCAAATGTCCGCCCTGAGAAGACTGACAGGCGGATCAGACGACACTGCGGTCCTAGAATGTTCTAGAGGTCGAGAGTTCATGACCCGCCGGGCGAGTGAGTGAGTGAGTGAGTGATTGAGTGAGTGAATGAGTGAGTGAGTGAGTGAGTGGGTACCGGGTGAGTGAATGAGTGAGTGAGTGAATGAGTGAGAGTGAGTGAGTGAGTGAGTGAGAGAGTGAGTGAGAGTGTGAGTGAGAGTGTGAGTGAGTGAGTGAGTGTGAGTGAGTGAGTGAGTGAATGAGTGAGAGTGAGTGAGAGAGTGAGTGAGAGTGTGAGTGAGTGAGTGTGAGTGAGTGAGTGAGTGAGTGAGTGACGGAGTGAGTGTGAGTGAGTGAGTGAGTGGGTTATTCTAAGTGCTAAAGCATAAAGAGGTAAATAGTAGAACGTAATAAAGAAGATACTAGAAATGTAACACTTGCAAAAAATGTATAATGCATAACCTTCACGTACTCCAGCCTTACAAACTACTGCTCTGTTTTATATTCTTACTCAAACACATTCATATATACATATATGGTGACCAGCCCCTCCAATTCTGTCCTGCCACTTGCTACATAATGTAACTCAACACCACAGGGTGTCTGCTACAGCACCAGTTACCATGGTGACAACCGTCTAGAAATAAAACAAAGTTTTGCTCCCAATGATAAATTTTCTGAAAGATTTACCAAATTCAGGCAATATTTTAAGCTTGGTACGATTCTTACATACATGTTTTGGGTGCTTTTCCTATTCCTCGTACTTTATTTTGGCCCATCCTTCACGCGAATCCCCAGAGTCATGAAGTTGAATTAATTTTGGACCGAACGTTTCAATCATGTCCGTGTCATTTAGATACATCATTAAGCGGCAGTTTAATTAGTGCCTCATCAGTACATGACGATGACAGGCGGTAATTAACATCCATCCTTGTCGGTCGCCAGCGGTCACCCGTCGCCAGGGTGTACGTGCGATTATTATTAACGTTTGGATGCGGTCAGGACTGGCAAGCTAGAAAAAACAAGGTGCGCACATTCACACAACCTATATCCAACCTCACGACGGTTTCTAAAGCCCCTGTCTCACATTCAGAACCTTCCCCCGACCACCAACCAACCAAGGTTGGCTGGAGATTGGGAGCAATCTGACCAGATTTAGTTCTTTCGTGCGTAGTCCAGCGGTTAGCGACCCTGCCTCTGGACTAAGAGGTTGGGAGTTCAAATCCCGGCTGCTGTCGCTCATCCGACATGCACGCTACTGGAAAGGGTCGCAGTCCTTAGGACAGGACGTTAAGCCGTGGTCCACTGTTCATTGTGCTTGTCAAAAAAGAGCTAGGGGAATTTCCCCGTACAATGAACCTGTAAATACTGTACATAGCATCTGTCTTCTCTGTCACAACAAGTGGGAGATTAGCTCTTCCTTACCTTAGACCTTAGGTCCTCCTGTGCCGGTAGGCACATTGGGCAGCAAGTTTCCATCTTGGCCGAGTGGCAGCTGCCTCCTCAGCCTCCTCCCAGGTGATATTGGCCCTCTTAAGATCCTCTTGAAAGGTTCTTCGCCAGGTGTTCTTTGGCCGACCTCTCTTTCTCCTACCCCCTGATGGCACCCAGGTCATGGCAGTCTTTGAGTGGCGCTGGCTTGGTAGACGTAGGATGTGGCCTGCCAGTTGCATCCTCTTGCCTGTTATGATGTCTCCCAAGGGTTTGGTCTTTGCCCTTCTGAGAATCTCGTCATTTGTGATGTGATCTTGCCATCTTACTTTCAAGATTCTTCTCAGGTTCCTCTGGTGAAACACATCCAGCTTCTTGGTTAGTTTAGCCGTGCACTTCCATGTTTCACTAGCATATATTGCTGTAGGTAAGACTATGCTGTTGTACAGGCGTAGTTTGGTGTCCAGATCAATGGCATTGGTTGCCCAGATGGTGCGCATCCTTCGAAACACTGCAGCTGCTTTCCCTAGTCTACAGCTGATGTCAGGTTCCACCTCACCACTGTTGCTAAGCACGCTGCCGAGGTAGGTGAACTGGTCCACGATTTCGACTTGGGTGTTATACACGCTGATGCTCAGCCGTGGTTGATCAGCATGGTCTCCCACTTCCATTGCCTTGGTATTTTCTATGCTGATCCTCAGCCCAACTTTCCCAGCAAACAGTTCTAGCTTGGTTGTGAGGTGCTGTAGATCCTGGTTGTTCTCAGACAGTAGGGCTAGATCATCCGCAAAGTCAAGGTCTGCCAGTTTCTCTCCGTCCTTCCACCTCACTCCTTCTCTACCATCCTCTGTAGTCTTTCTCAGAACAAAGTCGATGGTCAAAAGGAAAAGGAAAGGGGAAAGGATGCATCCTTGTCTGACACCCGTGACAATGTCGAAGAAATCTGTTGTTCCTCCCTCTGTTCTGACGCAGCATCTTGAGTTTGCGTAAAGACTCTTGAAGGCATTGACAAACTGTTCTGGTATCCCATATGAGGCAGCAATATCCCAAAGAGATGCCCTGTGGATACTGTCAAAAGCTTTCTTAAAATCGATGAAATTTAATACTAGTGGTGTTTGGTACTCTAGACATTGGTCAATGATGTTGCGGAGGGTGAAGATCTGTTCGGTACAGGAACGGTTACTGCGGAACCCAGCTTGTTCCTCTCTCAGTTTGCTGTCAACAGCTTTCTTTAGTCTTCGGAGAAGCACTGCGCAGAACACTTTCCCAGGAATTGAGAGGAGAGTGATGCCCCGCCAATTGTTGCAGTCCGAGAGGTCTCCTTTCTTTGGGAGCTTCACTATTACCCCGCCGATTAGCTCTTCAGTGAGCTAAAACTGGATCCAGATCACTTTCACTTTCCTGGCAGCCGTATTAGGCCTGAACTGCGAGGCTACTTACACTGTTTAGTAGGCGACATATTAAAAGGACTTAAAACATTCTGATTTAACAATAAACCCCCGAAAAGAAAATTGCTCAAAAATAAATCCGCTCACCTTAGGTTGACAAACTGCGGTGCAGGCGGCGTAAACACACAGCGCGACGAACCCCATCGCCAACAGCCCTCCGATCAGGACGGCGCAGACTGTGGTCGTGTCCAGCTGAACGTCCAACAGCTCCTCCCAAGGGTTCCTGCCCATCGTGGAACCTCTTCCGAAGACAGTGAAATTTTCCTTAAACAAAGGAGAGTCTACAAGGAAGGCCTGAAATAATCTCCAAGCAGATCTTTTGGTGGCTGCAAGGGCAGTATCAAATTGGCCAGGCAGTATACATTTGCCAGGCAGTTACCATTAAAGAAAAGATACCAGTACAAAAAGGGAAGCCTGATTAAAACGTCTAAAAACACGTCAAAATAAGCCGAAGCCTAAACCTCTGCTTGGAGAGTACGCCTAAAAGACAGTGTTGTTGTTCTTCCGGGACTCGAAACGTTTACACAGCAGCAAGTTGTAGCATTTCGATCATTCGGCGAGAGAAAGAGTAGCAGTGTAGCTTTTAAACAGTGCTTGACTGTTTCAGCCTCCTAAAACGTTTCGAATTGTCCGTAAGGTCTGAACGAAACTTTCAGACATTGGTGTCAGCTTGTTCAAAAGGCATCAGCTCAGGTGAACATGTAGAACAGCATTTCACGTCTCCGTGTAGAATTGTACGTAAATGTACAACCTTCAAATTCCGGTTGGCGATCCGAAGTACGTCATGAACATTGGGAGTCTTCCGTTGCCTAATTCCACATACTGAGGTCCTTGCATCGTTACTTTACAGCGTGTCGCGCCCCAGGAAATTTCATCTGTGTTTCCGTCAATTTCTTCCTTGATGTGGCAATCCAGCGCTGATTAGGGGATGGCTTCCATAATGATGAACTGCCTGCGATAGGGCATGGCCAGGGATGATACAAATAAAACCGTCTGCGTTGCCATCCATCAAAAAGGCTAGTTGTGGTTTCTCAGTAAGCAGCGTCCATGGGGCGGGCGTACATACATGTAGTAGAGTGGATTCACTCCTCAAGCTAACCGACATCTCGTCCAAAGGGTGTATTTTGAGCTTGCCTTTTGGGCAAATACTTAGAATTAACCCTCATCCTACTAAAACGCGTGCTTGAAGTGGTATCTTCAACAGGTCTCACACATAATGAATTAAGTGTTGGAAATTTCGTTGCGCTTGGCCGCGGTGCACCGGTGCTGGTAAGCTTTCTGGCGATGCCCTTAGCAACGCAGCGGTTGATGATGACATCAGTTAGCAACCCGCTGCAGGTAACTTTGGCAAAGCACGACTTTTTAAAAGACTTGGACGTTGCATCTACATGTAATAACATACTTTACTTAATGTGCATTTCTGGGTAAAGAATACACGTGCTTGTATTTACTGTTGTATTACATGTTTTGTAATGTGTGGTCAGGAGCACAGCATCAGCTGAATTTGCTGATTAGTGCTCCACGTCTATTGCTGTTGCAACTTGAATAAAGTAAAGTAATGCACATGACAACACAAGCGTGTAACTTTACCAAGTGTTGCATATAAGAAAGTATTAAAACTTATTCAACATTTTCTTTTTCCTGTTAATGTTATAATTAGACTGGGAGCCATCCGATTTACTCCGAGCTCCTTATAGTCTCCCTGTACTATCACTTCCACGAAATCTTGGCATATAGCACATGTATCTGGGCTGATATCATACAGAGGGTTTTCAAGACAAACACACAGGTTGTAGTTTATAGTTGAAGACAGAGACAAGAGAGGCAAGTTGTAAAATATTTTATCTGAAAAATTCAAGGAACCATAAAAAACTACAATGTATAAAATGCTAACACCCAAACTTTCCCAACAGCAAATCTGATCTAAAAGTTAAACTTAAATGATTAACTTACACTAATAAGAAGAAATGACTTGACGAACAATACCAGAAATTAACCGACTTTGCACCAGCTATAGTAGACTGCCATAATAATGTATTGCAGTATTAGCCCTAGAACATCTATTTTTGATATCTTTATTCTCTAGTACAGTATGACAACTGAAATAGCTCTACAAGATAGAAACAGTAAAATTTGTCTTCTACAAAACATAATGGGGTAAACAGTCCAACAAGTAATATGTTTTCGCACAAAGAAGTTTTGTTCCATCATGAGAAAACTTAACATCATTTTTAGGCTACACCAATTTTATTTGTTGCTTCTCGTTTTTTTTAAAGAAAAAATATGAAGCGACAGGGCGAAAAAAAATTAAAAAATAAAAACAGGCCTGGGCATCCTATTATAGCCCCAAATGCTAGAATAAGTGCCATGAAGTCAACACAAAAGACTGGATTAAAATTTTAACAATGAATTTTGAACTTTTAATCAAACCACTGCATTGGTAGATGTAACAACTGTAACAATAAATAAGAAGAAAAGGACTTTCTTTAACTGTTGGAGGCAAAATATGAGCATTTTTCAGTTGATTCAGAACCACCTTTTTTTTGCAAATCAGAAAAAAATGAAGAGGCGAATCCAAGAACCAACAAATTAAATTGGTGTGGCCTTATCATCAGCCAGTTAAGTTTGTTAACTTTGCAATGATTAAAAGCACCATGGTTGAGACAGTGGTCAAACACAACTATGAAACCTGTTTTAGCTGCCTGTTTTAACAATATCATTAAGAGCACTTGTAACGCTTATTGGGGCATCTTTAAATCGTTTCGATATCCTAAGGTTTCTATTGGTCTGATGTCACCTGACCATGCACTTCCCTCCTCCTCATTGGTCAGACAGAGCCAGTTACACCCTCTCCCTGCTGATTGGTCATTGATACGCTTCCTTCCACCTGATTGGTCAAAAGATTTCTGACATCACCTCCACAACCTCACCTTTAAAGGCATGCAATGCAATTTCAGGGCGGCAAAACAAAAAATATTCTGGATGAGGAAACCGTCTGATATTGACATTTACTGCCATTTCTTAGCACATTTTCGTCATCATTTCATACTTGAAGCGTTTGAAATAGCCCCAAAAAAGTGTCAAGGAGTCCCTTTATTTTTTGGTACCACCAATAGATAGAACTAGCCTACGATACGAAGCAAGCAACCATTTTCTGTCAGCGACATTGCATTTTTGCCTCACAGATATCAGTATGCTACGGGTGTGATAGGGTTGATTCAACTTGCTACTTTAAAAAAAATGACCAGCAAATTGACTTAGAAAATCTAGTTTTACTGCCTTGAAATCACTCTGGGTGCCTTTGAACAGTTTAATACCTTAATACCCCAATATCACACTCCGACCTTATGCACTACAATCTCTTAGATTGAGAAGACCCCCCCCCTGCAGGTCTCCTGTTCCTGACTCCTCAGACGATGTCGAGTACACACTCTCCGCACACCTGCTGCAGCTGTTTGGACGTGAAGCTGACCATCAGTTTCCGTTTCCCCTTCTTCTTGGGCTTGAGTTTCACTACGGCTGTCGCGGTGGCCTTGGGTCCGATGTCGCTGTGATGGATGACCTGGTGAAAGGTGGACTTGTGGTTAGAATTTTTGACTCAGAGTCTAAAGGTTCTGGGTTCGAATCCCTAGGAGACAAGGTGGTCTAAGACTTGGGGTTAGGGTTGTTGACTCAGAATCTAAAGGTTCTGGTTCGAATCCCTGGCAGGCCCAAATGTTCTGCCCTTGTGAAAGGCATTTTACACCTATTTCCTCACTGGACTCAGGTGACAATGAGTACCTAGATTCGATTATGTACGTCCTCTCGGATGGGGCGTAAAGTTGGAGGTCCCGTGTTTGAGGAGAGCCACACCTAGAACCCACCGCACTTATAAAAAAGAGTAGAGATCCATCTCGGTGTGAGTGGATCAAACCTTACAGTCCGGTCTTACACAGCTTGTACTTACTGTTCAAAACTGGTGTGTTATGCCTAAAGGCAGTTTACTGGTTATGCAAAACAAACAAACAAACAAACAGACCTTGTCGTCTGCAGTCAGTCCGGGACCCTCAAAGTAAAACGCAGCCTTGGTTAGGGCGGTGTTGATGGGGTTCTTGAAGGACACGTTGACATGGACCTCTTGGCCGATGTTGATCACTCTGTCTTTGTCAGACACCTGTGGGGAGGGTTGGCATGTTTGTCACAAAGTTCTTCAGACTCAAAACACATTCATCAACATATTCTGCATTGCTTTCTTACATCAAATGTTTTTTTATCTAAAACAAAGAAGTACTGATTTTGTGGTACCACACATGTCCCGTAATAATTTGCGATGCCTTATTGTGGATGTTTATCTATTTGAAAAATTTGAATAAAGTGAGATTTTAAATAAAAAACTAGAAAGGTATAACATTTGCAAAGCAAAAGCATAATGTTTACCTTCACATGGTCTATAGCCTAGCAAACTACTGCTGTGTTTATTCTTACTCAAACACATTTATCAGCAGTCTCTCCAACTCTGGCTTGCAACATAATGTAACCCAACACCACAGGGTGTCTGCTACACCAGTTACCATGGTGATAGACGTCTGGTCCAGGTCATTGACCTTATTTGTTTGGAGAAGAAGAAGAAACTAAGCAAAAACAATGTAACACAAAAACCATGATGCCAACATTGAGGATGAGACCTGTAAAGGTGCGTATGCACCTGTTATGCTCTCCCTTTCCCTGTGTGAAAATTCAAATAAACAAATAAACAAACAAATGCCAACCTTGAGGATGAGATCGGGAACCCCTAGCCTGAAGTCGTGCTGCCCGGCGAATGACTGCTGCGTCTCCCTGACGTGACCCATCAGGAAGAACTTGATGCCGCCCTGGTCCACCAGCCGGGGAACGTACAGGTCCGCGTCGATACGGCCCTCCACCTCGCCATCTGGGGAATACAGAAAGTCGAAGTTGAAGTTTATTAAAAAAAGGGAACTCGTGGGCTTAAGTCACCCAAATTGCATCCTCATTTACATTGTAACATTTTACAAAAGCAGAAATTTAAAACCTACATCATCATACAGTACAAATATATAATCTTTACAAGTAAGAACAGAATACGATTTACATGTAGTATTATCAATATCATTCATGGACATAAAAGACGTTTGAATAAAGGTTGATGTTTTATCGTTCATAGTAGGAAAGAGAAGTGATCTTGAACCAGTTTTAGCTCACTGAATAACTGGTCGTGACAGAGAAGACAGACGCAATGTACAGTATTTACAGGTTTCACCCCTAGCTGTTTTCGACAAGCACAATGTCTTTGGGTTAGGATTAAGGACTGTGACCCTTTCCAGTAGCGTCCATGTTGGGTGAGTGACAGCAACCGGGATTCAAATTCCCAACCTCTTAGTCTAAAGGCAGGGTCGCCAACCAGACTGCCCGTGCTACGTAGTCATTGCTGTACATGTACCTCCATTTGGTGTAAGCCTGACGGTGAATCTCTGGTTCCAGAACTTGCCGAGGGAGACCCCGGTGTAGTACATGGCCTGGGCGGTGAGGTACATGGTCACGTAGCGCTCCTGGTTACTCTGGTTGGTCAGCTTCACTCGGACGCTGAAGTCCTCACCTACATGTACATGTGGGAAGGGACATTCGAGTTTGTTAGGCAGATACAGCCGAATATGGCCAATCGAACAATGCCAAACTCCCCCAACCATGGTTAGGAGTAGGTCGGGAGCAAGGTCGGCTGTGGTTGGCTGGTGTTCAGCAAGGTCGGCTAATGTTCGGCTGCGCCAGCCAAATGTTTCAAAATGTTTCAAACATTCGAGTGAGGATAGGAGGTTCTGTGCAGCCAAATTTGACTCAGATTTAACTAAATTTGATTCAATTGGTATAGAAAGGTAGGCATGGCCTAAATCTGGATAGACTGCTCCCAAACTTCACCCAATATTGGTTGGCTGGCTGTGACTGGGGCTTTACCTATGTCCACGTCGTCATCGGTGTCGATGCTGAACGTGACGTCCTCTGGAACAGACCGGTCGACGTAGGTTCCCGGACGATTGCCATGTTCGACGGCCTCGCGTACAGCCACGCGCTCAAGCTCAGAGCCTGGGGGGAGAAAGACAAAGGGTTAAAAAGTTTTTAAGTTTACTCTAAGTAACTCATCTCATCTATCCCTTAGTCCAATAGTTCGACCATTGGGTACCACAGATGATATGACGACCAGTTTTCTCCACCCTTCTCGGTTTTCTGTTTCTCTTAACGTTTCACTTAGTGTCATGCTGGTCCAATTTCTAATATTATCCTCCCATCTCTGCCTACCCCTCTTCCTTCCTACCTATACTTCAAGGATGCTCCAAGAGAAAAGATGCAAAATACTAGTACACATGTACTTGTACCTAAGGTGTTAGCAAATGATATTTTGAATGCCAGATACATGTCAATGTACATTGTATCTACATGTAACATACATAAAGCCTATACTAGTATTCAAGATTATGCTGCTTAAAACATCTGACAGTTCTCAAAACCTATCCAGTTGCTTGAGTAACTGTTTTCTTGCGTATCTTATTAGGCCACACCGAGTAATTTTTATGGATGACGTCAGCGCGCGCATTGATTTGGACCTGTTCCCAGAAAAAAATCAAGAAATTCCGCTTGCTGTAACTGTGACCAAAGAGTCATAATTAGTGGGTAGGGGAAGATGTGATGAAAAGGAAGAAACAGGACAGGACGACAACTGCTGTTCCACTGATTTATTGCTGTTTTGATGACAAATGAAATACTTGTTGGTTGTTACACTGTATTCTCTCATTCAATTTGTGTCCTAACATTTGTCATCCCTTAGTATGTTTCAAATCTAGGCATCTTGTTTTTTTTTGGCGCTCTCGCAGTAGATTTAGGGTTTCCAGAGGACGTCATCCATAAAAATTACTTGGTGTGGCCTTACCTGGATGTCTAACCTTCATCTACTTACCTTCTGGATGTTTGTAGAGATGTGTGATGTCCTCCCGTTCGTCTCTGCCCGCTCTCTTGGTGCTGATGTGGCACCCGACCGAGTACCTCTCCACGCGCAGCTGGTCCCAGTCGTCGCTGTCCTCCGTCACGCGCCAGTAGATCCGGTCCGCGTTCACCTCCGCGAAGATGAACTTGGTGTCGTAGCCGTAGTACACGTGGCCGTTCTTGATGGCACTGAGCGAGGCCGGTCCACAACAGTACTGTCCTAGTATACAAAAGAACTTGAGTGAGAAACGTACATGCAATATTGTACATCCATACAACAGCATGCGAAATACTAGGTTGCCCAGTTGCACCGTGCAACCATATTTTGCTTGGTGCAACCTATTTCTACACCCAGGTAGCCCAGTGCACTACCTAAATTTTGTAGTAAGGATGCCCCTTTCTTCCATTGGGAACTGTTTATTGAGAAGTTCCCATGGAAGAGCTCATCACTTCAGGTAAGGGGGAACAACTCTATGTCAGAAATGTATAAATGCACATTGCATTCTAACAAAGTTAATCATAACGTAGAAGAGTTTAAATTTGGGGCAACATGGAATTTTGATGGGCAACCTAGCTTTCATCCTAGGTTGCCACTGGGCAACCAGGCTCAAAAAAGTATTTCGTACACTGATACAACCCATAATTGTAAATTGAATGCAATCCTGCACTGCACTGCACTGCAAGATATAGATATCTTAAATCTTAACAAACTATGCTATGCAAAGATAGGGCTGATTAGCCACACTAGACTTTGCACACGGCCACAACACCAGACGTGACACCAGACAGAGTGCTACCATTATCTTTTGAGATGGAAGGATGCCTAGGCCTACTACTAAATCTTGAATGGCTTTAAAAAAACATCAGTTCTGGTAAGGTAGCTATCGAAGGTTACTTGAAGATAAGGCTGATAAGCCACACTAGACTTTGCACAAGGCCACAACCCTAGACTTAGAGTGCTACCATCATCTTTCCAGATGAAAGGATGCCTACTACAACTAAATCTTGAATGACATAACAAAAACATCAGTTCTGGTAAGGTAGCCATCGAAGGTAGTCTTGATCTAAATCATGTGACACTGTTCTCACCTTCACTAGTCTCCTGAGGCGTGGAGTCGTACGCCTGCCAGCCACCATAACCAGCCGGGAGGTCAGGCCGGGCCAGCCAACTCTCATTCCACACATGGAAGTTCCTAGCAAATTCATAAAAAGCAATTACAAGAAAGTAATGCTTGCTGAAGTCATGATCAGTTAAATACTAGAATAGCATTTCACTAGCCCAAACCTGTTTATTTCATCTTGCACGACACCTGGGTGGCCCCTTCAACATTGATAGTTGATTTCCAAGAGGACCCAAGGAAACATAACATAATACAATTAATATAAGTAACATAACAGAGAGATATAAACTGAAATCAGTTTGAGTTAACTGAAAATTAAACTGAAATAATACAGCATATATGCCTGCAGCTGTATGAAGGAAACTCCATTTCACAATTCATAGATTTTCGGTAACTTGTAGCAATACAAGGTATCTTGTTCTGTGAATAGTTTCATCAGGTTGGTAAGTTACTCAATAAAGAGACTCTTTTTACACAACCAAGTGTTTTATTCAGCCAACGTTTTGGTGACCGTCTGTCACCTTCCTCAGGGCAATTCTGACTGGTTCACATGCATAGCACGGGTGTCGCTGCTAACAGATGCATTCCCAAACACAAAGTACTAGTATTTACATATTCAGACAGACAATCACCAAAACATCTGCTGAATAAAACACTTGGTTGCGTAAAAAGAGTCTTTTTATCCAGGGTATTTTGTTAGTTAACAGGAAACTAAGTAACAATACTTTGTTTTATATTATAAGACTGTTTTATTGCTGAAGAAACGCACCAGATCGAGTCGTTGTTCAGATCCTCGATTGGTTCGTCTTTGTCGTCGAAGTGATAGTCCACGGTGAGGTTGGCATCAGTGTCGTGGGCAGAACCAAAGTTGGTCACGCTTCTCGTCGGGATGCCCAAGCAACGCAGCACTGAAAACATTGCAAAAGAACCCAACATATTAGATAACTAAAGGGCTACAAAAATTTGATTGTACCCATGCCGCTTGTGACAAGAATTCCTGAGGAAGCATACGGCTAAAACGCGGGCACATCGTGTGTATTCACAAATATTTTGATTGAAAACATAATCGCTGGTATCTGAAATGTTACAAGGTTTTCTTTAGCGGGAGATTTGTTTCTTGTTTTGATAATTAGGTAAAACGCTAATCAGCGTAGCTTTTCATGAAACCGACACTGATTTGTGCACACTTCCCGGTTGATTGAAAGCCAAAATTAGGCCAGAGACACCATAAATCCGCATACAAATATATATTTTCCCAAAAGATTCTTTGCATTTCTTCACCAGAATGTCGGTATGTAGTCGTGGAAAACAGCATTTATGTGTTTGGAGAAGAAGAAGAAACAGAGCAAAAACAATAAGTTTTCCTTCTGCAAAGGTAAACATAACTACAACTGTAACTGTAACTAAACAACTGTTGCAACAAGATGTAGGGCTCGCAATACATGGTACAGGTGCAGGTGTGTGGGTGCTTTTTGTAGAGTATATTCTTGACATCTAAGTGTCATAATAATGATAAAATCTTATTTTATATGGTGCAGCCAAAAAGTTTTTTTGCACCCAATTTTTAAGGTTGGGTGCACCAGTGCACCTATTCCAAAAAATGAATTTCGAGCCCAGAGATGTCACCAGTAAACCTCACCAGTAGTGGTGACTCCAGAGAAGACCCAGCACTGCCCATACTGCACGCTCTCCTTGGTCTGGTAGAACTGCTCCAGAATCTTCACACTGCCGTTCCACACCCACGGCTCCACCCCGTCGTCATAGTCACCCGACCAGTTCCCAACCAGAACTCCGTCGTCGTCAAGGGAGTTGATCTGCACGGCAACAAGGGACCCATGTTTGTTGATGTTTAAAGGCATGCAAAGCGATTTTAGGACAGTTAAACTGGCCAGTTAAACTGGATTTTTAAATTTCCTAGTCATTTTTTTAATGTAGAAAGTTGAATCAACCCATGGAGGTAAAATAACAAGAACCTCCTTGATCAACCTATCCCATAGCGTACTGATGAGGCAAAAATGACGGAAAACAGTTTTGTGGGCTGGTTCTAGCTATTAGCGATGTACTGAATAATAAAGGGACTCCTCACGTAGTTAGTTTCCAACACAAGAAATTGGACTTACCCAAATTTTGAACTGTACAACTCCAGTCTTTCTCAAGATTCCAGTCATTCTTTGACAAAGACTGGAGTTGTACAGTCGAAAATTTGAGCAAGTCCAATTTCTCCTGTTGGAAATTACAGTTTAAACTTGCTTTATAATGGCTTCTGCCAACACACATGAACTGTCAAGATGAAAATTGCTGTATGTAGTTTTGTTGTGTCAATAAAGATATCTGTACGCCCTTACCTGCGCTGTCATGACACGTATGACGTTGATGGGGTTCCAGCGTGAAGTGTACGCCATCCGTGCACGGTCCATCAAGTACAGGGACGTGTCCAGCACGGGGTCATCGAACTGGAATAGTCATCAGACATTGGTGAAGGTTAGACATCCAGGTAAGAACTCACGAACTTACCTAAACCTGATTTATATACATGTATCTGTGACACAGTGACTTTGTCATGTTTGTTGATTTGTTGGTTTATTTGATTAGGATCTCTATTAGTGTGACAATTAACATCTTCCTGGAGTCCTGGTGATGATGTAAATCTATGTTGAAGCATTTTTTCCAGTTCCTCATATGTAAGTGTTGTCTAGTTCTACCAGTTCACTTTAGCGACGCTGAAGAAGAGTGATGGATGTCACTCAAAAGTAAGTAATCTCAATAATTTATCCAGTACTAGAGTTTTAACTGTATAAACTATGATTAAACAGCATACATTCAGTAACAAGTCAGTATTAAGACTTCTAACAATATAGCTTCTCCCATATCCATAAAGACATCAAGCCACAGCCACACAAAATAGCCCAGAATCATGCAATGACATATTCTGCGTTTTAAGAACAAAAAACGTTTCCTTCTAACCTGGCCGAAGTTCCAAGGCCGTCCACTGATGCGGCGCTTGTTGCCCGTGTAGATGAACCCTGTCTCGTTCAGGACGTACTCCTCAAGCTTGGTCTTGTCATCAAGGTACACCTGGTCATCTGAGGAAGCACAACGAGAAATTTAACTCTAGCCTAGTGTTCTAGCCAGCCTGAATTTTTTTCCATAGTATGTCAATTTTGTTTGATATAACATTATGTCGAGCACCAAAGTCTTAAGCACGTCTTTAGCACAGTCCCCCGTAAAATACAAATATGTCTCAATATGGAACAGCCTTCAGACAAACATACGAACAATTTCGTCTTTTCTAGCATTTAAAAATACCCTGAAAGCCCATCTAATAAACCACCCCAGCCCCCTGTATTAGATTCTTATCTTCAGTTATTACTTTATTGTATTTTATGTATACTATTAATTGTTTCGTTATTGTTATTGTATCATTTTGCCTTTTGTTTGATATAACATTATGTCGAGCACCAAAGGCATGACAATCCTAGGGGGGTCCAGGGTCATGCTCCCCCGAGAAATTTCAACATCTTGACCCCCTAAAATGCTATTTCCTGCATTTTGAGGATCAAATTTTGCTGGTAGATGACCCCCTACATTATAGTACCATATTAGAATACATATAGGTCAGTTGTGATCTATTATCTGACTTGTGGTATTTCACCATTTGTGGCACTTCTATGACATTACAACATCATAACCAATATGAAGTGGGGACATCTGATTTATCAAAGTATTCTACCAACACAAATGAGCTGAGGTGTTCAGAGGTGAGCACTAGAAATCCTTTTTTCCAGTGTAGGTGACATTGAAAATCACCTACACCAGAAAAGTTTTACCTGTGCCTCAGACTTTAGGAAGTATGGATCACATTATAAACTGTTCAGAAACTATTTTCATTATTTCACACTTCATAGGTGGTAACAGTCAATACAGCTAATGAAAAAAACCATACACCTTCATTTGTATGTAAACCCAGTACATGGACCAGTGCAGGTTAGGTGCATGTAGACATCAGAAATACCTGCACAGCTCCAATTCTACCTCCACTAAGGTGCATAATTATACACCCAGTATTTCGAGCCCTGGAGGTATTCTCCCATTCCCTATTTGTGTAACTTGATCAACGAAAATGGACAATAATTCACCTCAGCTTTTACTATGTTCTGTACATATGTAAATATATCTCCTCGAGCTCCCTGACTGTATTACTTTGACCGTTCATTTAGTTTATATGGCATATGGTAACAATTTAAGGACTACTAGTAATACCGTGCAATAATGTATCGATTTGTAATGGTTTTAATGTGTATTTGTAATGGTTTTAATGTGTAATTTTTAATGTAGATGTGCTAGTTGTAAACAATTGTAAATTGTCTGCAATTCAGTGCTTGTGTCACTGCGAATGTGCAATAAATACATCTCATCTCTCATCTCATTGACTCACCGCTGCACCAGGGGTTGAACAGAACGATGACGGTGTTCTTGTCATCCTTGGCCGTACGGAACTTCGTCCCCTCGTGCTCCGTCTGCACGTAGAAGTCGAACTTCCCGACGATGGCGTTTGCCGGAGACATGACACTGACGCCGACGAAGTTCCCAGAAGTCTGCTCAACCTTGGCCCCCCATTTGCCGGTGTTCAGCTTCTCTGTGCCCAGGGTGACCTTGATGAGGGTGCCCTTGCTGGGTTTGGGGTATTTTCCTATGAGGAGGAACAAGTTTTACTTTGAAGTGCACAGTAAACTTTGATAATATCACCTATTCAAGCACTACCTTGGTAATGGTAACTAAATACATACTGTTTACTGGTTTTTATTTAGTTTTTTTGTTATTCATGTGGTTTCACTTATTTTGTTCTTTGTGCCATGCTTTCTTTTGTGTACATTTTTGAAACAATAAAAAGAATGATTTAAAAAAAAAAAAAAAACTAAATACATACTTGGAGATTCACCAATGTTAGAAACCCTACTTTTGTATAATTGTATTATCCAATGTATATATATATATATATACCATTGTAAATTTTGACCCTGTATTTCATTGATTGTATGTATACCTCACGATCATGTTTTCTCCCAGGGTTGACCCTTAACAATAGTCCATGACTAGTTGAATTGGGCAACCCTGGCTGTTGTAAGCCGAACCAATAAGCCTGATTTCTAAACCACTACTAAGTACTTAGTAGTGTTATATCTTATAACCGACTATATCTGAAGTAGTTTCCTACCGATCCTGAACTCCAGTGTAATCTTGTCCTTTGCTTTACTGTAGGGCCTGTTGAGTTCCAGACCGATGTCGAACGCCTGTCCCCTCCGTACGATCAGCGCCTGTTTCTCAAACTCGTCGGTGTGGTGGGCGATGCGATTGCCCGTCGCTCGGAAGTCAATCTTGGTCACCTTCAACTGCTCATCTGGAAATGCAGAACAACATGTTTTGTTGGCAACAAACATCCCAACCAAAAACGTCATTAAGAAGTTATTGTAATGAATTAAGAAAAACTAGAAAGGTAACATTTGCAAAGCAAATGCATAATGTTTACCTTCACATGGTCTAACCCAACAAACTGACTGTTCTGTTTATGCTTACTCAAACACATTCATATAGTAGTACATGTATATATATATATGATGACCAGCCCCTCCAACTCTGTCTTGCTACATAATGTATTACTCAACACAACAGGGTGCCAGCCACAGTACCAGTTACTATGGTGACAGCCGTCTGGTCCAGGTCATTGACCTCATTGGTTTGGAGAAGAAGAAAAAGAAACAGAGCAAAAACAATACGTTTTCCTTCTGCAAAGGTAAACATAACTATAAACCGAATGATTATGGACCTAATGGCCCCTTGATCATGACACCCCTTTCAACTCGACCTCTATGGAAAGCAGCCCTGATGGCCGAATAGAGCAATTTTCGAGTATAAACAAACAAACAAACGATACCCATCTATAAAGTGAGCCTCACCACAAACCGTGTACACCACACCGTCCCAATTATACGAGGTACAACAAGCAGTAGCTGGAGGTTTCCAAGTGTGGCACTCTCCGTCCCAGTCCACGGCCTTGTCTACTCCGCCGTCTGTAGTGTCTGGTCGGGCCGGCCTTGGGCGCTCCTCCTTCTCGTAGCCTCGCCACACGATGTCGTGCCACTCTTCTCGAGACAGGCACTTTCCCATCCTGACCTTGTCTTCAATCTACTTCTCGGTAGTCACGGCAACGGTTTTCTTTTTTTGTTGTTTTCGGTTTCTACTCTCGCATATAAACCCAGAAGTTGCAAGGCTGTTCAAGGGGTATATCTACAATGTATGATACCCCTACTTCCAATTGTACGCAAACAAATGCAGTATATCACAACTGCTTGCACAGAAATCCAGGATTTTAAAAGTTACAGTTTACAGTTAACACCTACTGCAGACAGTTCGCTTTTGATAAGTCTTACACATCCAGTTCACAACTTGCTTGGCACTCAAAAATACAGTCCTTTGGTGAAACACTCTGCAGGCCTCGGTTTTTGTGATGCAAGTTTTTTTTTACGAGACGTCGCAATCCACACAACACAAGCCTGGTCCTTCTATAAGGCTGCTTTAAGCTTCCGGTGACGTGTTTTGCAATCATCCACAAGTTCTAGTACTTTCTCCAGCAGAATGGCATTTAGACACAGCTTGCAAGAGGACCCATTCTGAATATCGATACAGAGAAGTGGAGACTGGAATGTTGATATAAATGGAGCAGACAACCTCGTTTCTGGACGTTCCTCAGTGCCTTGACATCGTGAAGCCCTTTTTACAGGCGAAGCTCATGGAAAATTCTTAAGGACAATGTCTCCCCTGGTGTCCAAGAATCTTGAGACACGCTCCTTGGCTTCGGGGGTGAATTCTTCATCCCTACTCCTTTTCTTCTGACCCAAATACGTTGGGGTGATTTTCCAGACTACCAGCATTGAACGGTGACCCCAGCTAAGGTCGCGACACAGACTATGTGCCCTGAATTCTCTCCATTCTCGGTGTATGTCACTGTGTGCGATCCCTTTGTGGCTGACCTACTTGGGGCCAAACTAGGCCCATTATAAGTTCCACGGACAAACCTCACAAATGTCACTTTCAAACAAGACGAGACATTGTGGGATTTACAATCACATGAAATCAAATCAATATGCTGAAGATTTTTGACACAAAGGAAAAATACAAGTCATTCTTTTCGACTTTAGATGTTTGCGAAGAATCAGTCCATCTGGTTGAGTCCTAACTAGGATGGAAAAAGGTCATCCTTTTCTCCACAGATCATTAAATGAACAAGACAAAATCACTGCATTAACATGCTCTCTTGGTTTACATGCAGTTGACAAGTTGCTCTTTGCCGTGATGAAACCAAGATGTAAGGGTTCATTTTTCAGCATTTCATCTTTATTTTTCCACTCCATTTTGTACAAAACTAAACTAGGATGGGAACCAAATTATTTCTGTAAACATGACTGCAGAGAGTCCAGACATTGCTCCTCTTTGATCATGTGTTGTTTACATGTATCTGTAGATCTCTGACCTTCTTTTAGTTGTCATGCCTCATGGCCGTGCTACATTCTAGTCAGGGCCAACCATGTGCAAACACTGATCAAGACGACTTAGTTCCACAGTACATGTAGGTAGTAAAAATAGGCTTTAACGGTTGTTAAAGTTTCCGGTGGGGAAAAGAAGAACATTACTGACACTGTGGCAGAAAATCTGTATTTATTTGTGATGTGGTGATTTTGTGGAGAGGTCACCACAAAAAAGCCATGAACATAAAAGTTAAAACTGCCACAAATATTGCAAGTCATTTCCAGTAACCCATTCCAGTGTTAATCATCCTTGCTGTTATTCCAACTGTCAATGTTCAGTCATTGTCCAAGGCCCCCTACATGTCCATGATGATGATGATTTGGCCTGTTTTGTTTTAGACCTTGTTCATGGGGGCAGCCATCTTGTTCACCTGATGCAGCCCAACCAATGAGCACCATTCTATTTAGCATAAAGGTTATCTGATCCTGTACATTTTTTCTGCCTAATCTGACATTAAAAATACATATTGGGTCATGTAACAGACCACTGAATAAGGGCTAGTCTGCTTCAAATACATGTATTGGCAGGGGATCAGCAACTTTTATCAAAATGAAACAAAAGCGGGTTAAGAGGACTTTAATACAACTTACAAGGAGAATGGTAATCAAAACTAGAACTAGAACCAACTCTGTCCTGCTACATAATGTAACCCAACACCACAGGGTGTCTGCTACAGCAGCAGTTACCATGGTGACAGACATCTGGTCCAGGTCATTGAACTTATGTTTTTGGAGAAGAAACAGAACAAAAACAATAGAGGAAAAGGAAATCATCTTCTTGAGCCCAAAGATATTATGAAAACTGTCCAACAATACTGAAAACAACAAATAAATAAACAAAACAAACCTTTCTCGGGGGGTACTTCAGGCTTCTCCAGGTGTTTGATGATCTTATTCTGCCGTCGTTTGTCTGTGTTGAGGACCGGGAACCTTCCCGTGTTCCTGGCGGTCGGCTTGTGTACATTGCTATCCCCCCCACTGTACGTGGAATCTTCCGAGTCATGTCTACGCCTGCAAGAGGGAAGGAAGAGTGAGATATAACCAGCGGGCTGCCATCACGCAAGCACGTCAAACCCTCCAGCTCGGAAGACGGGGAACAACAGATGATAAACAGGATAGTGAGTGAGTGAGTGTGTGAGGATTTATACCCTGCAGTACCATTGAGGACCACAAGGTGGCATGGCTGCACTTCCAGAGCTCTACATCATGTGAATGAAAAACTAGCAGGTTGGGTATGCATGAGCCTAACTTATGCCAACCAACCAACCAACCAACCAACCAACCAACCAACCAACCAACCAACCAACCAACCAACCAACCAACCAACCAACCAACCAACCAACCATTACCAATTGCTGTAATGTAACCATGCATTAGATTTAGAACTCAAGCTCAAAGCCTTGTGATTCACAAGTGTGATTACTGACCACTTGACCATTGCATCCAACTGTGGTATCAGCAAATATAACAACCATTCCAAGTAAGTTTGTGTAGCAAACACCAATTCTTCTGGCTCAGGCCTGTTGTCCATCACAGAGAGCTGTTTGCTTCTCACTGGGTCATTTCACTATCATGCCAACTCAGGGACCATAATACCACCTGCATATGCAGGTTAGTGCAGATAAAATCGGAGCTGTGCAGGTATTTCTGACGTCTACCTGTACCTAACCTGCACTGGGCCATGCAGGTGTCTCTGGATTTTTATTTGCTACATTGACTGTTACCACAAATGTATAAGTATAAAAGAAATAATGGCAATGGTTTCTGAACAGTTTTTAGTATGATCAATACTTCCCACATTCTGAGTGGTGCAGGTAAAATTTGTCTGATGGAGATATAATTTTCAAATGTTATCTGCAGAAAAAAGGATTTCAAACCCTGTAAGTAACTCTGTGTCAAGTGATGTAACCAAAATATCAACCACTAATAAATTGGACAAGTTGAGTTGAGGTAACACCAGCATTGGGTGAAAACTCAAGAGTTTGGGCCAAGTCTTTCTGTGATTCAATCCTCAAAATACTGACCATTCAGGTCACAAGCTTTATCTAAGTGTGGAGGCAGCACCTGCAGGTTGACTGGCAACCATGCAAACCACCCACACACTGAAATGTGTACAGAGCATACATTGTACCTGTCTATAGTGTCCACTAAAGGGATTAAAAAAATGCTCACTGTGGACAACATGCATAATAATACTTTTATCAATAGTCACTATAGACAGGATTATCAATGCTTGGGTTTAATCTAAGGGACCAACAAAAGTGGCTAAACTAGCCACTCTGCCAGGCTTATACCACTTCATCATACAACTGTAGAGGGAATAGAGACTTATGGCTGATCTAATGGAAAGACTAATACAGACTTATCATGTGGTCAGATATCAGTCAGGGTCTTTGTTTGTTTGTTTGGAGCTATCCTCGACCCAGTTAAGTGACTACATGTACCTGTCAATCTTTGTTCTTTTATACAGTTTTATGGCCTTCAAACAGAACATGTTCAACTTGTATAGCCACAACTTCTCTATTCATTTCATATTCAATAAGCTTGCCCCACCTGGGACAAAAATGTGTGTGCCGGTCGCAAATGTTAAATTATGCAGTGCATTGTCGCAGAGAAAAAACAACTACTAGTAATTTGCTCCATTGTGTTATCTAATGACATGCACACTGGGACAGGGAGTGTCACATCATTTGACAAAAGGAATCCCAAATAGTACATCTTGAACCATGTATATTACACAAAAAATATATATTAGGAACATATAGGAAGAAAACAAAGTTATTGAGAAGATATTTAACAATTTTTTTGGCTTGCAGGCTATACAATCATGTATAAAACACTTGGGCTTTGCAGTGGTGGTTCCAACAGTAATTGATTGTACGTAATGAGAGCTAGCTTTTGTTACAAACGAAATTACTGGTACACACCAGTACAAACAAGCTAGAGTTTAACATGTTGATTCATATGACAGCTATGGTAGCATCTAGTCTAAAATTTGGGGGCCTATCCAAATTGTAGGTTTCTAAACTGTTTGTCTGCAATGTCAGTCTTTATTTGCAGGTAGGTATAGTCGAAACTGGCTAATAAGACCACTCTGGGGACTGATTTAAATCTGGTCTATGTGGACAGGTGGTCACTATAGATAGGATTCTTAATTGGTCAGTGGGAAAAATTATCTAAGGGACCAAAAAGTGGTCACATTGGCCAGATAGTCTATATGTAGAGGTTTGACTGTATATCATTGGCCAGGTGGTCCCTTATGTAGAGATGGTCACTGGTACAGGTTTGACTGTATATCAGTGGACAGGTGGTCCTTATGTAACGTTAGAGGTGGTCACTGGTAGTACAGGTTTGACTGTACATATATATCAATGGCCAGGGGGTCCTTACATGGAGGTGGTCCCTATTACAGGTTTGACTGTATATCAATGGTCAGGTGGGCCTTATGTAGAGATGATCACTTTTAAAAGGCTTGACTGTATATAGAAATGGATTCTCACCTCCTGGGCACTCCTGGAGTGACACCCCTGTAGTAATCCCTGAGTTTGTTGGACGCTCGTGCGGCCGCCTGTCTCCTACTTCTCCTCGGCATAGTCTTGTCCTACTTCTGTCCACCTAACAAAACAAACAAACGCAGACAATAAGGAACAAGCCACCGTCTTCAAGTAAAACTGAAGAAGCTCCAAGAGTAGAGAACACAAAGAGGGGAGTGCAGAGGATTTGGGGAGACGCTACCTGAGGCTTGAACACTGACGCGTGTTATGCAAATGCAGACATAGTTGCTTTTCAGGGGTAATTACTGTAAAGAGGTGTGGCTCTGGTTA
This sequence comes from Branchiostoma floridae x Branchiostoma japonicum, assembly GCA_013266295.2. Lineage (NCBI taxonomy): Eukaryota > Metazoa > Chordata > Leptocardii > Amphioxiformes > Branchiostomatidae > Branchiostoma > Branchiostoma floridae x Branchiostoma japonicum. The sequence goes on along the minus strand of CM023829.1, from coordinate 2,654,043 downwards.
AATGTAGGCAGGTGAGACGGTTTGAACTCTGACCTGGCATTATCCTTCAAGTCTGTCAGGCAACAAAACTTAAGTCTCACCGATCAGGGCTCGAAATGCTTTTTTTCTGCACACCTGCACTGGAGCAGGTAACATTGAAACTTACCTGGACCAGACACATTTTACCTGCACTGCCCAGTCTTGAGAAGTATGGATCATACTAGAAACTGTTCAGAAACCATTGCCATTAGTTTTATACTTCATAGAGGGCCAATGGAGGATCTAGAACAGCCACTGAAGACCCGAAACATGATACTAGAGAAATACAAAAACAAATAAAGGCTGCTACAGAAAATGTGATTCTCTGATGAAAATGAAGTCAAACCTAACAATATCATTGAACTTGAAGAGACAAAAAAGCAGCGCGACAACTGCTACAGACTTTTATTTTTGTATACAGTGTACAGTACTTGAATTAAAAGAAAGCAAAGACAGGTTCTCATAGGCAACATATCAGCTAGCATTTCTTCAAGGTTGACTTCTCTTTGAATAGACATGCTACCATTGTGCTTCAAGTTCAAAAGATCTTTTTGGTAAGGGGTGGGGCACTACTAGTATGTATGCCAAAGCTAATGTTACTTAGCAAGCGAACCGTAAAATGGAGGTGGCAGCGCAAGTATTTATGGAAGGAGTGGGTTGTGTGTGCTGTCAATTAAAACATTCCAGTACCAGTACTTTCACAACATCACATGTTTACATAAGCCAAAACCCAAACCTCTGCTTGCAGAGTAATGTTTACACTACAATCAGACTTCATATAGGTTAAGCTCCGCTCTCTCTGTAGCACTGGCTTTAAAGAAGACACTGTCACAAAATAGTGAAGAAAATTGAAGCAGAATATATCTCTAGAAGACTTAATGTTAAGGGCAAAATAAAGGATCCAAAATCAAGCAGGAGGTAGACATTATGCATGGTATTTCAAAAGACATGTGGAACTTTGTTCTTTCACAAGTCAAATGGTATGAAGAGATTCCAACATGGTGGTGAAATTTAGAAAGTGATTTTGTACGTAACTAGTGTGTCAGGACTGGTCTACATGACAGCCTTGATGGTTTCCACCAGCTTATTTAGTGAGTGTGTGTACCTAGCCTGGTAGCCGTAAATCGCTTTACTGCTGGCTGGCCGCCCGAACATCCATGTGGGGAGGGGCCGGTAAAGCCTGGATGATGGACAGCAGAGTTTGTTGTTACACGGACTAGTACCCTGGGATGTTCATGTAAATAGTAAAGCTATAGATTACTCTATTTTGGCATCGAATAGCATCTGTTTTTAATTTATTCCAACCTGGTGACTGCATTCAGGACCAACAGGGAACACTTGTGCAATTTGCTCCAAGCTGAATTTTTTGTCTCGGTGTGTTTTCACATTGTACTTGCACGAAACATGCAGCCAGCATTGCAGACAAATATTTTCACCAACAGGGTTTTCCCCTGGCATCATCAGATTACAATTATGTAAAGTAACATAGTTTTCTTAGGTACACAGCCCCAAAGTGTCATGTAAATTTGAACATGCATTAGATGCCAACTACTTGAACTAGGCACGTGTATCAGCATTCCAAGGGCTGATCTGAACTAGCCTCTACCAGGCTTCAGAGGTGGCTGGATAGAGTAGCAACATGCCCGGGGAGTTGGTCCACTATATGTTATCTATTTGACCAATTTCTACTCTTTCCAGCCACCTCTGAAGCCTGGTAGAGGCTAAATCTGAGCTAGTTGCAGGCCTTTGACACTTCAGTTGTAACTTCAAAATTCTTAGGGCTTGGCAAAAATTCTCAGGGCTTGGCAAAAATGCAAGGTGAACAAGAATTCGGAGACCTCATATCTCCATGAAATAGGGTTTCCTCAACACAAATAACATATATTTGATGTGAAAGTCCAATCCTTTGGCAATGTTTCATTTCAACATGTTATCATAAATTATGCAAATGACCTGTACATTAACATAACATTTGCATGGTGTTGTAAATTTTGAACTAACTTACACATGTTACAAGTATGAAATTCCCATCATTTACCACTAAGGAATCTCAGAATTTTTACATTAATTATGCAAATGAGGTTCATATTTGCATAATTGGTATCTGTTGATATTCTACATGCGATAGATTATACACATTACATGTATTAAAGTCCTATAATGTAAAACACTGGGATTACAGAATTTCCTCATTAATTATGCAAATGAAGTCCTTATTTGCATAATTTGCATCTAATTATGTACATCTCTGTGTAAGACACCTACATACCAAAAATCATGATAATACGTTGTTCCTTTCTGGACTTATCTGTTCTTAAAGATTTCTCCAAAACCCACCCTGCAGTTCCAGCACAAGCTGCTAGGGGGACAAAACCCACGCCACTTATTCCTGACAGGAAAAGCTTTTTGCCACAAAAAAATCAAGACCATAGCATGTTCAGAACAAAATATACAAAAACCGGAAGTTCTGCTGCAGTACCAAGGTCAGCCACCAGGAGGCCCAGATTTGACCTTGACCTTTGTCTTCATAAGACGTACCTACATACCAAATATCATCACCATCTATAAAGGCGTTCTTAAGTTATGCTCACTAGTAGTTGGCGGAAACACACACACACAGACACACACACAGACAGACAGACCCAAAACAATATCTCCATTTTTCATGGAGATAATAACATCAGATAGGTCTTCCTACTACTGTGTGTTCCTTTTGAGTTCCTTTTTTTGATGGTTATATATTTGGAAACAATAGAAATAGGCAAAGTGGGTCATTTTTACCTTGTCTAATCTATTCATTTGGTGAAAAACACATGCCCAGCCCATATATTCTGCCCCCCTCCCCATTTCTCAACATTTGCACCCCTGTAGTAGCAACACTAGTGGTTCAGGGGAAACAAACTATTGAACACAGTTACTGCATATCATTCCAGACGCACTGGAAATGAGAGTAAGTACAAAGTGTTACCTCTAGTCCTGGATATAAGAGGAGGTTGTGTGATTGTTGGGAGATGCCCAAGCCACATGCATGGGGGGTAAGGCTTGGGGTTAATAGGTCAATGTCCCCTGGGGAGAAGATAAGATCATATACAGTAGGTGGGGGAACTGCAGGGGAACTGGGTCAGATGCTTTGGTCTAGAACAGCCTAGGTCTGTAGGTAGGGTTGTGCAGTATAGCCTTCTTCTTGGAAAGAGTACTGTAGTGTGTGTGTGTATGTTTTGATTTGGAGATAGTCCCAGAATGAAAATACATCTGGCATACTGGTAACATGTGTGTACTTCAGGGAGTTATGGACGAAAAATGATAACAGTAACCAAGGAGCTTGTAGCAGGGAGATCTCATATGATGAGGGGTAGACCATTTCTTGATATGGGAGGGGATGTCTTCAACGCTGTCTTCCAAGGGAAAAAAAATTTTAATTGTAAAAAAAAGTGGTCTTGTCGGTACAAGGGACAGGCCGTTTGGAACCCAGAGGGGGAATGTCTTGAAAGGGACTGGGAATGTGTTCATAACATCTGGGATCCCTCCTATTGGAGGGCCTGCATGGGGGGGTAGTGATACGAATTACACAAAATTTTCGCCGCCGATTACGAATTACGTTAAATTCTCAGAGCTGATTACGCCTTTGCGGCTAATGTACTGATTACGAATTACGTTGATTTTGGAGACTAAAAAGGCCTGATTACGCCTTACGAAAAAGGGCTTGCAGGCCCCCCTATTGGACAGTCTATTTGGAAGGGGGTTGTTTTAAAGGGGACTGTCCATTTGTTATTGACATAAGAAGTTTTCCAAGGAAGACTGTGATGCATGTATTCGGCCCAGCATGGGGCCCTGTAATGATTACAAATTATGCAAAATTTTTGCCAGCGATTACGAACAACATTACATGTAACTCTTGGAGCTGATTACAAATTACTAGTAAGTTAAATCATGGGGCTTGAATTACATTTATTTTGAGTGACAAATTACGAAGACTTAAAAGGCCTTACATAAAAGGGCATGCAGGGCCATGTATGTAATGCATGGCTTTCTATTTGGACTGGAGTCTTGCCTTGTGTATTTGGACTTGAACCTTTCGCTCTTTTGAAACTACATCATGGATTTAAGTGTAATTCTTGCGCCCATCCTAACTCGTGTCTGTGTATTTACTGGGTGGTGTATGGGGATAGATGCAGAAAAATTATACTAGAGTCTACGCAAATGCTTGGATGACTGGGGAAGGGGCAAGGGCTGCTTACCTTTATGGACCTGCGAGCTACTGGAAAGGGTTGCAGTACGTATAACAGGGTCCACTGCTCATTGTGCTTGTCCAAAAGAGCTAGGGGAATTTGCCCAGTACAATGGACCTGTAAATACTGTACATAGTGTCTGTCTTGTCTGTCTAGTGTCATGACCTAGTCTCTACCAGACTAACTACACTGGCTATAATAGTTTGACTGGCCGCGCAGTTAGTCTGTGGAAAGTCGGTTTGATGAAAGGCAGTAAAATTAATCTGCTCATTTCCTGTACAATTAATTAGACAGTAGCTATGGAGTTCAGATCATTTTAGCCATGAATCAATTAACGCACAGTGGGGCGCGTCTAGCAGGCTGGGCTTTTTCGGTGCAATGGTCAAATACAGTTCGCATCAAAACGCATCTTTGAATGTCAGTTCCTCTTTATCTGCATGGTATAGTAAAAATCGTGAAAATTTATGATAAACATCGATACAACTATTCCAATGTCGTGCTACTTGGCACCTATTAGATAGCTATTAGTGGCCTTCAAAGAACGTACCGAGTTTCCACAGGCCTTGTGGAGGGGGAAACTAACCCTCCCGCGGACTGACTCTACTGGTCAGCTATTCCCTTCTTTTGCCGAATTCTACGATCCGTACCCCCGTATGAAGGCCTGGTAGAGGCTAGTCATGACCAGCGGAATCACATTTCTTGCTTGCAAAAAGTCTCTTTGGTTGCAAGTACGTTTGTGTACATGTACTCTTAGCTTCTTAGCTATTGTGTGCTTCTTTGTTGTTTATATGTTGTGTGTGTGCATGCATGTGTGTGTGTGTGAGACAAATCATTTTGTACTTTCAGTAAACAGGATAACTACAATGTTCTAAGAACTCTAGTTTGAAAAAATACAGCTTGATACTGTACAATCATAATGTATGGAAATTCAATTTCAAGACAGCTCTCCACTGAAGCTGTGGCCATGATATTCTTTAGTGTCTTGTACGAGTTACAACTGCCAGCTTGTTGGTAGACTGCTAAATCCTTTTTCAGAATCACTGGTAGAACCTGTTCTATATCCTCCAATGCATTTATTGATGATTATAGTAAGTATGAGATGTAAAGTATGGGAAGATACACAAAGAACACATGACACAGGAGTAAGATATCAAATTGCTTTATTTCATTCATCTATTTTGTCTTCAACTTTAAGTCATGCTTAAAACTACTCACCAAGCAGAGGTTTAGGCTTCGGCTCATTTTTTATGTGTTTTTAGGCATTTTTATCGGGCTTTCTTTTTTGTAGTGGTATCTTTTTTTTTTTACACCAGTGGCGTACTGGATATTGCCTGGCCAATTTGATACTGTATTGCAGTCACCGAAAGATCTGCTTGGAGATTATTTTTTCGTTACATGTCATCATACGTTTTGCTGCTTCAGAATTTTCACAATACTTTACCTAATTCAATGTAATGTATTCACCAGGATGGAGGACTTGTAGGTTGAAATTAACACCGAAGAGTATATCGTCTCAAGAAAGTTGAACAGTTCCAGGGAAATGTTTTAAAGTGAAGTCAGCATACTGCACGGATATCACCATCCACATTACATCCATGGCGGTGCAGGATACAAGTCATTTGTACTACCTATTATGTAATATCACCTTCACCACTGACACTTTGCTTGTTTTAATACCCCAGTCGTCTCAATGTCTCCTGGTGCTTGTGAATGGTGTCTGTCTTGTTTACTTTAACTGTTGTACCTTTTGTTCACTGTTGCCCTTTTTCTTCAATCTGTCTGGGTAGGACAATTGTTGCCAAAGAGACAGCAACCTGGCCGGATTTATGGTCAATCTGAATTTTCCAGTCCTGGGAAGACATATTCACAAGAATATAGGAATGCATGCAAAAGGTATGAGGGTGCCGCACCCTTGTTCCCCAATTCAAAAGAGCCACGCAAAGATTATAAAACTTTTGCCATTTGAAAGAGGGTTCCTGCTGATGTACAGAAATTTTGAAGGACAGTTTACAATGCCAACAGCTATCTTGTGTGGACTAAAGAAACAAGGTAAAGCTTTGTCCTGTTCTCACTTGGCAGCCTAAGGTAGCAGGTGACCAAAAAGATAATTATTCACATTTGTATTAAGAGGGGCAGGGCTGTTTTCTTCTATTGAGGAGGGCGTTTTTAATGAGAGTAAATTGTGTGAGCTGCATAGAGAGCAAATGCAGCTGACGTGGATCAAAAATCTTCTGACGGGGATAACAAAAGTTGCTTGAACAAGTGTGTGTTTGCACTGTAGTGTTTGCGGAGCGCCACACCTCGAGTGCGTTAAAGATATCACCACACTTATCGAAAAGAGCAGGGGTCCTTTCCGGTGTGGTTGAAACCTTACAGCCTGGTCGCAGGTTTGACATCTTGCAAAGGTGATAGTCACCTGTTATATCAATCCTTCCACTGTATGTCGAAAATCTCGATAAAGGAATGAATACACACTTCCTGCAAGGGTCTGTAGCTCAGAGACATTGAACCATTTCAATGATACACAGTCAAGTTTTAACAGATTGAAAAGAAAACAAAACACTAAGCTGGTTTGTGTGGCACAGTTCCTGATCTGGGAAATCAAATATAAATCACGCACACACACACACACACACACACAAACACACACACACATACACTTACTCACACTCACACACACACGCACAAACATCATAACATTGCATACTCACAGAGCAGACTTATCTGACTTGCATGTTTTATGTGTTTTGTTGTGTAGTTTCTGAGATGTGTGTGTACGAAGGTGAATTTGAAGATCAGGGTTCAGGCTTAAGGTAGTCAGTAATAGTGGAGGCCAAACAAGAAATGTGTAGAAAAAGAAAAATCGTTGGGTATATTGAATAACTTTGTAATCAAGCAAATTCATATGGAACAGGAATAGAACAGTTGTTTTGCAAAATTGAACAAGATGCAAATTTAGGGTCTTAGTTCACAGTGACCCAAAAGATGAAGCATATCCTAAAGTGGCTTTTGATATGAAATATAAAGTACATCCATGATGGTTGTACACAGGGTACTACTCTTTTCAACTTGCAAATACACGTATGGTGCAATAAGTAATGTGTATGCATGATGTTATTATGTGTAGGTAAGGTAGTCCCATTGTTGAGGCTGTAGGGGCAGTGGGTTGTTGATCCACTGAGTCTAGGGCACGGTATTGGAAATGGTGAAGCCCATCCCTCTCCCTCCACTTATGTTATGTGTAGATGGTATGTAAATGCTCACATCAGCATTTAGCACACACAGCATTCAGATATTGGTTTGTATTGTAATACACAATCATACTGTTATTAGGGACCCTCTAGCACTTCAGACAGTGGGTATCAAGGGGAGACTCCCTACATTCACACATTTCTACTCATAATTCATGGAGGGAAAAACGAAAACATGGGGGGGGGGCATATACCATGGTAAGCTTGCTGGAACTTTATTTTGGCCTTTGGTAAATGTCTTGTCTGTAAAATACAGGAAGAAGTCAGGCAGTTGATAAGAGTGATAGAAAAAATATCCATCTATGGGAAAAAATACAACAATCATGCATTCATTCAACAATTTTTGATATTACAGCATAGAGACACAGACATACATGTATATAGATCAAGAAAACACAGACATGCAGACGCCTAGATTTGGAAAAAATGTTTATTCAGGTATCAGGGTACGCAGTAGGAATCACTTTATTCAGTCAGAAATGTGCTACAGAAAGTCTCTTCAGTGCAGCCAATATCCGTAATAAAACTGAACATACATATTACATGGGTATATGAATTAAGTATATTATCGGCATTATACATTTCTAAAGTTTAGCATGAACAAAAACTAACCAAGGTAGCACGAATAAACTTAAAAAACGTGTCTCCTAAATTCTTAACGACTACAGAGAAGCAACACTAGTTAACATTTCACTTTGTTGAACATCAGCTTTATTTGTACTTCTGCAGTAGTGCTTTTAATTGAAAAATGTGACTGATCTGAACAAGACAATGTACACGAAGTATGGACATACTGGCATGCTCACACACACAAGTTTTAAATGTAGTCGTAGTATTCTAGAGTTATACAACGTACTACTTTTCTGTTAGTGTTAGAGTGCTTTACAATTACTGTGCTGTATTGTACATGTTTATCTTTAATACTCAGAACTGCAAGTACACTGGTAGATGTTCTTCCTTCTGTACCATACAATGATTACAAAGGTCTACAAGCACTGCTACATTATGCCACACTGCCATAGCATGTATGTTAATGCTGTTACAATACATGTACATATCTTATTCATTGCAACTCAATCTCAAATGACTTATACAGAAGCTGTTCTATCAATATCGTAATATTGTGCTACTCTAAATGCCAGGAAGTACAGACATTCGCTTAACATTTAGAAGTTTACATCAGTATATACTATCAAAAGCTACAATTACAAAGCTACACTGCTTAGATAAAACGAAAAAACAATAAAATGTGACTGAAGTGTTTATATGTATACAGTACTTAATGACACTGACATAATAACATGTACAGTTTTCTACACAAAACTTACTATATCTTTACCTGGTCCGCTAACATACTAGATAATGATGACACGTTTTCAGTACCGTCGCTGGCCACCCATCCCCCCACCACCCATGGGCCCCGGGCCCCGGGGCATCCCCGGCCCCACCCCCAGCAAACTGTTCCCCATCCCCCCACCCCCCATCATCTGCCCGTGCGCCCCCATGCCGGGATTCCTCCCCATTCCCCCACCCCCCATCATCTGGTGATTCCCCCCTGCCATGCCGTGCTGCTGCCCACCCTGGGGGTACTGCCCCATACCCTGGGGGGAGCCGTACTGCGGCGGCGTACCGTACTGCCCCATGTGCGCCGCGGTCTGATTGGTGTTCGGAGTCTGCGTCTGCTGCGGACCGGCCTGGCTGAGATTCTTTAGCAGATTCGGCCCCGAGTGGATCAGACTGTCGAGCGCCTTCTGCACGGTCGGGTTGTCGAAGTTCAGGCTGCTGGGGGTACTGGTCGCCTGGCTGCTGGGCGGTAGCGTCGGCTGCGCACGCTGCGCCATCCCGTACTGGTTCACCGCCTGCTGCTGCGGAGTGGCCACGCCCTTCAGATGACCGGTCGGCTGCACGGATATGTCCATCAGCGACGGCGGTTTTCCTCCGGCGGGCGACGCGATGGCGGCAGCCTTTGCGGCAGCTGCGGCTTGGGGGTTGGGTCCGGCTTGCGAGGCTTGTGCGTTCCCGTCTTGGTTGAGGATGCTGAGGATCTTAGCCTGGAGTTCGGCTTGCTGCTGGTGTTGTTGGTTTACACCCGGGACGACCCCGGGCCCAGCAGCGGGCGGCCCACCAAGGTTAGACTGGGCCGCTGGGCCAGGCGCTCCGGGAGCTGGGAGTAAGAAAAAGTAAGAATAGACAATGACTCGACGTGTTCATCTTCTCATGTAAGAAGTACTTGCTGACAAAATTGATGAGTACCATGTACTGTTACTGCAATTCCTGATTTTTTCACTGTACTGTTATGTTCACTGTTTTCACTGTCACTTCTGTGCCGTGAACTTATCATTATCGTTATCAAATCATTTGTGTTTTGCCCCTTCCCTGTACTTGCCACCACCATGAAGATAAAGTTCAGTGAACATGTCCATTTTCTTCAGACCGTGAAATTTTGCTACCGTGAACACAAAGTGAATTACAGTAATTCCTGCAAGTTTCCTGCACCTAAATTTTGTAGCATATTGAAAATCTCAGTTGAAACAAAAGTAGCAACTACATGTATACATCAGCACAATGGCAACAATGGTGCCTCTTCACAGGTGATTGGTTCCCGTAGTAAGACCAAGAAAAAAAAAGTAGATATAAAAAATGAAAGAGTATGTAAGAGTCTTTTGTCTTGTTCTCTGTAAAGTAAAGTAAGTTATCAGTGCATATCCCTAGGATGAGTTTAAAAAAAATATATTCACTGCAAGAAACACAACTTTCTATTCCAACTTGAAAAGGCTATTTTGGAAAACTTTGCTAGATTCTATCCAACTGATGGATGGATAGTCTTGTAGCTTTAGGTAAATTCAAGTAACTTCATTTTGCTGTACCCTCGAATCAGATACCAACCTGGCAGATGTAAAGTAAATCCAGTCTCTGATGGAGGATAGATAGTGAAGTGGAGGACGCTTTCAAGTTTGGTTCGAGCTAGAGCTCGACCAAAGTAAAGAAAAGTATAAGTCTATAGCCCGAGGAAGAATTTTTAAGAAAAATATTCACCAGGGGTTGGTTGAGCTCCCGACTGCCCCCCTTGCATCTGCAGTAGCCGGCTGCGGCGGTCCTGCAAATACTCAATGACTCGTCCGATCTCTTCCGTCGTCACCTGCCGTCCGTCCGCCAGCAAATTCAGCAGCTGGGGAATCGTGGGGGCCTGATCGGCGGCGGCGGCGGGTCCCGCTGTCGTGGCTCCACGCTCCGTGGCCTGGCGTTCACGCAGGTCTTGCATGTAACGTTCAAAGTTACGCGCGACCAGTTGCATTGAATCGTCTAGCGGCATGTTCCTGTGTTCTGTTGAGACGGGCAAAAAAAGGGCAGAACATGGTTGAAGGTAACAAGGACAAGAATGCCAAGTGAAAATCCGCCACAGAAAAACTCCCGGGTACGTTTCTCTCCCAGAAAAGCCTTGGTCCGTCCTGGATGGAAAGCAAAACCGGAAAAATATTGTGAGCGAAATGGATGAAAATGCATTCAAGTAGTACGTTTGTTTACAGAGCTGTTGCTTGGTTCCAGCGGTCAGAAAATGTGAAATATTTTACAGGAGAAAAATTTATGTAGACTTCTGAAGCGGCATCTTCATTGCAGAAAGTCTGGTGGGCAAAGTCTTTGATCGTGCTTCAGAAAGTGCATCCAATTCTACGTGTACTTTGGAACAGACCTAAAAAATACTCGCACGTATTGGAGTGACCAACACGATTCTTCTGAGCTAAAATTCAGGGCCCCTTACCTTTCCTTCAAAATAACACGATACTATTAAAATTTGAGCATAAACAGGGATCCGGACCGAGAAAAGGAGAGCTCTTGCATCTTCTTAGGCTTCAGACAAAACATGGAGCCCATGTCCAACCCATTTGAGTAACTGTGTTAGATAATTCCAATTTATCTGTCTGCAAAATGGACTGAACACTTTTGGTTTGAGAGAAGAGGTGTAGGTACATGTAGTGGGGGGCAAAGTGGTGTGAGGATGAAATCTGTTGTTTGGCCATGTTTCTGTGGACATTCAAGAGTCATGACTGTGGGGACACTCTGTTGTGACTGTGTCAGGGTACGAAATACTTCTTTTGAGCCAGGTTGCCCAGTGGCAACCTAGGATGAAAGCTAGGTTGCCCATCAAAATTCCAGGTTGCCCCGAATTTAAACTCTTCTACATTATGATTAACTTTGTTAGAATGCAATGTGATTGTGAATTTATACATTTCTGACACTTGTTTCCCTTTACCTGAAGTGATGAGCTGTTCCATGGGAACTTCTCAATAAACAGTTCCCAATGGAAGAAAGGGGCATCCGTACCACAGAATTTAGGTTGTGCACTGGGCTACATGGGTGTAGAAATAGGTTGCACCAAGCAAAATATGGTTGCACATCGCAACTGGGCAACCTAGTATTTCGCACGCTTGTTCATTTTTTGTTTGAGCCATTGTTAATTCGCGAGAAGCTCAAATCGGCATGCAGGCCGCTTTGCATTGAGGTCCCTTGCTGCCCTTATATATCGTACTTACATTGACCATAAAAACTGTCGGCAGAGATATGTGATACATGGACTTCACATCATGCAAAGCAATAACTTGACTTAGCAGTATTTGGGTTGTTGTACATTTGTAATCTGCAATTATTCCAGTGTGCATGGATTATTCTGCTATCCTCACTTTCTTGTACAACTTATGGAGGGGAAAGTTTTCTATTTAATGGAGCTGTTGTTTTTATAATATTGCTTTTTGGCAACGTCTCAGGGAGGAGCCTAATGGTACAGTATTGTGTGCAATTCGCAAGAATTCTAGGAATCGTACAGGCATTTTGTCCACAGGAATGGAATGTCCACAGGCATGTGACCCACATCTATGCCCACATTCCTGGAAACCTTAGGGACCCTTTGGGAAGACCTTTCTAGCTCTGCCCCCGCCCCGGATGCCCTACTTTCTGTGACCCCGGGGCTCGTTCACTATACACTTAGGGGAGGTGTGTACTGTATCTGTATAGGTACCAAGTCTTCCACAAAATCATGAAATGATGGCAGGGCCGCAGTGCCATGCAAACAATAACCCTAACAGCAACCACCGTCGCCATGGCAATGTATGTTTTCATTGCCAGTCTTGTTATATATGTGTGTGTGTGTGTGTACATATGCTTGTCTTTGTAAGTAAGGGGCCCTGAAAATTCTGTGGCTACATCGTCAGGTAAAATTGCGGTCAATCAAAATGATCACTGATAGACATGTGACTTGGGGTGGGGAGGGGGGTTGAGAACAGCTCAGTGGTATGTTATTAACTTGTTTAAACGATCGAAGATCCTTGGTCAGGTCATCCAAAATGTTGTTGGAAAACTGGCAAAAATGGAGAAAAAGAAAGAAGTGTTAAACACAGAATTGTACACCATCATACAGCATGACAACATGGAGCTATCTGCCATAAATCGTATTTATTACACACCGAGACAATAGAACCGCAAACTTGTTGTTTTACTGTTAAATATTTATCGTTCAACACAAAGGTTGCATTTTCATGGTTTGATGATCGTGAAGTTCATTGGGGAATCATCATTCAACAGAATATTGCAGCAAAAAAGTTTGGGAACGCGTCTATAGTAGTGACACCTGTGCTATGCGATATGAACCAGTCAGAATTGCCCTGAGGAAGGTGACAGACGGTCACTGAAATGTTGGCTGGATAAAACACTAGGTTGTCTAAAAAGAGTCTCTTTATTCATTACTCGTTTAATGGATCATATGTTTACTAGATTATGGAGATATGTGCTGGCACAACCATCGTCAGTGTACCATTGACAATTTTAATGTTACGCGCTTTCTTTGGTTAACACATGCATCAACTTGTGCAACTGAAGTTCCCTTTATGTCAACTTGTTGTTTTATGGATTTTGAAGGAAGAAAAAAACTGTCACAGTTCATGGTAACCACTTGATACGAAAAATGAACCGCGGCCTACGCAATACTTGTGAAGAGCTTGTATATGGCATGTGCCTTTGAAAAGTTTGAGGCAAGAATCCACAGTTTTTCAGGGACATACATGTATTGTAGGGCACAACGTCCTCTTGCCACGCGGTTATTGGGTTTCACTGTTACGCGTAAATTTGTCCCGTTCCTAAAGACACTGAAATGCGCAATCATTTATTGCAATTGTGTTGCAAATTTCATGGCATTAGAGAGGCTTGTTAGGTGGATTGTTTATTAGTTTGTTTGTTTGAGTTTATCTCATGACATGTTAAGTATTTTGGGTGACATCTTTAAAGGTAAAACCAACGGTCCTTTCTATATGTATCTGCTGTGCCAGCATGAAGCCCCACTTCGCGAAATATCACCACAAGGACAGCAAAAGTTAGCTGGTTTAGATGAAAAAGATCTTAACTTTTATGTGTGCAGCCATTAACTGCTCTGTCCATATAGCTTTAGAGAAACTCATATGATGCCCGCCTCGCCTTAGATTTTTAAAACTTTTATAGCAAACGCAGCAGTACCTTTACCGTTTAGATGATTATTGTCAGCAACGCTATTTTGCGGTAGAAAAAAGATGTCCAAAACATTTGAGCAGAGCATTTATGTGGTACAAAGAGACCTGGACATTGTGCTTGTTATTTGTTCTGTGTCCTTTGTAAGGGTGCTCCTTGAACTTTATGATTCTTGAAAATCCTTGTATTTAGTTTGCCCGCGTTATTGCATACTCAACTCTGATGCAGGACAGCACTTGTCAGTCCAACAGTATGGTATTATGTAAACGGGATCAAGCTTTTTGTTGTCACATTTATTTGTCTGCTCATGAGGGTGCGTCAATTGCACAGATATCACGCGAGTTGCTTGTCCTGACACATTTAGAAAAGCGGAAAATGGATCACCGTTTGTGCCACTTCATGTTACACCTGTAACTGTGGCTAGATTAAAAATTATGCAGCAGTGTTTATTATATTGTGTTTTTACTCGCAAATGAGTCGAGAATTGCAACAGCTTCTTCAGCAATAAGCTGTATCCCCGAAAAAACCTAGGTGCAGGTAACATTTTGAGGTCTTGTGTTCCGGATTTGCACCCAAGTACATTTGTATATAGACAAAGACAGATTCTACGGCTTTTCTCAAATTTATTGCTTTGTCCTGGGCTTGGGTAGTAGCTCATGAAATAGTGGTGTAGTGGTTAGCGACGCTGCCTTTGGACTAAGAGGTTGGGGGATCGAATCCCGGCTGTTGTCGCTCACCCAACAAGCCAAGCATGGTATCACGTCGCGTGCAGTAAAGACGTACATGTACCGAAAGCTTTATCTTCTTTCATTTTTACATCCTAAAAGGTTAAGCTAAATGTTAAATCCTTCCCAAACCTTTTGGTGTATAGGGCAGTGCCCATCTCCATTTCTATAGCCCTTGGGCCACACAGTTGTGCAAGCTTTACAGCAGGGGCAAGTCCACTGGTAAATGGTAGTCTTCCAAAATAATTAAGAAGCTTGTTTCATCCAATGATGACGACTTATTATTACAGAAGCATTTTCCGTGAAATATCTGGGCTTCCGCAAGATATACACAAACAAAAAAAGGTCTCAAGCAAGATAGTAAGTAAACAGTATCAGACTTAGTCTTCAGGTAGTCTTCTAAAATTAATGATGACGCTTGTTTTATCCAATGACGACTTATCGGGTCTGGAAGCATTTTACGTGAAATATCTGGGTTCCCGCACAAACAAAAGCAAGACAGTAAACAGTCATTGTAAACAGTAAACAGTATCAGACTTAGTCTTTAGGTGGAAAGAGAATTTTACGTCGTTAAACGATGCCACATGTTTGGTGGACCTACCCTGCAGTCTGGTAGCATTTTCCGTGAAATATCTGGGCATCCGAAAGATATACACACACGAAAATGATCTCAAGCAAGACAGTAAACAGTATCAGACTTTGGGTCAAAAGAGAATTTTACATAAAAAAATCTTTCTCAGCTTACTAAAGATTTTCATATATCAATGACAGCAAAGAAGTACTTAATTTTGCCCCTAGAAACTGCGCTACCTGGGTTTAGAAGCAAAATATGTTGTTCGTGCGACACATCTGGGCCAAACTGTGGCCATATTCACAGAGGCCGACACCATTGAACCCTTAGCCTGATTTTTTATTTCTGCAAAATTGCAAGTTGCTTAATTTTTCTTCTGCAATATTGAAAATGTCTCTGTAAAATGCAGACTGCAGATGGGTATTTCTAACACTTCACAAGCTCGGCGGACTTACCCTGCGGCGTGCCGTGGAGGATGTTGAGGGTGACGGAGCGGTGCATCTCGTGTTGGCTGGTGACGATGACCGCGTAGAGGACGCCGCGCCGAGACACGTCGTCCAGAGCCTGGGCCAGCGAGACTTGCTCGTTCAGGAAGATCATGTCGGTGAGAAGGCGCAGGTCACGAAGGCGGCGCTCGACGATCTCGGCGTAGTTTCTGCAAGGGACGACATTCCTTCCATGACTTAACATGAAAGTTCGTCTGTGTTGGTAGTATGGTACAAGTCATTATGAAATGGAACTAAACGTTAACTGCCAACACTACAAAGAATATTGGGACTTACCCCAAATTTTTGGTTGACTTTTAGGTTGATGGAGTCCACCGAAAATTTGGGGTAAGTCCCAATATTCTTTGTAGTGTTGGCAGTTAACGTTTAGTTCCATTTCATTCCTTCCATGACTTCACATCCTTCATTTTGGCAGCACAAAAGCACAAACTTAATACAGTACTAGAAAGGTAACATTTGCAAAGCAAATGCATAGTGTTTACCTTCACATGGTCTAGCCTAACAAACTACTATTATATAATATATGGTGAGCAGCCTCTCCAGCTCTGCCCTGCTACAAAATGTAACCCAACACCACAGGGTGTCTGCTACAGCACTTTATTTGTTTGGAGAAGAAGAAGAGGAAAAAGAAGAAACAAACCAAAGACACTACCTGTTGTGTGACAGGCTGAATAAAAGTTCTAAACGGGAATTATGCGGCTCCAGATGTCTTACTGAGGGACGACTGCGTACGTGTGCGAGATGTCGGTTAGCTGAGGAATGAATCCCCTCGAATTTAGAAACCAAAAACACTTTTCCTTCCGTGAAGGTAAACATAATTATGGCGTAAGTATGAGCTCTGTGTATCCATATTGACCAAATTTCCCAAACGTACCTTTGAGCCTTCTGGACCACGATGATCTCACAGTCCAGCGGCCGGTCCTGGGCGTACTCCTCGTAGTACCGCTCGTACGCACGCAGGCGCTCCTCATACTCATCTCTTCGGTACGGGTCATCTCTGCGCTCTGTGGGTAAAACCAACAATTACATTATAACCTCTCAAAACAGTAACGCCAAGCACTAATCTTTAGGTTACAAGCTTAGAAGCCAGAAAAGTTGATAACAACATCAGATCTATGATTTTGAAGTTTATCCAAGCAGGTGTCATTTTGTGCAAAGTTTTCATATACGTCATTCCTGATAATACTGACAGTACAGTTCTAGTTATTGTTGAAGTTCTGTATAGAAAGCATACTGTCTGATAGACAGCCTTCATGTATTGCTGGTGTGTTACGCCGAAGGGCAGTTATACCGGCTATACAGATACAGATTGCAGTGTAGATACTGTGTATGTACTGCTAACTTCATGTGGTGTGTACAGATGCATGTGAATACTGTATGTCTATGAGAAAGCCAAGTATACATGATTACATCTGTGTGTTCCTACGATCTGTAAAACAAGTCTAGTTTGTATGTTGTAATTTTTCTCCTTGCATGGACCTGAAGCATCAGCGTGCGAAATACTAGGTTGCCCAGTTGCACCGTGCAACCATATTTTGCTTGGTGCAACCTATTTTTACACCCAGGTAGCTCAGTGCACTACCTAAATTTTGTGGTAAGGATGCCTCTTCTTCCATTGGGAACTAACTGTTTATGGAGAAGTTCCCATGGAAGAGCTCATCACTTCAGGTAAGGGGAAACAACTCTGTGTCAGAAATGTATAAATGCACATTGCATCATGTAGAAGAGTTTGGGGCAACCTGGAATTTTGATGGACAACCTAGCTTTCATCCTAGGTTGCCACTGGGCAACCTGGCTCAAAAAAGTATTTCGTACACTGAGCATGTCCTATTTGTCTACAAAGGACTGTCATCATCTAACTGTAAGCATTCTAGGCAAGGCCACAGCACAGGGGGTTAAAAATCACAAGGTATCGCCAGTCGCATACCTTCGGGGACGTCACGGCCTGCCGCAGCGGAGGCCGATACTACGACAAATATCAAAAATATCTAAACAATTTGTCCTATTTGACAAAATATTAAACCATACACACAACAAGTCCTATTGCTCTGGGGAGCTTTCGAGACGTAACACTGTCTCTTCATCAGCCCAGTGAGTAGGTCAGGTATCGACTTGGAGTTCTCTTGTCACGTGACTTGGTGTTGATTATCACGTGACAAGAGACAGTCATATACTTGGACAATTTGTCCTATTCTTGGACAATTTAACAACAGCCATCAAACATAACACCTGGTAACTTCATCAAAAGTACCTGAACTACATAAAATCACCAAAACTCTTCATTGTTGTATGTTCTTCATAGTCATAGAAAAGGGAGGAGTGACTACACCCTTGAAGGTAACTAAGATACACTTTCTAGCAAGAAAGTGACTGTGTGTTCGTAAACGTTGTAATCATGGCTTGTCAGGACTCGAAATACTTTTTTCTGCATATCTGCACTGGTGCAGGTAACATTCAAAACTACCTGCACCAGACAAGTTTTGTTCAGAAACCATTGCCATTATTAAATTTCTTTTGTACTTCATAGGTGGTGACACTCAATGCAGCAAATAAAAATCCACATACAACTACATTTGTATATAATTCAGTACATGGATTGGTGCAAGTAGACATCAGAAATACCCGCACAGCTCCAATTTTACCTGCACTAACCTGCATATGTAGGTGGTATTTCGAGCCCTAATACACAATGGAGTCATGACATGTGCAGTCCACAAGTGCAGTGATAGGAAAGGGAACAGTTCACAGTGGTGCATTGAGAAGTTACTGGCATAGATCATAGTTTTCCTTGAAAACCCCCCGCAACAAAAGGGCTTGCTCAACATACGTTTACCTATATCGTCATAGCGACGGTACATCTCTTCGTAGCGCTCACGTGCGTATGGGTCTCTCCTGTCCGCATAGGGGTCATCCCGTCTGGAGTAACAGAAAAAAAAAAAAAAATTCAAGTTTTGTATCTCCAGAAAGAATCAGACAGACAATACTCAATACGAGCACGTCGGCAGAACGTACTGCAACTGCGCAAACCCCTGATTTTTCACGTTTCAACGTTGCATCAAAATTTTGCCTGTTGCAGGCGATATCTTTTCCTATACAACATCTGAACCTTATAAGTTCTAATACAACCTTATATGAGACATTCTGCCACAGTGCTATGCACAATACACTACGGGTTTCGCGCAGGTGCAGTACGTTCTGCCGACGTGCTCTCAATATTCCATCACAACATTGGGCTCAACAACAAGTTCATCACAAATGGTCAAAATAAATGTGTGAGAAGAAAAAAAAAACTGTTATGTTCATGCTGGGAAAGATGGTGGGTTACAACAAGCATGGCACAAACACACACAAGCAGGTTTGTCTGGACACAATCAACATATGGTATACTGGTTAGAATTTGTTGCGTAGCTTGGTTTGCCTCAACAACAGTCTTTGGAAAGAAAACACACAGCTAGAGTTTGGAACAAATACTTGTATTTCTGAGACAAACAGCATCTGTGTAAAGTTGGCTGTACTGACGACATGATCTGTTATACTGTGGTCAACACAAAAACACACTACATTCCTTGCTGTCTACCAAATGACAGTCATGTACTTCCATTTTCATTCAGAATGTTATACTACATGGAAGAGACCAGCGTTGTTGTTTCCAATAGTCGACCGATGCTTATCTACTAGGATGTGGGATGGAAAAAAATTGAGGCTCTGTAAGCTGCAGTGCTGACAAAAGTCACAAGGTGGTACCCTTGTGCAGATAGGGAACTGTGCTAGAGAATTTCAGCTGTGGATAGTGTATAAAGGCGGCCATTCGAAAGCATATACGAACGGCCCCCTGGCAGATCGGTACGGTACTGCAATGTCCTAATGAAACGTGTTATGTGAAGAAGCACGCCGGCTGAACGTACTGTGCCTGCGCGAAACCTGGATTTTTGACGGTTTTCGTCTGATGTTTGCATCAGAATTTTGAGCGTTGCAGGCGACATCTTTTCCAACACAACATTTGAGAACTACGGACGGGACGTCATCCTTAAATACACGAATACAACCTCAAACGAGACGTTCTGTTTAAGTGCTATGCACAATACATTACAGCCGTGCATAGTTTCATCAGGTTGGTAAGTCACTGCATAAAGAGACTCGTTTTTACACAACCAAGTGTTTTATTCAGCCATCATTTCAGTGACCGTCTTTCACCTTCCTCAGGGCAATTCTGACTGGTTCACATTGCACTGCAGCACTGGTTTCGCTGCTATAGATGCGTTCCCAAACAACAATACGTTACGGGTTTCACACAGGCGCAGTATGTTCTGCCAACGTGCTATGTGAAGAGACAGCATGTGGAACCTATAACATTGGGCGTGTGCTGCACCTGAAATGTACGTATCACTGTGGCACGGCTGAAACACCTGGAACAAAGGGAAAGGGGTTACCTCTGGGAGTCGGTCAGCACGTCATAGTTGGCGTTCTTCAGCGCCTGCAGCCGTCTGGAAAGAAATACAGCAGACATGAAGCAAGGAGAAGGAAAGAGCAGTTCAAGGGTGTCTGTATGTAGTGTAGTAGGTCTCCTCTGGACTGGAAGTCGTGGGTTCGAGTCCCATCTCAAACTGGCAACCAGCTTCATCCCTTGCTGGCTAATGTGTTTTATTTAAGCATAATTAACCATGAGCATGCTGATGTACAACTCTGTGTACTGGTCATCAGCATGCTGAAGGTTAATTGAAAGACAGGCACCAAGAATGGAATAAAGATATTGATAGAAGAGTATATTGCCTGCGTCCCAAATTAAAACAAACAACATTAATAACTGGGGAATACGAACAACATGAGCTGCTTGGCACATTCACTTAGATGAAAATACTGTAAGACCTTTGAACACAAGGTTTGAATCACCAACAGTTCTTGTACACTTAAGTCCAGGAAGAAAATATAGAGACTGGGATTTGGTACAAAATGTACAGAGAAATGATTATCTTTTGTACATGTTCCACCTTTTTTTTTACAAGAATGTTCTTGAAAATGAAACGAGCACGTACTCAGGTTTTCTCAAGTTCCTTGATGAACACGTTTGTACAATAATTCTGTGTGAAGTCACTGAATTGCTTTCTTCCCAGCCTACTGACCCTTTGTACCTGACATTTTCCTGTAGTGTCTGTCAAAAAAATCATTCATTTGTCAGAAGGGTCCAACAAATTCATGAATAGTTTCATCAGGTTGGTAAGTCACACTGAATAAAGAGACTCTTTCTACACAACCAAGTGTTTTATTCAGCCGACGTTTCAGGGAACTGTATTTACAATGCGGTCCCAAAAGTACAGGAGTTGGATATGTAAATATGTTTGGGAACGCATCTACAGCAGCGACACCTATACTGCAGCACAATGTGAACCAGTCAGAATTGCCCTGAGGAAAGTGACAGACGGTCACCGAAACGTTGGCTGAATAAAACACTTGGTTATGTAGAAAGTGTCTCTTTATTCGGTCCAACAAATTTGTACTGCTAGTTGTACTGACCTTTCTAACAAGGGGTCGCCCTCCCTGGCGCGGTAGTACTCTCTGTATCGCTCGTCGTAGTCGTCACCTCTCAGCGGCGACCGGTCGCGTCGGCCTGGCGGTCCCCTGTCGTAGTAGGGATCGTATGGGTCTCTGGAATTAGACCTATAGGTTACCTCTTCCTAAAGAGTGGTTTTCCTTTACTATAGCATGCTGCTGTGTTAGAGTTTTGTCCATGCATGTGTGTTATGAGGGTTCTCTCCTATATGCTAAGAAGAGGAATCAGTATGTGCCATTTTTAAGGTCTTTGGTATGACCCTTCCATGATTTGGACCTGTGATCTCCCAAATGCAAAGCAAACACTCTGGCCACTAGGTTACTGCACTGGTCTTTGTCAAACTGTGAGGAGTGAAGGATCTAAATCTGAAGAGAGCCCTGATGTATTTATCTGCAAGCAGATCCTACGGTGGCAAGGCTGTATCCATTGGACACTCCTCAGGCCAATGGATACAGTCTTGCCACCGTAGGATCTGCTTGGAGATCACTGATGTATGTTAACCTACAAATGTTGGGTGTCCCATTTTTTGGGGATTGGAGAACAGTTTGATGGTTTCATAATGTAATCTACTAACTCTGATGAACTTTCACGCTAAATAATACTGGCTGACATTTAAAGTTAAAACATTTGTTCCAACACAAGAGAAATAGATTTCACCTAGAGCTTTTGACCAGTCACTTTCGTCTTCTTCAGTATACTGACCCAGTGAGACTTGTCATGTGGCTTCTCTGAAGCAGTGTTCGAAATACTTTTTTGAACCAGGTAGCACAGTGTGCACCTTTGAGTTTAGCGGTACATATTTTCAGGTTGCGTGGTGTGCTACCTGAGTCAGGGAGCAACTAGGGCACAAGAAAATCAGGTTGCAATTGCTAGTGTGCTAGTGGGTATTTCGAACACTGTGAAGTGACTGGCCGAAAGCTCTTGGTGAGATCAATTTCTCTTGTGTTGAAACAAAAGTTTTAACTTTAAAAACATGTAACCACCAACACAGAGGAACTTCCATGCTAAATAATCTTAGATGAGTTTGTGATGACAAGATACAGGGACGTTCTCCCACCTTCCATAGGGGTCTCTGGCTTTGGGTGGAGACCGTCTGCGATCTCTGTCACGATCCGGGCCACCGCGCTCCGGGCCGCCACGATCCGGGCCGCCGCGCTCCGGGCCACCGCGCTCCCCCCCTCCGGGAGGTCTCCGCTCTCTCCTGCCTTCTGCTGCCATCTTTATATCTATGCACAACATCATATGGAATTACAATGTAGTATGCCTCTGTTAGTCATACAAATTAATACATAGAGGATTCCCTGTAAAATGCAATACACAGTGAAAGCAGTAAATACAAGCACGTCGGCAGAACGTACTGCGCCTGCCCAAAATCCCTGATTTTTCCCGTTTTTCGTTGGATGTCTGGTCAACGTTGCATCAGAATTTTGCCTGTTGCAGACGATATCTTTTCCTATACAACATCTGAAAACTACAGACAGGCTGTCAACCTTATATGCTCTAATACAACCTTATATGAGATGTTCTGCCAAAGTGCTATACACAATACATTACGGGTTTTGTGCAGGTGCAGTACGTTCTGCCAATGTGCTGTAAATACCTATGTTTCAAAGCGACAAAATATGTTATACATATCATAGTAGACTATAGTACTCACCAACTTTGAAGCCTTTTATAACCTTTCCCACTTCTCCCTTGACAGACTCCCTGGCATCCTGTTCCTCAGCAAACTGGACAAACCCATAGCCTTTGTGCAGGGAACATGCTGGAACCAGGACACAAACAGACGGTCAGGACAACAGTAAAATATCAAGCCGGAGTAAGCCACATTGCAGAGCTATACACAGGGCTTGATTTATATTATTTGGGTAAAGAAAGGTTCACATGAGAAAAAAATACTTGCAGCTTACTTGCACTGGTGCATACCGGTAAAAAATAAGGTGCACAGCACCAAATTTATATGCACCAACTTGTAATTTGAGTCCTGTTCAGTATTGGGTAATCTCAAAAGTTTGTAGTCCTTTCAAAAGGAAACCAATTTCTTATGGCCCCTGAAAACCTTCTCCCATAACCCTTCACCCAAATAGAAAATGGCTTGCACAAAATAAATAAGTCAGACACTATTAATACATTTTTGAGAAAAAAATATCATTTGCTTTCCCATTGAATGATTGATACTTTGAAAGTTTGATAAGTACAAATATTCCCATCCCTTCACTACTGAATAAAACAGTTTATGATCACCCCAAGGACATAGCAGCGTGCGAAATACTAGGTTGCCCAGTTGCACCGTGCAACCATATTTTGCTTGGTGCAACCTATTTTTACACCCAGGTAGCTCAATGCACTACCTAAATTTTGTGGTAAGGATGCCCCTTTCTTCCGTTGGGAACTGTTTATTGAGAAGTTTCCATGGAAGAGCTCATCACTTCAGGTAAGGGGAAACAACTCTGTGTCAGAAATGTATAAATGCACATTGCATTCTAACAAAGTTAATCATAATGTGGAAGAGTTGAAATTTGGGGCAACCTGGAATTTTGATGGGCAACCTTGCTTTCATTCTAGGTTGCCACTGGGCAACCTGGCTCAAAAAAGTATTTCGTACACTGCATAGAATTATTTATCTAAGGGATGAAGTCAAGAGGGTGTCAGACTATAATTAGATAACACATACCTGCCATTCCTAATATTACCATATGTACAGTAAATGTGTTTGAAGTTATCATTATTCCAGTATGCTATTTCAATATCAAACATATAAACACTATATCATTGGAAGGTAATTTGTACATAATGTACATTCAAAGTCAAGCCAGAGGTGCCAGATCACTGCAGGTTTATTATTGAAATGTTGAAACTTGATGTGGTGATGCGCAGCAGGGCAAAAATGAGAAATACAGGAATCAAAACAGGGACTGGAATCAAATTTTCAGCGAGGTAAGTTTGAGAATCGCTTCATGACGCATGACTTGGCTTTAAAGTCAATACAAGGGTGGGAAAGGACAGTCTAAAATGTCTTAAACAAAGAAGATGAAGAAACATAATCTCAAACCTACACTTAAAAAAAGCTAGCTCTAATATATTACATGTATATGTAAAACCAGTGAACAGCATGCTTTGTATAACGAGTTAGGTTATTATGAATCTCTCTTTTTAAAAAACCTATTGGAAAAATATGAAAGGGAAAGAAAATGATTTGCTTCAGAGAGAGAGAGAGAGAGAGAGAGAGTAAGCCAGCAAAAGGGAAAGTCTTTGATTCCACAATCACAAAACATTCTCTGGATGAATCAAGATGTTGTACGCATTTTATTTGCAAGCAAACAAAAGACAATACAACTGAATGATAATAAAAGAAAGTCAACTTGCAAGGTAGAAATATTAAAAGGCGGTGACTACCATTAATACTTTAAATGAGTGTTTTCATATTTTGGTACAAAACAACACAAAAGCATGAGCTTTGTTTCTACCATTGTCTGTACTGTAGATTGTACTACATACAAGGCCTATCTTGTGAAGTTGTTAGGGCATAGGAACTGTTTTAGGACAGTTACTCACAGATAAACCTACCGACAACCAAGGCCAGAACTTACCTGTGATGCGTCCATATTTGCAAAACTGGTCTTCCAGTTCTTGACGTGTCAATCTGTCGGTAGGGAGGTTACCTATGAACACTCGGGCATTTATCGACCTAGGGTCATTTGTGTCGCTGCTGACCAACAGTCGGCGACGGTCGCGGTCATCTCGATCTCGCTCCTTGGAGTCTTCTCGTTTGGCGCCGGCGTCCTTGCTCATTTTGGCAGGCTCGAAAAGCTCAAAATTCTGCACAAGAGAGACCACGCCTTAGGCTAGGGGTTTGGAAAAAGGGACAGACGAGTCCCCAAACTAACAACTTCCCAACCCTGTGCAACAGATGGTCGAATTCACTCATCAAATAAATCTACCAGCTTGTGCCAACTCCAAAAGGCAGTGAAATCTGGAGCAGACACTAGAAAAACAGGCCAAGCATTACAAAACTAGTTTCCAGCAGACTTTTGATAACAACAAACAAATTAATGCAAAATACTGATCTTGAAATTGGTCATATCTTCAGTGTAAATACTAGCAGTATACCGACACAAAGGCTTGCCCTAGCTAAAATTTACAAAAACTTTACTAGTAATTCTGTTAGCGAGGTTGACCCTTACTACAAGGGTTTGGCCTTAGGACGACTACTGTACATTATCATGATCATACACGTCGCACATGTTACAAAAAAATGACGTGAAGTTTGAGATTCCTTTGTGTTTTCATTGGAGATTATAACATGCAATTCAAACTACAAACTACAAGTTCAAAGTTTAAATACTGCACTGCTACATAGTTTGCTAACTTCGTGATACCTGAATTTTTTTCCCTGTGGAAAATTGCACGTTATCTGTATTTTCCCTGCAAACTTTCTTCTGCACATTTGCAAGTTGGTACTTCAAGCCATGCAGTTAGAGGATAACCATATACTTGTAGCAAGTTTCCCCATGTATGTGGAACAAAAGTATTCTGCTGCACAGAGACATGAGAAGTTGAAATATAATACCCTGTATACAGTCAAAAGGACAAACATACGCCCAGACGCCTGTGGACGTAGATATCAGTATTTCAGAAAAATCTACGACCCAAAATTGCAGGAAAAGTTCAAGCTTGGGGGTTGAGAAATTATGAAACAGTGAAAGCAACCACGAGTTGTCACAGGTTGTCAAAATGCATCGTACATACTAAAAACGTGCAGCGTCCAAAACATTAAAAAATCTGCGATGTCCAAATGCCTCCAAAATAGCCGTCTGTTGATACAAAATGCTCCTTTCCTGAGCGAAACGTGCGTCAAACATCAACAAAAATTTGCGACCGTGATCCAAACTTGGGCAGCCATCTTGACTCAAGTATGCCAAGGCAAAAAGGTTCTTTGTCCCGCTTAGGACAACATTTCTGTGCGAAATAAACACGCCTAGAAACTCCAGACATCCGGAAAAAATAGCCTAGCAGCGTTCTGGTACCTCTGGGTTGCTTTTTTGTGGGATAAAATATCTTTCTTGGCAGAAAAAGTCTCAAAGAATACCAAACTCACCGGAAAATTTGGTGCGGACGAGCCACGCTTGTACTCGAAGGGTATTGTGGGACAGACAGCCCTATCGCTTCTAATAGCTTATCTCTGATTGGTGTACATACACATTCCGCGGGAAAATCAACCAATCGTCGATAGCGATACAGAGTAATATGTTAATCAGGACAGTTGACCCCCTGTGACCCCAAAACAGGAAGCAAGATGGCGGGTTCTCAGGCGTATCCACTGAATTCTCTGGAACAAACGGAAGGTATGCCTTTCCAAGAGACACTTAGGCTTTGTTTTCCATTGGAAAGAGTTGCACGGACTAGCCAACTTGACGTCTATCTAGTCTGTCCTTCCTCTGACTTTCATCTTGTTTTGTAGACCCGGATTTCTTGACCTAAATCAGTACCTGCAGTCAGTCAGAAGAGGAGAAGTCAGTCAGAAAATATTTATGATGATACCAAGGAGGTTATCCTCCTTGATGATACAGTGTCAGGGCTCAAAATACTTTTCCTGCATACCTGCACTGGTGCAGGTAACATTGAAAATTACCTGCACCAGACAAATTTTACCTGCACCACTCAGACTTAAGAAATATGGATCGTACAAAAACTGTTCAGAAACCATTGCTATTATTTTTTTTATACTTCATAGGTGGTAACAGTCAATGCAGAAAATATCCACTTACACCTACATGTATATATAAACCCAGTACATGGACCAGTGCAGGTTAGGTGCAGGTAGACATCAGAAATACCTTCACAGCTCCAATTTTTTAATGCATATCATTATGCTTCCAGTATTTTGAGCCCTGAATGTATAACATTATCTACTGGTTCTCAATAAATTTTCAGACCTGAAGGCGTTCGAAAGGCGGCTGATGGAGTATGTTGCGTCTCTTGGTCCATCGACAGGCAGATGTAGAAGTGAGTACAGATACAACAACATCAAACTTCTAGAGCTGAAAAAAAAAACTCAATTCCTTTGGACAAGTCTTTCTAATAAATTAATTTTGGCTTTTCTAGTTAGGTCAATGTTATGAGTAAAGTAGAGTAGAGTAGAGACTTCGGTTGGGTAGGACATCTGTCCAGTTTGGACCGCTCCTAGCTATCCTCCACATCAGCCAATTGTCATGGTGGGTTTGAGTGGATGATCAAGTATCCTGTAGTTATACTTGACTGAGTGGCTCTCCATGTGACTGTCAAGCCTTGCCTTGAAGGCATTCAGCCATTCACTGTTGGTGCATTCACAACATTCTCAGGGAGTGAGTTCCACCAAGGGACTATCCTATTACTGAAGAACTACCTTTTGTTTTTAAATTTTATGTAAGTAAAGTTGTGAGACTGTTTCTCTCTTAATTTGCCAGTTATCCTGATCGTGGTGTCCGTGTGTACGGCAACAGGAGCGTGGGGTTGGCTCCTGGACCCTCGCACTTCTCAGGTAACTATTCAAACCCTCAACACCCACACAGATAAAATAGCCTGGGTGCCATCTGTTTTGTAATGGGGCTCCTTACACTCGAAACCCCCAAAAAACTCTAAAACTAAAACGGATGGCTCCCGGGCTACAGCTAGAATGGTTACATCTGAAAAATATTTAGAAAACTATATTGTTACTGATAAGATATGCTTTGATATTATTGGTGCAAGCTTTGCATTTAAAGCTTCTTATACTTGTACTAAGAGAAGCATAATTTCTCATGCAGACCTTTCTGCAATTCTACATGTCTACATTGTCATTTATTTTACCAAGACTGATTTTTTTCCCCGCAAATGACAGTAAGCAGGTGAGTATATGGAGCCGTAATGAATGAGTCACATGTCTTGATGTTATTATCATGTCATGTAGGTCTCTTTCCTGCAGTCCCTCTGGAACCATCCCTTCTTCACCCTGAGCTGTGTCGTTCTGGTCGGCCTGTTCCTGGC
This sequence comes from Branchiostoma floridae x Branchiostoma japonicum, assembly GCA_013266295.2. Classification (NCBI taxonomy): domain Eukaryota; kingdom Metazoa; phylum Chordata; class Leptocardii; order Amphioxiformes; family Branchiostomatidae; genus Branchiostoma; species Branchiostoma floridae x Branchiostoma japonicum. The sequence goes on along the minus strand of CM023829.1, from coordinate 2,625,698 downwards.
TGGCATACACAAGAGAGTTGTCGCTCCCTCCATGTATCCTTGACTTCAGAGTTTTCTGTGTAGGTAGTATGCATAGTCCAGTGGTTAGCGACTCTGCCTCTGGACTATGACTGAGGTTGGGAGTTCGAATCCCGGCTGTAGTCGCTCACCCGACATGCACGCTACTGTAAAGGGTCGCAGTCGTTAGGACAGGATGTTAAGCCGTGGTCCACTGTTTGTTGTGCTTGTTGAAAAGAGCTAGGGGAATTTCCCCGGTACAATGAACCTGTAAATACTGTACATAGCGTCTGTCTTCTCTGTTATGACCAGTGAAAGTAGCTCTTTAAATTGACCTTGACTCGTTTTTCCCAGAATAGCACAAAGATGTCGGACAGTTCTAGCTGACTACAACATGTCATGTGATGATGTAAGTCTGCTGCAGTGAACTGTTGTGATGATTTACCAGTGTGATTTGTAGTTCTCTGTTTCTTCTTCTAAAAACAAATAAGGTCAATGACCTGGACCAGACGGTTGTCACCATGGTAACTGATTCTGTTGCAGACACCCTGTGGTATTGCATTACCGTAGCAAGTTGCAGAACAGAGTTGGAGAGGCTGGTCACTATATATATGAATGTTTTTAAGTAAGAATAAACAGAGCAGTAGTTTGTTGAGCTAGACCATCCCCAATGTGAAGGAAAACATTATGCATTTTGCTTTTCAAATGTTACCTTTCTAGTTTCTGTGTTTATTATTAGGCCACAGCAAGTAAATTTTATGGATGACATCCTCGCGCGCATTGATTTTTGCCTGATTTCAGAAAAAAAAAAGAAGAAATTTTGTTGCCCTGCAACGGTGGTCAACATGCCAAAAAGGGCAAATATGTCATGAACGTCCATCGGCAAGACAAGGCTCTGATTTATTCTTTTATTTTTACTTTGATACAATGTTGTATTTTATTCATTTTATATGTGATGTTGCCACTGAATCAAAACCATTTGTACAATAATTGAAAATTTTATTTACTAGTAGTCACTTCTTTTTTCAAAGTTGTTTCAGAGACAAATCGGTGTTGTAACAGTTGGCACAATATAGTTAGAGTATGGCTTCCAGACAGTTCGGTTTATGAGTCACTCTGTCAGTGATTGAGCCCTGTGTTCTGCCTGGTAGCCAGTCTCTTAACTCAGAGACCACCAGGGATCCAGCAAACTTGAGGCGCAATTCCTCATGTTTGATGGCAAGTGTTGACAGTCCAGGGTGTTCCATTACAAATGAATACCCAGTGTAGTATCTACCTTGAAGATGGTACAGCAAGCTCTTTTTTTTGTTCTATATAAAAAGAACACATCTGCAAGGTCAGGTAATACTGTTGAATACAGCGACAGAAGACCTGTTGGGTATGATATCATATTTTACCGCCTAAATTCTTGTTCAACGAGGTTTACGATCTCAAAATCGGAAAATGTAGGAATCTTGTTTTTTTTGGCCTGCCTTGTTTTTTTTCCGCCCTCTCGCATTAATTTTGGAGTCTCCGGAGGATGTCATCCATAAAATTTACTTGCTATGGCCTTATGTATCAATCAAACCGCAGGCATCAGGATATATGTTATGTATAGAATACATGTTTCAGACCGTTATATATACATGTTTCAGACTGGTAAGCTGATTCTGAAGCCCCGTCCTGCAAATACATGACAGTTACCTGCCGGCGAGACGCACATACGGGCCAGGGGGAAGGTGCTATGGGTCAGGAGAGGGTCCGACATATGGGGCCCACCGGAGTAAAAAAAACAGTATCCCAATATCCGTCCTGTTCTAGCTTTCATTGGTACTCTGACTGCTTCTTTGTCAAAAAGTCTTGCACTCTTGAAATTTCATCAGTGTAGGTAGTTACAACTTTTGTTACAACACAAGGATTGTTCTCACCTGGAGCTTTCAACCAGTTCCTCTGGTCTTCTATGGGTCAGTCAAAAGCTCTAGACGAGAACAATATTTGTGTTGGAACAAAAGTTTTAACTTTCAACAAGCCTTGCACTCCTTGTTGGAGTTGGAAATTGTAATGGCACAGTTCAAACAAGCATTCAGAACTTTGATTCCAGTCACACTGCTTCTAAAAGATCTTTGAAACCGTAAATTAGCCTGGTTACCAAACCTATTTTAGCTGCCGAGTCTCTATTTGCAGAGAGGACGAAAGAGACTTGGCAGTTGGCAAGTAAAGTAGGTTTGGTAACCAGGCTAAATGATAATGATATACATGTACTAGTATTTGTGCCAGACTATTCAGCATGGAAACAATCACAGGACCCAACTGGAGCTAGAATAGGATACCAGGTAAATGAAATAAATAGTTCCCTTGAAATTTGAAGGAAAAAAAGTGTGTCAGCTGTACAAGAAAGTTTGTCTTGCCAGTGGAGGCCACATCATGAAATTTTTTTTTTTAATTTGTATAAAGCTTTGCAATACTACTACTTGTCATTAACAAAACCAATGGTGACTGTATGGAAAACTAATTATTGAATCTGTCGGTTGTTTTTGCGTTTTGATTGGCTGCGCAAGTCACATGACCATAGTCACTAAAGCTAACCTTAGTCATGTACAGTAATTAGTGGGTCATCCCCAGACTGAGTCTGAAGAAGGCCAAAGTTGTACAGCAGAAATTTGGTTCCTGTACTTTTCGTGGAACCAGTTTCCAGTAGTGTTTGATTTCTTGTAGAGATTTGAACCAGAATTATTTCTTTACAAACTTTCCAACATTGTAATTACTGTACAAAAGTATTAATATTTTCTCCATCTCATCTGACCTGGATGAATGTCAATGAAATACCAGACAGTATGCTTTTGAAACATGTATAATACTCAAATGTAAATAGAAGTTGATATACTATTCTAATTTCTCAATGTGTAGTTGTCAAAGCTAAAGTCGGTCTGGTCTGCACATTATACACTTGCAGCATTGAAAAGGTTTGCCTCTTATTTTGTACAGTGTATATAATGTGCTTCAGTCGTCACTAAGAACTTAGCCTGTACCTTGAACATCATAAGATCTTCTGGGCAGTCTATTGTACTTGATACGAAGTAGGGAAAATAGTGAAAGAAAGGCTGCAAGTGTACAAAATAAAATGGCCGTAATACTATCACTTTGTGTGTGATCATTGTCATGCATCTGATTATGAACGTATCTGTAACCGTATAGCCGGTATAACTGCTCCTCGGCGTAACACACCAGTATATGTAGTATTTTCCCAATCCAACCTTTACCACAGGCTTGAGCTGTTGATGGCAGGTCACTAACTAGTGGTAGTTCCTTCAGCTATGAATGAAGTCCACTATACTGTTTTGCTGCAGACTTGAAACGCTTTTGTGTACGTGTGAAAGTGGGGGTATTCTCTCTCAATCCCACATGTTGTAGTACTAATACGAAAACTGCTTTTATGAAAGCACTGAGTCAGACACAGTATATATTTGTAATACATGTACTATTTTTACTCAAGTTAACTTTATTAACAAGGAAACAACCGTATAAACAAAGGCCTGGGCCTTGAAACAACAGTTTTTACCGAAGATTCTATGAAGCAAAGTTCAAATTCACATTTCAAATTCTACATAGTGGACAGCAAAATCAAGAAATGTTACCACCCTATTATAGGAATAATCTACACACATGGTGCAATAAAAATTCACAAGAAGAAATTGGACAGTATAGAAAAACAAATGATAACCCACTAACAAAAAGCATCTTTCCTACAAAGACTTAACTTTTATTAAGACTTGACAAGTTTGAAGAATATATAAAAAATCAATCATAGTGACTGCTACTAAAATTTCAAGACTAAATCAAAACTACATGATCACCTTTCTCCATGCTAGAGTAGTCAATTGGCACCAAACGTATATTGGTTAGACAGCAGGGAGAAGGTTCTAAAAAAATCCCTCCAGGTAACTTGAAGAACACAGAAACTGTACAAGTAAACAGCAAAGCAGATGTCACCGGAGACTGGAATCCATGGGAGACTGGAATCAAGGTTTTTTTAATGATTGTTTCTAACCCTAAAATGTACTGCATACTACTCACTAGTTTTTGAAGTTAGCTATATAGACTAAGGTTACTGTCACTAGTGAGTAGTATGCAGCACATTTTAGGGTTAGAAACAATCATTAAAAACCTGGATTCCAGTCTCCCCTGGATTCCAGTCTCTCCTGTGACACAGACGAACTGATCCAGCCCTACAACCGCACGCTGGCCTTCCTTCTCCTGTCGCTGAAGTTCGGCGTCTGCGGGTTGGTCAGCGGTTTGTTGCTGGGCTGTATCTCGACGGGGCGGCCGTGGCGGACGGGGTTGGCCTTGTGCACGAGCTCCTTGCGGAGTCTGGCGATCTCGATCTGTTCCTGCTCCTTCCGCTCGGCCTCCTGCTGCTGGCGCAGCGCCTCCATCTCCTCCTCCTTCATCTTCTTCTGCATCTCGAACTCCTGACGCTGCTCCGCGCGCCGCACCGTGTTCAGGTCGAACTCGCTCACGTCTGAAGGGAAAACCACTCCAGTTAATATTGGCTGGTAGGGCTGTGTACCATTAATTATTCATGCATGTTCGGGTATAGATACTGGTGCAGAGATTACTTGTCGTTTACTAGTATCAAACAAGCTTGGCCCGTCAATGCCTGAAATTTGCAGTGGAGAGGTAACCAAGAAAACTGTGAACATAAAACAACTACAAATATTTCAGTACTTCCTCATTAAGTGTCTTGTCTAGAAACCAAAAGCCAGAAATATACATCGCATTCCGTAACTTTTCGAGTCATCCAATGAACAATTGAATGTTTTGAAAACATAACCTTCATAATACTTTAATAGTCTACGACTAGTTGGGCAACCCTGGCTGTTGTAAGCCGAACCAAGAAATAAACAAATAAACATAACCTCCTGGCGAAGGTAAACAAAGAAATATCAGAGGCAACAATATCTATGAGCCATGTTCCTGAAATTAACAAAAAGGACCTCAATAGTAATACAGTGTCTGAATACTGAAATCTGTACTAACCTGTGAGTGGCTTGGTGGCCTTCTGAGGCACGAATGGTTCCTTGTACAGGACGTCTGCAGGTCTGTGTTTGAAGCTGCTGGCCTGTTCACGCTGCTGTTTCAGCTCCTCTTCCATCTGGTAACAAGCAACACAACACAGTCAGGACCTTCATATGCAGGGCTCGAAATACTTTTTTCAGCCAGGTGGCGCATGTTGCCACCTGAGTCAAAAGCCAGGTGGCGCCATCAGTATTCAAGTGGCAACACTTCCAAGTTATCATTTTCTTCAAATCTGCTACTTATATCTATTACGTTTTCTTCTAGTTATTAAATAACTACTTAAGTTTTATGTTATAAAATAAAGTAATGTAAAGAACACAAAAGCTGTACACGCATTTTCTACCTGGAACTTGGAGCAAGTATTCCAAAGGTGTTACTGATATTAATATATTAAAAACTAAACCTAAGCTAGTACCTACCCAATCATATTTCACCAATTCCCAAACAAAATCACATATTAACCCAGCTAAACAAATAAAAATGTGATTATGTAAAAAAAAGAACTAAAAATCAGAATTAAAGTTTAAATCAAAATTGAAATAAAAATTAAAATAAAAATTCAAATTTTTAGCTCAACAAAAATGCTGCCAACAATTTCTAATCTTGTACAAAAAACAAGTAACATCGCGATATTCAATGAATCAATATTTAATCTTGCACCCAGAATTCTACCTTGGCCACCTAGCGAAATTTGAATACACTGCAGTGTGGGCTCAGTTCTCATGGAATATCGCGAGATATCGGGAGATTTTGAAATACAAGATGACCGACTTTGTTTACTTGCGTGCCGAGCGCTACATATTTCCTTGTTCAAGGCCGCAAAAATGTGCCCCAAACTCGTAAAAATGGATTGAATACAAGTACACGCGATCCAGGCGCAACATCACAGGGCTGCCGCCGTGGGAATGCCACGCCTCTACATGGCGGCACACTTATGCGGGCAGGGCTCGAAATACTTTTTTCAGCCAGGTGGCGCATGTTGCCACCTGAGTCAAAAGCCAGGTGGCGCCATCAGTATTCAAGTGGCAACACTTCCAAGTTATCATTTTCTTCAAATCTGCTACTTATATCTATTATGTTTTCTTCTAGTTATTAAATAACTACTTAAGTTTTATGTTATAAAATAAAGTAATGTAAAGAACACAAAAGCTGTACACGCATTTTCTACCTGGAACTTGGAGCAAGTATTCCAAAGGTGTTACTGATATTAATATATTAAAAACTAAACCTAAGCTAGTACCTACCCAATCATATTTCACCAATTCCCAAACAAAATCACATATTAACCCAGCTAAACAAATAAAAATGTGATTATGTAAAAAAAAGAACTAAAAATCAGAATTAAAGTTTAAATCAAAATTGAAATAAAAATTAAAATAAAAATTCAAATTTTTAGCTCAACAAAAATGCTGCCAACAATTTCTAATCTTGTACAAAAAACAAGTAACATCGCGATATTCAATGAATCAATGTTTAATCTTGCACCCAGAATTCTACCTTGGCCACCTAGCGAAATTTGAATACACTGCAGTGTGGGCTCAGTTCTCATGGAATATCGCGAGATATCGGGAGATTTTGAAATACAAGATGGCCGACTTTGTTTACTTGCGTGCCGAGCGCTACATATTTCCTTGTTCAAGGCCGCAAAAATGTGCCCCAAACTCGTAAAAATGGATTGAATACAAGTACACGCGATCCAGGCGCAACATCACAGGGCTGCCGCCGTGGGAATGCCACGCCTCTACATGGCGGCACACTTATGCGGGTGGTGTTACGTGCGCCATGTTCTTCGTTTGCGCAAGGATAATGTTACATGTAGCAGCTGGGGAAGAGCGGTGTCGCAGCAGTGACGTCCCTACCGTAAATTATAGGTGGCGCGCTGCGCCACCTGAGTTTAGGAATAAGTCGCGCCAAGCAAAATCAGGTGGCGCCGCGCCAGTGCGCCACCGGGTATTTCGAGCTCTGGCGGGTGGTGTTACGTTCGCCATGTTCTTCGTTTGCGCAAGGATAATGTTACATGTAGCAGCTGGGGAAGAGCGGTGTCGCAGCAGTGACGTCCCTACCGTAAATTATAGGTGGCGCGCTGCGCCACCTGAGTTTAGGAATAAGTCGCGCCAAGCAAAATCAGGTGGCGCCGCGCCGCGCCACCGGGTATTTCGAGCTCTGATATGCACTGCAGGGCTCCATATTCATTTTTGGTAAGAGGTGCACTGGGTAAGCTAAAAGTTTAGGGGTACAGGAAAAATTCATGTCCCTTGCAGGGGTCCACAAAAAAAAAGGCCAGGGTCGGCAGTTTTTTCTAGGGTCGGCAGTTTTTTCTAGGGTCAGTCGGGAAACAGGAAACACAACATTTTTTCCCTAGGCCTAACTCCAAAATATTATTTACAGTACACAGCAAAAGTTATAATTATAATATTTTTATTTTTCTGATCCTCAAATCTCAAGAGTTCAATTCAATCTTTATTCAAACAACTCACAGACAATATTCTGTCTGAATTATGTTGTTCTCACAATTACATGGTCTATAGAAGAATGATTGCTGTATCCTGCACCTTTACGTACCTAACCCCATAAAAATATCTAGGTGCACCCACAGTCCAAAAGAGGTGCACAGATCCAATTTTGGGTCGAATATGCACCCCTGCAAGCTGACAATCCGGGAAAGTAATACAGTGAGTCATGACATAAATGTGATAAGTTTACTCACCTTCTTGCTCCACTCTGCTGCCTTCTTGGCGCCCTTGTCGTCGCAGCTGAGTTGGAAAGGTTCGGGGTTTGTCGGCGCCTTCTTCGGAACATCAGGCAGGTTCCCGCGCTCGTGGAGCGTCGTGGGCAAGTTCTGAGCGCGGAAAGAGTTGGCAACCTAGCGGGGAAACATCAGACATACGGTAAGATTGGTACTATAAAATCACCCAATAAATTCAGGTAACGTAAACTACAAGACATCAGTCTAGTCTGACTACACTAGTGGTGGTTACATGGGTAGAGGCCTAAATTTGAACATTCTGGGAGAGGTGCTAGGATATTGGGGAGAGGGGGAGCACCCTTGCTTCATTGCTTGGGAAGAGCCATGGCGTAAGACACCAATTCCTTTACCTTGGCCTCTTCCTGAATGATCTGCTGAATCTTCTCCTCCTTCTTGACCAGCTGTTCCTCCACCCTGTCCTGGAAGGAGAAAGGTGCCAGCTGGGTGACCTTGTGTTCTCGGTTGGGTTTGAAGGGAACTCCGGTGTGAGGCATGGGGCGGGCGTAGATGATTCTTTCCTCTTCTTCCTGTGGTGGAAATGTATTTCAGCATCATTTATGTACAAAATAGATTCAAGAATAGTCTTAGCCTGGATATGGCATTCCAAACAGTGCTCCTAAAATGTGGAAAATGACTGTTAACTAAACAAAATGGTAATAGACAGGACTCCAAATGCTTTTTCTGCACACGGACCAGTGCAGGTTAGGCACAGGTAGACATCAGAAATACCTGCACAGCTCCAGTTTTACCTGCACTAACCTGCAGATGCAGGTGGTATCTCAAGCACTGCTAACAGTTTGTCTAAGATGTGGAAAATGACTGGCAATAGACAATTCAGGGTTTCCCTACCTGCTCCACCTCTGGTTTGACACTGCGGACTCTGTTCTTCAGGGCGAAAGCTGGAGACTCTGGGATGGTGAGAGGAGCCACCTTCTTCTCAGCTAAACCCTGGGACAAAAAAAAAAAACATGCCACCAAATTATGAATACCAACATTTCAAGATTTTCGATGAACCCAACGAATAAAAGCATACAAAGGAGAAACCCAACACTTTGTCAGACAAAAGCATGGTGTCTGCGGTAAATTTACAGAGACTACAACAAAAATTTTCATTGCAATGCAAGGACCTAGCCAGATTCCCTGGAATACAAGAGTCTGAACATACAAACAACTAGAAATGTAACATTTGCAAATCAAATGCATAATGTTTACCTTCACATGGTCTAGCCTAACAAACTACTGCTCTGTTTATTCTTACTAAAACACGTTCACATATATGGTGAGCAGCCTCTCAAACGCTGTCTTGCTACATAATACCAATGGTCCCGGTTATTGACCTTATTTGTTTGGAGAAGAAGAAACAGAGCAAAAACAATATAATAAGGACTTACCACTGGTCCCTCCAGGATTTTAGCAGGAACTGGTCTAGCGTGGAACTCAAACTTCTCTTCACTGTCTGTGGACTTTGCTTCCTCATGTCTCTCCTGTGAATGGAAAGTGTATTCATAAATATAGTTCTATTCTTTAAAAAAACACTGCAACCTCAAAACTCAGCAACTTTGTATTTCGAGCCCTGAAATAAATATGAAGGAAAGACCTAGGCTGGATGAAGTTCGGAACCAATCTGACCAGATTTAGGCCATGCCTCCCTTTCTATACAAATTTAATTTGAGTCAACCAAACACTGCTGACTTCCCCCCGAACACCAACCAACCATGGCCGAACCTCCTGTCCACACCCAAATGTTTTAAACATTCGGCTGACGCAGCCGAACAATAGCCGACCTGGCTGAACACCAGCCGACCACAGCCGACCTTGCTCCCAACCTACTCCTAACCATGGTTGGGGGAGTTCAGGACGCCATATTCGGCTATGTGTGACAGAAACCTAAACAGGGGCTTAACGTGCCTGTATTCTGCGGTCCGTCTCCAGGTCCATGCCGATAGGCTGGGTAACAGGCTTGTGAGGCTTCTTCGGCACCCCGACTCCTGTCTGCTGAAACAGCCGCTGGTCGATCTCCCTGGCCTTGAACTTGTACCTAATAAACAACAACAACAAAAACTTATAAATCGCATGACTGACAAGCCATCTTGTAAGATTGAGAGAGAGAGAGAGAGAGAGAGAGAGAGAGAAATGTTTTATTTATTAAAAACAAAAAGTTGCAGCAAAAATGGCTGAATTGTAGTTTATACAGTGATTTTTTTTAACGTAGCAGCCGTACTAAAGCTACTTGGACTTAAAAATAACTAGTATTGATAGGTTTGGGCAAGCAAAAGTTTGCAATGACTGCACTCCTTCTCTTTTCAAGAAGTGTGTCCCACATAAACTGATAGTTGAGACCTCTCTTTTATATCTACTTTATCATAGAGCTGGAACACTTAATAACAAATACTACCGGTAGTAACTGATGAACTGGAAGGGGAAAACAGTTACTCACTTCTTCATCTCTTCCACCTCCTCCTCTTCGATCTCTGCCGCGCTCTTCACGTGAGCCGAGCGGTTGCGTGCACGCTTGGAGAAGTTTGGGCTCTGGGGATGTGTCAGCTTCATCTTGTGGTCGCCAACGACTGGCCCCGCTGCAAGGGAAACAGAAAAACTATCAGTTTCCGAACAAAGATATGCCTACATCCCATAATAGCGGACCTTTTAAAAGTCAAACATGTACAGGGCTCCAAATACTTTTTTCTGCATACCTGCACTGGTGCACCAGACAAATTTTACCTGCACCACTCAGAATGTAGAAAGTATGGATCACAGTCACACTAAAAACTGTTCAGAAACCACTGCCATTTCTTGAATAGGTGAATACAGCTAATGAAAATCTACATACACCTACATTTGTGTGTAAGCCCAGTACATGGACCAGTACAGGTTAGGTGCAGGTAGACATCAGAAATACCTGCACAGCCCCAATTTTACCTGCACTAAGATGCATTTGCACTCAGTATTTCAAGCCCTGGTGTAAGAAACACAACAGAAAAGCGGTAAAATCTCACCCCTGGTTGCGTTGAGGTCCATCTTTGCTTTGCGGCGGAAACGGTCGGGAGTTTTCTTGTGGAAGTTGATGACCTGCTCCGACACAGAGTGCCACTTGTTGTACCCCGCTGCACTGTCGACTTCGTGCAGTTTCCTCTTCCGTGACTCGTTGGTGAACTTGAAAGGCTTAGGCTTCGTCACCTTGTTACACTTTGCCTGAAATGAGACAGAATATAAAACATTCATTAAGAATTTGAATGCATTGATGCTGCGTTGAACTTGTTTTTTTAAGTCAAGTTTACAACTGTTACGGTGCTTTGTTTGCTTTACAAACTTCTTCCTTTTATCTGGCCACCGAACAGTTTTGATCCAACTTTTGAAAAATCTTATGAAAAAGGAAACCATGCATGCTATCCCTGACCAATATTGGATTTAGTAATCCCATACCGGATCAGTTGAAAAGTTTGATATTGCCAACACTGCAGGATATATCCTGGTACAGTAGTTACAAGCATTTCATCATTACTAAAAGTAATACTATCACCAACAATTGTCGTCAAAAGATTTCCAAGGGTGCAGTGACAAATTCTAAAAGTTTGTAGGCATGTGAAGCAGAACAGCACATTCAGGTTGAAATTTGTGAATTGTAGAATCTTATGGTCCTTACAAAGAGACAATTTATACCAAGAGTTTTTCATATCATACCTAGATTACAATAAGTAAGAGCAGGGTGAAAGGATAGTTTGGACACTGTCAGGGAGCGACAACATCTAAGCAAGCCAAGCTGGACCACCTGTGTTCTACTACCACTCACTGGGGAGGGCGGGTGTGTGCGCAGGCTCTCCTCGAACCGCTTGTTCTTGGAGTCCTGTCTCGTCTCCATGGTGTGGTCCTTGACGCGCTCGTCGGTGTGGAAGTGGAACGCGTGCGGTTTGGTCAGCGGCATGGCTGCACGGGCGGCGTGGTAGCCAGTGGAGGCCTGGGTCTGCTTGTACGACTCCTGAGGGAAACAAAAGGGCATAATCTTAGCACTCAGAGCACAGGTCATTCTACAGCGCTCAAATTTTGGACCATGGTGGAAATAGTTAGCAGTACCTTTGAATTCACAGTTGAATACACAAAGGAAGATAGAATATGTGATTTTCCAAATTTCAATGGCATCTTGTTGCTAGATATACTTCAGAATTAAACATATTCGAAAGAGCAGTTTAAGACATACTTTGGGCTCTGTATTTTTCCGACAAGATCTTTTAAACCTTCTAATTTTACCATTGTTTCTCCATGTACCTTAACATTTTGAAGATAGATTCAGACAAGTTTAATGTTCTAATTCTAATTGTATTTGGACGAGTATAGGGTTCTTCCAATAATACCCACCTCTGATATCTGGAGTTGCCGGCGAGCCTCTTCCCTCATCTGCTCAATCCTTTCCAACTCCAGCTGCTCCGAGGTTTTCTTAACCACGCCGGGACGCTTGTAGGAACGCCTGAAAAAAAAACAAGGAAATCAGAAATGGCAGACTTATTTTGCAACCCTCACAGAACCTTGGGGCAAAGTAAAAACATTAACATTTGAGACTAAATGATATGCTAAAAAACTAAACTAGAACGTATGATGAAAAAGCACACATGTACAGTGAAAACGAGTTGACACAAATGTGCGTGAAAACTCACTTTGCACATTCCGGAGTTTTTGGCATGGTGAGTTTGATCCGTGTTTTGGGGTCGGCCGCTGACTTGGCTTTCTTCACGGGAGGCTCGGCGGACGTGTCTGCGGAACGACGTGTTTTCCCGGACGCGTGTCGGACTCTCGGAGCTGCAGTTGTCGGAGCAGATCGTCTTTCGTTCGCAGTTGTCTTCTGTTTCTTGCTTGCCGGTTCAACTGGAACCTCCTTTGGTGGCTGCTGTTCAGTCTGACAAAGTGCAACGAAAAACATTTGTTTACAATAATTATGCATGTCGAAATAGACATCGAAATGTACGCAGGTGAGGAACTTTACTGGTTGTGTAAGAAGAAAATCTCTATATCCAATAATTATGAAAAAAGGAACGGAAAAAACTTTAATGCCAAGCTATGTAACGTTAATGTTTTCCCTTTGTTATAGCTTCATTCTAAAGTTATATTTTCATTTTTTTGAAAGAAATATGAAGATTCTCCCTTTAAAAAGACCCCTACGCTGGTTGAAAGACAGTGTAGGGGGCTAAATCACAGCGTAGGGGGTCCAAATCACAGCGTTGGGGGCCCCTACGCTCAAATAGCCTAGTGAGAACTATGCTGAACACCTTTATAGTTATACACCAGTTACTGTAAAATTGGGGTGAAGATGAAGCTAATAATAATTTTCCCGGCACTAGTACCTTCACAAAACTCTTCCTGCGGATCGAACGGCGGACTCGTGTAGCCTCCGTCTTTGCTTTCAGTTTCTTGGCGGCGTTGACGGGGGCGTCTGTAACTGCAGTGAACTGCATGGGGGTTTCCTCAGGCGGCATAACGACGACTTCCACTGGTGGTTCTGCCTGCTTCGTTTCTGTCTCAGTTTCCTCAACTGTTTGGTCCACCTTCTCCGGGGCAGGCTCCTCCTGATTTGAAAAAAAATGAAGTGGTCACAAATCAAGACAGAAGTACAAATTGTAACTGAAAGAGGGCTCAGATACAATAAACTACATGGATCATCATTCACGCAGAAATTCATTTGCAATTCCCACAATAAAAATGGTACTTTGGTGTCTCTAAGTTACAGGAAGACAGTGGGTTCCTTCACAGTTGGGAAACGTATACGTTTGTCTAACCCCGAGCACAAAGTTTGAAACATTCCTGTTCTACAACATTGAAAGCTTCAAGCCCTACTGACTTTGGTAAATTATCTTCTATACAAACTATCACTAGTATGATATCAGTAGTAAGTTAGTGCCGTTACTAACAACACAAAAAACAGCTGGACTATAAGAAATTAAAGTAAGTCAAACCTTAACAACAGCCGGGATCTCTGGTTGGTCTTTCTTCTCTTCCTTCTCCACATAAGGGGCGACCTTGACCACAGGGAAGGCGGAAGCAGACAGGGCCGTCTCCTGCATCTTCTGTAGCGTCTCTGTTGCCTTGGTTACAAGGACGGATCCATCCTGCTGAACTTCAGGAGATGGAGGAGAGTCCACAGGTATGTCTTCCTCATTCTCATGGTCATAGTCTGAAGGAGAAGAAAACATCAATAGGATTAACGTTAGATATCATAATGTACATCTTGAAATATCTGCCACAGCATTTTCTAACTTTGAATTTTTGTCGTCATTTCTCCACCATCTGTATCAAACAATTCTAATTTTAAGTACTCTGGAGCAAAATATATGTAGAATCTACATTATTCTGAGTTGATCAAACTTCTTTTCTGTCAGACAACACAAAAGACAACTTGGGAACATTTCATTCATTATTTTACAGTTTTATTACTACATGTATTGTAAGTCAGTGAGTCTCTTCTGTAATTTTGCCATAACTTACTAATCTACTCGTTCACTGTGAAATTTAGTATTTCCTGGTGGATAACGGAAAATTAGCGTCCATAAAACTGAAACACATGACTGCAGATTCAGAATGGTTACCCTGCATCTAACTGGCGGTTTACAAACGAGCGAAAACATGCAGAAATTTGCATCACACAGTAGCACGCGCTGTGGTCTTTTTAAGAAGCGGAAGACCGTTTCGACGAAACCATGCAACAAATACTGCATTGGGAATATAGAGTAATGCTGCATCGAAAGTCTATATCAGGGGTAGCTTTCTAGATAGAATATTTGGTCTGTAAAGATGGTCAACAAGGCGGAGTGCAAAACTAGAGGGTAGTTTCCGCCATTTTTTTTGCACAGGGAGAATCTTTGCTTTGTTACTCGATTTCAGGGCTCGGTGGCTTCAAAAATAAAACCCCGCATTTAAAATGCGGGGTTTTCTTCACAAAACCAGTATTTCAAGGTCAAGGCATCCTTTATAGAAAAATATTCGCACAATGCTCAGAAAACATCGTTTTATATGTCCATGCAGAAAGTCAACAAGTTGCAACAACAGCTCCGAGTTACTCACCAAACCACTCGTCTGCGTTATCGTCCAACGTCTGCGGCTCAGAGAAATCCACAAACTGTGGGCAGTTAAAATCCCATTTCGAACCCCCTTCCACGTCCTGGTTCATTTTGTGTTACAGTTGCACTGTAAGACAAATCTGGCAAGAATTTTAGCGCCAAGCTTTGCAAAACTAGAGAGAAAATTTCAGCGTCCAACTGACCACACCAAAATGGCGTCTAGTATTCAAGCCTGCCTCGCGTAGAATCCGTCCAATCAAAAGCTGCGGTCAAAACGAGGCTGTGCTGTGATTGGTCGATACGATAACGCCTTGGCGGAAACTCCCGAAATTTGACTCGGAATGTTTCGGGAGTTTCCGTAAAAGGCCGAACCTCGTTCGGCGTAAACCGTAATCTGGACGAGACCACGCATTATATAGGGGTGTCCGTAAGGTTGGAAAGGTGAAAGGGCAAAGTTTTGGAAGTTGACAACTCGCTGCACCGGTGTATCTTGCCCCGACGATTTCTCGTAAGTGTTTGAACCCTTAATAATTAGATCGCAACTACCAGAGAGCAAGCGTGCGAAGGTACGTGTAAAAGAAACCAGTTGTTTCTGTGTGTTTGGCTTTGTGCCCGCCTGCAACCAAAGAGGCCAGACATAGAGGGCCATAGAGGGACCCCTACTAACCTCCTTGATCGTTATAAAGTGGTTTCAAGTTCATATCGTAAACAGCATGAGTGATAATTTGAGGGAGGTAAATCATATAACGTTATAGGCATTATCGAAGGACAAGGTCACTGGGCTGGTTGCATGACAGCCATGCCAGCTAGACACACAAATTGGCAGAGAAACCCTTACGGGAAACGGGTCATCAGTCTGTTGGGCCACAGCTGGCATTTATTTGCCCTCGGACTCGGAGGCTCATGCAATCTCCAAGCAGATCTTTTGGTGACTGGGGTGGCTGCAAAGGCAGTATCAAATTGGCCAGGCTGAATTCATTTGCCAACACAGTATAGAATATACGCCGCCTTTGGATTGAGTACTGTCTGGCAAAATTATGGAAACAGCCTGGCCAATTTGTTACTGTCTTTGCAGCCACCAAAACATCTGCTTGAAGACTAGGCTCATGCATATCAAAGCCACCAGAGTCAGTGGGTCAAAGTTGGTGTCACGGCTGTCTGTACTCTGTATCCATAGCCTGAAATTCAGTCTAGTTCAGCTTCGTTTTGGCAGTACTATTTTCTGCATATTTAGTCAAAAGTACTTGATGGCCCTTGATGTGAAATACTTAATCTCCAAGCAGATGTCTGGTGGCAAAAGCGTTACGGTTAGAACTGGCCATCTATTTAGAGTCGATCCTGTCTGAGCGACTGAGGACTCTCTTTCTAGATGGCCAGTTCTAACCATAACGCTGTTGCCGCCAGACATCTGCTTGGAGATTAGAAATACCAGGAATAGTTTGCATAGCAAGAGACGTGACGGATCGTCGCTTCAGTCACTGTCTGCAGTTCCCATCTATTTTACTAGAGGGCGCTGCAGTACCATGGCGTGGTCCAGCCTGGTGCTGATGCTGGCAGCAACACTGGCG
The DNA here is from genome assembly GCA_013266295.2 of Branchiostoma floridae x Branchiostoma japonicum. Lineage (NCBI taxonomy): Eukaryota > Metazoa > Chordata > Leptocardii > Amphioxiformes > Branchiostomatidae > Branchiostoma > Branchiostoma floridae x Branchiostoma japonicum. The sequence continues at coordinate 2,609,289 of CM023829.1, read as the reverse complement.
AGAGGGGCCGGTACAGACGGCGCGAGAAGAAGAATACTGGTCTTTGGCGGGAATGGCTTCATAGGCGCAGCAACGGTAGAGAAACTTATACTATCAAGAAAGTTCATCTGAGTTCGTAACAAGTTAGTTACATGTTTAAAGTTAAAACTTTTGTTCCCACTCAAGGATTGTTTTCACCTAGAGCTTTCGACCAGTCACTAGTGCACTCTGGTTTTCTTCAAAAGACTGATACCATTGACAAAGTGTTGACGTCACACTTCAGAGAAGCCACGTGACAAGTCTCACTGGGTCAGTCTATTGAAGAAGACCAGAGTGACTGGTCAAAATCGCTAGGTGACTAAAATCCTTGTGTTGGAACAAGTTTTAACTTAAACAGGTAGAGAAACTTAGGATATTGGGATTTTCTTACACACAACCAGAGATTCTCTCACCTTGCTTACGTTTCGATGACTATCACCTTCCTCAGAGCTTCTGACTGGAGTTCTGCTTCTCGCCGCAAGGGGAGAGAATCTCCGTTTGTGTGTAAGAAAATTCAAGCCTCTACCAGGCTTCGGCAGGCGGCTGGAAAGAGTAGAAATTGGCCAAAATAGAGAGATAACATGCCAGGGGAGTTTGGCCGCGAGAGAGAACATTTTGCCTGACGTGTTATCTCTCTATTTTGGCCAATTTCTACTCTTTCCAGCCGCCTCCCGAAGCCTGGTAGAGGCTATAAGAAACTCCCAATATCCTATGTTCTACCAACCTGATGAAACTATATTTTCGGAAGGTAGAGAAACTGATACAGCAGGGAAGGAACGACGTGACCATAGTGAGCCGAGGAAACTGGTACTGGGACTCGGCCACCAGAGTGAAGCCGCACGTCAGGCAGGTGGTGTGCGACAGGCAGAAGGGTGTGGGCACCTGCCGAGACTTGATGTCGCTGGTCAGGCAGCCTGGGGCGTGGTTCGACGCCGTCATTGACTTCAGCTGCTACAGCGGGGCGCAGATGAGACAAGGTGGTACTCTTCTTCCTCTACTTCTTCTTCTTCACTCTCTCTCTCTCTCACTCATTCTTTCTCCATTAAGAATGGTTATGAACCATTCATGAGGCAAGGTAGCACTCTTCCTCTTCTACTCCTTCTCTCTCTCTCTCTCTCTCTCTCACTCATTCTCTTTCTCTATGAACAGTAAAAATGGTTGTAAAAGATTTCCCTCGCTCAAACCGTTCATGAAATACCTTCATTCTATTTCACCCTTTTTCTCCAATTGGCTAACTGTGACTGTGTAGCCTCCTCCACAGTCTTGTGCTGCGGCGTTAATTTTTGGGACCCTCCGTGGCAAAACTCGCGCCGCTCCCCCAAAAATTTAACGCCACCGCCGCATAAGTTTGCGAAGGAGGCTAAATTGTGTAGGTTGAAATGCTCAGTGTTAGGAGTAAGAGAAATGTGTGTCGCAGGTTTAGGGCTGCTAGGCGGTAAGACGGGTCTGTACGTGTAAAAATGAAAGTGATCTCGATCCAGTGTTAGCTCACTGAAGAGCTAATCTCCCACTGGTCGTGACAGAGAAGACAGACGCTATGTACAGTATTTACAGGTTCATTGTACCAGGGAAATTCCCCTAGCTTGTTTCGACAAGTACAATGAACAGTGGACCACGGCTTAACGTCCCGTCCTTAGGACTGCGACCCTTTACAGTAGCAGTAGTGTGTACATCAGTACCCAGTCCGTGAGTTAGAGACTGAGTGTTGTCATGACTACCGCAGGTTTAGGGTTGCTAGGCGGTAAGACGGGTCTGTACGTGTACATCAGTACCGACTCCGTGTACGAAGTCTGCACCAAGGACCACACCGGACCCACCCTGGAGACGGACGATCAGCGGCCGAGAGACTCAGCCGAACAGTTCAGACTCAACCGGTTGGACGACTACGGCAACAGGTAACACGAATGCAAAACTCTCCAATTATGCACCTACACCTTCTGCACGAAAATTGGCCCTCTTTCTGTCACATGACGTCAGAAGTGGGTCAAAGGTAACCAGAAGTCGACATCGCCTCCCGTCCCTCACGCAGCTATTGTGTTTTTATAAAAGTACAGACGTTCTTTCACACTCCTGTTAAACACACTCTCCAAATGTTCACTTCGACCTTCTCAAGGAAGACTGACCCACTTACATCTGTCACGTGACCGCGAAATGTGACGTCAGAAGTGGGTCAAAGGTAACCAGAAGTCGACATCGCCCCCCGTTCCTCATGACTGTGATCCTGTTACATAGAGGAACTTTCATTCTAACATACATGTAGTTGTTGTTTACATACAAAGAATGAAATCAATCAATCAATCGTCGACCAGATCTAGAGGGCTTCACGTCTGAAGCATAGCGGCTGTAGACAGTAGTTTCCAGAGACTTCTGTTTGAATGAAATGCTTTAAAAAAATCATTATGAATCACCAGACATGCATAAATGATGTTTCCACTTCTCTAAACGCTGAAATAAAATAAAATTCCTTCAGAAAGTTAGAAGCGGAGGAGGTGCTGCGAGCGACCAGGGGTTTCCCATGGGTGTTTCTGCGCATCCCTGACGTAGTTGGGTCACGTGACGGGACTCGGAGATGGTGGCTGTATCAGCTGTGGCTCCGCCTACACGACATCGTACCCGTCCACTTACCCCCGAAGTTAGTACAAATCTTGTGCATTGGTCGGCTTTATTTTATAACATGCATGTAGAATGTTTCTATGTCCTTTTTAGTGGATGATGTGCAGTCTACCAGACCCCTTTGCAGTCCGGATAAATAGTCGAAATCGGCCTAAAAAGGGGTATAATTGGTCAGGGAGTTAGCCGGCCATAGAAGGACAAACTTGCTTGCACGGAATTGGTCCTACTATTGCCGGCTAACTTCCCTTGCCAATTATACTCATGTTAGGCCGATGTCGACTATTTAGTCAGTCTGCAAAGGAGTCTAGATGATGTTACTTAAAAGTCAAAGTCTTCACCCACATCACATGGTGTATCGGGCGGGGCCCATCCCACTTTCACTAGACCTTGGGCCACACAGCCGTGCAAGCACGGATACTGTGTACTTAATTAATGTTTTGTCGACTAATATCAATTGCTTTTTCGTAGGATATATTGTTGTCACATATTTGGGTTAGGATTTGATACAGATGCTACTGAATTCTAAATTCAGTTTGTTTTACTTCGTTTCTGAAGAGTTGCCAATCTGGACATCAGTCTTGTCCAAGTTGAGGACGTCGCCGCCGCCATCTTGGATGTCCTTGACGGTGGGGTCACAGTTCACAACCAGGCCTTCAACTTGGCCTTCAGGGAGACCTTGACCGTGAGGAAGGTTCTCAGAGACATGGGACGGCAGCTGGGAATACTCAACGTGAACTTCAACCACAACCCTGACAGGGAAATGTAAATTTTACTTTCTTAAGATTTTCCTTTCGTTGTCAAGTTTTAGAACAAACTCCTTGGTTTGATGTTGACGTTACACGTACACCACATAGGTAATTAAATAAAAACATAAATGTTTTTCTTATTTCATTTCTTGAAACTAGAATGAAGAAACTCATTACCCTCTTTGGCTCGAACGATGATGATGTATCCCCATGTCTGTGCTGTGAGATAAATTTTATCTGTATTTTTTTCGAACTGATTACTGTAAAATCTCATGGCGGACAGATCCTTGTGGAGTACGGTGGTGCAGCAACTTACTCCGCCCGGCAGGGACGACGGATGATGATGATGATGAAAATCTCATTGGTTATCTCACCATTTTTCTTTAGAACCAGGTGCTAAATTTTATCTGAATTTTTTTCGAACTGGTTTCTGTAAAATTTTCCTCTACATTTTACCAGGTACCTGTACCCTACTGTGTGGAAGGGTCCGTTGTCCATCGCCAAGGCAGAGGAAGTCTTACGGTGGGCTCCCATGAGCTGGGAGGAAGCGGTGAAGTCCAACTGTCGGTTCTACGAGTCGGTCATGACTTCTTCTGACAAGTTCGTTGAAGAGAAGAGTAAACTGCTACAGACGTTTTACTCGACGTTCGCGCTGGACCTGACCAAGTCACGCGCCATAGCCAACAGGTTGAAAACGGCTTACGGGATAAACCTGCAGGATTTCGTCCCCTGGTACAGAAATCTAGAAGAGCTTTGAAGGGACTATAATCTCCAAGCTGATCTTTCGGAGCACGTCGGCAGAACGTACTGCACCTGCGCGAAACCCGTAATATGTATTGTGCATAACACTTTGGCAGAACGTCTCATATAAAGTTGTATTAGAGCATATAAGGTTGACAGCCTGTCTGTAGTTTTCCGATGTTGTATAGGAAAAGATATCGTCTGCAACAGGCAAAATTTTGATGCAACGTTGATTAAACATCCAACGAAATACGTGAAAAATCAGGGTTTTGCTCAGGCGCAGTACGTTCTGCCAACGTGCTATCTTTCGGTGGCTGTAATACAGTATCAAATTGGCACTACGGTATCAAATTTGCCAGGCAGTATCCAATACGCCACCCACACTTCCTTGGGTAAATGGTAACTTGGGTGGCCAAGTTGATCGTCCCCTGCCCCGAAGGAATCTGCTTGGAGATTATCAAGGGACCGAGTGTTCTGTCTCGGGTTCGTTGCAATTATGTGCATTGCCGTTAGATGGCGCTTCGAGCTTCATACAGATCTTTGGCTTGACTTGAAATGTATGGCAGCATACATGTATGCGTGGAGAAAATAATTATCAGCAATATGTCTTTCAGACAGTTTTATATTCAGGAGAAATAATGCTACAGACTTACGTTTGTCTTCCAGACCTAAAGAGAAGTGAAACGTTAACAGCTGCCGCAACTGTGTATACAAAATCACGTGTTTTCTGTTACTCAAATATCATGTTTATTACCACTATCATGTCAAATCCTTAAGATTTTTTACTAAGAATAAATCGGACAACTCAGCAATGTCCCGGTTGTCGCAGTAATTTGTTTTCTTGTTGAGCCGTGGTGAATACTAGTATCTATTTAAAAAACCCGACTTATTAGTAATTTCCATGAGGGCATGTTGGCCCTGCAAACAGTCTGGCACCCAGGCTAGCATATTGGCCCTGGAGCTGAGGAGCTGGCCTGTGTAGACTCTGCAAACAGTCTGGCATCAAGGCTAGAATGTTGGCCCTGCAGCCGAGGAGCTGGCCTGTGGAGGCCCTGCCTAGAAACAGTCTTGCATATACAGGCTAGCATGTTGGCTCTGGAGCCGAGGAACTGGCCTGTGGAGGCCTTGGAAACAGTCTGGCACCCAGTCTAATATTAAACCCCCTAGTGTACGAGCACACTCTAATCGCCGTAGAGATCGTGGAGCCACGACGGTGTCTGTTCTCCAGGCTACTGGTTGACTAGAATTGATGGAACGTCGGCTCCTCGTGGGGGGAATATTTTATCGACCCGCCCTAATGACTGATCCCCGGGCCCACATCTTTCCTCTCATTTCCCTTTATCCCATTCATGAACACACCTCGGGCCGCTCTTATTCATCTCAGAAAGACGTCAATACGTGATAGACTCGAACCTCAGACTTTTAGGGTTTTCCGTTCCTCTTAAAATTGACTGCATTCATGAATAAACCTCGGGCTGCCCAAGTTCATCTTTGCAGGGCTTCATCATCATCATCACTCATCCTCCGAAGAGGTGGAGCATACAAAGTTTGATCGCCAGAACTGCTTGTCCTTCATAGCTGAGACAAGTTCCAGGCCCTCCAAGCCTGTTTCAATTTCTATAAGTTTCTTAGCCGTAGAGATCGTGGAGCCACGACGGTGCAGGGCTTCAATATATTATAAACTCGAACACCAGACTTTTAGGCTTTCCTGTTCCTCTTAAAATTGACTGCATTCATGAATAAACTTTGGGCTGCTCTCATTCATACTTCAGTAGGGCTTCAATACATCATAGGCTCGAACCTCAGACTTCAAGTTAGGCTTTTTTTCATTCCTCTTGGAATCGGGGTGAGAGCTAGGATAGCACCTGTCCTTTCACCCCATGTGTGGAGAATTTTAATAAACAAATAGTAAACAGTTCGATTTTTCTAGCTGTGTTATAAAAAGTGATCTCTTCTTTGTAGATCACTTCACTAGAAATAAAAAAATAGCCTCTACCAGGCTTGAGGGTGCGGATGGAAATAGTAGAAATTGGCCAAATAGAGAGACAACACGCCGAGGGAGTTAGTCAGCCAGTTTACAGTTTCTGTTTACAGTTTCTGTAAGCTGGCTGACTAACTCCCTCGGCGTGTTATCTCTCTATTTGGCCAATTTCTACTATTTCCAGCCGCACCCTCAAGCCTGGTAGAGGCTAATCAAAAAAGACTTCGCCCCTCTAAATCTCCAAGTAGATGTTGAAGACAAAGTCGTAACGTTTTATACTATAGTATACATGTAGCTCCCGTCTTAGGTACAAACGGTCTTCCGTGGTTTGTAACAAGATCGGGGAGCAGAAAACGTTAAGATTTTTCATTCCAACATCTGCTTGGAAATCAGTTTTGCGTCTGCGTCCTTGGCGATATCATGAGGTCATCAAGGTGGCGCGAGTGAGTCATTTATCCCGGGTCCCCTGGGAGGATGACAGCACCACACAGGCTTCCGTACTCTCCAAGCAGAGGTTCAGGCTTCGGCTTATTTTTGACGTGTTTTAAGGCATTTTTATCGTGCTTTCTTTTTTGTACTGGTATCTTTTTTTTACACCAACCAAACCTTCGGGTAGCAAATGGATTATACTCTACCAATTTGATGCTGTCTTGCCAATTCAATGATACTGTCTTGCAGCCACCGAAAGATCTGCTTGGAGATTCGATTTAATCATCCCAGCACAAATTGCACCGATTGATCGACTACTCAGTTCCGAATAGCTCCAATAGCAGCGCTCACTTCAAATTTGGAGAAAAGATCTGTTCTAATTTCGGAGATAGACATTTCAACTTGTCACTAGGTGAAAAAAATTATTTGAAAAGCCATGCTTCCCTCATATCGTAGTGTTTTTATTTTTATTCCTGTGTATACAGTTTAAAAAATATTTGAAGCTATTTTTTGTTATTAGACTTTAGAGATTTCAATGATGAGTGTATATATTGTTGAAGGGTCCGAAGAAGTGTAGCGGTCCTGCGCGGTGCATTATGGGACGTGGCAATGGCGTCTGCTATCTGCCGAAGTCCGTCCCTGTGTAACCTGGCCCTGCTGGACGTCCAAGTCACCGGCATCGAGGAGACCCAAACCGCCGGAAAAATACAGTATGCCTTCTGCCTGGACTTACAATGGTCGGACTATAGGAGGGACGTGGTGTGGCGGAATTATTACGAGTTTGTGGAGCTGCACAACGCGTTGCTCAGCGTGTTCAAGGAGTACACCAAGCCGCGACCGGGCAGGCAGAATCTACCCGCTATACCAGGTACGTGTACTGCTCTCTATATATATATGTAGGAAATAATTCTTATTCAGTACAGAGTAGTAGCTAGACAGTAGAATTTCGCTGAGTTGGGTTGTTGGGGTGGAAGAGAGAGAGTGAGAGAGGGGGAGCAGTGCTCAGTTAGGGGGATTCTTGCGATAGCTGGCATACCGGCGACCGGCTGCTAGTAGAAACGGGGTCGCGTTGGGGGAAGTCGAACATCCTTCCCGCCTTTAGCAGACGACGCCCGGCTCGAAAAAGGGAGCTGGCGGCCAGAAAAACACGTCTGTCTTCTCAGATGTGGTGTCCGAAGGGCTGGGGTTGTGGACTTGTTTTGTTCTAAGTTGTGTGTTCGAATGCCAAGCTTTGGCGGAATTCCGAAGAAACGACCTTTGCACCTATAACGTGCGATTGAAAGATCAGTGACCAGAGTGGCACAGGCTGAGTCATAAAAACCGGCCGGGCTAAATCTGTACGGTCCCTTCACGGAGCCGCACGCCACGTCGGTCAATAGAAACGTCAATCAAATCTGTAGACACGCCGTAGTAAAATAGCGCACAACCGTGCCTTTTTGCAGGCCAATCACGCTCCGTTTCCCAGTGGGTCTGAATTTTATTAAACTCCGCTTCGGAAAGACTTCAAGAGGCGAGCTGTTTTCTCTGGTGCGTTGTGCCCTGGCCAGCGCACACGTAAGTTTAATTTGCGGGTCAAAAGTCAGTTATCAAGGCCGTCTAAGCTTTCAAAACACGACAGGGCGGGTAAAAATAACCATGTGCATCGCTCTCCCAGTGGGAAGTCACCGGAGGGATGGGGACAGCGATAACTCTGGTGTCCTGGTTAAACTAAAGGCACCCAAGGCGATTTCAGGGCAGCAAAACTGGATTTTCAAAGTCAACTTGCAGGTCATTTTTTTATGTAGTAAGTTGTATCAACCCTCTACCAGACTAACTACGCTGGCCATAATAGGGAGAATATTTGCCAGGGGAGTTTGGCCGCCTTGAGGTTTGGCTGGCTGCGCTGGGGGAAACAAACCCTCCCGCGGGCTGACTCTACTGGCCAGCTATTCCCTTCTTTTGACGAATTCCACGATCCGTACCCCCGTAGGAAGGCCTGGTGGAGGCTAAGCGATCGGTATCCGGAGGGATAGGGGACAGCGATATCTCTGGTGTCCGAAATTGAGACGGATTCGGACTGTCCGTATTTGGTTTTCGCGACTCGACAGGAATTTTGGACCGCCAGACCAGAAGCTGCTGAGTAAATGTTAACGTTACGGTAAATTAAGAAGCTTATGCACGATCCCCACTGACAGGGCGGGGCACGTCCCGAAATGATGGACCGTGTCTTGTATCTATTTCCCTCAGATCAAATATTAGTGAGGACGTCTATTAAACCAGCACAGTGGGTCGCCATTATAGTACCGTAGGGGGTACTGAAAAAATAATCAGGTGTATGAAAGTGTTTTCAAATAGTCGTGCGTCTGCTATGCTTGACTGGGCTGCGCAAGAGTTATCGTGGTTTTCCTCTAAATCTATATATACTACATCTGTTGATCATAAAAAATACCCGTAAAACACGCGGAACCAGTTGACTATGCTAAGAAGACCCCACGCAACTAAATACAAATGTTTAGAAGTTTTATCTTAGTTCAGACACATATTTCTCTTATCTCTGACGTCTGGGTCACTCGAACGAATGGCTTTGACCTTGGGCAAGGTCAAGTGCAAGTTGGGGAGGGGGGCATACCCCGGACATTTGATATAGGAACATTTATTGTAGCTCTTTTCTATACCATTGAAACGTCGTAGATTTAAAGTGTCAAAGTTTAGAAACTACTGTATTACAACACCTTTTGTATAGTCTAGGTTTAAAGGGGGGCAAAACTAAATTTTTTTTAGTCCACTGCAGTATAATAAATATACCACAAAGTACAATTCTTACTTGTTTTACATTAGTCCATGACAGATTAGCGTTGTTACACCATTTCAAACTCGCACCTTTAATCTAATTTAATCACTGAGGTCTCACGTCCTTTGACCCTTGTGACGTCAGGCCGCAGGATACTTAGTGCTGTGAGATGCGTGGTGGCTGCGGCCTGACGTCACAAGGGTCAAAGGACGTGAGACCTCAGTGATTAAATTAGATTAAAGGTGCGAGTTTGAAATGGTGTAACAACGCTAATCTGTCATGGACTAATGTAAAACAAGTAAGAATTGTACTTTGTGGTATATTTATTATACTGCAGTGGACTGAAAAAAATTTAGTTTTGCCCCCCTTTAAGGTTCATTTCTTATAAGAACAAAACAAGACGAGAACACGTTCTGTATATTGTCTTAAGGAACGTACAGAGTCGACTTGTATCCGAGAAGGTCAGGTAAGGAGTTATAATCAATGTCAGATACACGGACTTGTTTATTGAATGAAAGAAACATAATATACAACATTGACATTACAGTAGTGCATACGTGCTTCTGAAATACGTAGGCTTGATGTAAAATACAGATACCTAGATACTCCAATAGCTTTCATACACATACACAATACATATACAGAGCTATTCTTCCTGGAGTTTTTAAAAGAACAAATATAATACAAATACATTATAGATTAAAATACAACTATATACAAGATAGGGATTGTTCATTTTACCCTACCCTGGGTTATGATCAGTAATGGTCAGTCCCTTGCAAGGATAGTGTGGGTGTTTCACCGTGAGAAAACGATGGAGTCGAAATTCTCAGTCAGGTTTATCCATCAGTAAAGATTTCTCTCATGTAGTGGGTGTTTGATGTAGTATACATACAAGTGTGTGTGTGGGGGGGGGTTGTTGATTTCCTGATCTAGTGTCCCAGTCTTTTCTGTTATCTGCCTTTTCCAGGCGTCGAATTTTTGGGGTTAATATATTTTTCTGCCTGGCTCGAAAAATGCGTAAATTGAATCTGATTGGCAATAAGAATGAAACCAGCTACCCGAAAACCAATTCTTATCACATTTGAGGATATGATAAACTAGTTTTGGACACGCAATTTGTGAGCTAAACCGCGTGAAAGGTTGGTGTGTTACTTTAGCTCGGTCCTTGGATCAACGTTAGAAAAGCATGTAGTATTCTAGAAAGGAAATGTGCTCCTATTTCAACTGTAACACTAGTAGGGTGCCAATACAAACTCCCCACAGGCTGTTTTCCCCACACCGAAAGCGTATTTTGAGGTCAGTGTAAAATACCGTCAGTGTTAGCCTCGGTGTTATCCTTGTTAGGATACATCCGATCCGATACATATATAGCTTGGGTGCCAGACTTTCCAGCAGGGCCAGTATACAGGCTAGCTCCTCGGCTCCAGGGACAACATGTCCCCAAGGAAATTTTACCATAGACCCCCTAGGATAGACCTTGAGCACCGAAAAGATGACAATAAAGGTATCTGATATAGTTACAACGATACAAGAAAGATTGTCACACTTTTGACCAATTGCTGGCTGCTGACGTCACATGCATCTTAGGTCACGTGCTCTAAAGTCTAAGTGACTGATCATTCGAACCTGACGAAGGCTGCAATAAGTACTCTCCAAGCAGAGGTTTAGGCTTTGGTTTATTTTGGCGTGTTTTTAGGCTTTTTAATCTGGCTTTCTTTTTTTTTGTACTGTTTTCTTGGGTGGCGTATTGGATACTGTCTGGCAAATGGATACTGCCTGGCCAATTTGATACTGTCTTTGCAGCCACCAAAAGATCTGCTTCAATGAAGATTAGCAATAAGGGCAACCCCGAAAACTCTTCAAGACTTCTTTGCTGCGTTGGAACGCAGTTTAGCTGTTTGCTTTGACACCAGAAACTGGTAACACTGGATATATAAAAATGTGCCATTGGCGACACGAAAACAGCAAATTTGTCAGGAACTGTCTGACTTTCGTGATTGAGTGTATTTCCCCGCCAACACAGCGCAGCTAGGCCGTGTACGGGTCACGCGGTATCCTGTATTATGTCACATTTACGAGCCGATATTGAATCAGACGTACGGCGGGCTGTCGGGCAGGGCACGTTCCCACATCAGCCTTGTCAAACTTCATCAAAAAACCATCATATCATGTTCCCTTACTGCATACTTATGAACACAGTAAGTTATTCCGTGTTTGGGGCAGCGTATATCACTTATGTGGATGACATCGTTCAAGCGTAATTTGTGCGAGAGCGCGGGAAAAACATCTAAAGCCGCTGTATGTAACTTTAGGACGATCCAAAAAAGAACATGAATTTTCTAGTCATTTCTTTACATAGTAAGTTGCAAATAAGTGCCATTCAGGAAGTGGGGGTGCCAAAATATGACGCCTTATACGAGTGTGTTGCAAAGTTGGAAACACAGCTGTCAGCCATGTTTGTTTACATTCTGGTAGCTTGTGGTGGCACCACAAACTAAGTGCGCCTCGTGTGGGCTGTTTTAGCGCCAACCATAAATGTCATAAATGTGAGATAATTGCACAAATATGTTGAAAAATGGGCGTAAATTACAATCACATGAAGATTTTTTTTACATGTAATTGAAATTTTTCAATTTTGGTTCAAAAATGTTACATAATGTCCCTTTAAAAACGTCAAAAATCTAGAAACTGCGAACCAAATAACCGTTGGACTTCCGCCAAAACGTTATGTGTCATCGGGCAGTGTCAACTCCGGGTCATCTGCACATCCTGACTGCCGTTTGGACGGAAGTGCAGAAATCCTGTGCCAATTGTAGCCGAGATGTTGTAGCTATTAAGGACAGACATAAATTTAAGAGCAGTGTCAACCGCCATCTCAGTGGTATCGGACAGCGCCCTTGTGACAGCTGCTAAGCTGAGACTGACAATGCATAGATAAAAAAAAAAAAAAAAAAAAAAAAAAAAAACATCACGACTTCTCTACGATATCTTTAACTCCAGGCACGTAAAGGAAAATGATGACCCTTGCCACAACACAAAGCTTAGGACGGTCATCATTTAATCTCCAAGCAGATCCTACGGTGGCAAGACAGTATCCATTGGCCAGAGGAGTGTCCATCAGCCACCGGTGACTAATGGTTACAGGGTACCGGGTGGCCAATGGACACTCCTCTGGCCAATGGATACTGTCTTGCCACCGTAGGATCTGCTTGGAGATTAAATGATGACCGTCCTAAAAAGCTTTGCGTTGTGGTAAGGACCCGGTCACAATCGGCCTACGATTATCGTACGATCGCAAACTGAAGGAAGGCGTTCCTGGGATAGTCGTGCACATGTCGTGCAAAACTTGTATTTTTTTACGCAAAAGATTGACTTGTAGAAGTTGTACTTGTCTCAGATCCAGATCCTTGAAAACGGTTGGTTTTGTCACAGCCTACTTAAAAATCACACGTCGCCAAAATTGTACAAAAGCTAACAGCGAATGTGGCCGCGATTAATAAACTTTCCTTTGGTTAGAATGAATGAATACTGCCTGCCTGGTTTGTGCTTGATTGATCATTCTAAGGGGTACTGGACTTCATTGTTTACGTATCTCATTCCTCACACACGTGCCGAAGCTTTACTATCAGTGCTCCAATCAACACGGGGCAGCGATCCATCGACGGGGTTACAAGCATGCACCAATCAACACGGGCCAGCGATTCATCGACGGGGTTACAAGCATGCACCAATCAACACGCGGGGCAGCGATTCATCGACGGGGCCAGCACCAATCAACACGGGGCAGCGATCCATCGACGGGGTTACAAGCATGCACCAATCAACACGAGGCAGCGATCCATCGACGGGGTTACAAGCATGCACCAATCAACACGGGGCAGCGATCCATCGACGGGGTTACATGCAAGCATGCACCAATCAACACGGGGCAGCGATCCATCGACGGGGTTACAAGCATGCACCAATCAACACGAGACAGCGATTCATCGACGGGGTTACAAGCGGCACCAATCAACACAGGACAGCGATTCATCGACGGGGTTACAAGCAGGGACAAGAAATCGTTGTCCACTATCGGTCCCAACAGGCGACTACACTTTGGCCTGTCTGTCCTGTCATTGGATCGATGAAATCACAGCATCTAACCGATGAATGGAAACAGTGGTGAACTTGTTTCTAACGAAATCTAAACAGATGAATGCAATACACGTGTCATTTTGCGCCAATTTCGTATCGATGAACATGGGAGAAATCAGCGATAGTCCCAGAATGAGGCCTTATGGAACCCCCATTCAGTGTTATGCTGAGGTCACATTTCCAAACCGGGGCCCGGTCGGGCAGTCTTATGGAACGAAAAGTAAGATATAAAAGACAAAGAAAGTATGGATGGTTTGGTCTCACTTTTGGAATGAAGTATACAGAAATGCAATGTCGCTGACGGAAAACGGTTGCTTGTTTTGTATCGTAGGCTGGTTCTAGCTACATGTATTTATGGATGGTACCCCCCAAAATAAAGAGACGCCTCACGTAGCTTGTTTCTGGCTCTATTTCAAACGCTTCAAGTATGAAATGATGACGAAATTGTGCTAAGAAATGGCAGTAAATTTCAATTTCAGGCAGACGTCCTCATCCAGAATATCTTTCGTTTTGCCGTCCTGAAATTGCATTGGATGTCGTTTATATAATCCACACCAGACGTGATAGAGAATACACGTCCAATATTTACAGACACTTCTCCAAGACGTAACCGATCCAAGCTGTTGGCGAGGGGTAATGTCAGTAATGGGTGTTGTCAGTTTTAGGTCACCCGGCCTGGAAAACACAGGCGACCTGATCCATTGGGACGAGGATGGTCTTTTCTGCGAAATTATAAGGATAGTGCTCCGATCAGTCCATGGGGGTTGGGTGGTCAGTCTTTCCCGTGTTGTTGGTAGAACACCGTCAGGACAGGACAACGCAAAATGTGCTTAGCAAGACAACACAACATGTCAATCTATACCTCTGTTCTCTTGATTTATGTACCTTTTATTTTGTATATTCTAATCATGTCTTATAAGCCCACACGGGCTGAACGAATAAAGTGCAAGACACGTTAATAAAACTTCATTACTTCATTTATTCATTCACATAGGGAAAATCAGCAGTGGTCCCAGAATGTGGCCTTGTGGAACCCCCAATAGGTGTTCTCAAATAGTGCAGAACGAGGCGACACAAATAAGTTGCAATTTAATAAAGAGTGCATGCCAAGTTTAACACAGCTCAGCTTTTGTATCATACCTCCTCGTAGGTCTACATGCTTTACCTCGACCAGTGCAGGTTTTTATCTGTAAACTGTAGCCGGTTCCCGAGAGAGTTTATCTGTTTTATCTCCGCGTCAGTTCTGAGACGAAAGATCGATGTGCGAGATGGCTCCTCACGTGCACTACAGAACATTTCAATCGCTTTTATTGATTTTACAATCGTCCGGATCGTGACTGATGGTTTTCGCCTCTTTTATGGGGTTCGATGGGGAGGAGTGATGTCTATGCTACCCTGAAAACAACGGAGTTATATTATAGCGTGTGAAAAAAAACGTACTATTATGATTAATGACGTCATCTTACGTCATCGTCGCGTGTTTGCACTCACGTGACTCTGACGTAAGAATTGTCCGCCATGCTGGATGGTTAAACCTGGAAGTTGCCGGTTAAATTTGAATGTTTATATGTTGATGACGTATTTATGACATCATCATTCATGCAAATTTATATGTCTGAATCACTATTAAATTTATATGTCGACGCCACGTTCAACATCCTATAGGAATTTAAGAAAGTTAAATACAAGTGTTAGAAACGTTGGAAGTTTTGAGCGAGGAGCAGAAGTCTTCAGTATTGATTGGCAAACCCTCGGCGCCGTTTTCGTGGAACTACAAACTTAAAATGGAAAAGAAATTGGCAATTTTCCATAAAATGTCTCTACTTCATCAAATAGCGCCTCGAGGTCGACTTCTGACCCAATTAGGCCTGTACAGACGTCATCGGACAATCAGATGTGATCCTGTGTCACAGCAGATCGCACAAATGAGTTCTGGATCTGATTAAGATTAGGGAGTGACCCAATTACGGGTCTATCGTTAACGTAATTGCTTTCTGATAGATTGGTCTAGCCTCCACCAGGCCTTCCTACGGGGGTACGGACCGTAGAATTCGGTAAAAAGGGAAGAATTGGCCAGGAGAGTCAGTCCGCGGGAAGGGTAAATGAACTATACGGTGGCTAAACTCCCCTGGCCAATTAGTCTCCCTATTTGGGTAAATTTTACTGTTTTTGAACCCGCGTTGTTAATCTGGTGGCGACTAGATAGGCCAGAGGAAGTTGAATTCTGTCTTTGCTAGATCAAAAAAACGTACAGCTTACTTTTAGAATACCGGTACCGTGCACATTTGCATTTAGTGTTATTCTAGTATTTAAACCCACCCTAATAAAAGTTTTAGGTCAGAATGGCTATATAGGAGAGAGCTTGCATTGCGTTTTCCGCAATGGTTGATCTGACCACGCCATCATCAATTGATCTCACGGAAAGCGAAAATCTAGTTCCCCCATACATACCCTCAAGTATTTATTGAAGAAGCTGAGAAACCAGCGTGGCTATGAAGGGGTTTATGGGCTCAATGTAACCCAAATATTGGTCTCCGTGGAGATATTTCTTTTGCAACTAAATGCTTGACTCGCCATAAAAGCTGGCCTTTCAACTTGCCCCAATTTGTGGGCAGAGTTTTTACACACGTTGTCTCACTGGAGGAGCCTGGACTATTTATATTTCGATCAGGAGTTTAACAAACCATTTCCAGTTATATGGAACTCTGACGAAATGCTCAGAGATTTGTATTTCATGTGGCGTTTATCTACATCTAAGAGACCCGTGTGTTCATGGTCGGGAGAAGCTGAATTTTAATGGCCCAAAAAAATCAGGTTCTGAATCAACTTCAAACTGCTTATATTTTGTCCCCAACAGTTGAAGAAAGTCCTTTTCTTCCTAGCTAGTTGTTACAGCTTTTCCATATATCAATGCAGTGGTTTGATAAAATGTTTAAAATTCAGTGTTTGGGTTACAAACCACTTTGGTATCTTTGTTTGTTTGTTTGTTTGTTTGTTTGCACAATGAAATATAAACAGTATAAGTAGAGAGCCTACAGGGCTTGAACAAGATCCTCCTCCTTCCAAACTTACTTAACGAATGATGATTATGAAATTAATATAATATGTTGACTTCATGACTCCTATTGTAGCATTTGGGGCTATCATAGGATGCCTAGGCCTGGGTTTTGTTCGCCCTGTCGCTTGGTGTGGCCTAAAGACTACTAGAATGTATATCTATCAGACTCCGTCCGGTCCTTGTCCCAGCCTGGCAGCTAGAGAGTTTACAGTGAACTGTATCTGTATCTGTATAACACACCAGTTTCGCAGGCACGCGGCGCGGCGGCAGCTGGCTACATTACACCGAACGACCTGTTACACCTAACCTTTGAACGTCTAACTCTAGACATTGTTTAAAACTATCTAGTGACGATGCCCCTACTGTACTTGGTGGCAGCGAGTTCCACTCTACGATTGTTCTAGGGAAAAATGAGTTTTTGAACACCTCAATCCTTGGTTGATAGCTCTGGTACTTGAAGGCATGACTATTTCTTGTTCTTTTCTGGGCTGGTATTAGGTACTTGGTAGTTGGTACATCCACCAGTTTATTACCTTCGCCAAGAAGGTTATGTTTTCAGTAGCGTTTGTCTGTTTGTTTGTCTGTCTGTCTGTGTACAGCATAACTCAAGAAGCTATGGATGGATTGTCATGAAACTTGGTAGGTGGGTAGGTCTTCATGAGACCTAGAAATGATTAGATTTTGGGCCCCCTGGCGGCTTTCGTTGGTACTGCAGCTGAACTTCCTGTTTTGATATCTCATGATCTGGACATGCTGGGGTCACAAATTTTGCATGGAAGATAGCTCTTGGGCTAGGGAAGAAGTGACATGAGTTTGGGCCCCCTAGCGGTTTGTCCTGGAACTGCAGGATCGTTTGTTGAAAAATCTTCTAAGGAGGATAACTCAAGAAACAGTCGACGGATTGTCGTGATTTTTGGTATGTAGGTAGCGAAGTGATGCTTGACATGACTAAATCACAATTATGCAAATCAGGATCTAATTTGCATAATTAATGAGGAAATTCTATAAATCTGCTTTGTTCGATAATAGGGCTATGAAACACTTGTGACATATGTAATTGAGAACGAGGGGATTATTAGCATATATCAATTATGTAAATAAGCACCTAATTTGCATAATCTATGGGAAATTGCTATAATGTCATAATGGTAACTACTGGGAAATCAATACTTGCTGCATTTGGAAGGTTAGGGTGAAGGTGAACCTCATTTAACATAATTTATTCAAGTCATGACCTTATTTGCATAATTTATGAGGATATGTTAGAATAGCGTTCTTTCTTAAGATAAGACTGTCATTGGGTGGAGAATATGATCAACAGATATGACTCATGCAAATGAGGCTCTTATTTGCGAAATCAAATGTATTGTAAAAATGTATAATTTGTCCACCAGAAGGGTTAACATGATTTGGCGAAGGTATGAGGTCGTGGAACTCTTGTTAGTCATTTTGTACATCATGCATAGTCTGGACATTTTTCGCCTGTCATCCAGTGACGCCCACTGTAGGTTTCTTTTCATGTCTGTGACACTGGCACCCCTTTACAGACTGTTCGGATCACACGGCTGATAGGAAAGTGCCCCCCCCCCGTGTGACCGGCGCTGCGCTGAGACGTAAAAACAGACGTGACCTTCCGGGCAACCGGAAAGGAAGGTCGTGACCTTGACCCCAGGACCATTCCATTTGGGTAATGGGTGGAATTTTTAGAATAACTATAAGGCAGCTGTTGGGAGAGGAAACAATTGGTTCATTGTGAATCATAATCGGAATGAGAACTTGTGAAAAACGTTTGAAATAGATAAAATGAAAAGTTATATAACTATACTTTTAAAAAATAATGGTGCTTCTCCACTTTTTATCGCTTTCTCTCCCCTTCTGTTTCACAAAAAAATCCTCAGAAGTGAGATACTAATTTTGATCAAACTGCTATACCCTTTCGGGTTAAATTTTCTCTGAGAAATCTTGTATAATGTCTTGTAAAAACGTCTCAAATAGAAGGTCCTTGAAGATAATCTCCAAGCAGATCCTACAGTGGCGGGACAGTATCCATTGGCCGCCAGAGGAGTGTCCATTAGCCTGGGCAGCTGAGGACTCTCCCTAGATGGCCAGCTCCAACCGTAACGCTTTTGCCGCCAGACATCTGCTTGGAGATTGCTTGAAGAGACGTCCTTGTGGTTTCTGGTGAATGGGAATGTTTTGTCTCCACAGACCAGTGTGTAGTAGAACACCAGAAGAACCCGATGAATGATGTGATTACCACGTGGGCCAAGTCAAACAACCGGACAAGGCCACAAGCCGCTTCCGGAACCTGAACCCTAAAGTACCATCATTGTCTCCCAGCGGCCGTTTTTCTTCTCTGCCCTGGTCTTTTGATCTGGAGCGAACGTAGTCCAGTTCTAAAGTCAAGTACTGCAGATGAATATGAACCAAAAGGAAGAACGTGTGTGTGGCTTGTTTCAACATATTTGAAAATGAAAAAGAATATTGTCTGGCAAAGATTATGGTTAAAGATTTGAATTCATCATATAAGACGATACAGTGTGCTCTATTTGGGTTTTTCTTCATGTAGAACGAATGGAGCCATGCATTCTTAACAATGTACACTTGATGAGGTAATAAGAAACGTTTACAACTTCAATTAAAAGAAACAAGGAAAAGATTTGAATAAGAACTAAGAGAACATATAGACTTCAAAACTTCAACTTAAAAAACAATAGTCAATAGTCTAAAGTCGCCCGTGACTTTAAGTGTTTGAATTATGAATAAAAATTGAATTGAAATTGAAAATTTAATAGATTATTAGATGTATAGATATAAATGAACAAATCATGTTTTGTTTTGGTTTAGTCATAGAACGTGCCTTTATTGTTCCTATGTCTCCTGTCGAGGCTCCTATGCCTACCAGCACCCTGTGTTATACGTGCTCTCAGGGAGAGGAAACCAGTCTGTACTCTGACCCCCCCCCCCCCCCACGTCTGAAACATTCAGCGCACGGGCCTGTTCACTTCACATCGGTCACAAGACTAAGAACTGACAGTGAAGAATCTCAAGAATTTAAAACGAATAGATCTTAGCTGTAGGCTACAGTAGTAGACCATAGTAGGACGCATTCATCTCGCTCATGTCCTTGTTTGATTCTTCTCTTGTTAATGGCGGCACTGATATAAGTTCGATATAACTTGAGTGCGTCGTCATCCTGCTTCTGTTTTATTTTTAGTAGAAAAACTCATTCATCATGTAAATTGATGGGTGAGTTTTTTTATTAAAACAGAAATAAACAAATACAGACAAGATGGCGACGACATTTTTGTTCATTAAGTCCTAAAGAAACAAAAATGTCATTGTGTCATGTTAGATATTTAAGAAAAAGTCGGACTGAAAATAGACAAATCTTACATACCTTATAGTGTGACTCAGATAATGCTATAGCTAGGTTGTAATAGAGACGCCCATTACATTTGCGTAGTTTGTTTTATAGCCAGTGCTCCACATCTAATGATCATTGATTTTCCATTTTTAACACATTGCCCATCGCCAACCCTGTAACCCTGTGAAAGAATGTTGAGTCACAAGACAGGGTACCCTGGTAGCCAGACTCGTTTTCCGGGCCGCAAGAACCCTTCGCCCGCTGGTCTAAGTTACCGCTACGGGGGAGTCTAGCCCGGGGGGAGTTTGGCTTGCCCTTGCAGGGCCGATACACTCCTGTCCGCGGGCGAAGGGGTTAGCGGCCCGTAAACGTAACGTGGCTGGCACCCAGGGTAAAGACATGGATGACTAACACTGCACTGGTTCAGAGCGGTATGATATCGCCAGAATATGATAGTGCTTTTACGTTCTGGTTTAACTCTTGTCCTGCTATACATTCTGATTCTGTGCATTGCATGCTCCCTGTGCTGGGGATTTCAGACCCTCGTAGAATAGGGGGTACTGCTTTTGTTTTCCTAGTCTACAATGTTACTAAGAAGGATTACATACATGAGGAAAAATATCGAGCCTCCCTAACATATGTTGGCCACAGCACTTGGGATGTGAGTCTGCTTCCCAACATATGGTTTATTATTTTAGTAATTAGGATGTTAAGTTTTATTCTATACCTCTATTTTGTACTATGTTCAATAGTTGTTGCAAAACATTGTATCATGTACGATTGTTCTTCTGTTATGCCCTAGCCAAAACAAGCCCTGTGTACTCCGATCGCCATGTCCTACACTCAATTACCGCCCATTCCTGCCGATCTTCTGCTCATTAAAGAGCGGACAAAGACTCGGTTTGTTGCCTGTCTTAGCTCGTTTCTGTCTTAAAGGCGTCAAGTTCACTGGGGGGTGTCTTAAGGAGGTGTGGGGGATATCAATTACCGGCGCTGGCAGCGATCCACTGCTATCTGTTGTCAGATGGGAGAACAGGTTCAATGTCAGGTTCAACTAGGCTCGGGGACGGTCCGGTAGTGGTTGTAGGCGTGGAGTGTCAATGTCAGGTTCAACTAGGCTTGGGGACGGTTCGGTAGTGGTTGTAGGGGAGGAGAGTCAATGTCAGGTTCAACTAGGCTCGGGGACGGTTCGGTAGTGGTTGTAGGGGAGGAGTGTAAAACAAGCTACGTGAGGAGTCCATTTATTTTTTGGTGCCACCAACAAATAGCTAGAACAAGCCTACGGTACAAAGCAAGCAACTGTTTTCCGCCAGCGACATCGCATTTGTGCCTCACAGATATCAGTATGCTATGAGTTAACATTAAGGCTGCGTCAACTTACTACATTAAAAAATGACCAGAAAATCGACTTTGAAAATCCAGTTTTACTTCGGCCCTGAAATCGCTCTGGGTGCCTTTAAAACCAGCTTCTATTACATCTTAATGTTACATAAGCCACACCCCGGTAGTTCCGGCCCCACAAGATTTTCATCCCTCAGGGGGAGCAAAAAAATTCCGAGGTCACCGATAAAAGTAAGGTCAGCGCTTAAGTGAAAGTGGCAACAAAGAAATAAGTGCTTAGGTCCACAGGGTGGGTCTCTCAGAGATAGCCTCGCTTAAATTACAGTTTAACGTGGGGTTTGGAAAGAGAGATATTGGTAGCCACAGGATAGCCTCCACCAGGCTTCAGAGGAGGCTGGAAAGAGTAGAAATTGGCCAAGTAGACAGATAACATGTCAGGTGAGTTGGTCCACTATAGGAGTACAGTTCTGAGCGGCAAACTGCACTCCTTTAGCATAACTCCCCTGGCATGTTATCTGTCTACTCTTTCCAGCCGCCTCTGAAGCCTGGTAGAAGCTGGTAGACTCTCCTAATGGGTCTGTGCCCGAGGCTATAGGTCACTGAACCTTCTAGAAATTTTTCCCAGTTTCTCCATTCTTAATGGCTACAAAAGTCTCTCGGGGTTTGGTTTGGTTTGGTTTTATGAGGATCTCCACTAGTGTGTTAATTCACACTATTCTTCCTGGAGTCTCCTGGAGTCCTGGTGAGGTACTCATTTACACCTGAGTGAAGTGAGGAAAGTCATGTAAAGTGCCTTTCCCAAGGGCACAAGATCGGTGACATGGGTGGGGATCGAACTCGGGACCTCTTGGGCCAGAGAACGCACTACCGCTGCGCCACCTGACCGGCCTGGTAGAGGCTCGTAGACTCTCCTAATGGGTCTGTGCCCGGGGCTATATATGTGTCCATTTCATGCCCGGAGTAGCATAGTGGCCTGGCGGTCAGTAACCCCACTTCCCGGCCAGAAGCTCGGCTGTTTTTGTTCACCCGTAACAGGGGTGCCTAAATCAGTAGTAAATGTACTTAGCATTTTTAGTTACCAAATACAGTGCAATTTTATTAGTATAAGCTTAGCTAGCAGTTTTACAAAAATTGTATTTTATGTATGTACTAAAAATAACAATTCAACGGGTACAATTAGCAAAGATATCTGTAGATTGTTTGGGGAGGGATAAAAACCCTGCGATTCGCAAAGAAGAATGTTGACCGTATAATGTCAGGGACACTAGCTGTCCGTGAAAATAACGCCATGTATCAGACGCAACCATAAGTGCCGCATTGGCCTTGAAGATTTGCAGTCTATTCATCCTACGCCTAAATAAATTTCTCACTAGAAATCCTAGTATATTAGCAGTTTCAAAACAACGCTCTTCAAGCCCAGACCACATATATTATTATTATTATTATTACTATGGTATGACCAGGGTTTGAGTATAATGTCAGTGACACTAGCTGTCCCTGAAAGTAAAGCCATGGATCACACGCAACAGTAAGTGCCGCATTGGCCTTGAAGATTTGCTATCTATTAATCTTACGCCTAGATTTCTACCTAGAACGTCTAGGATATCATAAGTTTCAAAACAACGCTCTTCAAACCCAGACCACACATCATGTCCAAACATGGCACGACTCTTTCTGCTTTTATGTCTCCAATCAGAGAGATCTTGAGGAAGTGGAAAGTCGTCTATATATGTGGGTGTTGTGGGTGTCGGCTTGGCCGCGAAACAGGAGAAGTCAGGAAGTACCAAAAGCGGACAGTTCGCACTGGGACTGAACCCGACACTGTACTTCCTGTCTGTCTATAGTGGCCCTATACGGAGTTAGATATGTGCCTTCTTGGTTTAAAGGGACTAAGTGTTAAATCCAATACACGTTTTTGTCGACTGTTGTTCTGAAAAAGCTGAGACAAAAAAGTACGGCACAGCAGATCAAGAAAACAATTCTCTTATCCATTTCTGAGTTATTGATGGAAGCTGAAATTTTACATATATAATTATGTTTACCTTCGCAGAATGAAAACATATTGTTTTTGTTCTGTTTCTTCTTCTCCAAACAAATAAGGTCAATGACCTGGACCAGCCGGCTGTCACTGGTAACTGGTGCTGCAGCAGACACCCTGTGGTGTTGGATTACATTATGTAGCAAGTGGCAGGACAGAGTTGGAGGGGCTGGTCACCATATATACTTATGGGTCTGTTCGAGTAAGAATGAATAGAATAAACAGAGCATAATGATAGCACAATATAAACAGAGCAGTAGTTTTTTAGGCTAGACTATGTGAAGGTAAATATTATTCATTTGCTTTGCAAATGTACATATCAATATATAATAATTGTTATATTCATGTATGAACAGTTTCTCGTTGAACAGGTGTTCAGGTAGAGTAAAGTGAGATAGTGACATCAGTTGAAAGACTGCCCCAGGTGTCCGTCAAGCCTTGTCATCTGCCAGTAACCCACATGATTTAATCTTACCTCTCGACTTTACGGCTTTCCTAATCCCACCTTGCGATAGCGTGAACACTTTACGGGTGCAAATTTCCGGAGGCTGACCTTAATTCAGTCTCAAGTAGGCCATAAACCAGTATTATATGGTTCTGCAGCGGTCTACGATATAAATCCACATGTATTAAGATGCTGCCGTCTTGACTGTGTCGCTTAAGCGATGCAGTCAAAGGTCTGATAAATCATTTCAATATATACGTATTTACCGCCGAACGAATAGCACACATGTAAACACACATTCAACGCGAAACACATTGATGTGTTCAACTCCAAGGGTCGCAGTCCTGAGGACGGGATGTTAAGCTGTGGTCCACTGTTCATTGTGCTTGTTGATAAGAATTTCCCCGTACAATGAACCTGTAGAAACTGTACATAGTGTCTGTCTCCTCTGTCACGACCAGTGGGAGATTAGATCTTCAGTGAGCTAAAACTAGATCGAGATCAGTTTCACTTTCCAAAAATCTGTAACTCATTAGTCAAACAGGTACTTTTTGGGGGGATCGGGTTGAAATGGATACGTTTGAATATCCAGGGAGCCAGGTGGGTTATAAGTCAGTATTTAAGCTGAGTGTAGAGAAGACAGAGATAGACATCGGTGGTTATCAGTCAGAAAACACTTGTTTCCGCACCGCCTGGGGATTCAGGAAATCAACTTCCTGCATGAGGGCTTTACTTTATAATTAAGGGCAGCTTTCGGTACGCCTCTTAAGGGAGACATTTCTTTCCAGGTCAAATTACTAAAACAATACTATACAGTACTAACACACTTTCAAACACAGCTACTCTAACAGTTTCTGTAATTCCACTCAAATGGAGCAAAGCTGGACACAAATACGAGAAGGTCTTCACACAGTCTTCACAAGGTTCTGTCTTCATCTCTTTCATCACTGTTTCATTCAGTCGACAGTGGTAACAGAATTCAACTGGCAAGAAGTTGATGTTAGACAACCAGGTGATAAGATACGCCAAAACAGTTACTCAAGCAACTGGATATGATTTTGGAAACGGTCAGACATTTCAGGTAGCATCCACTACCTTTCGTCAGTGACTCTAAGAGACTGCAGGAGAATTGCAGCCTTGCAGGTTTATAAGAACAAACTATTAATTGATATGGAAATACGTGAAGACAAATTTTGCGAAAGTCCAAAAGGAAACAAAAGTTAGACAAGTCAAGACAAGGATAATGCAAATTGGGAGGAAGCTCCTGTTGCGCCAAAAACAGTTACTCAAGCAACTGGATATGATTTTGGAAACGGTCAAAATCATATCCAGTTGCTTGTTTTTGGCGTATCTTATCACCTGGATGTCTAACCTTCACCGACGTAAGCTCCTGTTGTTTCAAAACAGGAGCTTAAGTGTTGTATCTAACGGTAAAATGTCTTGACTCGAGTTTAAGACTAGAACGTCCGCCTGTAGTTTGTAGTCCCGTCCCAATCGATACCTCATTTTGACCCTGATCCATCATGTAGCCGTTCGGGACCGACAGAACCGTTCCGTGATTTGTATCTTTTCTCCTGTCGACATGTGATCCATCTTGTGGGTACGACGGGACGGGAGATACGGTACAACATGGACATGTGTGGAATGGCTGAATATGGTAGCCGGTGTAGTGTTTCTTTTTTTTTAATTCCAACATTTCATGACAAGACATGGTGACGGCAAACTCAACATATTTCATGCCGCCACCAACGCAGAGGACAAATACAGGACAGGGCAATGCTCATTTTTACCTGAGTTAAGTGAGAAAGTGAGGAAAGTCGTGTAAAGTGCCTTTTCCAAGGGCACATGCTCTGTGGCATGGCAGGACTCGAACCCGGGACCTCTTGGTTCTGAGTCGAGCACCGATAAAAACGCCTAAAACACGTCAAAAATAAGCTGAAACCTAAACCTCTGCTTGGAGAGTATATCTAGACTACTTCACCACACAGAGAGTGATAACTGTACGTCTGTATTCACCTAAACTCTTCCTAGCCTACTTCACCCATAAGTTGTCTGTAACGCGTACGGTAACATCAATCTTAAATATGGTCTCCCCTTCAATGATTAGCTTTGGGAACTCGGGCATTATTACTTCTCAAAGAACGGCTGTGCGGACTCCCATAGCGGCTGCCCAGGGAGGGGTTCATTTGAAGTTGGAAGCCAGTGCTATAGCTCCCCGGGCAGCTGTAACGTTACTCTTAATAATAAGACTCTTTCTTGGCCGATACTCCAAGTCTGCTTCTCATTTCATACCGGTACTGTTTTTACTGCACATCGGCACTTATCAGGGAAAACCCTGTGGGTAGAGGGGTATGTGTGGGGGTGTTGCTGGCGCATGCTGAATCTAGAAATTACCCACTTCAACGATAAGGCCACATTGCCTTAATTTTGTGGATGACATCCTCTGGAGACCCCAAAACTAATGCGAGAGGGTGAAAAAAAAAAGAAAACCTGTTTTCAATCAGCGACACCGCATTTTTGCCTCACAGATATCAGTATGCATTGGGATAGTGATTCAACTTACTACATTAAAAAAAAGATTTAAAAAATCGACTTTGAAAATCCAGTTTTACTGCCCTGAAATCGATGTGGGTGCCTGTTAGGTACGGTGTAGTTGCCACTCGTCCTACACGTAACAAGTGTACAATGATAAACTTCAGACGTTGGTTGATGCCAGCACGTCGGCAGAACGTACTGCACCTGCGCGAAACCCGTAATGTATTGTGCATAGCACTTGGGCAGAACGTCTCATATAAGGTTGTATTAGAGCATACAAGGTTGACAGCCTGTCTGTAGTTTTCAGATGTTGTATAGGAAAAGACATCGTCTGCAACAGGCAAAATTTTGATGCAACGTTGACCAAACATCCAACGAAAAACGTGAAAAATCGGGGTTTTGCGCAGGCGCAGTACATTCTGCCGACGTGCTATTGATACCATCCTAATAAAGCGTACTTATATGGAAGCCCAATCCATCAATGGGCGCCTGCCCATTTAAAGCCCACCGTCTGCGATCGCAAACTCCGACTGCAGGACGACCTTGTACCACACATGACGGATAGGTAGTGGTGGTTTAACTGTCTAACTGACTGGCTGCATTATGGCCATATGGGATATAGAATTCGTATTCTGGATCGAATGTAGAATTGACGACCACTGTATAATTGTGCGCTAGTTATATAACCTTCAGAGATAACATTGACTAAATTGGCTGAACACAATGTCCCTGCCAGTTTCACTCCCAGAACTTTTCTATCCCGTTTACGGCTGCTTTTAACGATATGAAAGCCAGGCTGTGTCTGGTAGAGATAGTGGTAGTTGTTTCTGGTACTACTTAGAGGTGGCGCAGTGTGCTGTTTTCTGTCGTTCGCGCACTTTCATCTCTAATCATTAGAACCTTGCTTGTTGAAGAGTCCACTGTGGCAAAATCGGTCTATAAAACGTTTGAAAAACAGACTTAAGGATACTGATAATATACACAAGTACTTCACAAGGCAAAGCAGCCTTAGAGTAATCCCACTATCTAACAAACTATATTTGTTACATGCCTGAATGTTTAAGGGTTAGGATCAGGCACGGTTCTGGATAGTCTCCGTGTAAGAACATAGATTTGCTCCAGGCACGGTTCTGGGGATACGCGTGGACTAGGCCACACCAAGTAATATTTATGGATGACGTCCTCTAGAGACCCTAAATCTAATGCGAGAGCGCGGAAAAAAACAAGAAGGGCCGAAAAAACAAGATGCCTAGATTTGAAATATTATAAGGGACGACAAATGTTAGGACACAAATTGAATGAGAGAACACAGTGTAACAACCAACAAGTCTTTTATTTGTCATGAAAATAGCAATAAATTAGTGGAACAGCAGTTGTCGTCCTGTTCTGTTTTTTTTTTCCTTTCATCCCATCTTCCCTTTATCTTGCGATTTGCAGCACCTTCGTGACTCTTTGGTCATAGTTATAGGAAGCGGAATTTCTTGGGTTTTTTTCTGGGAATAGGCCAAAATCAATGCGCGCGCGGACGTCATCCATAAATATTACTTGGTGTGGCCCTATCCAGAACTGTGCCTAAGCATGGTTCTAGATACAACAACAGGATTCTTGTCACGTGCCACACCGATTTAACGCGTCCCTGACTTTCCTCCCCGCCCCCACAACACTGCCACACGCCGCTATAATAACCGCCATGTTACCGGAAAGAAATTACAGCTACAAGCGTTACCGGCGATCAGACAACTGCGTTATCACCGGCCGCGAGAGGCCCGACAACTCTACCGGGGGATTTTTACACAGTTGCCCCTCTTGTGGGAATGGTTGGGTGTTTGGCCAAGAACCCATAGGTCCAGGGTTCGAATCCTCTAACATGCTACGTATTGTGCTCTTGGGAAAAGCACTTTAAACGACTTTCATCACTTCACTCAGGTGATAAAGCAGGTGAAAATGAGTACTTAGGGACATCCTGTGTTTGGGCCGGGGAGAGCCACACTTTGCGCACATTAAAGAACCCACCACACCTTTCGAAAAAGAGTAAGGGCATGTCCCGGTGTGCGATGGTCCAAATACTACTATCTGGAAGTTGTTTATTCACTACAAATCACCCGGATGGAGGCATAGCGAAGCCGCATTGCACTAGCAGCTACTTGAAAAAGCACCATGCTTCACTCTGTTGAGGATTTTTTTTATTATTAAATATTACATATAAATACAAAGAAAAACCTTGTGGCAAGCCCCCCTAATACAAATATAATAATACATACGTAAAGTGTAACAGGTTACAAAGAAAGTTGGTCTCGAATATGATCGACTGAAAATAATGTGTTACAGAAATAAGGCTTGTTATTCGAAGATACGCTTTTAAAGATATCATATTTTGCATATAATAAACATTGATTCAAGTGTCTATTCTTTTCCTGCTTTTCAATTTACCATACATCTGTTGAGGATGACAAAAGAGGAAAGTGCCCCTCTTTCGCGGTGAACCCTAGCGATCCCTGGAACGACAGGGGACCACCTTCCTGTCACTTCGTGCCTTTATATCGGACTTTAACGACTCGTTCCTTTTTGTTCTCACTTGAAGACTTGCGGTTGAAATTGAAGGCGTATCGGTAATAAAAATCGACCCATGGTTTCCGAATGGGACGGTCAAATTGCATTTTACGCTGGGAACGAGAACATTGGGTAGCACGTTTTATTTTGGGGCAAAGTTGGAATTTGGGTATAAGA
Organism: Branchiostoma floridae x Branchiostoma japonicum; assembly: GCA_013266295.2. Lineage (NCBI taxonomy): Eukaryota > Metazoa > Chordata > Leptocardii > Amphioxiformes > Branchiostomatidae > Branchiostoma > Branchiostoma floridae x Branchiostoma japonicum. The sequence continues at coordinate 2,580,340 of CM023829.1, read as the reverse complement.
AAGTGTACACAATTCTTAATTAAAGCCTCACAATTTTCCTATAACATTTTTGTTGTCTAGTGCTAGTTTCTTTAAATTCGGGGGGTATATATCTTATCTGTTAGTCTTAAAAAGCCTGTAACATAGTTTTTTTCGAGAGAGAAAACCAAAATGAACAATGGGGGAAAGCAGCTTTCGTGTGCCCAATCCATCGCCTACGAACCGAGGCTATTTCTATAAATTGTTACTTTATTATTGGAATTGCAACAGAACAATACAATGTGGCCCCAAGGCAGCTGACTAGCTGATAGCGTGACCATATATTAATACATATCAAACCCAACCAAATTAGTACCACGTATGTTGTATCACGTAGTCTCTTATACCATTGTATCTTCTTTCTCATGTTGTTTGTTGTTACTCGTTTGTACTTGCAATTAGCCCTCGGGCATGTGTTTGCAATAAACTTCTCATTAAAACAACGAGAGCAGCTTTCGTGTGGCCAATCCCACGCCTGCGAACCGAGGCTATTTCTATAAATTGTTACATGCGCTCTCCTGCACAAAACAAGACGGAGTGCCGCTTGTGGAACCCTGACTGTGAAGGATGTGATCTCAGCGGTGATTTCTCCCGCTTCTGCCGGGGACTCGGTACGGTCTGCCCGGCCGGGTGGAACCGGTCGATACCTGCACGATGTAAGATTTACAAGCAATGATCAGGGTGACTTATTATGTTCACCTTCGCAGAAGGAAACATATTGTTTTTGCTCAGTTTCTGTTTACCCTCGCAGAAGAAAACATATTGTTTTTGCTCAGTTTTTTCTTCTTCTCCAATGACTTGGACCAGACGGCTGCCACTACGCTAACTAGTGCTGTAGCAAGACACCCTGTGGTGTTGGGTGACATTATGTAGCAAGTGGCAGGACAAAGTTGGAGAGGCTGGTCACCATATATATGAATGTGTTTGAATATCAATATGAACACCAGCCGACCTGGCCGAACACCTACTCCTAACCATGGTTGGGGGGAGTTTGGCAATGTTCGGGAGGCCATATTTGGTTATGTGTGACAGGGGCTAAATGGATCCCCATTGCCAGCTAGGAATATCAGAGGAAGTGGTTGGATTGTTGTATTATTGGTAGACCTAACCAAAAATCGATGGCGGAAGTGGAAGTGGTGATGAGATTTCTTGAGAGCTTTCTAAAATATACGTTACCCTTGAGTGAAAATCAAATTGGAGTCAGGGAGACAGCGATGTCATGGGATCTTTGCTGCCGCTGGAGGGATACCGGATAAATCACTTGACTTTATTTTGCGTTTGTGTACTTTTCATCTCATCTATGCATTAGTCTAGTTGTACGACCGTTGGGGCACTACAAATGATCTGGCAACCAGTTTTCTCCATCCTTCTCGGTTTTCTGTTCCTCTTAATGTCATGCTGGTCCATTCTCTGATGTTATCCTCCCTTCTTTCCTGTTGACTACCCCCCTTTCTTCGTCCCTGTACTGTTCCTTGCACGATGACTGCGACACGTGGCCATACCACTTCAGTTTCCGTTTCTTTAGTCTGAAGCATTGAAATCACAATTACACCTCTTCGTAGCTCTTCCACGATGAAACCACATCAAGTACTACATAAAACCACATTTTTGATGAATTCCAATCAACCAAACCCAAAGATAGCAGTAGCGGTATCGCTGTCAGGCCAGCATCAAAGACTAAAGAATGGATACATGACCATACGCGGCTTAGTGCTTCATCCCTTGATCTTCCTCTTCAAAATCCTTTAATCATAAGATAAATAAAGGCCAGAGTCACCGCGCCAAGTGGCCTAGTCTGTCCACTGATCCTGCACTCACTAGCTAACCCTGTTTAGTCTAGAAACATCCTTGAAAGTTACAATAATGTTTATTACCTTCGCCAGAAGGTTATGTTTTAGGTAGCGTTTGTGTGTGTGATGACGGTCCATCGTACATTAAAAAGTGACAAAGTGACATGAATCGAAGTTGAAAAATTCGGACTGAGACTCCAATCTGGATCTCTACCGGTAGAATCGCCGATTCTCTACCCTGACATATGTGTATGTGTGTTTGTGTTTGTGTGTGCGTGTGCGTGTGCGTGTGTGTGTGTGTGTGTGTGTGTGTGTGTGTGTGTGTATGTATGTATGTATGTGGTTTAGTACGATATCTCAAGAAGCTTTAGATGGATTGTCATGAAAGTTGGTAGGTGGGTGGGTAGGTCTTGATGAGACCTCGAAATGATTAGATTTTGGGTCCGCTGGCAGCTTGTATTATGATATTATAGGTTATGTTTCACGTGTGCTTTGAAGTTAATTCGAACTATTACGAAGCAAGTTTAAACTGTTTCAACACAAAGAAATTGGACTTATCCAAATTTTCCACTGTACAACTCCAGTCTTTGTCAAGGAATGAGAAATCCACCGCCTCTTTGACGTCATGTTAATTCGAGCTATTGTTTTTTTTCCTTCCCACAGCTCGGCAATTCTTTAGAAGAAACGACAGAAAGTTAGCAGAGAGTAGGAGACCGCAGATTCAACAATATGTACAGCAATTAATTAGGTTACCCCAGAAGGTGAGTTTGTTTCTTCATCAGGAAACTTCATTAGTTAATACAAATATGTGCAAAATTAAACGAAACGAAATGAAACGAATGGCTAACCATCCATCAAATGAAATGAAACTCATCTTACTCTACAACTGCGGCAACATAAATACAAGAAAATGTTAAAATTCAACATAGGTGATGACGGTCCATCGTACAAAGTGACATGAATCGAAGTTGAAAAATTCGGACTGAGACTCCAATCTGGATCTCTACCGGTAGAATCGCCTATTATCTACCCTGACATATATCGATACAGAAGATAATTGTCCATAATGCGGCTGCATTTGCCATGCCTGATAGCATGTTGATGCATGTTGCGGTGCGTCAGTGTGGGATATGTGTAGAGCTACCGTGGGCGGGATGACGGATGGTTTAACATGGAGTCGTCTGTAACTTTCCCCAAAGTATGGGTTATAATCTCCCACAGTAGCGGAAGCAGGGATGACATAGGAAGGAACAGTGCTGTCAATATAGATCAAACTCTGAATGGCTCATTTCAAAGCGTCAAAAGTCGTACTGTGGTATATGTTGTATCTATAACCGTGTTTTATCCAGAACCAAGTCGGATGAACGCTACGGTCACAGTCACCAAGCTTGATCTTGTTATCCTGTCGGTGACCCAGGCAATCCCTAAGGGGACCCATGGGTCACGTTTGGCCCAGAGGAGACCCATGGGTCACATGTGGGTCAGGGGTGTGGGTCAGGGGTGGACTGCCGCACGTGGGAGTGGAATGTGGCGGGAGCCTGGCTGCTGCAGACCTGTCACGTTAGCACAGGGACGTCGTGGTAAACACGCTGCCATGGCATAGATAAGCTCAGGTCAAGCCACTTCACGGCCTAACTGAGTGTTTGTGTATACATACGTCAGGGTAGAGACTCCGATCTGGTAGAATCGGCGGTTCTACCGGTAGAGTACTCTCCAAGCAGAGGTTCAGGCTTCGGCGTATTTTTGACTTGTTTTTATGCGGTTTTATCGGGCTTTCTTTTCTTGTACTCGTAATTTTTTTACGCAAATTGAAATGGTAACTTGTCTTCAAGGCTAACTTCGGACAGCGATCAAGTCATTACACGATAATCGACCGGGTCATTATGCAAATATTGTTCCGGTCATTATTTGATTATTGACCAGGTCAATATTTAGATACTGGCATACATCTGTTCGCATGTCCTCCTTTTAAACACACACGCATGAAGTCTAGAACGTAAACAACTCTCAATTCAGTCGACAACGACTTCAAAACACCTCGTAATTCTCTCGATAAGTGTGGCTCTGGCCGCGTAAAGTTACATTATATAAATGTGAGACAGATTTCATTATCCAGAATATTTTTTTGTTTTTTGTTTTGCCGCCCTAAAATTGCTAACCTACGCTGGCTGTAAGATCAAGAACTAACCCAAAATGTTCCACCATCGAAGCATGTGTCGTGAATATCTGACATAAACATCTTGTACAGCATCTAATCGAAACGTAACAAGTTGTGCCCATAAAGGATCGACCACTGTACAACCGATCAGCCGTTGTGGGAAAGGACGCCATGGCCACTTCACATACATAGTTTTCCATGGCTTTCATCCCAATCCGGGAGATATGGCAAGCACGTTGCCACTTCTGTTCTGGACGGCTTCCAACTCGATACGTAATGCGGATATTTCAATGACACATTGCGGAATGGCAAGGATAAACCACTTTAATGTCTCAATACACGACCGCCCTGGTGTCTAATGTCCCGAAAAACATCCGTCTTCGGGTTACAAAGCCCCCCACACTTAAAGATTTAGGTGAAGACTGCTGAACCCAGGCAAGATTAGAGGCACCCAAAGCGATTTCAGGGCAGTAAGACTCGGTTTTCAATGTAGTAAGTTGAATCAACCTGTCCTATCCCAAGGCATACTGATACATGAATCAGTGAGGCAAAATGTGATGTCGCTGAGGGAAACGGTTGGCCTGTTTTGTATCGTAGGCTGGTTCTAGCTACTTTTTGGTGGTACCAAAAAATAATCCCTAGGGACTCCACACGTAGCTTTGTTTTGGGGCTATTTCAAACGCTTCATTGAAGTATGAAACGATGACGAAAATGTGCCAAGAATTGGCAGTAAATGTCAGAATCAGACAGATTTCCTTATCCAGAATAGTTTTTATATTGCCGCCCTGAAATTGCATTGGATGCCTTTAAAAGATGTGGTTATTGGCATTCCTGGTGAGATATGTGCACACAGGGGAAGCAATGGGCCACAGTGGTTAGCGCAATTGACGCTGACCCTTCTGACCCCGTTCGATCTCTGCTTGTCAAAGACCCACTGCAATCGCCTCCGGTCCAATTTTACCCCAACTACCATACGGAGAGGGCTAGTCTGGATGCCAGGCTGTTCCCAGGGCCAATACACAGGCCAGCCCCAAGTTAGACCCCTAACTGAGGGGATCTGTGGTAAAATTTCGTTGGGTACATGTTGGCCCTGGAGCCGAGGAGCTAGCCTTTATACTGTCCCTGATAACAGTCTGGCACCCAGGCTAGCAGAGGGCTAGTCTGGCACCGAAGACTTGCTGTTGTGGACGCTACCTGTGTTGTCATCTCTCTAAAACGCCATCCTGAAATCTCTTAGTTTTGCACACTTAAACATTTGCAATACGTTTCAAGTAGCATCCACTACTTTTCGTCAGTCATGTACTGAGTCACCGACGAAAAGGAGTGGATGCAACTTGAAACGTATGGCAGCTTTCAAAATCCATCCAGTTGTTG